>JAZGUH010000031.1:0-1200000 GCA_037893225.1 Hippasteria phrygiana | reverse complement strand
TACCATACTAGACTGTAAGTAAATAGCAGTCTCAAGCATCCTGTGAAATCATGGCACCTGCTGTGCTTTTGTTTTCAAGAAAAGTGGAAATTGACATCATTTTCCAACGATAGTCTAGTTCCCAACTCCGGCATGCTCGGTGCTTGAGTGGTAAGATGTCTGCACGAAAAAGCAGGAGGTGGTGGGTTCGAGTCCCACCCGAGTGATTTTTCCAAATCATCTCTCGGGACAACACGGAGTATACAGTGTTTATATTCGTCGGTGAAGGGCAAAACCCCATATACATGTATTGAACTATAATTCTCACTTGGGGTGGCTCTTCATGTGATTGTTTTTTTTATTTTACATAAACGAGCTGTTTAAATATTTTGTAATGCTGGTTATCGAGATCATATGACTCCATTTTATGCCAGTCGTAAACTATTAGAGTTCAATGATCTTTACTGTCTAGACCTGGGTAAAATCATGCACAGTACATAAATATTTGCTACCGTCATGTTTTAGCTCATGTTTTAGCTCGACCCTCAAATGTTCATTTTCATAATGCTAGAAGCATCTAAAAAAAGAAATTTGTCGATATTAAGAAAATGGCCTAGGCGAATGTGGTACTAGTTTTTTGGAATAGTCTAACCAATTCCCTTAAAACATCATGAACCACATGTATATCTACATTTACCTAAAAATAAATAACACAACTTCTCAATTCTTAATCAATTCCTAATCTGTTTATGGTATGTTTTTATACAGCAAAAATAGCCCAAAGATACTCCTGGTTATCTGTTGTTGTCCTTTCTTCGTACTTCGTAGCTGGCATTTATTTTTTTAGTCGGTATTTGTCTGTCAAATGGGTCCAGGTATAAAAACACTTGCTTCACCCTATTCCCAATGTTATACATGTATGTGTGTTATAGCTTCATTGTGTTAATATTGTTCTTTGTGATTATTTCTTCACTTAAATATTTTCTGTTATTTAGATGTTAACATAATGGTGTGTGCGTGTTATCATTAAAAAAGATGTTCAGTGAAAATGCACAATGCGCGCAAGCGAAGACAAGCAAATCAGTGGTTGCACAATAATCCACAGACCTCATCTTAAGGGGTTTTGCTAGGGTCGAATTATCCAAAATAAACACAGCAGCCACTGAATATAGTCTGACAAATTTAGGGGCCTGCACAAAAACGGTACCTACTTGTACCAACAAAATGGGTTCTACAAAAATCGGGGGCCCATCAAATACAAAACGGTGTCGGAACAAACCTCAGATATGGGCCTGCACACGTTTCCAGGTGCCTCATGCCTACGTAGAACTTAATCCAGCCCTGGGCATGACTTTGCCTCTGTCTGCTGTTGGTTGATTAATTCTGAGCTGTGAACTCTCCATGGAACGTGTGATGTTGATTAAAAGAAATACCAGAAAGCGGGCGGAAACGACAATTTAGCAGCTGTTCATTGGATAATAATAGAGCGTTCTTCCATAGCGCATTTCAGGACCGCAAGAACTCTCGATGCTCTTTACAGTATTATTACCCCTGGTCATCGTGCTCATTAATCATTCCTGAAACCATCTCTGCTCCCTGTGGAGTTTACAGCCCTGGCTGCTATTTAAGCGCACACAGGCTAATCAAACACATAACAATCACTGCCCTCACAGGTACCCATTTTACTCCTGGGTGGAGAGAAGCAACTTGTGACAAGTGCCTTGCTCAAGGACACAAGCACAATGGCTTGTGTCCTTGAGCATGGCGCTTTGTCACAACTTGCTTCTCTCCACCCAGGAGTAAAATGGGTACCTGCATTATACAGGATCTGTATAAGTTATTGTCCACATTTATTTCCTGTTCCCACTTTCTAAAAAAATCATCTTAATTGCTTTGTGAACTTTTTTGTTTTGTTTCCTTTTCAGGTTGAATCCAACGATTTCTCACAACATCCACAGGAAGCAGCAGAAGAGGAAGGCCAAGAAGGCTGCCAAGAGACTGGATAGATGCAAGAACAGAAGCTCCATCCAGTTAGAACAGGGTAAAGAATAAAGACATCGCACAGCGTGCCCACCAATGACTGCATCTTCCCCCGCGGAACACAAAGCACTTAGTGTCTGGATCAAATCCACCTGTCCTGGGTACAACTCATTTCCACAGTACAGTTACAGGTTGTTTGCACTATCTAGTGTCTAATCGGCAAGGACTATGGACTGACTGGCAGGAAAAAAGTTTTCCTGTGTGACTTGAAAGCAAAAGCCGTCATTGGCTATATCGCATGATCTCCGATCTTTCATTAAAGGTAGTATACATCATTTGCTTTTGCTGCAATTTTCAGAAATGAATGGATTTGTGGGTTAACACTGACCTGTTTAAAGTTTGTGTGTACAGATGCTGGGAAAACAGAAAACGGAGGGGGGAACAAAAATGCTGTTCTTGTAGCCTGGTTCCCTGACCCTACTTCAGACAAAACGGAGCAATTTAAAGATGTCGGGGGAATTATCAGGCCGGGGAACTAGACTATTTGCAGCGATTGTCGGCCGACAATCGCTGGAAATTGATACAAAAATTCCACTTTTCTTGAAAATGACAGCACACCAGGTGCCGTGATTTCACAGGATGCTTGAGACTATTATTTACTTACGGTCAAGTAAGGTATTTCATAATAATTTGGTAGTTTTTTTTTTATGTTTGCAAATGTTGTATACTACGTTTAAAGCATTCCTGTATCAATGGGCGGCGATCCTGGGGTGGAAGTGGGAACCCATTTCCCCCCCCCAATATTTTATGGGGAGGGGACAGCTATGGCAGTGTCTCCCCACCCATAACCCCCCTTGTCATATACATGTACATTTTATGGGTCATTGGCTTTTACATGCACCAGTAGGCACCAGAATACACAAAGATCAGCATTTTGAAAATTTTCATAGAGACACCGAGTAGAAAACACTACAATTATTGTTGGTTGTGTGCTTTTTCCTTAACTCCCCCCCCCCCCCCCCCCCCCCACCTTGCCGCTGCCTGATGACATGCAAGGCTACCGTCATTGAATTCATTTTTGTTCTATTTGACTAACTTGACATTCAGCATTTTTGAATTTTGATTTTTCACTTTGTACACTGTTGTTTCTCGGCGTGAGGCTTTTTCTTTAACCCCTTGACCCCCGGGCCCCTCCGGTCATTTCATGGGGGCGCCAGGCCGGGTTATGCAGCCAAGCGAAACGGAAACAAGAGGCTTGTGCAGTCAAGAAGAACGTACACAATACCCCAATAATGGATTGAAAATGCAGAAATTGGCATGTATAGACGTCAACCGGCCAGGTGGCAATTTTCAATCTGCATATGTATTTGGGTCAACCGGTGGCAAGGGGTTAAAAAGTCAAAAATTGCCCTTGAGTGTGTTTGTGTTTATTTCCAAATAAATCTGTCTTGGACTGTTGCTTAAAAGAAGCATGTGGTAGAAATACATCAAATTGTGTACCAAAAATATTGATCTTTTCTGCTTCAGGTTTGGAAAACAAATGTCCAACATTGTCAATCTGAAAGTTGCTCTGTCTGTCGGTTTTCCTCTTGGCACCCCCCAAAATGAAAAATAAATTCCATTTTAAATTTGAATTTGCTCATTTCCTGGCATTACCAAAAATATTAGCTTCCCAATGAGACATGGGCGAGAAGATTACTGTACTTGACAACTAAACGTGACCCACTCTACAAAAATGAGTCTGATGTGAATAAACAATGCATTTTTAAGCTTTACAGTTGGTCTGAAAGAGCATGAAATAAGCTTTTATTTGATATATGGCACAACTCTGTAGTGTAATGCATTGTTTTTTTACAATTTATTTAAGTACATTTTTAAAGTGAACCAAGAAACTGGCAGGAGCGGGATTCGAACCTGCGACCTCCGGATTACTGTACCGGCGCTCTACCAACTGAGCTATCTTGCCCTATGTTGGCGGTCTCCCAAATTGTCAGTATCTTTGTTCGGGCGGGCGCTAGTCAGAAGTCACAAACCCAGAATGCCGTATAGCCAGGGATCACACCCAATTTTACGATACAACCTGGGAAGCGACATGAGGATACAACTTTTTAACTTATAATTCGTCAAACAATCCACAAGGGAAACTGACTAGATAAATTTGAATACATTTTCAAAGTGAACAAAGAAACTGGCAGGAGTGGGATTCGAACCTGCGACCTCCGGGTTACCGTACCGGCGCTCTACCAACTGAGCGATTTCTTATAGTTATATTTAAAAGTCTGAGACATTAAACCGCCCCGTACGTGAAAGTGTAATGTGCGACATCCGACTCATTTTTGCAGAGTGGGTCAAGTACAGTAATTACTGTGTCAAGTTATTGGCGGACTGCTAACAATTCATTTCACCCAGAATAGATCTTCCAAATTGAGGTGGGACACCAGCACTTTTACAGTAGCAGGACTTTCATATACACGCAAGCATTTTTGGTTGAAGAAGTTATTCCTAAAAAAAAAAATCTCCAAAATTTGAATGAGTTTCACATGGCAGCTTTAACATCATAGAAAGAAAAACAAAAATCCTGCTAAGGTTTTCACTCGCAGCACATCCAGCACTTTAAATGAAAAAAACCCCAAGCAACTTGTCGTCTATTTATAAAAGTGAGCCGCATGCAATTTCATGAAGTGAATTATCCACTTCTCTTTTTCACAGTTACCCCCTTGAAGGCAGACAAGGAGGACACGGCCAATGGCGATACTCAGCCAACTCCATCAGCCGACGAAAGCAACTCCAACTCTCCAAAGAGGTACGAAGCTTTCACTGAAACTCGCCCTGTGTACGTGCAGGCATTTTCGGGATATCAAAGACCATTTGTGACCCGCTCTGCAAAAAGGGCACATAAGTCGCTGTATGCTTTTACGAGTTATGGGCCGTTCAATGTGAAGAGGGTGAACAATTCTTCAAACAAGTGATTTTGAAGGGAGGGAATTGTTTGCATCTTTGATACCTATATTATTCTATTTCATAACAAAAATCTTTGATTTCAGTAAATAAAGTTGGAAAAAGAATGTTTTTGTCGAGTGCTTTCATCTATTGCTTTGCTTTTTGTTTTTTTAAATGGCTTGTTTCTCCTTAAGTCATTTCAAGAAATTCCTGAAAACAAACATGCAAATTTCCAAATATCTCGTGATTGCAAAATGCTAGAGACCTCAGACATATACCATATGAAAGCTTATAAAATGGCCTTTCCAGCTATTTATTAAAAACACTATTTTCAAATTTTGCAACATAAGTGCCCTTTTTGCAGAGCGGGTCACATTTTAGCTATTTGGCCAACTGCTGTGTTGTAGTTAAAACTCATTCGAATCCCGCTCCTGCCAGTTTCTTTGTTCACTTTGAAAATGTAGTTAAAACTACAATTAAAGTTTTGTTCAAGAATATTTTTTTTGTATTGAAAGGAACCACAGAAATGAACAAGCATTGCAGGGGTGGGATTTGCCAGGATTTTTCCTGATTTCAGGATCTTTTGGTCGGGATTTTTACCGATTTCAGAATTTTGATAGAATCTCTTTTGAAATCTGAAATTCCTCAGGTGTTACCCTAAAGGTGTTTTTACCTGTAAAAGTGGATATAGAAACGGGTATTCTAAGGGGTACCTTTAGGCAAATACAAACCATAGACCCTACAAATGTACGTTGCTCTGGGGTCCTTGGCGACCCCCAAACACTGCAGATTTTGTCGATTTTTTTCATTTTCGGCCAATCTCACCACTGGCTTTGTCAGTTTGTTGGATAAGTGGCTGCACATTTAACTTGGTTTAGAAAGACCAATTATCTTTATTCAGTTCAATTATTAGAATTGCATATGGTTCAAATATATCATTAAAATAACCATCCCATAAATAAACATCCCAGCTGCCCTTGAAAGTGAAAACGACTGGGAAAGCAAATAATATGAACTGATGGTTCAGTTTTGGCATTGACTGCAGAAGGATTGTTTGAAGTGATGTAATATATTTTTATCTAAAGGGCTCTTTTGTATCCAGTAAGAAAGTATTTTGCTGTGGAAATTAGGAAAAAAAACTTGAGATGCACAAGCTTTTGACCGCCTTCGTGCGATAAAAGATGGATTTCTATAATAGCACCTAAATTGTCTTCCACATTCCCCAAAAAACTTTTTTTCTGTCCGTGTATGAAGTACCATACTTCATAAAATCTCACAATTGATGCTCATGACATATTCAATTGAGAAAGCACAGTCTAGTATATAATCGGGCTATTGTTTATTTCTGGTTTGCGAGTCGCCCCTATAGCATGACTTTTAAAATATTTTTTTTAAATCTGGTAATTTTTTTTACTTTTCAGGCAAGTCAGAGGATCGGGGTCATGATTTGTCTGTAGGCCCACAAGATGTCACCCAGATGATGTTATTCGGTTGTGATATAAAGTAAATTGCATTGTATCCTCGACAAAATTCCTTTCTGCGTTTACTTTGAGAGATGAAATCTCGAAATTGCTCGCATAAATTTTGAGTTTGTGCCCTCGGCAATATAAGCCCCCAGGAATTTCTCCAAGATAAATAGCTGTTGGTAATAAATGATGGGCCAAATGTCAGAAGCCCACAGATAGTGTTTAGAAATGTTTGTTTTTGCTGTTGGGCAATCTAAATACTAAGATACTATTTTGGACTTGTCGTCTCAGGCTAACCTTTTCAGACGCTGGGCTGAGACTGATGCTCACTAAACAGTTTCCGGCACGAACTCGCTTGAGGACTGCTTGTTGGCTGGTCATTACAGAGGTAAAAAAAAGAAGGGTTTCTCGTCTCCTCCTAATGGGAGATTGCTGAGATGCTGGTGGCAGCCGACATTTTTCTCATCAGTCGTGCACATGCTCAGAACTACGTGCACATGCTCAGAACTAGGAAAAAGAACCGTTATATTTGTTGCACCAGCATCTCAATAGTCTCCCATTACCATGTGCTGTGATTTGCTGCGGCAAAATGTGAATTCAATATTGCATATTTATAAACACTGTATACTCAGTGTTGTCCCGAGAGATTATTTTGAAGAAGAAAAACACTCGGGTGGGACTCGAACCCACGACCTCCTGCTTTCTAGTGCAGATGTCTTACCACTCGACCGCCGAGCTTGCTGGAGTCGGTTGGCTGGTTCGAATCAGATATAGCGGCGGGTACCGCAGCCAAACTATTCATAAGATGTAATTTGCATCGGGATGATGTAAATTCAATGTATACAGCGTTTATAAAATGTCGGTGAAGGACAAAAAACCCAATATTGAATTTACATCATCCCGACACAAATTCCATCTTATTAATAAAATGAGAATTGTCTGTAAATGTTGTTTTACCATGTGGTTTTGTTTTGTTCGGTTTACTATGGTGCAATCCTAGGGGAGGGGAGCTGTTATATTTTCTTTGTCAACCATTGAATACTTTTATAGTAAAGCAATACTTCGCTATTGTTTAGGGTTCACAAAAATCAAAATAGGAAAATTATCAAAATGGTTCTTATACAATAATGAATACATAAGACAAAATAACTGTTAGGGTATTTATGTGTTTTAGTAATTTATCAGGACTTGGGACTGAAAACATAATTTGGCTTTCCGCCACCTCTGTCTCCGTTCACAAAAATACAGAGTTGTAGTCGAGTCTCTGCAAGTCCTTTCACAAGTTCCTTTGCAAGTCTAGTCAGAAGTCCTTTCATAAAGCCAGTCACAAGTAACTGGATAAACAATGACAAAGGAATGCCTTTGTCAAAACTCATTTGAATAGCTTGTGATTTGGATTAGGACTGGAGCGCTAGTGATGGACTTGCAGGGACTTGGAGGGACTCGACTATATCCCTGCAAAAATACTCCATTCTGGCTGTGAAGCATTGGTAGTCAAGTTATTGCTTGCAATCCCCGTTGCACACATACACCATGGGCATATTCGAATGTGACTCGAGTACAGTGTTCTCGGGTTGCCGATTACAAACGCCGGGTAGAGTGCATCTGGGCGAAAATTCAAGATGGCAGCCACCATATTAATCCTCCGAATGAAAAAAAAGGAAAATTCACGATCTTACGAAAACAATTGACATCTTGGAGCACCAATAAAAATTGGTAAAGACAATCCCATGATCACATACATTCTATTTTCTTATATCATTTATACTGTTCCTGGACTGAATGAGTGCATCCAATTTTATGAAAATTAACCCAAGTTCCGGAATTAACCCAACTTGAGTTCTTCATCTACTCCCCAATAAGTGTGAATTGAAAATACTGTTCGTGAACACAGTTCACGTGTTGGTTCTCGTCATTCGAAACTCGAGCTGTTCGCATGTTCATTCAACACTAGAACGGGGTATCGAATACACCCCTATTGTTCTGTGCATGGGGCCGGATATTGGGTCATAGCAGGTAGTGTTTTTACCACCAATAACATCGCAGTTAAAAAGGTTTGTAAAAATGATTGTTCCCACTATAAGTCTGGATAAACTACTAAACTAAATCATATCAGATCAGATTCTTCCGTTCTGTTTTCATCATTGTTTCAGAACCACCCGAGTATTAAAGCCTGTGAATTTTTTCACACAGGCTCTCGGAAAGCACTGGGTATACAGTGCTTCATACATTACGTTGGGATAGGGCAAAAGAGAAAAACATCTGTTCCAATTTGTTTCAGCGCCGTTTATAGCATTTCCTATTTTGATTTGTCCTATTTTGATCCAGTTGAATGTACACACTGCAATTATTGCCCCCCTACTCATCTTGGCCCATCAATCATTTGTGAAGCAATCAAAGTTCCTCGGTGGAGTACACAGCTGCTATTTGTCGGCTGCAGGGCTTTATTGCGTTAAACATCAAATACTGCCCCTCACTCATACCAATTGACCTGTGTGGACTGAGAGGAACGTGAAGCCCATCCCTCTCTTATGTCCCAGAGCTCGAAGCGGAGAAAACCTGAAATTTCTAGGAATGGAGGGAAAGTATAGAACGGAATCCTGGGATCCAACATTTGAGTGATAAATCAGTTTTTGGTTACCAGTGCCTTTTTTACTTGCCTAGACTAAATGTGACCCACTCTACAAAAAAGGGTATTAATGTCGCCCTATGTGAAAACACACACAGGGCTGTTCTATGTGAAACGGGTGAAAAAAATCTTCGCATAAGTGATTTTTTTTGGGGGGGGGGGGTTTGTTGGCTTCTATTATAGCTATATTTTCGTAATTTATTTTCAGTAACATCAATATTGATGAATAGAGATGAACAAATACATGTTGATAGAAATTACCTCTATCTCATTTCTTTGTACTTTTTGTGTTTAAAGGGCTATATCTCTGAATGCACTTGCGTTTAAAATTTGAAAATATGAGTATACAAATGTCAAGATATCTCGAGAACACAAAATGGCACAGGGGTCAAACCTGCACCAAATTAAAGCTGTGAGGATGTGACAAATTCAACTATGTATATAACTCCTTTTTCAAATTTGGTGATATAATACCCATTTTTTGTAGAGCCGGTCACAAATTTGTTTTGAATGTTTGCATGATGGAGAGAACACAATCTAGTGCCGATCCTTCTTTCGTCTATTGAAGGATTCCTCTCTCTCTCTCTAGAGTTTAGGCATTCTCCTGGTGACAGTCACAACATATTGACTGCCACTTGGAATCAATACTGCCGGTCTTTTCAAAACCACACTAATCTTTTTAGACTGCTCGTTAGTTGTAGCCTCATTGCCAGCTTGTGATTGGGTAGCGAGATTCTGTGTACTTTGCTGTGGGAGCTGCAAGACCTTGGGCTTTCTTTCCTTGGAAAGAAAATTCTCCAAACCACGAATTAGAAAAGAGCAATCTTTTAGGTTTTCTCTAAACTGTTTTTAACAGAAAAGTTGAAAAACAAAATTGTTTGGGAATCGAACTCAGAGCATGTAATCTAAAATCAGATGTTTGCCATTAGCCTTTTAGAGGTATGGCGGACACAATAGGAGGGCGCTATTTGATTTGGGTATACCTTTTGTGCCATACGAAAGGTATACCCAAATCAAATAGCGCCCTCCTATTGTGTCCGCCATACCTCCTAAAAGGCTAATTAAGCCACGCAAGCAGCCCTAGCATAACTTAACGGTTCATCTAAGAAAACTCTCTCAATAATTTAATAGAGTGCAAGAACATTTGTCAGTTTTGCGAAAACATAATATTCTATTAATTTGATCCCTCTTATGATTTTACCAGTCAAAAAGGATCAGAGTGCCAGTGCCCCAAAGCTGCAGTGCAAAAACTATATGCCAGTCAGTATCGGTCTAAACCAGTCTAAACCAGTCTAAACCAGTCAAAACCAGTCAAAACCAGTTGATTGGTTTTTATTTCTCAACTGCTCTATGCTGTCATGGCTGTACAATGTTTGCAAAGATGTCTCCTGACAGCAACTGAATCTGGCACACTTTACTGCAGTAGGTGTTGTAGTTTATGAAACATCATCAGTACCACAGGGGTACCATTTTTTTAACAATCAAATACAGTCACTGCATTTATTTTGATTGAGACAATAATTTCTACAAGTGACTTGAACATAAGAGGGTCAAAATTGTCATGGCAAAAAAGCATTTTAGTTGCCTAGACAAACATTTATGCTGGGCTTTTTTTCTTTTTCACTCTGTTCTTTACCGTGCACACAGTGGAGCTCCAGTGCCGTGAAATCGGGTTCATCATGATTGAGGTTTCTGTTTACCCTATGCAAACGACGTCTGGGGTTAAATTGTGACAAAATTGTTGTTGAAAGGGCACAACAACTATAAATTTGATGTCACCTTGCTTGATTGGAACTTACAATCTGTAGAATGTAAGAACAATATCTTGAATCTAATTTAGACAATTAGGCCACAGCATGCCATGTCTTCCGGGCTACACTGATAAAAGCAGGCCTGTTCTAGCTATCAGCCTTTACAGTAGAACTTCGTTATAACAAACACTGCTATATTAAACATTTGACTGTACCGGACACCACCTATCTCCCAAATTGATGCATTTTAATACATACTATTATTCACTACAATTATTCCCTCTATTTTAAGTTTGTGTCGGGCAATGGGGAAAGGCCTGAAAACAAAACTGCAAAGGAAATTGAATTTCGTTCTGATTATTCGTTCACCTTAAATGTAGTGTACATGATTGATAATCAAATTTTGTTTAAATGAATTATTCTGAAATACCTTACTAGACTGTAAATGATGGCACCAGGTGTGCTGTCGTTGTCAAGAAAAGTGGAAATGTATATCGTTTTCCAACGATTTCCAGCTGGAAATCGTTGGGAAAACTGCCCTGTAGCCGTTAGTCAAGGCGCGCGTGGCTACCTGGACGAGTGGTGCGCCCCAGACATGATGGCGCCATAGCATATCTGGGGCGCGTCAGCGCCCAGATAGCCAGGCGCACCTTGACTAAAGGCTATTATCCACAGACAGTTAAAACGAGTGCCATTTTCTCTTGTTTTTTCCGCCATCCAACAACGCAAAACTTTGAACAGGTCAGTGGAACGATATTTCCTATAAAATACTAACCCCCAAATCCGCCCATTTCTGAAAATTGCAACAATGACCAATCAATGTACACTGCCTTTAACAACCGCTAAGTTGAACATTTTTGTGGATCCTATGATGTTCATTATAGCGGCGTTCTAATGTATTATCAGTTTGGACTACAAGATAATACAGGTAGCAGTATCCATTCCAAATTACCAAACGTTCAAATTTTCCCTCTTTTTATAGTTTGTGTCAGGCAATGGGGAAAGGCCTGAAAACAAAAACTGCAAAGGAAATTGAATTTCGTTCCGGATTTGTTTCTCCATAGCAAAAGCATGCGATGGAAGCTCAGAAGGAAGCTGAATTTGCTTCCTTTGGAAAGGATCCTACCGGTGACTCTAATGGGGCTCTGGGCCAGGCACATCTAGCTGGGAAAAGAATGAGGTAAGAAGAATGAATAGAACATTAGCTCTATTGCACACTTCCGGGTTGACACTTCCGGCACACTTCAGGGTTCCTCTGAGTGAGGAACAAACACAGTCCCGTTCAGCAAACTTCATTTGTCAGCACAAATTATATACATGCTTTATATATTGATTTATACAGTGTGTCCCACAAAAAGGGAAACCCATCTTTTCAGGTGAATTACCCAACAACCAAATATTGTTTCCCCATAATGGTATGTTCAGGTGAAAGATCATCTCGTCTTCTTTCATATGATATAAAATTATGATGGTAGCATCATTCATGACTGATCAGAGACAATTTGAAGTTGCTATTTCAGATTTGGTTTTGTTCGGGATAAGTGGGGCATTTATGTACACATCATGACTGGAGGAATAAGGTCGCTTGTTACATAACAGATTCCCTTCCATTGTAACTACCAACCACCCGTTCTGAGCAAACATAAACTCTGACACTATGAATTTGCATTGCCTCTGCTCGGTCATCCATGACCATCCCAGCATACTTTTGGTGTCACATGAAAGAGGATAGAATGAACTTTCTAATAAGGTATACACTTTTGAAGAAATAATTTTTGATTAATAAGTAATTTACCTGATAAGATGAGTTTCCGTTTTTGTGGGACACACTGTATATATCATTTCATAAATTTGGGGTCCAAAAGTGTAACATGTGTTCCTGTTACATAGTGACATGTATTCAAGCATGCAACTTTTCCTCAAATCAGCTGATTTCCTTGTTTTTCACCTCCACACTTATATTACGCCATTGAAAATTGAAAAACACTGTACAAAGTCTTGTAAAGATTGGAATTTCCTCGTTTTTTGTTAATTCCAAGTTGCATTGCCTGTGTATTACATTTTGCAATTTGAGACACATTTTTTCATGTCTTCTATCTCTATTAGAGTGATTGTGTATTAAAACAAAGTACCTGCCAAACATGTAAACAAAATAGTGTGAAGTCAATTTTAATGATACTTGATGGAAAATCACACAGGTCAGGTGTAACAGGGACACCAAAACAAAAGTTACATTTTTGGACCCCAATGGAATGACCCATGTACATGTATTTGAGGTTAATTATTTTATATTGTTTATCCTGACTGAACAGTATGCCTGTTGAAGATCCTGAAGATAACATCAGTGGAGTTATTCGGGTGGAAGAACCTGACGGACTCTGTCAAGTCCCAGGTGAGGGCCTTTAGAAGTTTCCATACAGTGAAGCACCGGGAGGAAACGGGGTGTTTTGAGTCACGCGGTTGCAGAATAGTATAATACATGTTTGAAATGTGGCACATGAAATGGTGTCACTAATGTCAGAAAAAGTCCGAAGGGAGCATATGTGACCTGGCACCACGAAACCGATGGAATGCAGCAAAAGTAAAGAATTGAGATGATGGTATATTTCCTAACAATGCATGCAGTAATCCTTTTATTTGATGTATTGTGTGTTGCTGTAGCTCATTCCTGGGCCCTGCTGTAACCCTTTAGGCCTTTTCACACTATGAAAAATCTCTGTGTTGTACACGGGTCCGACACGTGTTAACTAGACGGACCTTTTCACGCTACAACATTTCAACATGGCAATGACCCGTGTAGAGCGCTCAACCTGTGTCGAAACTAACCCTGCTCGGGAGGTGGGTTGAGAGCTCTCGACCCGTGTAGAGAAGTTCGACCCGTGTTGAAAGTCATAGTATGAACACCTCTGGGTTGAGTTTGACCCGTGTAACTGCGGATCGGAGTGCGCGTACGTGCACAGCACCACACACTGTAATTTAGCAACGAACAAACAAATAACCTTTGACCTAGCTGTGGAATTGTGCATGCACGGCGCACCATACCTATACCACGCATTAATTTCAATCTTAGTTACATAAACATCGCGAACATCTGATAAACTGAAGGCGCAGCCATGTTGGATCGACAGGGGAGTGACGCGCCGCAATTCAGTATGCGAGATTTTCCGATTCAATCCGTGTAGAATGGCTGGCTGTGTGTGTAGTGTGAAACAATTGCACAATACACGGGTCCAAACATTCCACGTGTAGCGCAAATGCTAGTGTTTGACCTATGTTGAAATTTTAAAGAAGTCTACACGTGTTGGACCCGTGTAGATTTCGACACGGGTCGAACGTACATAGTGTGAAAATGCCTTTTGAAGTTGTTTAACCCCTTGAGTACATTTTTTTTTTAGAGGAGACGTCGGGGTGTCGCGGCGGCTCTGGCAGCCAAGCGAAATGGCCACAATGTGTTTGTGCAGTCAAGCGTAACATACACAATAATCCAACAATGGATTGAAACTGCACAAACAGCGGCAAATGGCGTCATCCGGCCTGGTGGCACTGTTGTCTTTTTGCGCCATATGGCGTCATCCATACGCAAGGGGTTAATAGAGTCTTGGCCCCTTGTTTTGAGAAGCTGAGAGTTTGTGACTTATGCTCACTGTACATATAACTGGTTTACTTGAATAAGCACTTCATTAGCATTAACACACTATACGGTCCATGACAACACATGATAAGGGTCTACATTAGAATAAGTACACAGTGTTAACCGCGTGATCATTGTGCCTAAATATGGATGGTAAAGTATGTTGATGCAGTGGTCTAGTTATCTCTACTTAATAAAAACATCTTGTGTTCTTGCTTGTGTCACAGATGGAGCATTTGCCATATTCAGATGGTTACTGTGCCTGCCTCTCAGTATACTGTTGTTCTTCACAATTCCCGATTGTAGAAGAAAAAGGTAAACTTTGCTTTCCACCTGTGGAATTCTACCAAGGTCCTTTTCCTTCCTATATTTCTCATCTTTCTGTTTGTCTTTCTCCCTACCTATTTCTGATCGTAATTCAGCAAGCGATCCTAAATATTCTGTTTTTAAAATTAAACTAAAATTGTAGTCTACACTTCCAGAATTCTTCCTCTTGGGAATTATAACTGGAAGCCTTGACGAGAGATGGGCGCAGTTAAGAGTTTTAGTCAGTGAGGGCTATCGTAGGATGTTTTGAGGGATTCCTTAAACTGTTTTGTGGAAGTAGAGTTGACTATTTGGTTGGGCAAGACATTCCATAGTTTGACGGTTTCAACAAAAAGAGACTGTATATGAGGAGTTGATGTGTGATGAACAATTTTGAATGCTTATGTCAGCGTCTAGTCCTATTTGCTTTCGTCTTGATGTATAGGTCGAGGTTGACATCGATCCTACATGGTAAATAAAATGCAAGTTTGGTTGATAGAAACAAATGAAAAGTTACATATAAGTTGCTTGGGTTGGGGATGTTTTAAAACCAGATTAACCCCTTGTGGGTACGGCTGACAGCCACAGCTGCAGTGTGGCTGCATTCCCGCAATCTATTCATTATTCAGCTGTATTGTTCTTGAATGGGAGTATAATAAATAGATGGGGCTTTTTCAAGCAAAGCTTTCATTCACACGAAAGGGGGGGTCTCTGCGTGCGATGCATAGGGCCACTGTGGCACCTGTTTGCATTTACGGCTGCACAACCCTTTCAGGGATAGTTCTGGCGTAGCAGCACCCCATCGATAACAGCTGGCCGCAATGGGTTAAAACCTGGACCCTAAGTTGTGAGAACTAGTGAACGGGTGTACACATGTACCCAGTATTAATGGGAATTTTTAATGACAAAAACTTGTTCTCACAGAAGTTCCTTTAGATTGTAGCTCTTAGTTAGATAAATCCATCTTTACCAAATTGTTCCTTTTTGCAGATTTGAAAGGTGGTACATGATCACATTCTTTATGTCCATTGTTTGGATTGCCCTGTTTACGTTTGTCATGCTGTGGATGGTAGCACTCATCGGGTTCACACTGCGCATACCAGACACCGTCATGGGCCTTGCGTTTCTGGCTGCGGGAACTAGCGTGCCTGATGCCATGGCAAGTCTTATAGTCGCTAGACAAGGTAAGCACCCACTAATTTGTGCCGCCTTGTCTTTTATGTGACCTGGTAGCCATTTCTCTGTGATCCACAGTGGAACAATTCCACCGTCACTAATGTTACATTAATTTTATAGACTGTCATGTCACTTCCATCCCTCACAGCTTCAAAGCCTATTGACCAATCTAAGGCAAAACTGCCACGACACAAAATGGTGGTGAGGCCAACCAAGAGACACAAAGAACAACTCGACATTCAGTTTATTGGTCGTCACTAATGTTACCAAAAAAGGACATGGTGTATTTAAGAGTACTGTTAACACTGAGTGTCTTCTAAAACTGGTTGAACTCACTTCAAAAGTACCTGTCGTTTTTAAACACATAGGGTCAGAGCTGAATATTAACATTAATTGAAATCAATTAGCAATCTAGGCAGGACTTGCATCAAATCGGTACTAGGTGATGTCTCTTACGTTACGTCACTAACGTTGGAGAAATCACCCAAAAAGTCCTATGTACAAAAATATTATTTTACAAAACATTGAGAGCTAATTTAGTAAAACACAGAGATTTGTTATCCACAATACATGCAGAATGCAACCCGAATTTGTAATTTTTTTAAATATTTTTTTCCCTATTGCCCAGTGGCGTAATTGGCAGGCTCGGGTGACCCCCAACTTTTTGGAATCAAGATACCGTTCAGAATGGACTCCATATATTATGCACATAATTTGACTTCAGCGGAGCATCCTTCGAATCCGTGTGGTGTCGAGATTGATATCGTGCGGCTCTGTTAAGTGCCACATGTGTTGGGTTTTTTCAGTGAATCTACAATCTTTAAATCCTTCTTTTTGAGTTGGCAAGTTTCGGAAACGTTGAACGGTGCCTGGAATCTACTCCAAGGAAGCAGAAATTGGTTACTTCAAGGAGCTGATTCCTCAAAAAGAAAATGGAATTGTGATTCTGATTCTATTGTTAGAGTCGAGTAGGCAGCTCCTGCATAGAATCACCTATGCCTTAAAGAATCTCTTTTGCAATCTGGAATTCCCGAGGTGTTGTCCTAAAGGTGTTTTTGTCCTAAAGGTGTTTTTACCTGTAAAAGTGGATATAGACCAATAAAAGGGGGTGCCTTTAGGCAAATACAAACTACACACATATATATTGATCTGGGATCCTCGTGGATTTTTCGTGAATTTTTCTATTTTTTTGCACGGTATTTAACGGGAGACGTCGGGGTGTTGCAGCAGTTCTGGCAGCCAAGCGAACCGCTACAATGTGTTTGTGCAGTCAAGCATGACATAAACAATAATCCAACAATAGATTGAAACTGCACAAACGGCGGCCAATGGCGTCATCCGTACGCAAGGGGTTAACAGCAGCCCACAACCCTTTGACGTCATTTTATAGTTGACTGGTAATTTCAGGTCATCACATTTTCAATGCCCACTCAAGACGACTTTTTTTAAAAAGCCCAAAAAATACAAAAGCCATAAATACAGAGCTTTTGCAACCCCACTTCTTTCTTTTTGTGTAGTACAAAACGTAAGCATCCGTGGCGTGTGCGCACACACAGGATACAACTTTTTATACATGCATAATTAGTCTTCACATGTTACGAATTGCCTTAATAGTGCAGGCACCTCAAGCACTCTCTATATAGAACAACCAATTCCAACACTTAAAACTATAACTCCTGCAGTGTGTAGTGTGAAAAGGCCGGTTCATACTAGCTGCGTATTCACTGCGTACGCAACTGGCTGGTCCATTTTTGGCGGTCTTCAGTGCGCAAAAGAACACGCAATACGTAAATGAAGTTCGTATGTGTACACGCACTTTTGAACAGATTTTGAAAGTGCGTACACACTGATCGTATGCGTAGTCGGATTGATGTGTAAACTTTGTTTGCATACAGGCAGAGCTCTTGACAGCTTGCTGCACATGATGGAGCAGCTCTGTGTTCATAACTTCTCCCAACGTTGAATTGTCTTCTTTCATTTCATGCATCGTTGGCAGGTCTTGGAGATATGGCGGTATCCAACAGCATCGGCAGCAACGTGTTTGACGTCTTACTTGGTCTTGCACTGCCCTGGTTCATTAAGACAACCTGTGTTAGTTATGGATCAACAGTAAGTCATCAACATCATTACACTATGGCTAGGCAAAATCAAGACATTTGTAGATTGGGAAGAGTCCTCAAAAGAATCTGTCACCATTTTCGCGGACGTGCTGTTTTGCAACCGCAACCAACTTCCGATATTATCGCAGAAGAGGAGACATTTCTCTTATTCTATAATCCCCTCGTGATTTTTTGAAGCCATAAATTTTGTAAAAACCATTATCATTAAACTGTAGCCCAAATAATTATGGCAAGATACTCGTCCTTTTATAAAAACAAAAATCCAAGTTGGCTTCTGTACAGTGTGTTTTTCTGTAGGCACGGGCATATAGATGTTAACTTTTCCCCATAATGGCCATACCAAGGACAGCTTCAAAACATCTGCGCGAGCAGGGTGCAAAATTAACCGGTCGGTTGTCTGGGGTGACCTAAAAATCCATCAGGGCAACCTAAAATCCAATGTAACCTAACCGTCCCAAACCTGTCAAAATCCAACACCATGTTGTGTTGAATTTTGATGGTTTCAGGACGTCGCTCCCTAGCACCATTTAAATACATGGAGCTATGATGCCCCAATTTGTCTGTCCAAAGAATGTGCCATAGGTAATACTACACAGTGTTGGATTTTGACAGGTTCAGGACACTTCCTAGTAAAAATGCCTTGGGGGTTAGGGTTAATTAATATTGTTGAATAATGTTGAAAACATTATTAAATCGGTAGATTAGTAAAAAAAAAAAGTCTAGCTCGGACCATGCTCAGACAGGTCAGTCATTTTTCGGAAGATGTTGAAGCATAAACCAGTGAAAACTTGTAGAAACATGCAATCTTCTTCTTCTTCTTCAAGTCATGGTCATAGCAGGAGCCATGTCAAGCATTTTGGGTAGCCAAACTTGACTCTCAGGTATGCTCAGTTTTAGTAGGTGACTGCCTCCAGAGATAACCAGGTAACCACAAGAAAAGGGGAGTTAGCGTTCTATGCATTTTAGAAATAGTTAGACATGTATTTTGTAGGAGAGATGAAACAGACCCATAACGCGAAATTAATTACTTCAACCATTTCCTTACCAATGTTGAGTTTACTCGACAAGGAAACCACACAAAGCAGCCAAACAGATATGCTCACCATGTTTCAATCAACTCTAGTCCAGTGTTAGTGTTTTTGGCTGTCCATACTTCATCCTCCTAATAACAGAAAGAACTTTTTCAGATCTTTCTTATGGTGATATCAAATTTATGTGTCACTATTACAATGTCTAAATCTACACGGGTCCATCCCGTGTAGACTTAATAATACAATTTCAACATGGGTCAATTACCTTTTCACACTACTCAACGCAACACCAGCATTTGCGCTACACGTGTAATGTTTCGACCCGTGTATTGTGCGATAGTTTCACACTACACACATGGCCGGCCGTTCTACACTATCGATCCAACATGGCTGCGCCTTCAGTTTATCAGATGTTGGCGATGTTTATGTATTTAAGTATCTTACGATTGAAATTAACGCGTGGTATAGGTATGGTGCACGTGCATGCACAATGCCGCAGGTCAAAGGTTATTTGTTTGTTTGTTCATTGCTAAATTAGCAACTACAGTGTGTGGTGCTGTGCCCGCACGCGCACTCCGATCCGCGGTTACACAGGTCAAACTCAACCCAGAGTCATACTACGACTTTAACAACGACAATAAACAATGTGGTACTGAAAGAGTTAAATTAGGATTTTGAACTTGGTTTGTTTCAGGTCAAGATTAATAGCCGTGGGCTTTTGTACTCTGTCGTCCTCCTCTTTGCAACTGTAGCAATCACTGTGAGTATATAGTATTTGTTTATAAAAATGGTTTTAGAAATACAATAGCTGCGTTCCCAAAAGAAAAACAATTACCGTAATTTAACCCCTTGAGCCCAAGTGTTATGTGGGGGCGCCATGCCGGCTTGTGTAGCCAAGCATAATGTACACAATACCCCAATAATGGATTGAAAATGCAGAGATTGGCGTGTATAGATGTCAACCGGCCAGGTGGCAATTTTCAATCCGCACATATTTGGGTCAAGGGGGTGAAGGCCTCACAGCACAAACTTGCAAAATAACCCGAGCACTTGAACAGTTAGCACAAACCTAACAGTTTCATTTCCCCTGCGCAGACACAATGTATGTCAGCCACTGGCTAATCAGTATTCGTTGACTGAATTTGTTCTAATCACATGACTCTCATTGCTAGCACCCTCTACACCGATGTGAATATTCTAGGGTTTTTTTTCTGCATTTGTTATTTATTGGTTTTCATCATCTCTCTCATACTCTTCAGGTTATTACAATACATTGCCACAAGTGGCAGTTGACAAAGCGAGTGGGCGTGTTGCTGTTAACCTTCTACGCTATCTTCCTTACATTCGCCATTCTGGTTGAGCTCAACGTCTTCGGCTATGTCAATCCCCCTGTCTGCATAACTTGAGGGCAGCCTTTACTTGTCGTAGAGATTAAGACCTAAATTATGTTGAGAGACTTTCTCAAGTTACGGCTGTCTCTGTCTTGTTTCCCACCAGCATGACAAAGCTCATAAACCAGGTTTTGATGTTCCAGACTGTTCAGATGTTAATTTGCAGATACTGTAGGGTTGGGCGATTTTTTTTATATTTTTTTTTTCTCTTTCTTTTTCTGTTTCTTTTTTCTCCCAGTGTTACCGAGTATTTTTTTCCCAATACCGGCTAACACCAATTGACTTGTTTGGAGTACCAAAATATAGGCGAATGTAATTTCCCACTGCAATACCACTGAGTTTCAATATTGTCTCAATGAAATTGAGAAATTTGACAAATTTTATATTCAATTCGATCATTTTTGAAGACCGTTACAACGTGTTCACATAATCGTGTAGCCCATAGAACTTTTAAAATGTCCCGGGCAATCGGACAGTAAGGCTGTATATGTAGGCCTGCGTGCAACAGTCTTGTTATTTCCAATGATATAAACAACTAGCAGAGTTGTAGTCGAGTCCCTGCAAGTTCTTTTCACAAGTCCAGTCGGAAGTTCTTTCATAAAGCCGGTCACAAGTAACTGGATGAACAGTGACAAAGGAATACCTTTGAAAAGCTTGTGGTGCTTGTGATGGAGTCCACGACATCCCTGGCAACTAGCTCTTGAAGACCAAGGTATTTTGTTAACAGTGACACTGACTATTAAAGCCCAATACTGGCACCACCCTAAGATAAAGTAAAATTCATTGAGTTGTAATGCCTTTAGTCTGGTACCCCAGATTTGTAAAACTTTCACAGCGTGGCCATGTTTGTCTTGTTCCCCGGATTCATGAATGAATATTTTTATGAATCAGTGTCGGTCTTTTGGGACACAGTCACTGTCATACCTTATTTGTGCCTGTCTAATATTGACGTGTCGGGAAAAATGCAGAATTGCTCCTTAATTTATATAGGTTCCTGTCAGTTTATCTCAAAGACTTTCTTATATCTGTGTAGGATGTGATAGGATATCTCTAGAAATTTGTTGTAAGCTGAAGTTGATCTTCAGTATTCTATTTATATACGTACACTCATTGTGTGAGAGTTCTGCACGTACCAAAATCTATTTTGATAGATTCTTAATAACTTTAACTTAATTCTGAGATCACAGTTCGGATCCTGTATTTTTTTTCTTCCCATCTATAACGGAAAAGGGCAAAAGATTTATAATATGCCTAATAAGAATTCTTGATTTATGTCTTGGCCACATTTCTGTTTGTGTTTGCCTACTTTGCTCTTTACTTTTAAAGTTGTCCATGCTCTGGCTCTGGATGTCCTCCTACAAGCGAATAACTCTATTTTTGAATGAACAAATAATGCCTGCTACACCAGAAATATACGCTGCTCTGTTGAGAATGACACCAGTCTGGAGTATAGTACTCGTGTGCTTTTGAAGAGCTTTGCAGACATGCAGAATTCAAACTACAAATTTCACATGCAAACAAAGGGTTGATATGACATAACACTATAAATATCTAACAAAAGAAAAATTGTGCACTAACAATGGAAATCCATTGTTATTAGTTCAGTCTAAGCATCCTATAAAATTGCAAGCTTTCATACACAATACCCATCACATTAATGATAGCATCACATTTTAAACTCCCCCCTCGCACCACCCTGCATCCTAGGCGAGCAAATCTAATCGTGTGCTTTCCCGGTAAATACACAAAAAAATAGTCTTCTCATTTAATTAGGGATTTGTTCAATATCGGTCCATTGTAAGTAGCCATGAAATTTGCTCTGTTTTCGGATATCAAACCGACACATATAAAAATCAACCAACTTCATTAAGCCTGATTTTTGTATACAGGCAGGAGTGCAATCTACATACTGTATGCCATAGCTGCCGTCTCACCAGGAATTTTCATCAGAGTGGGGGAATTCAAAAAGGGAGCTTTTCTGTGCAGTTGGGATTGTGGGAGATTTTCGAGGACAAACTGTTGCGTATCATACACTGTGGTGTATTACATATATTACAAGGTTCATGGAGTTAACGTACGTTCAGACTGACTAAAGTTCACTAATGTTGTGGATTTTTTTCTTGAATCTTTAAAAGTATACTCTTTTGTAAAAGACTCGTCAGCATGGTGCAACAAATTTTCAGCGTGGCCGGCCCGATGCACTTTTTTTTTCAGTGTGGGGGAAATTCTCAAATTTTCCTGGCAGAGCGGCGGGAGTGCCATGCTTAAGGTATGCCCGGCAATACCGTCTGTGTCTGATGTGCAAAAATGCAATCTACTCATGTCGCTTTTCCGAAAGTTTGGGAAATTGGAAAAACTGCTGTTTTCAAATTCTTTGTTTTGTGTTATCAGGTTTGTGATATGAACTATTCACAATATGTATGGTTCCAATGAAACAACTGATTTTCTTAATTCATCATTTTTCTTTTTTTGCTGTAAAATGATTTTAGTCAAAGAGCATAGCTTGCTTTTTGTGTAATTGGCAGTATTGAATATAGATACAGGGTTGGATTGGTGAGAATATCTTGTAAATAGTATTAATTTATAAATACCACAGTTTATCTTTCAGCCTTCCAAGTGAGAATTTAATTGCTCATTACTGTTTTGGTTGAGGACATGTTAATTTGTAAATTGAGAGTGTACACTTGAATTATTTGTACAGTAATTGCTATTAGAAGTGCAATTCTGTTGATGATCAGCGTTGTAACACTTGTCCCCCCCCCCCCCTGAATTTAGTTGTCTTATTTGCTTGCATAAATCCCATAGAAACTGAAAAATATATGTAGAGAATATATGTTGATTTCTGTGTTCCAATACATTTTTTCACCTTTTTTTCAGTTGGATTTCAGATTGGAGGACTATCATAGCTTCCCAGAACATTTCCAGTTTTAGGTTTAAAAGTACATGTAATAGCACGGCAAAAGTAAAATAGGCCAAATCACAGACTTTTTTGTTAAATGTAACTAGTTTAAAAACTTGGTGGCTAGCCAGCTACAAAAAAAAATTAAGAAAATGTGTAGAATTGTGAAATGCCATGTTCTGTAATTATTTATTAAGTTGATATGCTACATAATATACATGTCTATTGATCATCTGTTTATACTTTTGTTATGTGAACTAAGGAAATGTAGAAAGTTGGGAGACTGCAAACATTTGAGTGCGTGTTTTAAATTTTGAGAAGGGAAAACACAAAAGGAAAGTTGTGTGTACATGGGAAAGTGAAGCAACATTATCTTTAAAGTGATAGTCTGGAAGGACACGGAAACTTAAGCTGATGAAATTTTTTTTTTTTTCAAGTTGAAGATTTAACACGAAAGAAAAATCTCAATGCTGTTTATTCACTTTATTTTCGAGCTGCAGTATTCCGTCCCAAACCCACCAATGATTGCATATCATCAAACAAAAGAAGACACCAGATGTATATAAATATTCAATATTGTATTACTATTGCTTTTCTGGTCATGTAGGATATGAGTTTTTGTAATTTGTTAGGATCACAATTCTTTAAGATTTGGTGGAAAGAAAGTGAGCAGAGAAAAGAAGTGTGGGAACTGTAATCAACCAGTAAATAATTATTATATCGAATGTTTTTGTTCATAGCAAGTCACTATTTTTTGTATATGCCTTTCACAATCGATCTCTTAACAAGTTCGCGTCGGAGGACGTGTTAACACGATCTGGCTGTTTTTATACACGGGCACGGCTGACGGGTTAAAATGTCAAGCTTGCCTCGACTCCGGGTGACGTCTCAACACGCTAATCCCTCATTTGTTTTGTACACACACATACAAAGTCCAAGAAGTCTGTGGAGGCGGACCGTGTGTTGAACTTGGCCGTTGTGCACGGGCTTTTCTACAATTTACGCTCCGGTGGGCGCACCCAGAGTATTGAAATATGAGGTTTCGGCAAGAAATATTGTACAAATATTGTTGAAATGACTCTTGCAAATCAGTATATGTGGCAGTTGGCTGCTATATTTTGCCTTTTTTGAAAATAGAAATTTTCAGCAAAAATAATCCTGGCGCGAACTGGTTAATTCTTATTTTCAGGGCATATACACATGTTTAGCACTAATTACTTATCTGACATACAAAATGGTCCAATAATGCATTTTTCCTCGAGTTAAATAGACGCCTGTACTAACGACAAAGCTCCATAGAAAACACACGTAAACAAAGTTTGACGTCGTCGGTACTGAGGTCAGTATGCATGGACATTTGATAGTCACGAAGACGAGTTCCCTGGACAGGAAAAGCAGAAAAACTAAGTCATATTCTACCAAATGTAAGCAACAATTTCAAACAAATTTGATTTCGAAATTGAGACATCATACACACTGCCAATGTGATTAATTTAGCACCAATTTAAATGAAATGAAATGAAATGAAATGAACACTGTACTGTTGTTTCTATATCATCTTGTATGGAGGACTTGTCCCCAGTTATGTAGTCTAAAAACATATTTTTTGGGTTTAGACTAAAATTATGTTTTGCACAGTAATAAATTTCAGGGATATTGATTTCTAAAAACTTCAACCTGCTTCCCCCAAACCATGTTGTTTTTATAAAGACAAAAGTGAAAAGCTTTATCTGCTGTTGTCTTTTTTTCTACGATAAACTTCAGAGGACAAAGGAAATACAAAGAAACCTTTCGGTCCTCGCAAGTAGAAGTACTTAGTCTATTGGGTTAGGTTATATTAAAGGAACAATAGGAAACACAAAGCATTGTCCTCGGAAGTATTGGGAAAGTATGAATACGTCTCATGACAAATGTATCGGGAATATGTTGTTGATTTATTGTACAGTGTTGGATTCTGGATGGTTTCTTAGGGAAAAACGGGGTTAGGATTAAAGAATTTATGAGTTTGTCAACAATTTTGTTCCCAATTTTGTGTCTTTGCCCTGGCCCATTGACAATTGTTTAGTGTCATACCAAGGCTTCGGTGATATATGTACATACATGAAAGTACCAATAAATTAATCAGTTTTTTTTCATTGCTGTGCAAAGTTATGTATGAAGACAAGATACCTACTGTTAAAGAAAATTTGCATTGTGAGTGATCATTTGTAAAACGGCTTTATACTATTAAATGGTGGCTACGTTTACTCACTTAAAAGTATTTGATGTGTGTATAGTGATTTAAACATCCAGGGAGTTTTTGTAATATATATAATAGTTTATTACTGGACACAATTTAATATATATATATATATATACAGTAATATTGCAATCGCAAAGTTCTTCTGACAATGAGGCAATAAAATGTGTTATTTCCCTAGTTTCCTAAATGCCCCTATAGTTGGAGTTTAAAAAGACAGTAATTAGCCTTTTAGAGGTATGGCGGACACAATAGGAGAGGGCGCTATTTGATTTGGGTATACCTTTTGTTAAACCACAGGAAATTTCAAAGGTGAAGATTAGGCATGATCTATGGATTGTACTTTAACTCGAAACAATATCTGATTCTGACTTTCACTGGAATTTGTGTTTTTACAAAATGTTTACCCAAATGAAATAGCGCCCTCCTATTGTGTCCGCCATACCTCTAAAAGGCTAATGTAACAAGTAGCGTTATTTTCATGTCTTCTACCTATGAAAGGGACTGTTCTGTAGGAGCTCGGTTTGCAAGCTATATTTAGTTTAGAATACATGTACATGTCAAGAAGAACCAATATTCATTGACACTCCGTGCAATGACATGGTATTTATGCCTTGTGTTTGCAATCATGGGCCAGACAAAAAAAATTGTCACAAATCTTTGAGTTATTCAACTATTGTCAAGAATCCTGACTTGGCTGTCCCTGGAGCACCTTTCTCAAACATTCAAGTCATCTCATGCAAGTGGAATTTTATTTTGCTTTCAAACTCTGCAACTGGTGCCCTTTTTCTCAACCAAGATAATTTGCAAAATGAGCTTTTACAAGGTTGTCTCCACATTCTTCACTACTTTTTTGTTTGTTTGGTTGTATCTTTTTAAACTCTACACTCATAAAATTAACGCCTTGGGATCCATTTTGATACAAAATCCCAGATTTTGTTTAAGTCCTTTGATACATTCAGTTATATTAAAGTATACTTATCTTTAAATTGATACAGAAGTCTGGAAAACGTATATGTACAAAAGCAATGGACCTGTAATGGCGTCGCACTGTGTTTACTAGGTTAGTCAAGTGGGGATGTGCAGAATTATTACCATGTAGTATACAGTTTCTCCGACAAAATGTACTTTGTACACAGATGCAAATTTGTACTTTGTATAAAGAGGAAGCCATTGTCGTTTCCTTATGAGTTTGAAAAACAATCTTTGTATTTGTCGCAAAAAACAGTTAAAAAACAACATAATCCCAGGTTGTATGTACTGCATGCCATGATACCACGTTCAGCACGCTTTTCCGTCCCCAACTGGCTACACGAATTGAATGAGGTAAACACGGTGTAAAGGTATTACTCTTCATAGGCCCACTGAAACCAATCCTAGCAAGTATCCTAACATTTATTGACTCACTATGCCTTAAAACTACTCCACACTCTGATATACCCAGTATTTGTTTAAGAAACTAGATGATTAGCATATTATTCACTGAAACTGCGATACAAGGCATTATTTTTTTTCAGTTTTGCAGTGGACTCAGTTTTCAACAAGATGTCAATCAAAAAGAGCGTCAGGAATTTGACGAAAAACAAACTTGTACCATATTAACAGACATTTATCGAGAGCATTTCCAGGGAACATTTTAGAGTCCAATTGTAGCTTTTATATATTAACTGACTGAATAACCAGACATAATGTGATATAAGGGATTCCATACCAGACAATGTTGTGCTTTGATCAGAATGCCAACATGTACTTTCTCGGAATATCTTTCAACCAAGTCAAGTTGGCATTCAGTGTACCTTTTGAACGGGCACACAAATTTGTCATTGCGGGGTTATTGTACCCAAACATGCTAGATCCTGTACAACTCCCTCTGCATCATTGCCTTGTGAATCTTATGACCACTTTGATGCAGTGTCAATCTATAAGAGCCAGTTTCTCTCAACAGTGGACTGGGCAGTGACGTTTGTCAAAATCTCATTATTGTCACATTCAATTTGATGGATTGTTTTAGGTTGATGCACTTTTGAACACTACCAGAATATATCAGAGTAAATTGTACAGAGAATGTTACAGAACTGTGTGTGTGTGTGTTTCATCATTCCCTTGTGTCATCCCAAGTCTATCTCAATCTTTGCCACGTATAGCCAAACACCGGGCCATCACACTCAACCACTGGTAACGTAAGGGAGCATTTCATATTGTCCAGATTGCGGTACCAATGTTTTCTTCGTGGCACCGCATTCCGTACCTCAAACTTTGTTAATGAATCATGAGGTCAAAACCCTGGAGCCCATTAAAGCCCAGTTAGCTTGTCAAAGAAATCCAGTTTGTGGAGGTCTTGCTGCAATTAATGTTAATTAAGAGCTCCGGCTTGGAACACTTTAATTCCCCTTGTCCAACGAGATGGATTAGCCAGAGTATCCGGACTTTGATTTTTTAAAAATTGTTGAGAAAATTCAAAACCACCTCGCAAAAATAATAAAATAAGCAGAAACTGATGCTACTTTTGTGCGCTGTGGCCTAGTGTATCAAACTCGAGATCTCGGCGATACTGCAGATTCGAGACCGGCTGGGGGTCATGGTGCGTGTGTCCTTGAGCAAGGCACTTTGTCACAAGTTGCTTCTCTCCACCCAGGAGTAAATGGGTACCTGTTTGATTAGCCCATGTGCACCTGGGGCTGTATACTCCCCAGGGAGCTGAGGATTCAGGAATGATTGTTGGGCCCGATGAGCAGGGGTAATAATTTATGTAGCATCTTGAGCACTGTGGTCTTGGTGGATATGTGCGCTTTACAAATGTCTACATTATTATTATTATTATTACCACCCCCAAGTGCAAGTAAATGAAAGTTGAACTAACTAATACACCAAAGCTTGGACTAGTCTAGTCCTCTGAAAAGAACCGGGGAAACTCAATTCTGGCAGTATACGGACAGAGTATCCCTTCAGAACCACACAAACTCACAAAAGCGATAGTTTCCACATGGTGCTACCGGAAATCTTTATCGTATTGCTACATTCACCATGCAAACCTTCAAAGCTTAGACTAGTCCTGTATTCAGAACCAGCCTGCCCGGAATGGTTGCATTGCTGGTGATCACCATGTATGGCAGGGAGCCAGGATCTTCAAGATTTATGGTCAATGTTTGACCTGAGTATGCAAGTGCAAGGTATGTACTGCTGGTTAACCAATTGATCACACTTCCTCTAAAATGGCATTGTTGCATTGCCCTCATTCACTGAAGAAAAAAAATACAACCTATTTGCCAAGTGGACTTGGCATACCTAAACGGTCTTGGAGCTCTCATGGCTGCTTCAGAAGGCGCCTGACCACTGGAATAAGTTCTGGGAAGGTGGGAACCTCAAAGTGTCCTCGGTCATGGTACTTGTGGAGTTCAGGGTTCAGGTTGTCCACGACCTCTTGCATCTCGGCCCATTTGATGTACGGGTCATCGGTTGAGCCAAATACTGTGATAAACTGGGTATTGGCTTTCATCTTGGCCCACTCCCATGGACGGTTGTAATAACCTGTGTGGTAAAGACATGATTACTAGTTAACCCCTTGTGTCTGGCCATTATTTATGGGGGGGGGGGGGGGGGCTGGCATGCCAAGGTATTGAATTTCTCCACTCTGCCAGCAGCCAGAGAATCTACACGTGCGTCAAGAAAATTAGTCTGACCATTGACAACCGACAAACAAAATAAATGCATTAACCCCTTGTGTCTGGCTGTTATTGATGGTAGGGGCAAGAACAGGCTGTGCAGCCAAGCGTAAATGCAAACAATAGGCACCACACTGAATAGAGTGGTCCTGTTAATCGCACTTGGAGTCCCCTTTCATGTGAATAAAAGCTCCATCTATTCATTACACTCCCATTCAAGAACAATATACAGGAATGCGCAGGAATGCGCGTATAGATGACAACCGGCCAGGTGGTCTTTTTGAAGCGGCGACTACTGCCGTCGTCCGTATACAACAGGTTAAAGGTATACTATTCATAAGATGGAATTTGCGTCGGGGTGATGTACATCTTTTTCTTCAAAATAATTTCTCGGGACAACACTGAGTATACAGTGTTTATAAAATATGTCGGTGAAGGGCAAAACCCAATATTGAAGGTTAAAGCTATGATATAGCATCAACAGAGCTGACAACATAGTTGCAGGCAGTGTTCATGCTTTGTGCGATTCAACAGATACGGGAAATAAACCTGTGAAAGTTTGAGTTCAATCTGTCAATCGATTCACAGGAAGATAGTGAAAAAGAATTGTATTTTGGCGGTGATTTTGCACTCATTCATATGGGTTTATCTCGATTGCTGAAATCAAAATACGCCACGGCAATTTTCTCAAAGATGACAGCATTTCAGACAAATGTTTCCTGGTACCATCTTTATAAACAGTAAGCTTTCAATCAATTTTGTTTGTGACCATACCAAAGCTATATCGCACCTTTAACCCTCCCTCTCTCAAGGCCAAAATGGAGCCAACTACCCTATATATCAAAATCTATCAAGTGACAGGTTGAAACACACACAAGCTGCGAGAGTTGGTGGGTAGATTTTTTGACAAGCTGTGATAGTATACAAATATTTACTGCTTCAAGTGGTGTAGTAAAACTAGCCTCCCGAGGTGATCCATTGAGCATTCTAATAGAATGCTCCATGGATCACCGAGGGAGGCTAGTTTTACCATACCACGAGATAAAAGCAGTCAATATTTGTTTTATAACACCTCACCCACAGATTCTGCTTGTTTTTTTAATTTTAACATTAATTAAATCTAAATACAGTTAAAATGGACTTCTATTTCAATACAAAATTAGTGGAAAATTTATTTGCTCTTATCAAAACCACCTTTAACAAAATGTTTGAACCAAGCTCTGTAGCGCTGGCACTTTGGAACAATACGCGTTACGCTCAACGCGCACGCATCTGCACACATATACCGCGCCATGGGTATAGTACATGTACTTTGGTTGCTAATGGTATAGCACAGGAAGATAGCAAAAATAGAAAATGCCATGTGACTCGCTCTCGGCCAATCAAGACACAGAATCTGTGGATCGGATGAGGTGTTATAATTATAACTATAGGAGGGTTAATGGAGCAAGTACATGTACAGTCCACAACTTCTGCGTAAGCATGTCAATAATGTGTGCAAGTCTCGCAACTTCAGTATCACCTTTTATGGAAACAATTTGGCGGCAGACACCGACTAGCCTAGCCATGGACTCTTTAGTTTGTCTCAACCCGATAACAATGAGCAAGATGGACTGATCGGAAGCCGAGGTCAAATATTTCATTATTTTTCAAAGTGAATAAAGAAAACTGGTAGGAGCCAGATTTGAAACTGCGACCTCTGGAATACCGTACCGGCGCTCTACCAACTAAGCTATCTTTGACCTGTGTTGGCGGTCTCCCAAATTGTCAGTATCTTTGTCCTAGGGGAGGGGGAGGGGTGCTTAATTTGCAATGTCTTCAAAATGCTGTAAATGCTTCCCTTTCTTTCACATGATGCAAGATGCTAACAATTCTTACCACTCAGTTTCTCGTTTTCCTCTCCAAGGTCGGTCACACAGGGTGAAACTAGGATGACGCTGTGCACCTTGTACAACTCCACATACCTGAATGGGAAGTGTAATTTCATGATTATTTTGTAGTAGTCTACACATTGTCCCTTAACTTGTTCAAGATGAACCTCGCCTTTTGGATGGACTGGAGGCTGGGGAGGTATACCTTTCACATCTTGATTGTTTTGAAGCATCAGATCTCAATATCAAGAATTTCAACTGATTCAAGCCTGATTCAATTGTTATTTAACCCCTCGTGTCCAGCTGTTATTGATGGGGGCTAGTATGCCAAGAACGGGATGTGCATGCAGCCAAGTATAAATGCAAACAATAGGCACCATGCTGAATAGAGTGGTCCTATTCATCGAACTTGGAGCCCCCCTTTCGTGTGAATGAAAGCTTTGTTTGAAAAAGCTCCATCTATTCATTACACTCCCATTCAAGAACAATATAGTTGAAACATGAATGGACTGAGTATGCACAGGAATGCGCATATGGACGACAACCCACCAGGTGGTCTTTTGCAAACCGCAGCTATGGCCATCATCCGTATTTAAGAGGTTAATTCAATTATTAAAAACTACCACATTAAGAGAAAGCATCAAATTTTACCTTGTGCCACAATTTCACTCCTTTTTTTTTATCTTGACACCAGTTACACTTTCATTGACAAACATTATAAAGCGGGTCTTACACTATTTTCTGACAGGTAACAAATCATTCCGGTGCAGACTTTGTTTTTTTTTAAATTGGAGACAGAAATTTGCAAAACATTCTTAAACTAGGACTCTATGTCTCTTCGCTGAACAGAACATAGGGCTTTTCCGCATTATTTTTTTATAATGTCACTGCGATTTTTGCTTGCTTGTGACAAGTCTACCTACCCACCCGGCTTCAGGACAATTGGACCTACCAATTTACATGTCTTTCGAGAAATTATGCCTTTGATGACGTCAATATGATGGTGCACATATTTTGCATTGTTTTTTACATATGTAGTACCTATTAAACCTATTACAAAAAGAATTTCGATATTAGCATGTTCTGTTGATGAGATATGGCTTAAAGAAAATGTTAAGGTAAAAAACTTTAAAATAACTATAATTTCGTATGATGATGTCATCGTGACGTCACCTTAATTTTTATCAACAACAAATGCTTGCCTACCAACATACTACGTTTGAGCGTAATCGGACCTACCGTTCTCTAGATACGGGCCATTGAAAAATGCACATTTAAGATGACATCACGTGACACGTGATGACGTCATCACCCCGTCACTCTTCGGCATACAATTTCAGCTTAGGGTCTATGTTTGTGTTAAGTCTGATTAAGATCTGAGGTCGTTTAGTGACCAAAGTGTCACTTACAAAATTCGAGTACAAAGTCTGTGGGATTTTGGATAGAACTAAACATTTATAGAAAATCAGCCGATCACGTCATCATGACGTCACTTCGGATTTTACATGCTAGTGGCACTATCTACCTACCTACACATTTTTATGATGATCGGACCTACCCTTATATGTGTTTCAAAAAAGCACATTTTTGATGACGTCATAATGACGTCACACATTTTTCACATTTATGTGAAAGAATATAGAAGCTAACAAAGCTATTACAAAAAGAATTTTGAATTTAGCATGTTCTGTTGATGAGATATGGCTTTAAGAAACTTTGAAGTTCAAAAACTTTAATATTACTGTAAAATCGTATGAAGACGTCATCATGATGTCACCCCAATTTTCATCTATAACACGAGCTACCATACCAACATACCAGGTTTGAAGGCAATCGGACGTACCGTTCTCTAGATATGGGCCCTTGAAAAATGCACCTTTAAGATGACGTCATCATGACGTCACGTTTTGGCATACATTTTCACCTTAGGGTCTCTGTTTGTGTTAAGACTGATTAAGATCTGATGTTGTTTAGTGACCAAAGTGGCTCTTACAAAATTCGTGTACAAAGTCTATGGGATTTGGGATAGAACTAAAAACATCATAGAAAATCAGCCGATGACGTCATCATGACGTCACCTTGGATTTAACATGCTACTAGCACTATCTACCTGCCCACTAATTTCTATGACGATCGGACCTACCATTATATGTTTCAAAAAAGTACATTTTTGATGACGTCATGATGACGTCACACATTTTTCACATTTATGTGAAAGAATATAGGAGCTAACAAAGCTATTACAAAAAGAATTTTGAATTTAGCATGTTCTGTTGGTGAGATATGGCTTTAATAAACTTTGAAGTTCAAAAACTTAAAAATTACTATAAAATCGTATGACGACGTCATCTTGACGTCACCTCAATTTTGATCTATAACACGAGCTAGCCTACCAACATACCAGGTTTTAAAGAAATCGGACTTACCGTTCTCTAGATATGGGCCCTTGAAAAACGCACCTTTAAGATGACGTCACGTGACACGTGATGACGTCATCATGATGTCACTCTTCGACACAATATGTCAGCTTAGGGTCTATGTTTGAGGTAAGTTTGGTTAAGATCTGAGGTTTTTTAAGACCTAAAGTGCCACCGACTAAATTCGTGTACAAAGTCTATGGGATTTTGGTCAGAACTAAAAGAAGAAGCAGAAAAAGAAAAAAAATCAGAACAAAAACAAAGCCTTTTCCGACTGACTGTCGGAAAAGCCAAACAAATATATGCATTTTCTTATAATTGATTTAAAAAAAAATATTGAAAAAAAAATTTCTTCTAATTTTAATTTTTTTACGACAACACCGTACCTACATGCACCCTTAATGCAGGCCTTTTAGATACAGGGATTCCTCCTTGGAATGCCATACCTCATTGCTGCTTCAGCTCCTGAGCAATCTCCAATGATTAGGGTCCGTTCGCCACAGCCCATCTCATCACGCATGAATGGAATCCACACGCTCTCTCTAGCCATATCTGTATTCAGAGCCCAAATGAGACATCTGTCGACTGTGCTTCTCTCTCCACCGTACATCAAACGTACAGCAAAGTTTGAAGTGATAGGGCATTTTCAATTATAAAAATGACTTGGGCCGAGAAAATCTTGCTTAGGAAATTTCCATGCTGAGCAAAGATTTGCTGGGAACCGGTCACAAACAATACACATCAAACAGCATTTTGGCTGGTTACCTATCTCCGCTAAAGCAAATCTGTTCTATGCTTAACAAAACAGTAGCAACCAAGCACGGATAAACGGATTTTAAAAAGGAATTTTTCCCATTTTGTTGGTGGGGGGAAATAATGGTACAAATTAATGGAGATACTGCCATCCCAACCACCTTCCATAATTGTGCCCGTCATCAAGTTATTTTTTAATTAAAAGGTAGTATACATCTTTTGCTTTTGCTGTAATCTTCAGAAATAAATGGATTTGGGGGTTCGTGCTGGCAAATACTGTAACACTGACCTGTTTAAAGTTGTGTGTGCATAGATGCTGGGAAAAACTGAGAGAAAAAATGATGTTGTAGTAGTCTGGTTCCATGACCATATTTTAGACAAAATGTAATTATCAGGTCTGGGAACTAGACTATTTCCAACAATTGTCGGCCGACAATCGTTGGAAAACGATATACATTTTCACTTTTCTTGAAAACGACAGCACACCAGGTGCCATGATTTCGCAGGATGCATAAGACTGCTATTTACTTACAGTCTAGTACGGTATTTCGTAACAATTCGGTAGTTTTGGTTTTTTTATGTCTGTAAATGATGTATACTACCTTTAAAACCTTTAGCATCATGCACAAGTGAATGGACTTTTTGATGGAATTTGACAATTGAAATAGTACAAGTTTTAATTTGCTTTAATGTTTTATAAAAGTCAATAAATGCCACAGCTATTTCGGCACATACCTGGATCGGGCATATTTCTCAAAATACACTCCACTCCCTCAAGCTAGAAAATAAAAACACAATATACGGGCGAAGTCAAAAACAGCGAATGATGTGAAGTACAAATAAAATAGGTAAGACATTTTTTCTAACAAAAGCGCCACTGTCATTGAATCAATTTAGGAGTGAACTGAGAAACAGAAAAGAGCGGGACATGAACTTGCAACCTCTGGAATGCAGTACCGTTGGTTTAGAAACTGAGCTTCCTTGCCTAATGTTAGCATTCCTCAATATCTTACGACTCCTGACCAACACCACCCAAAACAAAGATATTGATAAATTGGGCAACCAACTCAGTTAATAAAGTGCCGGTACAGTGTCCAGCATTCCAGAGGTTTAACTTTCAAATCTGATTCCTCTCGACCTTCTTCGTTATAACTGTTAAAATCAAAACTTATGGCAACATACTACGTGTCCAAAAATAAAATGTTCTACTTTTGATCCTAAATGACTGTGTTTACCAATGGAATTTAACCAACATTTCAGGTCATGTAAACAAGGCATGACAAATTGTATGGAGCGAATTTCATCAGCTTTGTGCAAGAGGGTGAGATTTAAACGCCATACGAAAAAAATGCTCACTTTTCAGAATCTGCCACTTCCGACTTGGCATCCTCCAATGTCGATACAGCGCTGGAGACGATGTGACTTCGTCTTATGGGGGGGGCTATCTCAAGGAATTAGTCTATTTTGCAACTCTTGATGTGTTGCGGCAAACGATCAAGGTGTGCAATGACATCAGGGGTGATCCTGCATTCCTTCAGATGCTTTCGGCCGCAGCACACGCCTTCCACCACCGTCTCAGCGCTGTATCGACATTGGAGGATGCCAAGTCGCAAGTAGCAGATTCTGAAAAGTGAGCATTTGTTTCGTATGGCATTTAAATCTCACCCTTTTGCACAAAGCTAATGAAATTCGCTCCATAAAATTTGCCATGCCTTGTTTACATGATATGAAATTTTGGTTTAATTCCAATGGTAAACAACACAGTTATTTAGGATCAAAAGCAGGACATGGTTTTTTTTTACATGCAGTACAAGACTGATGACTGATGAACATATTCACACATTTATTGAAACATATTAGGGAAACCTTTTGGAGGAAATTTATTCAACACATCTGTTCTCCGAGTATTTTTTCTGTACAGTTATACTTAATCAAGTCAAAGCAGGACTGTGGAACCCAGGTTGCTAATCATCCAGAAGACAAAATGCAACTCAAAAGAGTATTATCTATAGAAAGTGAAGAATATTTATCATGATTAGCAAAAATAGCAGTTAGACAGTTTGCAACATAACTGTAAGACGTACATTACAGCCCTGTTCCAACTGTTGAAAGAAAGTAAGATTTAAAAAGGATTACAATGAGCATTTCATGTAATGGAATTCTAATAATATCAGGAGAAAATACCTGTTCCTCCTTTATAAGGGGCAAGGAAAGATAAGGCTGACCAAAATAAATTTGAGTTTTTAAACGTTTAGTTATTGGCTGATAAATACTTGACACATGATAAATGTGATTTTGAGTTGTCCAGAGTAAAATTATACAATGATCAGAGAGTAAAGTCCTAACGGCAGCTTCTGAAATGAGGTATCGTGGCAAGCCCTATATTCGCGCATAACCAATATTCGCGCACCATCTTTCTCTGTATGTAAAGTAAATAATTAGTAACTAAATATGTTTCCACGCAGTCCTCGTAGAATGTGACGCAATGACCTTTGCGCTATGCACGATTTATGGGCTACATGGATTTCGGCACCAGAGGCGGTGCATTTGAGGATAACGAGATCGTTGTGTACTGATGACAATTGGCTGCCTTGGAAGTGTATTTTTCTGGCAGTTAGCAACACTGGGAGAATAGAAGTATAGTCAAAGGCTCTATTTTTTGTTCACGTGAGAGAAATTTTGCTGTGGAGCTTAGGTGCGGGAAAAATTGGTAACACGTGGATATATACAAATTTCGGAAAGCATGGTATGTTTGCCTTTCAGTTGACTCTTTTTGTAATTATTTTTCAAACTTGGGGCAGAGTAACAAATCCCTTAACCCCTTATATCTGGCTGTCATTGATGGGGGCTTGTATGCCATGAACGGGCTGTGCAGTCAAGCGTAAACGCAAACAATTGGCACCACACTGAATAGAGTGGTCCTATTCATCGCACATGGAGCCCCCCATGTTTCAAATAGATTGCAAGGTCATGTGAATGAAAGCTTTGTTTGAAAAAGCTCCATCTATTTATTACACTCCCATTCGAGAAAAATATACATGTAGTTGAAACATGAATGGATTGAGTACACGTAGGAGTGCGTATATAGATGACAACCGGCCAGGTGATTTATTTGTCAAACCGTTGAGGTTAAATGGTGGTTTTACTTTTACTTATTGCAGCATTTCTTTCGCCTGTCTACGCTTTTTCATGCAGCGTTTATAAATGTGAACTACCACAGTGGAGACTGTTTCATAAGCTGCAAGTACCCTCAAATAATTCATGCAAAACAAAGATTCATGACAAAACGATTCAGTTGATTTCATGACAACCCAAACCTATCAATGATAAACTTCAATTAGTAAAAATAATTAAACCATGAGCTTTTCAGACGAGCTGTATTTACGGCTAGCATTTTGAAGTTTCCCTCCTGCAGCAGAGCATTTAATGAGTAATTTCTGCAGACTGTACAACTCGGCCTCAAAACTCAAAGAAAATTGTAAAATGTTTGTTTTAGTCCGTCAATGTTTTAGATGTTTCTGGACACTGCCGATCAGTTCCGGTAAAGTTCTTGACATGAAGTGACCTCTGTCTGTGAACTGATGGGAGTCGGAGTCAAGGTTGTCCAAGACCTCCTGAAATTCCTTCCAATGTATAAAGGGGTCGTCGGACGAACAGAAGACAGCAACAAACTGGGTGTTGTTCTTAATCAGAGCCCACTCCCAGGGTCGACTGTAGTACCCTGCGAAATATCAGTCAAAGAAGATTTGGTGAGGATAAATGCAAGGCACATGGCTAGAGTCAGGTTGGGGAGTCAGGTTGGCCTGGTGGTACTTTCCTCGCCTTCCATCACTGTGACCCTGGTTCGAATCCCACCAGATTGGGTTTTCAGTCCCTGCCTAAATTCCGTGAGTTTTCTCCAGAATATCATTCTGGGGTTTTCCTCCCACCTCTAAAACTGAAATTTCTTTGTCGTCTTCCTGTGTGCAGGTTCTTCAGACTTTTTGCGCTTTTTTGAGAATCCTTGGTTTCAATACCAGAAAGAATTAAAATAAACAAATAAAATAGAGAGACTAGTAAATATGGGGATCGGTAGCTAAGTATAGATATGGCACTTTTGCTTAAACTTAATTCCCATCTTTTAACCCCTTGGGCACGGTATTTTACGGGAGACGTCGGGGTGTTGCAGCGGTTCTGGCAGCCAAATTGAACCGCTACAATGTGTTTGTGCAGTCAAGCATGACATACACAATAATCCAACAATGGATTGAAACTGCACAAATGGCGGCCAATGGCGTCATCCGGCCTGGTGACACTTTTTTTTAGTCCACAGATGTCATCCGTACACAAAGGGTTAAACAGTTGGATGTCATTTTCATTCTGACATATACAGTGTAGGTTTGAATCACGCATATGTGTCTTGTGAATCCATGTGTGTTTTTGCACCAGTTGAGCTCATCACAATGCATTGAGGGCAAGGCGATTCGATGAAGATAAATAAACCCTAATAATTAGCATACACCCAGAGGAATGTCCCTTGGTGTAAGCTAATTAAAATAACCAATTACCAATCCCCATTTTCAAAGTCAGAATGATAGTGGAGGGATCAGGAACTAGTCTAATAGCCATTTTAGGGCTGTTCATTTTCGAATAATTTAGTATTCAATTATTTAAGAATGTATACTTGACCGAATATCTGAAACTTGCCGATCAAGTTTTACACACGATCAGCTGCAGCTGCCCTCCACGCTGGTTAAAAGTTTTATACAAAGCGTGCTGGTTCAAATTTGCATGCGGTAATGGATACTATGGACCACTGGGGTGTTTTGCAGTCCGTACTGCAAAACTGACAGGGGACTTTACCCAGCGAAAAGAATGGGTGCAATAAATAGGCATCGAAAAAAAGTTACTGTCCACCAAAATGTGGCATCTGACAAATAAACAAAAATGCCACTTTATGTCTAAAAAAGACATCAAGTCACGAGATTAGAAGGTTTGCATGGCGAAAGTGCAATAGATTAGAATAACTGGTTTGTGGTAGCACCATGTAATCGATCTTTTTTTTGTGAGTTTGTGTCGTTCTGAAAAGATCCGGCTGAAAAGATCCGGTTCTTTTCAGAACGACACAAACTCACAAAAGAGATCGATTACATGGTGCTACCGCAAACCAGTTATTCTAAAAACATAGATACATGCACCAGGAATGAATGCAGATGGCAAGTTATCATTCCAGGTTCCTATGATCCGATAAAACTTGTTGAGTTTATTTTTTAAATCATCAAATTCTCTTGGATGAACTTCAACTGGGAAACTTTCAACAAAGAGAGAGTTAGCTCAGTTGGGCGAGCGTCAGTATAGTGATGCCGCAGTCGCACGTTTACATCCTGCTTACTGTCTTTGTTCATTACCTAGACAGTTTTCCTTGTAATTTATTTGATAAGAAGCTAGGAGTGTGGACAAAAAACTATTTCTAAAAGCAATAGCAGATATCAACGACATGAATCTGCAATGGCTCCCTAACAAAATCTGTTGCTCCTGTTTAGGCTATTTAAAAAAATGCAAACCAGGGGCAGATTGCAATAAGCGGTCTGAAAGCTATCTATGCGCGTTAGCCGGTCTTAAAGCTCTGGCTGTCAGACGGTCTATATTGCAATGACACGCTCTAAGTGTTTTGACAGTCTTAACCATAACGTCACCAAATACTGCAAAATACTACTTGAGTAAACTGTAGTATGCAGTACTTTTACTACACTGGCCTATGAGAATTGAGTAGTATTTTGTAGTACAGTGTACTGTACCCCAAGTGAATGCCTAGGACGTTAGGGTTATTATGCCTGGGTTGGGCTGGCTTAAGGCAGTTTATAACTTTAGCTGGGCATGGTTTTCTTCTATTAGATGTAATTTATATTGAAAAATGTGTACTCTTGAATCACTCCCAAGAATGGCTTTTCAGTTGATAGCTATAATCATTTACATAGAAGAGCACTGTCGAGAGATGATTTTTTTGATAAATTGGACCCTTGACGACACAGAGTTGTATCGTAAATACAGATTTCCTCGACGATCAATCTTGCGATTGACAGATTTATGTTTTGCAAAGCGCGCCACCGTGTGCCGTATCGTGGTAACCATGGAGCGCTTGTTCGTAAATCATTACTCCTTGCAGGCTTATTGCAAGGGGCTAAGTTAGCGTCCTATCCAAGACCGTCTAAGAGCAATAGCCAGCTAAAAACGGACTGGCTATTGCAAGCCGGCTAAGACTGCAGTATTCAATTCAATTCAACTTCACTTTATTTTCCACACTGAAACAACAACCAAAGGATTAAAGTATATAAAATATGTGGATGGGGATCCCTAAAAAGCAAGGCTTGTCGAGTAGAGATCCCCAGTAAACAAATTATACAAAAAGACATACACATAAACACATACATGTAACACCAAACATAAAAATGGAAATGACATGATTAAGAAATCAGTAGCCTATGCTATCCTGCAGCTTGTAAAAAGAAACAATTACTCTGTAAATAATTATTCAATAGCATATTTTTGAATTTACGTTTAAAGAGTGAGTATTGCAATCCGCCCCTGGCCACATGCCAGATATTTCGGCAGATAGCTACTTACCACTTAATCTCTCATTCTCCATGCCCAAGTCGGTAACGCATGGTGACACCAAGATGATTCCATAAACTTTGTATTTCTCAGCGTATCTGTGGTAGACGAAACAAGTGAACTGTACTATGGAACAATCAATATTTACTATGGGAATGTCACAAAACATTTTTCTTCTGATGAAACCAGGAATTTACGACAGAGCAATCTCAGTGCTTACCCCTAAACCACCCTCAATCCTCCAAAATCCTCCTTGCAGTTTTGGAGGTTTTTGGAGGATTGAGGATGAATGGTGTTTCAAGCGAGGATGATTTTGGAGGATCGAGGATGAATGGTGCTTCAAAACAAAAGGAGGATTTTAGAGGATTGAGGGTGAATGGTGTTGAGAAACAGGGTGAATAGTGATTGAGGATTTTGGAGGATTTTGGAGGATTAAGGATGAATGCATTTTTTTGGGGTAAGGCAATCAGAGGATTTTGGAGGATTGAGGATGGTTCTGGATCTGGATCGTTATACTCCGACAAAACGGATACCCTAACAAAAAGGGTCTAGGGGGTTAGGGTTAAGGGAAACTCACAAGGTACAATAGGCACAGGCGCGGATCCGGGGGGGGGGGGGGGGTTTGGGGGGGTCGAAACACCCCCCCCCCCCCCCCCCGCCCCCTGCTTGCTTTTGCTTGTAGGGGCCTACGCCTTGCAAATACAGGTCTTATTTTGCCTATGGCAGTGTATCAGCCCCCCCCCCCCCCCCCAATTTGTTTTTGCAGGCGGAACATTTTAGGAGTCACTTTTCTGGGTAAATTTCAGAAACCTCCCCCCTGCAAAAATTCCTGGATCCGCCCCTGAGGCACACAACAACGGTGTAATAATTTAAGGTATGATATAGCATTGGTAGAACTCACAAAACAGCTGCAGGCAATGTTCATCCTTAGGCCCCCCCAAAAAAACTTGTGTTGCCCTTAATTGGGAAAAATCGGGAGGGAGGGTCGGTTGGTCAATATATTTTTTTTAACCATCCATGAAAACATCAAAACAATACTACATGTGCCACTCGAAGTCAGAAGGCAAAAAGTAAGCTTATTTAAAAGTGAGATGGCAAAATGCACGATTGTGCCATCGTAGTTGTATTTAAAGACAATGATTTTAATAAAACTTGTCTATTTTGTGCGGTAAAAGGTGAGATTTTGAAAATTCCTTTAAAATAATTTGTAAAATAAAACAAAATTGTAAAAACGCGACCCGACTTTTGTGACTTTTTGGGGTCAGTCACAGAGGGCAACACAACTATTGTTTGCATAATTGATCGATTCTTGCGCAGTCAACCAATCCTTGTGCAAATGATAGTTTTGGGGATTACACGTACTGCATTATTGTGCAATCAAGCAATGTATGCGCGTTCAAGCAACGTTTGCAAAATGATAGATTTGGAGATCGCGCCGCATATCGCGTGACATCACAGATCCACTGATCACGCCCAAGATTTCTATCCCAGACAATACCTCATCGCTGCCACTGCACCACTGCTATGCCCAACAATAATGGTGTTCTCATCACAACCGAGCTCATCATGCATAAAGGGAATCCAGACTGTTTCTCTTGCAATCTCTATCAAGAAAAAAAACAACAAAGATCAAATGCTGTTAAGTTGAACAATTGACCTATCGCCGTTTACGAGTTAACCATGCCCCTTAGACAACCCTATGGGAATTTTGTGTGGTAATTTTTGTTTGTCTCAGATTTTGCGCGTTCCACGTGGAATTATAATTGATGTGATTGGACAATAATTCACAAGCTGTGTTGACACGATTTGACCGCGATAGGTCAATTGAATTTTATCCACATTTTACCAGTTGTTAATGTTTAAACCCATTTTACAGTAAACTATATGCAAATATATGAAAATACATTATAATGGAGATTTGAAAAATGTTTAAAATACAATATGTTCATTCACTGTATTTTATGAAATTCGCCCACAAAAGCACTCTCGGTTGAGGCATGAGCACTATGCTGTACAGTGTGCTTGTGACAATGATAATGGATTGAAATGGGGATTTGCAAAGCAACCAGATAAACTGTATGTATCTGCCAAATGAACTATTCCATCAAAGACAGTGAGTCTAAGAAAATGACATCATACTGCCAATAATTCCCCTATGAATCTCCCACAACCATTAAACAACAGTAAAATGAACAAATCTGAAAGTCTCCAACAATGATATTGTGTTCAAAATAAATTTTCTAAAAGTTTTTAACAATAATTTACTGATCCCCAATTGCAAGTCAACCACGACCTTTAGACAACTCTATGGAATCTTTTGCACTAATTTCTGTATATCTCAGATTCTGCCCGTTCTACGTCAAATGATAACTAATGTGATTCGTCAATATTTTATATGCTACAATGACTGGTCAATTAACTGGTGCTTTTGAAAAAAAGTGGAAAATTTAAAGGTAGTATACATCATTTGCTTTTACTGTAATTTTCAGAAATGAATGGATTGGGGTTAGTATTAAATAGCAAATACTGTAACTCTGACATGCATAGATGCCGAGAAAATAAAGAGAGAAAAAAAATGTTTTTAGTCTGGTTTGCTGACCCTACATCCGACAAAAAGGAGCAATTTGTAGACATCGGGAAATTATCAGATTGGGGGGAACAATTTCCCCGATTGTCAGCCGACAATTGTTGGAAATTTATACAGAAATTTCCCCTTTCTTGAGAATGACAGCACACCAGGTGCCATGATTTCACAGGATACTTGACCTATTATTTAATACAGTCAAGCCAAGATATTTCATAATAATTCAGTAGTTTCATTTTTTGATGCCTGCAAATGTTGTAGTTTACCTTCAAGTTCCAACAACAAAAGGATTTAATTTTACAGGCAAAACTGTCCCTTAAGAACAAACAAGTTTACCAGCAGATGTTTACAACTGCCAGTCAAATCGCATAATTGAAATTACTCGTAACATAGGCTTACAATTATGACAACAAGGACTACAATGTATAGCGTGTATATTATCTGCTTATAAATCAACTGCTGTTATAAAAAAATATTCATATTGGCCTCTCAATCTTTCGGCCATGTAATTTTAACCAAAAAAAAACCAGAAGTACATGTATGTATGTTACGTCGAGAAAAAGAAGTTGATTACCTGGATCTGGCATATTTCTTAAAATACACTCCACGCCTTCAACCTGGAATACAAATGGATTCATGTATAATACATTGACCAACATACATGGTTTTCGGTCACTTCGCCCATTTTCCACTTCGCCCTTAACCACTTCACCCAAATGCCACTTCACCCAAACGCCAGTGCAATTATTTGTTGAGATAACAAAAATGATACGATTTGAAAAAATAAGGGATGAATGGCTGACCTTTATTATAATAATTATAGGGTGAAAAAAAGTGAAGCTGGGATGCAACATTCTTTCCAAAACGAAACTAATGGAGGCTTGGAGTTGGTTGTGGGATAGGAGCCCGAAAGAAACAAATCTTGACCTCAAACCTAAATGCACCTCAAACCTAAATACACAGGTAAAGTGGTGCTTGGGCAAAGTGGCGTTTTGGGCGAAGTGGCGTTTTGGGCGAAGTGGCGGTTTGGGCGAAGTGGCGATTTGGGCGAAGTGGCGGTTTGGGCGAAGTGGTGCTTGGGCAAAAGTGGGGTTTGGGCTTGGGGTTTCGGCTTAGTGGGGAATGGGCTTAGTGTATGGGGTTTGGGCTTAGTGTATGGGGTTTGGGCTTAGTGTATGGGGTTTGGGCTTAGTGGGGTTTGGGCTTAGTGGGGTTTGGGCTTAGTGGGGTTTGGGCTTAGTGGGGTTTGGGCTTAGTGGGGTTTGGGCTTAGTGGGGTTTGGGCTTAGTGGGGTTTGGGCGAAGTGGGGTTTGGGCGAAGTGGGGTTTGGGCGAAGTGGGGTTTGGGCGAAGTGGGGTTTGGGCGAAGTGGGGTTTGGGCGAAGTGGTTGAGGGCGAAGTGGTTGAGGGCGAAGTGGAAAATGGGCGAAGTGGAAAATGGGCGAAGTGGAAAATGGGCGAAGTGACTGTAAAGCACATATATGATGTGTATGAGCTATTTAAAGGCCGTGTACATGATTGGTCATTGTTGCAATTTTCAAAAATGGGCGGATTTGGGGGTTAGTATGTTATAGGAAATATCGTTCCATTCACCTGTTCAAAGTTTTGCGTTGTTAGATGGCGAAAAAACCGAGAGAAAAACGGCGCTCGTTTTCAACTGTCGGGCGGATGATAGTCTTTAGTCAAGGCGCGCGTGGCTACAAGCTGGACACGTGACGCGCCCTGAATGCCAGCATGTCCAGCACGCCACTCGTCCGGGTACCCAAGCGTGCCTTGACTAAAGACTACAGGGCAGTTTTCCAACGATTTCCAGCTGGAAATCGTTGGAAGACGATATAAATTTTCACTTTTCTTGACAACGACAGCACACCTGGTGCAATAATTTCACAGGATGATTGAGACTACTATTAACTTACAGTCTAGTAAGGTATTTTGTAATAATTCAGTAAAACAAAAATTGGAGAATTACCAATCGTGTACACTAGCTTTAAAGGAAAAAAAAGTACGTCCAAGATTTCGAACAGATTGACACTCTCCCTTCTTCCATGGTTACAAATTGATCATAAACCTATTCAAAAGGGAGACCTTGATAAGTTTACAACTACAGATATGAATCTGCCAAATTAATTATTCTGTCTATAGAATGTGCAAATGTCTCTATTTAAATTCTTTAGAGATCTTCCCCCTCCCCCTCCTACACCCCCTGTAAAAAAATGTACGTGTTACTAGGGGACCACAATGGAAATAAGCTGCTCGCAGCTTTTTTGTGTCATCCTCGACAACCCCGGCCCTCGGATTATGTGTTTTCAGTTTGTTTTTTCCTTTATATTTAATCAAATTTTGATATTTATTGTTTTGTCTTTTAAATATCCGTGGAGATTGTCAAATAAAAACAAACAAACAAACAAACAAACATACACCCCAACTGTTAACCACCAACACCCCCCCCCCCCCCCCCCCACCATCACCACCCACTTGACACATTTTTTTTTACTGTTTGCACAAAAAACTTGTGGGTATACAAGTATAAAATATGCAATTTTGGCCCCTGGCCCTGTGCAAAACTTAAACATAATCGCATGTCACTTTGACAGCATGAATCTTATGCATTTTTACTGCATGAATTTTAGGGGAGATGGGGGGTTAGTTAGAACACGGGGTAAGTTTAAACATTGAGATTTTCTTCCACAGCTAGAATTAATTTTATGAAATGCTGCCCTCTAGAGATGTCCCTTAACAACAGCCATCCACCAAATTGCCTGCAGCACGAGTGCCACAATAGTACTCAAGTGGGAAAGGTAAGTTTGTTTTTTCACCTTCTGAGTAAATTTTTCACCATTCAAAAAATGTGTACTATCTAACTGATGTTTATAAATAATAGTGACTAGTTTCTTAGTGTTTTAGGCTCTAGACTAAGCTAAAAAATAAGGTTAAAAAGATGTGTTATTGTAGTCTCTGTTTTGTGTAGTAAGCTTACAAATGTCACATGGGCCACTGGGGCTAGTTGGAACATTTCGATGGGGGCTAGTTGGAACATGTTCCAACAAACCCCCAACATAATGATTATATATGAATGAAGTGGCCTTTGAATTAAAGTTCTAATCTATTTTCATGCCTTTTGGATAAAGGTTCTAATCTATTTTCAAACTTTTTGTGCACCATATATAGTTAGCTGTAGGCCTACTGGGTCATTCTATAAATTTGGGGTCCAAAGTGTGACATTTTTTTCTGTCCCTGTTACACCTGACCTGTGCAATTTCACATCAAGTATCATTAATATTGACTTCACACTATTTTTTACTTGTTTGGCAGGTACTTTGCTTTACACAATCACTCTTGGAGATAGAAGGCATTGAAGAATGTGTCTGGAATTGCAAAATCTTATACATGTCAGATGTAACAGGGACACCAAAATTGGACCCCTAATTTATAGAATGACCCTACTGCAAATAATAAATGTAGACCTAGATCTTTTGGAACAATATTTAAATGAGCAAAGCACAGAATGTTGGCTATTCCTATTATAACTGTAGGCCTAGTGCTCATTTTATTTTGCACCTAGGCCTGTAGATTCATCTGTTGTTTGCCTGCAATATTTCAATGAGAAAAACATAGAATGTTGGCTATTCCCGTGTTTTACTCATCCTCCTTTTGCACAACCCTTTTAACAGATTTTTCTTTTTGTTCCTCTTCAGCAATCAAGATGCCACTGAGCTATAAATGCAAAACTACAGGTGGCCAGACCCCACCAGACGTTATAGGGAGAGTTGTGCGAGAAGTGCTACTGCTAGTCAATCAAAGACAAGTTCAAACTGTTGCAACTTCCTGGATATTTATTTCAGTTATTTCCTTTATTTACATGCTGGGTGCACATGGCCTGTAGTGCTTGGAAAAATTATTTTACTTAACTCAAATAATTAATGTAGTTTTTAAGTCACTATATAGTGTACTTTCAAAGTAACCGCATACCTAGCCCTAGAATGACGCTATGATATAGCGTCATAGCGCCCAAGTATGCAAAACAGGCCTATGCTAGAAACCGAAGATCAAAAATCACACTTTACCTGCATAAATATTCTTTGCATCATTTTATTCAAACAGTTCAACAGCCCATCTCCCTGTTGGGATAGCAATATTCCTCCCAGAATGTCAAGAACAGGAGATATTTGCGGCGCAAAATCGTCTCCACGCGACGCTGACTTCACAAACACGAGGAGTAATACCCACATTTAGAACGTTCATCAACAGAGGGCGCAATTTACAGTCGCCGCGTGCACCACGCGACAGACATATGGGTTAAATTTATGTCTGTGGGCGTGCACGGCCGAAATTGCGCCCTCTGTTGATAAACGTTCTAAATGTGGGTATTACTCCTCGTGTTTGTGAAGTCAGCGTCGCGTGGAGACGATTTTGCGCCGCAAATATCTCCTGTTCTTGACATTCTTGGAGGAATATTGCTATCCCAACAGGGAGATGGGCTGTTGAACTGTTTGAATAAAATGATGCCAAGAATATTTATGCAGGTAAAGTGTGATTTTTGATCTTCGGTTTCTAGCATAGGCCTGTTTTGCATACTTGGGCGCTAGGACGCTATATCATAGCGTCCTTCTAGGGCTACCGCATACCATGTTCCAACTTACTCCATACCATGTTCCAACTTTAACATGACATAGTCGTGTTCAAGGTGGATTGTTTAAGAACCATCAGCAAGTCTAAGAATTGTATAGGCTACATTTGTAACACACATGTATATATGCATAAACTGGTATATATATATATATATATATATATATAGTTATTGTTTCTTAAATAAAATCTGTTTGTGTTTTTTAGACGTTTTTGTGAAAATCGTTCCAACTATAGGCCCCTATAACCCCCATCTCCCCTAGTCTGAGTAACTTGACCCTCTATCGCCTTTTTTAACATTTTGACATGATCTGGCGATCATGATCATGTCCAAATGTTAAAAAAGGCGATGGTCCAAGTTACTCGGACTACATCTCCCCTATAAATATGCATTTTTACTGCATGAATTTGCACCTGTACCAAAAATGTACACAAGCTCATGAAGCTTGAAACGGAAAGATTTTACTTTAGGCCTAATAATGTAATACCCCCACCAAAATCGGTAAGGAACAGCAAATCTTGGAAAATAACCATCCATTTCTGTTCATAATTGTATAAACACTTGGCACAACCTTAAATTTTGAGAATTTGTTCGGACATTTTAGTGCAATATAGGGGAAGAAAGTTTGTGTTTTCTGTGTTAGAAGTTCTTATGCACCATGTAAACTCACTCAAAGTGTTCACATACATGTTGATTTCTTCCTCATTTTTTTTAGATTTTAGATTTTAAATCTTGAAATAACAGGTTGTGCCACATGTTTAGACAGTTGTAATCAAGGAGGGTTGGTTATTTTCCAAGATTTTGCTGTTCTTGACCGATTTTGGTGGGGGTATTAATTAAAAGTAAAGTCTTTCCCTTGAAACATGAAGGAAGGCTCTCACGTACGTCATCACGTACAGCTGGAATTTTCAAGCTAGTATGAAAACTAACTTTCACCTTGTTTATTTCATCTCGAGCCCAAGCATACCAGTTGCATTTCTCAACTTCTCCGCATCCATTTCCAGGCACAATTACAACTCGACTTGCCATTCTGGCCTTTTATAATTTTCAATCTCGTTCAGCAACAATGAGTGATGAAATCCGAGTGCACGCGTGGTGTTCGGATAGATTTTCCTACATTTGCGTTTGGAAGAGCTCACTTTAATCATAGGGGAGACAATAATATTTTTAGTTTGTTTATATTTTAATTGGAAAGACATTGAGCCATCAAAACTAATCCAAAATATTTATACAATTTAATTAAACGTAGCGGTACTTATTATTTTTGTATACAAATTATACTATTTTTCTCAATTTCCAAAAAAGTAGTTGACATCCCTACTTCTAAAAAATGTGTTAGTCTGCCGAACACATCCTATCCGATATCCGAATATTGAACGTACACGTAACTCGTAATACATCCGTCACTGTGTTGTGAAACATATTTCATTGTATTTTGTCGATGATTTCCTTTATTCAATGAAGTGTTAAATTGGAAGGTTGACGACCATATGCTTAGGTGTTTTTATCAGCAAACAGTATTTCTAATTAAGGTGAGTATTAGAACAGGTGAGTAGCCTATTTATTTAGAACAAACTCCTCCCATCTGGCCATGCCATTTGGATTTTCGCTGCACCAATTTCGTGAAAATATTTCTTGTCGGTTTTGTCTGAGATGTATAGAATTCCATTGCTGCCATTTACGCGTCACATGTGTGGCAGTGTTGCTTGGGTCCGCAGCCGTTTGCGCCGTCAACGGCGCATAGTCTCGTCGTGCTGTCGCATAGTCGCGTCGTGCCGTCGCATAGTTTTGTACTGTTTGTATAGGGCTGTCGCATAGTCGCTTCGTGCCGTCGCATAGTCGCGTCGTGCCGTCGCATTGTTGCATTATTGATTTTCAGGGTTTACGGCGTAAACCGCTAAGAACCCTAAATACCCTAAATCAACAATGCGACAATGCGACTACTTGACGGCACGACGCGACTATGCGACGGCACGACGCGACTATGCGACGGCACGATGCGACTATGCGACGGCACGACGCGACTATGCAACGGCCCTATACAAACAGTACAAAACTATGCGACGGTACGACACAACTATGCGACGGTACGACGCGACTATGCAATGGCACGACACGACTATGCGCCATTGACGGCACAAACGGCTGTGGACCCAAGCAACAATGCCACACATGTGACGCGTAAATGGCAGCAATGGAATTCCATAGAGATGTCTGTTTTTGGGAATGGATAAAGAAAGAATATAGAAGCATACTGCCACCTGTTCACCATGTTTATGATATTTTAACCCCTGTAAAGCCCGGTTCATACTTCATGCGAATGCGAATGCGAATACGAATCGAATTTCATGACGTCAACAATTGAAGTTTCATTGTGACGCACTCCGTTAACTTAACGAATTCGCTTCGCATACGCATTCGCATGAAGTATGAACCGGGCTTTAACATGGTAAACAAAATGTGGATGTTGGGCGCAATCGGTCGATCGTGACGCTATGGGCCAATCGCGCTGCCACCAGTCGAACACATGCCCATTTTCTTTCTAATTCACGGCTCTGGAGGATTTTTGGAAAGAGTTCCGAATACGGCCATCACTATTTTGAGGTTTTATATTTATAAACTCCAACAAGTTTAAAAAGGGGCGCCTTTTATTCAGTTGCTAGAAATCTCTCTCCTTTACACACACCTTCCCTCTGCATGTCCCACACTCCTCTGTCACCACCACCCACTACGCATCTCTGTCACTCCATGTTCCTTTTTCCATTCCCTCGCCAGGGTTCGAACCTCTATCGAAATCAAGCATGTAAGTGTAAGAGAACGGGTGTTAATACATGGTGTGCTTACCCGCTCGGCTACGAGGGCTTGTTACTCCTAGAAGCATTTTAGTCATACTTAAGGTGTATGTCGCAATCTGGCTTCTGAATTATTTAAATTAGGAATATTAATTTATGATGTACAAACTTTGGAATATTCCAAAGTTACACGGGTGGAACAGGTATTGAATGATTGGGTTTACAATAAAAGGAATGTTGCATTGTCTAGGAATTATATATAAGGGGTCCTTGGAATTTGGAGAAATAATTGTGACAAAAATGATGGAGCAGGAAACTTGGAGCTAACCATAACGTCACCAAATACTACAAAATACTACTTGAGTAAACTGTAGTATGCAGTACTTTTACTACACTGGCCTATGAGAATTGAGTAGTATTTTGTAGTACAGTGTATCCCAAGTGATGCCTAGGACGTTTTAATTTGTTTGTGCAGAGACGTGTTGGCAAACCAACACACCACTGTTGAATTCTGCAAGGAGCGTGGAGTGATTGCTGCCGCCCCACACAGTCGTGGTTTCTCTATACTACTGAGGACAGTGTTTGTTTCCTATTGTTCCTGTAACCCTAACATCCTAGGCATTTACTAGGACTTGGGTACGAGTTGACTCGGGTACGAGATGACCCAAAATCACACATTGTGCACTTCCTGATGCTTCAATATGGCTGCCTACATGATTGAATGTACGAACGATATGTGCACTCAAAATATCGCCTAAAAAACACTTTTTCCTGAGAGGATTTCAGTTTTCCCTGGCTGAATGGGTTTATCTTCAATGAAGACACAAGGTGAGGTGAAATTTGTTTATGTTTGGTAGCGATTCCGTGATGGCCGTATACGGAACTCTTGCCGGATATTTTTTATAAAGGTACATTTTGTAAGTACAGTCCAAGATATCCGTCAGAATCGACTGATAGCGCAGCACGAGCTACTGATCGCGCACATCGACCGATCGCGCCCAACATAGACATGCTGGAAAGTTTAGAACATTTCTGAAGTGTTGTCAAACAAAAAACTAAAAAGTAATATAGGCCCTATCAAAATGTGAAATTGTATTGTAAAATTGTGGGCTTCTTAATTTAGAGCAGTAGCCTAGTATTGTTATGCACCTACATGTAGGTCTATCAATTGTTTCCTCATCCCTCTCCCATGCTGCCTAGTCCAAGTAACGTGGACCCTACTCTTTTAACATTGGGACATGATCTGGTATTATTATTAGCAGGGTCCAAGGAAAATGGCCGCCATTGTTCTTCATTTAACTGAACAAAATGTTTATTATGCTGTGAACCGATCTCTCCTTTTTTCCCACTGTTCAGCTGTGAAATCCTATGGGCATGCGCAGTCTGTCGTTTCTTGGCATGTTAAGCTATTTATATAGATATACATGTATTGTACAGTTGCAAGTATTTGCGTCATGCCGTTATGACAGTGTTGTAACCAATTCATTTTTTCTCAAGTCAAGTAAAGTCACAAGTCAAATTTTCCCAAGTCAAGTCGCAAGTCAATTATTTCCAAGTCAAGGCAAGTCCCAAGTCAATTTTTTTCAAGTCAAGTACCAAGTCTCAAGTCAATTGTTAGTAAATAAAATCAACCTGGTGTGCTGTTTCGACAATTCTCCATGCAGTCGGCCATCGCTGTGGCCCTGCATACGTACTAGACACCCAACTTGCTATTTATCCGCTGTGGGCTTGAGTTCAAGTCAGCAAGTCAAGTCAACAAGACTGCGTTATGATATGTGAGGTCGAGTCGGGTCACACAAATATGCATGCAACTAAAAACACAAATCGTGTAAAGTCATGGATTTTTATTTCTGTTTCCAGGCAACTACATGTAGAACAGAGTGGTTGCAGTGACTTTTAGCAGAGTAGATCTGGTTTTCTCCAAGACGGTTACATCCCCATTTAGTCCACGATGGTGTTAGCCGATCTTGGCCGTAAGATTACGTCAGCATTGAAGTCTTTGAGTAATGCTACCATTATTGACGAAGATGTAAGTACATAATCTAAATGGGATGCCTGCTTTGTTCACAGTCTAAACAGATTACCATCCAAATGTTTCTTGCCTTAGTTTCATAATCATTTTTACTCACTAGATGGAAAGTACCTTATCAATTTTCTCCCAAACTGCTTGAAGTTGACCTGGATTTTTTAGTAAGCCATAACTGCTCTTTTATCCCCAACTCTCTAATGGTTCACCAGGACTACCCTGCTAAATCCAACAGAGTCCAACGGTGATTAATATGAGTTTCCTGTTCAATCCAACGCAGTCCAACACGTCATAAAAAATGACTTGCCTGCTAAATCCAACAGAATCCAACCGTGGCATATTTTTCCGTTGTCTGCTGAATCCAACAGGATTGTAACATTATGAGTTAGCTGCTCAATCCAACAGGGTCCAACTGCATCTTATTTTTCTGTTGCCTGCTGAATCCGACAGGATTGTAACATTATGAGTTAGCTGTTAAATCTAAACAGGGTCCAACAGGAATATCAAATTGTTGGATCCTGTTGGATTCAGCAGGGTTAGGGTTATTAACCCTAACTCCCTACATCATTTTCCCCCCATGTAACCTGAATCCTCCAACATCCTCTGATTTCAAAGTGTTAAAACTCCATATAACCTGAATCCTCCAAAATCCTCTTATGGGGACCATAGCACGAATCCTCCAAAATCCTCTAGGTTTCTTTTGCATACCCCTAGTAACCTCAATCCTCCAAAATCCTCATGTATCACATTGAGCCTGATAACCTGGATCCTCCATATTCCTGCAGGGGCAAAAACCCCTAGTAACCTCAATCCTGCAAAATCCTCCGATGCATCAACTTCCAAGTAACCTCAATCCTCCAAATTCCTCCATTTTGCAAAGAGGATTTTGGAGGATTTGGGAAGGTTAGGGTTATTAAGCAGATCACTCATGCACAATTATTATCAGCCAACCATGCACCGGGGGTTGAATTTCAGATAAAAATCTACTAGACAGCTGGGCTAGTAGCACAACAATTTTACTAGACCGGAAGGTATTTCACAAGAACAATGGTAAAAATGAGAAAACAGTGTTTTGACTTTTGAATGGGTGTGCTGTTTTAATTTTTTGTTTTTTGTTTTTTGTTTTTTGTTTTTTGTTTTTCTTCTTTCGGCCGACCTTGTCGGGGGGAGGGTTAGAAATGCTGCTTTGATTGAAACTCCCTGCCTCAAAACTAAAAATGTCCATTCCAGAAACTTTTTCAGTTTACCAGATTTAGAAGAAAAAAAGGACTTTAGTGATAGCATTTCACGCAGTGTATGAAAAAAAAATCACTAGACCACCGGACTAGTTCAGTCATGATTTCACCAGAACAACGCTCAAATCATTGGACTCGGTCCAGTGGTCTAGTGGATATTTCAATCCCTGATGCACTCGGACTCACACATACAACTTGGGCCATTTCATGCCTCACACAAAAAAAGAGGGTGCAGTTTAACTCGTTCTTGCAAAAAAAAGGGGGGGTGGTTGGAATAAGTAAATAAAGTACATGAATAGAAAGTGTGGACTTTCCTCTGTAAAATAAGGTTTCATTTTTTTGAAATTGGTCGAATTGAAATTGGTCGATTCACAAATATCCTGTTAGTCTTTTATGCGCAAAGCAGCATTCGTTCTGAGCCGTTAATTGAGCGCTTCATAAACATGCTACTCCCTAAGCCCACCAAAAAAGGGACGAATCCGGTATAATTCCAGTAACGTATGACTATGTGGCAAGCTATTTTTAGGATAGGGGAAATCCGTAGCAACAAAGCTGTGCCTTCAAAATTTTTCGAAATGGCAAACGACGGATTGGTCTCGAGACCTCTAACACTGCACAGCACTTTTCAACACAAAGAATTGATAGTATGTTTTTTAATCCTTGCCCACACCCTAGGATCAAGGAATAAGTCACTATCAAACGGTGTTTGAACATGCACGTAGCTAGTGAGTGGCCAGTGTGGTCCCAGGTCAACCCAAAAGATCCCTGGCCCGACTGCCAGCCCACCCAGTTCTCGAAAAGGCGAATGTTACTGCTTCACACAAAATAATTAAAACTCAACCTTCCACAAATGTACGATATCTATGATTCATACACTACAATTGGCCACAGCAAACGTAGAAAACTGAAACGGTTTTGTTGGTTTGTTTTGTCGAAGTCCTTAATTCAATGGGTCCGCCCACTTTATGAAGCCTAGCTACTACATATTAGAACTTGGATGAGCCACAAAAAGAAAATCTGTGATTATTACTAGGAGGATTTTTATCATCAAACAAACCACAAGCGAAACTGACTAGGTAATTTGAATGAATTTTCAAAGTGAGCAAAGAAAACTGGCAGGAGCGGGATTTGAACCTGCGACCTATTAGGATTTTGTTTCTCATTCTCAATATTTTGCTGCTGATTCAGGTGCTGAATTCTATGCTGAGTGAAGTATGTCGTGCCTTACTGGAAGCCGACGTGAACATCCGTTTGGTCAAGCAGCTGAGGGAGAATGTCAAGGCCGTGATTGACTTTGAGGAGATGGCAGGTGGCCTCAATAAGAGGAAGATGATCCAGACAGCTGTATTCAAGGAGCTAGTCAAGGTAGGATTGCTCTCCTCTCTTCCCTCTCCCCCCCCCCCCCCCAAACAAAAATAATTCTAAAAAAATAATAAAACAAATTTCAAACCCTTCTTTACAGGAACATTCCTCAATCCTCAAAAATCTACTGTGAAGTTGCCTAATGGCACATTATTCATCCTTAACTTTAAACATAACTACCCCAAGCCCATCAAACTGCAACAGAAGGTTTTGACAAGTTTTTGGATGGTTCAGTACCAAACATTATGAACATGTTGTTGGACTTTGTTAGACTGAGGAACAAAGGTCCAGGGTGATGGTGTTGGATTTTGATTGAGTGGGGACACAAGACTGGGTCAGTACAGTGACTGGCTAGTGGTACTGGGTGTTGGACTGTGCTTAGGCGGGGACACACAGGGGTGGGTCAGTGCAGTGACTGGCTGGTAGTACTGGGTGTTGGACTGTGCTTAGGCGGGGACACACAGGGGTGGGTCAGTGCAGTGACTGGCTAATGGTACTGGGTGTTGGACTGTGCTTGGCGGGGACACACAGGGTTGGGTCAGTACAGTGACTGGCTGGTGGTACTGGGTGTTGGACTGTGCTTAGGCAGGGACACACAGGGATGGGTCAGTGCAGTGACTGGCTGGTGGTACTGAGTGTTGGACTGTGCTTAGGAGGGGACACACAGGGGTGGGTCAGTACAGTGGCTGGGCTGGTGGTACTGGGTGTTGGACTGTGCTTAGGCGGGGACACAGGGGTGGGTCAGTACAGTGACTGGGCTGGTGGTACTGGGTGTTGGACTGTGCTTAGGCGGGGACACACAGGGGTGGGTCAGTGCAGTGACTGGCTAATGGTACTGGGTGTTGGACTGTGCTTGGCGGGGACACACAGGGTTGGGTCAGTACAGTGACTGGCTGGTGGTACTGGGTGTTGGACTGTGCTTAGGCAGGGACACACAGGGATGGGTCAGTGCAGTGACTGGCTGGTGGTACTGAGTGTTGGACTGTGCTTAGGAGGGGACACACAGGGGTGGGTCAGTACAGTGGCTGGGCTGGTGGTACTGGGTGTTGGACTGTGCTTAGGCGGGGACACAGGGGTGGGTCAGTACAGTGACTGGGCTGGTGGTACTGGGTGTTGGACTGTGCTTAGGCGGGGACACACAGGGGTGGGTCAGTGCAGTGACTGGCTGGTGGTACTGGGTGTTGGACTGTGCTTAGGCGGGGACACACAGGGGTGGGTCAGTACAGTGACTGGGCTGGTGGTACTGGGTGTTGGACTGTGCTTAGGCGGGGACACACAGGGGTGGGTCAGTGCAGTGACTGGCTGGTGGTACTGGGTGTTGGACTGTGCTTAGGCGGGGACACACAGGGTTGGGTCAGTACAGTGACTGGGCTGGTGGTACTGGGTGTTGGACTGTGCTTAGGCGGGGACACACAGGGGTGGGTCAGTGCAGTGACTGGCTGGTGGTACTGGGTGTTGGACTGTGCTTAGGCGGGGACACACAGGGGTGGGTCAGTACAGTGACTGGGCTGGTGGTACTGGGTGTTGGACTGTGCTTAGGCGGGGACACACAGGGGTGGGTCAGTACAGTGACTGGGCTGGTGGTACTGGGTGTTGGACTGTGCTTAGGCGGGGACACACAGGGGTGGGTCAGTACAGTGACTGGGCTGGTGGTACTGGGTGTTGGACTGTGCTTAGGCGGGGACACACAGGGGTGGGTCAGTGCAGTGACTGGGCTGGTGGTACTGGGTGTTGGACTGTGCTTAGGCGGGGACACACAGGGGTGGGTCAGTGACTGGCTCGTGGTACTGGGTGTTGGACTGTGTTTAGGCGGGGACACACAGGGGTGGATCAGTGCAGTGACTGGCTGGTGGTACTGGGTGTTGGACTGTGCTTAGGCGGGGACACACAGGGGTGGGTCAGTGCAGTGACTGGCTGGTGGTACTGGGTGTTGGACTGTGCTTAGGCGGGGACACACAGGGGTGGATCAGTGCAGTGACTGGCTGGTGGTACTGGGTGTTGGACTGTGCTTAGGCGGGGACACACAGGGGTGGGTCAGTGCAGTGACTGGCTGGTGGTACTGGGTGTTGGACTGTGCTTAGGCGGGGACACACAGGGGTGGGTCAGTGCAGTGACTGGCTGGTGGTACTGGGTGTTGGACTGTGCTTAGGCGGGGACACACAGGGATGGGTCAGTGCAGTGACTGGCTGGTGGTACTGGGTGTTGGACTGTGCTTAGGCGGGGACACACAGGGGTGGGTCAGTACAGTGACTGGGCTGGTGGTACTGGGTGTTGGACTGTGCTTAGGCGGGGACACACAGGGGTGGGTCAGTACAGTGACTGGGCTGGTGGTACTGGGTGTTGGACTGTGCTTAGGCGGGGACACACAGGGGTGGGTCAGTACAGTGACTGGGCTGGTGGTACTGGGTGTTGGACTGTGCTTAGGCGGGGACACACAGGGGTGGGTCAGTGCAGTGACTGGGCTGGTGGTACTGGGTGTTGGACTGTGCTTAGGCGGGGACACACAGGGGTGGGTCAGTGACTGGCTCGTGGTACTGGGTGTTGGACTGTGTTTAGGCGGGGACACACAGGGGTGGGTCAGTGCAGTGACTGGCTGGTGGTACTGGGTGTTGGACTGTGCTTAGGCGGGGACACACAGGGGTGGGTCAGTGCAGTGACTGGCTGGTGGTACTGGGTGTTGGACTGTGCTTAGGCGGGGACACACAGGGGTGGATCAGTGCAGTGACTGGCTGGTGGTACTGGGTGTTGGACTGTGCTTAGGCGGGGACACACAGGGGTGGGTCAGTGCAGTGACTGGCTGGTGGTACTGGGTGTTGGACTGTGCTTAGGCGGGGACACACAGGGGTGGGTCAGTGCAGTGACTGGCTGGTGGTACTGGGTGTTGGACTGTGCTTAGGCGGGGACACACAGGGGTGGGTCAGTGCAGTGACTGGCTGGTGGTACTGGGTGTTGGACTGTGCTTAGGCGGGGACACACAGGGGTGGGTCAGTGCAGTGACTGGCTGGTGGTACTGGGTGTTGGACTGTGCTTAGGCGGGGACACACAGGGGTGGGTCAGTGCAGTGACTGGCTGGTGGTACTGGGTGTTGGACTGTGCTTAGGCGGGGACACACAGGGATGGGTCAGTGCAGTGACTGGCTGGTGGTACTGGGTGTTGGACTGTGCTTAGGCGGGGACACACAGGGGTGGGTCAGTGCAGTGACTGGCTGGTGGTACTGGGTGTTGGACTGTGCTTAGGCGGGGACACACAGGGGTGGGTCAGTGCAGTGACTGGCTGGTGGTACTGGGTGTTGGACTGTGCTTAGGCGGGGACACACAGGGGTGGGTCAGTGCAGTGACTGGCTGGTGGTACTGGGTGTTGGACTGTGCTTAGGCGGGGACACACAGGGGTGGGTCAGTGCAGTGACTGGCTGGTGGTACTGGGTGTTGGACTGTGCTTAGGCGGGGACACACAGGGGTGGGTCAGTGCAGTGACTGGCTGGTGGTACTGGGTGTTGGACTGTGCTTAGGCGGGGACACACAGGGGTGGGTCAGTACAGTGACTGGCTGGTGGTACTGGGTGTTGGACTGTGCTTAGGCAGGGACACACAGGGGTGGGTCAGTACAGTGACTGGGCTGGTGGTACTGGGTGTTGGACTGTGCTTAGGCGGGGACACACAGGGGTGGGTCAGTGCAGTGAATATGTACATGTAGTGGTACTGGGTAGCACCACATGCAATGCCCCAAGGTGTGGAGAAATGTGAGGGTCGAGTTTGCACCTTCGCTGCATGAGTCTCAGTCAAAATTGTGTACAAATATTTTGTTGGATTTTGATGAGTTTAGTATTGTGAGGCAACACATCTGAAACATTGCACAGGGCCTTATCAAACTACAGGGGGTGTTGGAATTTGGCAAACCCAGTACCCTTCCTTTGCACAGCCTGTTGGACTATGGCATCTTCAATACATTCCCATACATGTGCACAATGGTTGTTGGTTATTGGAGTTTGATTGATTTGGTATTCCGCTTAGTGCACAAGACTAGGGGGTTAGGGTTAATTTTTAAGAATTATCAAGCCCCGTGTAGTGTAATAGTGGCTGGACTTTATTACTTTCCTCAATCCTGTAAAATCCTCCAAAACCGGGTAGATTTTGAAGGATCTTTGGAGGGTCAGTAATGGTTTTGGGGGTATTTGGAGAAGTCAGGCGCAGTGCTGTGGACATTGGTGTGCTATACAATAGTACTTAGTAATTCACACTGTTATTATCTTGTTTTACAGTTAATCGACCCAGGAGTAAAGGCCTGGACACCACTGAAAGGCAAGCCCAACGTCCTCATGTTTGTTGGGTTACAAGGTAGCGGTAAGACAACAACGTGTACAAAGGTAAGCTGTTCAACCCCAACGTCCTAGGCATTCACTTGGGGTGCAGTACATTGTACTACAAAATACTACTCAATTCTCATAGGCCAGTGTAGTAAAAGTACTGCATACTACAGTTGACTCAAGTAGTATTTTGCAGTATTCGGTGACGTTAGGGTTAAAGACATACAATGTAATGGTCTACAAACCTCATGTGCTTGTTACATGACATTTTGTACAATGTATCGTAGAGTACCATGTATATGTTTTTGTATAGCATTTCCACATTTGAAAAGCCATCCACTGTGTTTCACTATTGTAGTAGAGGCCAAATTAGTCACAAGTCTAAAGCTAAAAAAAAAATAAATAAATAAAAACACTGGACTTTACTTCAGCCATAGCTCGATATTTCATCAAAATTAAAACTTCAAAGCATCCCACATTGATGGGTTGGAGAGGGGTTTTCCCGCTGAAAATTCAACACCTTGTAGCTTTTTTTCAAGAGATAGATAAATGTTTAGTTTTTGTTTTTTGTTTTGTTAAATATGGATGCCAAAGAAATTATCCCAATTTTCAGACCTATAGACCCAGGTGGGGTAACTTCTACCATTGGTGAGTTCCCCCTTTAACCAGTTCACGCCGGGATTATTTTTCACGAGCCTGGGTGCCAGACAGGTTCAGGCCGTCATCTGTGGGTAGCACACCCTGATATTTCCGGCCTCGCTCACTGCGAGCCGGTCACTGACAGATATTTCCGCTGGGTCCCGTTCTCGCTCGAGTATATATGTCATCCGACGCGAACTGGTTAACCCTCCCTCTCTCAGGGCCAAAATGGAGCCAACTACCCTATATATCAAGACCTATCAAGTGACAGGTTGAAACACACACAAGCTGTGAGAGTTGGTGGGTATATTTTTGGATAGGCTGTGATAGTTACAACTATAGGAGGGTTAACGCATCACTCCCTCATGTGGTCCAAGAAAGTATGCATTCACTGAAGAACATCTTGTCCCAGGATGCTTATCTAAAAATGAATGTCAAAAAATAAAGAAGTCTTACATCTTTGTGTTTTGTAGCTGGCGTATCATTTTCAGAAGAAAGGCTGGAAGTCCTGTCTAATTTGTGCAGACACATTTCGTGCAGGTAAGATACAGTGTGTGGCAGATTACAAACATTTGTTTCATGAAGATACAGCATTAGTGTTTTGTGATATGTCAAACTTTTGTGGCTTTGTCCAATTTGAGGATTGTTATTTTGTAAAGTGCAATGAACCAGTTCAACCCAACTGTTCCTGAACTGTTTCTGAGCTGCCTTTTATTTAAAACTAGACAAAGAATAATTGGGAAATAATGGATCGTCATCAGTAGTGTTTAATAATGGATCGTCAGTAGTGATCGACAGTACATTAACCCCTTGCCTAAGGATGACGCCAAATGGCGCCAAAAAACCAGTGCCACCAGGCCGGATTACGCCATTTTGCCGCTATTTGTGCAGTTTCAATCCATTGTTGGATTATTGTGTATGTTATGCTTGACTGCACAAGCACATTGTGGCCATTTCGCTTGTCTGCAAAGGCCGGCGCGACACCCCGGCACCTCATGTAAATAACCGTACTCAAGGAGTTAAGCATGCAATATACATGAAATGTTTAGTCACAAACTTTCTGTGAATACACAGTAATAAATAGTACATTATAGCCATGCTTTGAAGACAGTCGCTTTTGAATTGACACAATTGATTTGAATCTCGAATAATCCTTTGCTAATTCAGGTGCCTTCGACCAACTCAAACAGAATGCAACCAAAGCAAGAATACCTTTCTATGGAAGGTGAGTGGTTCTTAACAATAGAATTAACCCTAATCCCGTCCAATGTTTTGTTTTCTTCATATGGCCCTGCCAAATCCATCAATTTCCAACAAAACTGAAGTGAGAAGCCTGCAGCTTAATCCTTGCAGGAATGAATTAATGCACTTATTTTGTTTGTCGGTTGTCAGTGGTCAGACTAATTTTCCTGAGACACTTTTGCCCTTGTCAGTTACACGGAGGTAGATCCGGTGCTTCTGGCTGCCGAAGGAGTGGAGAAATTCAAGAATGAAGGGTTTGAGATCATCATCGTGGACACGAGTGGCAGACACAAGCAGGAGGACTCACTCTTTGAGGAGATGTTGCAAGTGTCTAACGCAGTGGTCAGTATCACTATAAAAAATTTAAAATGAGGTTACTGCCTCAGTTCAAAAAAATTGTTACGCTCGGTCGTTGCTCTGTTGCGATATAAGTACTAATGCTATCTCCTTGAAGCACCTAGATTTATACTGGAATGTTCGTTATTATTAGTTATGGAAGGGTTTTGAAATGACTTGTTTTGAAAAAGAATCGCTTTATTTGCATCTGATCTCTGTTAACAGAATCCAGACAATGTAGTCTTTGTAATGGACGCCTCCATCGGTCAAGCCTGTGAGGCCCAGTCCAGGGCCTTCAAGGAGAAAGTGGATGTAGCGTCAGTCATTATCACCAAGCTGGACGGTCATGCCAAGGGCGGAGGGGCTCTCAGCGCGTAAGTAGCCCACCCCCCACCCCCCACCTCCCACCGTAATGCAATCCATACAGCTATATTAACCCTTAACAACACCTAATGTGATAAAAAAAAACTACTAGTGGTAAACTGTAGTATGCAGTATTCTTACTACACTGGCATATTATACACATATGGACTGGCAATGAGGTCACTAGTGCACGTCTATGCGCCCCGAGGGACTGTGAGTGACCAGAAGAGGGTCCATATGTGTTTTATAACACACCCCTGTCCAAAATATATAAATGGAAAAGAAACTTTTCATGCAGGGTTTTACAATTGAACTGTTTCAATTCAACAATTAACTCATCAGCAATTCAACAATTATATAAAGGAATGCGTTTAGTTTCCCTGGATTCAGTGTTGAGTTGCTGTTCACTGTTTACATCATGTGAGTGTACGCTTAGTGATTATGAAAAATACCACGCATCCATGTAAGTTGTAGTTGAGGGTGCTGTAACCAGTCACAAATTTTGAGTATAGTTGCCCGATCAGGCACTATACTCCGGAAAATACGCGCGTGCGATGTCTTGACGCTCATTTAGTTCGCGCTGACGCAAATTTCATACACTAGCCTATATTAGTGAATCCCACGTGACCGTGTTTCAGCCAACTAGGATAAAGAACCACCAAGAGGTGTGTTGTAATAGACATTATGTAGTATATTGTACTTGACCCTAAATGAAAGTTAACCAGCATTGTAAGTGTTGTATGAATTGTGCCGCTCAATGGGAAATAATTTATTTCAGACACAGATCCGGAGCAAAAAAATACTGTTGGTGTCTTCAGGACTTACCATGTAATTTAGGCTATTGAATGATACCAAGCACCCTCACACAAAGTGACCACTTAACTGATGCCATGCAGTTTGTTACTAACCCATCAGGTACAAAAACTGTGACATGACCATCCAAAAGAAATTCAGTGTTGGAGTACTTGTACTCGTACTCGAGTACAACCGGAGTACTACTAAGCACTCGGCCCAAGCTCAATTTTCAGTACTCAAAAAAAAATTGGACTTGGCTTGTACTCGGCTTTTTGTACTCTGACTCAGACCCGGACTCGGCATTTTGCACTCGGTACTCGATACGGGAATACAATCAATTATTTTCTCTTTTGATACCTCACATTTGGACTCAAAGTACAAGTACATAAAAACTGTTCTTAGGCTGTAGGATAAATTCCCAAAAGGAGACATTTCTGGCTCAATCACATGTGATGTACAACTTTTTAAGTAGGTTCATCATGTTGTGTAAAAGGTAAATAAAAAACATGGAATTAAAGTGAAATAGTCAGTCTGCTGAACTGTTGGTGTTTAGACTCTTGATGAAACAGGTACATTATAATAATGTTCAGAACATAACTTGGCTTTTTTGTTTCTTAAGGTGTACTCGTACTCGGCCCACACTCAGACCCTGAAAAACTCGGACTCAAATTTTTGACCCAGGACTTGATCATCAATGTACTCAGACTCGGCCCGTATTTGGCTCTAAATGTACTCGGAGAACTTGATACTCAGATTGTAGGACTCGACTCCAACACTGAGATGAACAAGTAGGATAATGGCATGGGGCAGGACTTCGGCAAAATCCCCTCCTTGAGAACCCTGTAGTTGATGAAACCATCAAACCCAGCCGCTTTGGCATTTTTGCCTGGAACCTTTCTGAATCCACCACAATTCCAACACTTTTTGTCCCCAAAATAATTCCATGGTACTGAATCTACCAAATTCCAACAGCATGCAATTTGCATGGGTACCAACTCCATCAAAATCCACCAAGCATGTAAATAACCATATACCTTGATTCTTCTCTGGAATGTTTGTAAAGATAGCATTTGTTTGTCTTCAACAGGGTTGCTGCCACAAAAAGTCCAGTCATTTTCATAGGAACCGGTGAACATATTGATGACTTTGAGCAATTCAAAACAAAACCATTCGTCAGTAAATTACTTGGTAAGTCAGCACTATGTTGTTTTTTTTGCTATTACAGTAAATTTCGGTATCATATGTCATTTGCAGTTATGATTAGGGTTGTGCTGAATATTCAATCATTAATCGAATATTCAAATCTTATTTTTCAATTTGAATATTCTAGGGCTGTGCATCCAAGTTCCTGACCGTAAATCTCGGGAACCAGTTCCATATTATGGAATCGAGTACTAATAACCGAATGAACATATTACGTAGTCATTTCTCAGACAATAAAAAAGAAAGGGTTTGAATGTCATTTGTAGCGAATTTTCAAAATAAAAACCAGGGTACATAGAAAAACAAAACAGAGTAATGTTTATGACACTTGTGAAAATGCAATTTACACTGTAAAGCTATAGTGCTCACTGTACACACTTGCATCTTGCTGCATTGATGCACCGATGTGGTAGTATTATCGTGCGAACTTGGAGAATGACACTAGACATCTAAAAATGTATTTATCGTGTTTCTTTTTCTTTGTTGTCCACAGGTATGGGAGATATTGAAGGCCTTATTGACAAAGTGAGCGAGCTGAACTTAGATGACAATGAAGAACTCATCAACAAACTCAAACACGGTAAGTCAAGTTATTGACTGTGATGATGCACAACACTCAGTACGATAACGGAAACTTGCATGAAATTTGTTTGTGGTTTTCATTGGAAATATACTTTATAATTTGTTGCTTGTGAAATTCTGTGAACGTTTGCCAAAAGTGCAGTATGCATCACACCATGCTATTCATGTAACCATTGATGTAGAACTGACTACAAGTGGTCAGTGTTGAGCTACAGGGTGTATATATATATATATATATATACCAGTCCAACTCCCAGCTCCGATGAAGGCCTAGTCAGGCCGAAAATTCAGCTCCAATATTCTTGGTGAGCACTGCATAAACTTTTAACAAACTTTGTACTTTTCATCAGTGCTACGCAGTTCTGCTTCATTATATATATATATATATATATATATATATCAAACTACTTGATAATTTTGTTGGAGACTGACTATCAACCATACAGCTATGTTAAACAACCAGAGCGCTAAAGTCGCTGCATTGAGGCTCTTATATCGATACTATCATGGAAGGTGTTCCAGTGGCCTTTCATTGTTAGTTCCCCCGTCCAAACTTTCAGGCACTCGACTCACTTGGCTGTCTCATCACATCCTTCCACTGTTGTTCTAAAGGCTAGTACTGTGAGATACTCTTCAAGTTTTTTTCCCTCGTGCTGCAGTTGGCATGCAGTTGCAGCTGACGCGTAGAAAACTTGATCGGCGAGTATCGAATATTCGAATATTCGGTCAAACCCAATTTCGAATATTCGAATATTACTAAATTATTTGAAAATGAACAACCCTTACTATTAAATGCTTATTCATGTCCTGAGTACGCGAATGAAGCAATGCTATTTCAGAATGTTGACAGGGTGTACACAGGAGACGCATGCAGAGCAACCCCCGCAATGATGCTTTAAGATAATTCAAGTTAAATTACAAAAGAGACTATTTGCCCTTTCCGCATGTTGTGTATGGAGCACTGTATGCTCAGTGCTTTCCGAGAGCCTGTGGGAAAAATTCACAGGCTTACTTGGGTGGGACTCGAACCCACGACCTCCTGCTTACTAGTGCAGGAATCTTAACCACTCGATCACCGAGCTGGCCGGGGTCGGCTGGCTGATTCGAATCCGATGTAGCAGCGGGTACCGCGTAATCAGTGTGTAAATGGAATTTGCGTCTGGGATGAAATAAATTACAAGAGAGATTTTGGCATAGTAGCATGGAGCACTGTAAATAATTTCAGTTGTTTTTCAGTCATGTATGTAACACGCAATCCCTCCAATCATGGTCGCCGGTAGGGCGGCTTCACACTATCAGCGAGAGGGAATGACCAGTTAACACTGTAGTCATTTAATAATATCTCTATGCTGTCAGTACACATTAAAATGCCATTTTGTAGCCTGCTTAAAGCTGGTACTTAAACTGCCAAACAAATAGACTTGAGCCCTGTCCGCACTGGACTTATTTTATTAAAACTTACCGAGACGATGGGTACTTTTCCCATTTTAAGTCCAGTGCGGACAGCCTGGGACGTTTTCCTCTCAGTTACTTTTCCTGAGTCCAGCGGTTACTTCTACCGGGCAACTGCTGCCCAGGAAAACTGACCAGGTAACTTTTCCCGAGACGATAAGTCCAGTGCGGACAGTGCGAGTCGGTAAAAGCGGCTCAGGAAAGCGTACATCCGGCCCGAGCGCGAGGTCATGCTAACTTGGGACACCACGCATGCGCTTTGCATTGCTTCACCGCGGTGCGGTGCATGTGGCAAGTTTCCAAATTCCAGTGCGTTGTTCCTTTTTTGTTTGCAATCATGGCAGATATTATTATTGATACAGTCAGAGGTTTGATTGGTGCTAATCGATGTAGTCCTATGTGTACACATCAGCCGGAAAAATGAAAAGGCACCATGATTTGGGTCAATCATGTCAATGTAGTAAGGTCACGCAAAGCGCCCTCATGAGTCCTTATATTGACAGCTCGGTTACTTCTACCACGGTCTCGGTAAAATTTTCCCGTATAGAAAAAAAAAGTGCAGACAGTGGTCACATTTGACCATTTTTCATTTTACCATCATCTCGGTAAAACCGTCCAAAAAATAAGTCCAGTGCGGACACGGCTTTGGTTCCAAGTTTGTGATCGTGGCTTTGTCGGCCTGATAGCCAATACAGTAGTGCCGGAAATAGCACCCTCTTGCTCCTTTTGTGAATTAACCTTCGATCACAGACTTGGGAATCTTGTTCATCGGTTTGTACACACCCTATGGTGAATTAGTCCAAAAGGGGACAGAACAAGCTGATTGGTCGGAATCGCCAAAAGCCTTCTATAACATGAGGGTCAAGTCTGAGATCGCGAGTTAGTGTGTGATAGCCAATAGGGGTAATGACGTTTAGCGTGGCTGATGCAGACAAAACAAAATAACCGCGATCTCAGACTTGAAATCAATCTACCAACCAATATATAAGCTGCAGTATTGGGTCACAATTTTTGGACTAGGATTGCATGAGGTAAAGGTGAAAATTGATTCTGAAAATTCAAAGCTACATGTATCTGTATTCATTATTTTTTATGGAAGTTGCCCAACAGAGGTGGTGTGGTTAGCCACATTTTAGGTTGCCAGCCCCACCACAATTAGTGTTTCTGGGCCTCAATCTAAATAGATGATAAATCTTCAATAGATACCAAAGAAATTCTCCCAATTTTCAGACCTATAGACCTGGGCGGGGTAACTTCCACCATTGGTGAGACCAACTCACCTTCCCCAAACATGTGTTTAATAGTAATTGAATTTTGTGTCTCTTTCGTCTGATACTTTCATTTCATTCTTTGGCTTTAAGTTTGGCTTTGTGGAACTCATTTTCAGGTGAATTCACGTTGCGAGACATGTACGAGCAATTCCAGAACATCATGAAGATGGGACCGTTTGGCCAGATCATGGTAAGATCGCTTGACAAGGATCCTTGTATTATTGGCATGTGAGTGCTTTTCATATCGATGAACCTCCAATGTCTGATTATGTCCATGTTGTGTTTAGAAGAGAAAAAGTCCCCCGGAAATTGTGTCTTGGTTAAACCCTTGAGTCCAGGTGTTATAATGCACACAATAACCCAACAGTGCCATGGTCTAGTGGTTTGGAGCATTGAATTCGTGGTCTGCGGGTAATTCTGCAGGTTGTGGGTTCGAGCCCAGTCCTGGGCTATAGCACTTCTACGCCTGATATGGGTAGAGGCATTATTAATGCCTTGCAGTGGACTAGTTATCCATCCCGACCCTATTCATACTGTGAAGAGATCAGATTATCTTGTCTTGTTTCAGTGTGAGGGGCTGGTTCTTCCACACTTTCCTCTGTAGCCCACACCTCCAGTGGCCTTTGGCCTTGTGATGGGCGATTTGCATAAAAGAAATGAATTGAAAATGCAGAGAATGCAGGTAAAGCCGTCAACCGGCCAGGTGGTAATTTTCAAACCACAGCTATAGATGTTAGCCGGGTTCAAGGGATTAACCCCTTGGGCACGGTATTTTATGGGAGACATCGGGGTGTCGCGGCGGTTCTGGCAGCCAAATCGAACCGCTACAATGTGTTTGTGCAGTCAAGCGTATCATAAACAATAATCCAACAATGGATGGAAACTGCACAAACAGCGGCCAATGGCGTCATCCGGCCTGGTGGCACTGTTTTTTTTGCGGCCACAGGCGTCATCCGTCATCCAAGGAGTTAAAGGTATGATATAGCATTAGCAGAGCTGACGACATAAATTGCAAGCAGCGTTCGTACTTTGTGGGATATACATGAAATAACAAACCTGTGAAAGTTGGAGCTCAATCCATCAATGAGAAAATAGTGAAAACTATCCATGATTTCAATTGTAGAATAAGCCACAGCATTTTTGGAGGTCTTCAGATTTTTATTTTTTTTAAGATGACAGCATTTCAGGTACCATCTTTATAAACAGCAAACTTTCGGATCAAAACTAATCAGTTTGGTTTTGTGATCATTACCAAAGCTATATCATGCCTTTACCCCTAACAATCCCCATCCAGTCAAACTCCAACCCCAGGTTTTGTTGAAATTTGATGGGTGAAGTACTGTGTATGTTTGGTGTGGATTTTAATGGGATGGGTACTGTAGCTGCACAGTAACAGTGTTGGATTTTGATTGAGTGGGGAGGGTTGGTTCGAGCAATGGCCATAGAGCTCTGGTGTTGTTGGGATGGGCGTGTTGGGGTATTCAAACCGTGGACGAAAATTCCTGGAGAACAAAAGAGAACAATATCGTCCGCGATTCCCAGCATACGTCCGCGATTGGGATTGTGTACAAAACCTATGGAGGTCTTCCGAAAAAGTTAAAGTGCAAACAACAGATGAAAAAAAGGACGTCGACGTTTGGAGGTCGATACACGACTGTGTGTGTGTGTGAGTTTGCATATGCCGGCAATCGTGGACCTAGGACAAAATAATTTGAGCGTAGACAAAGGGGTCCACGTTTGACCTAACGTCCACGATTGAAAATCGTGTACAAAACCAATGGGAGGCTTTCCGAAGAAGTTAGAGTATAAACAAAAGAGGAACAATGGGAGGTCCACGATTGCACCCGTTTACATGACTGTGTGTGTGGGTGTGTGTGGCTGTGGCTGTGGCTGTGGCTGTGGCTGTATGTTTGGTTTGACATGTACTGAACAATGGGGTACGGAGGTAGAACAAACAATGGATTCAACAGCTTGTATGGTATCTTACATAGGAACACATAGGTGTGCATTGAATAATGAATGTTGCACAATTAGGGCTTCAATATTTTGCACATGAATACAGTAGTTGGATTTTGACGGGATGGGTACTGTATGTCCCCATTGTTCATGCTGTGAATTTGGCCAAGTGTACCCACTCAATCAAAACCCAACAGCTAAGGGGGTGTTGGAGTTTGACGGGTTGTGTACTGATATTGAAAATGGGCTGTTGGAGTTTGACGGGTTGAGGAAGGTTTCTAGTAAAAAAAATGCTTAGGGAGTTAGGGTTAAACTGGAAATGCTATCATTATTTTGAGCTAAAAAAGTGGCTTGTTATTTCTGGAAAGATCATGGAAATTTCAAGTACTGACGTGATGGGTAATGCCGCATCTTGTTTGTGATTTGCATCGTCAGGGTATGATCCCAGGCTTCAGCAGTGACTTCATCTCCAAGGGCAATGAGCAGGAATCTATGGCCAGACTGAAGAAACTGATGACAATCATGGATAGCATGAATGATGAGGGTAAGGAAACCTCCACGGGTAGATCCCAAAAAAATTTCAGGAAGGGTCAGGCACAACATATTTTTTATTTTGCTACCCGTAAAAGAAAAGAAAAAGGAAAAAAGTAATACGAATGCGTATGGTCTTTAGTGTTACAGAATTGTATATCTACTGTCAACAGTGTAGGTCCAATTCCCATACATGTAAAGGAAAGATATCAGTTTATTTTCCAATCTTGTCATGGTACACAATTTTGCCTGTAGGTTGTCAAGATCTCCACCATGTCATTGTGATATATATCTAGTTGTATAAATATCCATATTGAATTTAGAATAGAAAATTTAGGATCTTTGATTATATGGCACCGAAACACTGGAAAATAATAACATATTCTATGTGGGACCAAATGCAGAAAATGTTGCGGCTAACACCATGTGAAATATATATATTTCACATGGTGTTACCCGCAATCTCAGTCTTTCTCTTATTGTACCCACCATGCAAAGCTTCAAATCCTATTTATAGAAAATTTATACCAATTAACCCTGCGGTGTGCCATGACAATATACACGCACTGTTGCACCATGGTGACCTACTTAACAAAACAGCGCCATTGCACACCGCAGAGTTCAAGCAGAAAAGATTTGTTAACCTTCAGCATATTTCGTCAAACAATCCACAAGGGATTATTTAATTGATTATAAGTTAATTATAAGTTAAAAAGTCAAAATATAAGTTAAAATGTTTTTATTAAAATTGGCCGTGATCCCTGGCTATACGGCATTATGGGTTTATGACTTCTGACTAGCGTCCACCCGAACAAAGATACTGACAAGTTGGGAGACCGCCAACATAGGGCAAGATAGCTCAGTTGGTAGAGCGCCGGTACGGTATTCCGGAGGTCGCAGGTTTGAATCCCACTACTGCCAGTTTTCTTTGTTCACTTTAAAAACTTCAGCATATTTCCTGGAAAGAATGGTGCTAACGCCATTGATAATTCTGCTGTTGGGTTACAATATTCAGTTTTTGGCTTCAGAAGTTTGCAAGCTTTTTGCTTTCTATAGCCTCCGTGAAATGGGCGAATTAAGCCCGGGTTTACTAGCGGAGTAGAAATGAATAATGGTTGGTCTTTGTCATGTGCAGAGTTGGACAGCCGGGAGGGGGCTAAGCTCTTCATGCGTACCCAGGGGCGGGTACACCGTGTGGCCCGGGGGGCTGGGGTCTCCTCCAAGGAGGTACAAGAGTTGCTGCAGCAGTACCAGAAGTTTTCCCAGATGGTGAAGAAGATGGGCGGAATCAAGGGGCTCTTCAAGGGCAAAGGTATGCACAGGCCAGACTCAATGCTGGTTCTTTGGAACCAGTGGGTGTATTCGAAACCCCGTTCTCGGGAACCCGCGGACAGTGTTCTCTTGTTGCCGATTATGAACGTCAAAGTGTCGTGTAGAGTGCATCTCGGCGAAAATTCAAGATGGCAGCTGCCGTATTAATGCGCTGAATGAAAAGAAAGGAAAATTCACCATCTTACAAAAATAATTGAAATCCTGGAACAACATTAAAAATTGGCAAAGACAATCCCACTCTTATGATAACGTAAAATTTAATTTTCTTATGTGATTTACGCTGTTCCTGGACTGAATGAGTGCTTTTAATTTCACAAAAATTAACGCAAGTTCCGGAAGGGCCTTAGTCTGCCATCTTTGTTCTTGACGTTCTTCATCTACTCCCCAATAAGTACAAGCGGGGAGTGAAAATCCTGTTCGCGAACATCGTTCATGTGTTGGTTCTCGTCATTCAAAATTTTGTTCGTGTTTTCATTCAACACTACAACAGGGTTTCGAATACGCCCAGTCTGTTTGGTATATAGAGCTGTGTTACATTACTCGAGCACTAACTTCTCATTCTCTCATACATTCTCTCATAGTTTCAAACTGTCCGAGGTGTGGTCAGGATTGTTAGTGGTGCTGTAACCTTGCATACTTTGTGTGGACCCGTGAACTTAAAAAGGGTCCACACGAAGCAGGAAGACTGAACCTTTAAGTGAAATTATGTACATCATGGGTGATTTTAACCAATGAAAAGGGACTTAAAACTGTTGTGAACCATGCTTATTAATTTATTTGTAACTGATTTTTTTATCAAGTACGGAACGATCTTTCCTTCCTGTCAAGGTGGAGATATGGCCAAGAATGTTAATCAAGCACAGATGCAAAAGCTGAATCAATCAATTGCTAAAGCCATGGACCCCAGAGTATTGCATCATATAGGTAAGTACTATCATGATTACTTGCTAGGTGTTAAGGCAAAGTTTAAACTCTTTCAGTAGTCTACAATATGCTACAGTACCATGGGCCAATTTCACGGCGACACTAAGCACAAAATTTGGCTGAGCACCAAAAAGTCTTGCTTAGTTGAAACAGGTTACCAGCCAAAAGGCCATGGGATTTTCATGCTAAGCAAACAACAGCTGAATGCCAGCCACAAGCGATACACTTCACATCCAAATTTGGTTGGTAATCCTGTATTTACCAAAGAAGACGTTTATGCTAAGCAAATTTTTGTGCTTAGCATCGCCGTGAAATTGGCCCCTGGTCTTCCAAACATTTTACAGTACATTGCAATTGAAAGTTAAAACGGTGAATGGGAATTTAGTGAAAATAATTCGCGGTCGAATTCGCATTTCGCATTTTGCAGGCAACTTTTCCCCCTTTTGGGAAAAGGTCTTAAACGATTTTCCCACTTGTGTGAAAAGGCGTGAAAATGTTCACTGTTGGAAAATTTGTTCACATTTTGTGTAATGAAAATGAATTCCCTGAGAAAAGAAAAATATGTGAAGAGAAATTCCCATTCCCAGGTTAACATTCAAGTGCACTGTACTGTACATGAAATCTCCATTGAAATTTCCCCAAAAGATTTTCACTCCCATGGCTTTGTTTGACCTAGCATGGGTCCAGATAGCTCATGTTGACACTGTGGCAAGCCCAGTTTGCATCAGAACAGATTCCATCAGAATCAAACAATACCAGATGTTGGATTTTGGTAGATTTGGGGTGGTTGGGATTAAGATATAAAGCACTGTGATTGGTTAGAAAATGGAGGTAAAAAGCAGAAGTTTTTTGTAGGATTTACTGAGAATGAATTAGCATTCTAATACATTTGTATGTCTTCATTTTCGAAGTGAACAGAGAAAACTGGCAGGAGCGGAATTTGAACCTGCGACCTCCGGAATACTGTACCGGTGCTCTACCAACTGAGCTATCTTGCCCTATGTTGGCGGTCTCCCAAATTGTCAGTTTTGTTTGTTCGGGAGCGTACATTTGTATGTCATTTGGTTCTTTTTTTATCTTAGCACCACCCGGAGTTTAAATTGTTTCAGTTATAAACATGCGTGTCCAATTTCCATACATGTTTAGCATTTTTGATAATTTACAGAAATGACACTCATGAACAACCTGGGTTTAATTTCATGCCTCTGCTTAGAGTATTAGTGAGGAATAACCACCACTAACTTTTGCAGAATATTCTGCAGTAACAGTGAGTGTATTTCATGGGTTAGCAAGGAATATTGGCTTGTGTGCAGGCATCTGAAGGTGAGCTGCGTGTCATAGTGAAAGGTTTACTCAAGCCAGTGCTGGACTCATCTGTTGTTTCTCCTACACAGGTGGTATGGGCGGACTACAGAACATGCTGCGGCAGTTCCAGCAGGGAGCAGGAGGTGGGGGTGGCCTAGGAGGACTGGGCAACATGATGGGTGGAGCAGGAGCAGGGGGCCAGAATAAATGATGGGGGAAGTAGTATAGACGGGGATAGAGGAGGGGGGTGGATGGGGTGACAAATGTCCGAGTATAATGATCAATGTGGGCACAACAAGAGTCTCTGAGGGTTAGAGGAAATTAGGATGTAAGTTTACCACAGGGACAAGGTTGTCAAACGTATTGTTTAATTAACCCTAACAGTCCTCAATCCTCCAAATTTAATATGATTTTTCACACACCCTAGGGAGTTGGGGTTAAGGCATGGTAAAGATGGATTCAATTGGTTTCAACGCCCTCACTTGGTCAACAATATGGCCTATTGAAAAGGGCTTTTTTTTGGTGATATTTCTGTGCAGTTGTATAGAGAATGCAGGATTTACCATATGGCATTGGAGTGATTTGATCATTACTGTAGAGTACACAACTTCCATCATATGCAGTTATTAGCAACAAAACAACTGTTGACTGCTGTGTTGTGGGCCACAGGTTCCAACCCCCTCACCTCAGGCACAGTTGAGGGTATGGGGCATGCCCCTAGGTGTATAAAATTCCCTGTCCCCACTTCACGGAAGACACAAATTTACCTATCACTCATTGGTGCTTTGGGCTGTTCATATTCGAAACTGGGTTTGACCGAATATTTGAATTATCACTGCATGCCGTGCACGTAAAATTGCACGTAAAAGCAAGCCGGTGTTTTCCATGTGGCGATCGATATTATGGACCGTTCGATCATCGGCATTTTTTTTTGCATGCCCCTGTTGTATCAAGGGTTTTACGGATGGGAACAATAAACCTCCGTCCACACAAAATTACGATGGACAAAAATGCGGCATTTGACACTGCTTTAAGCGCTGAAACTTTTCTATTAAAATATCATCAGAGTCGTATCTGTACTTGCATATATATCTTTTCGAATATTCAAATCGGCAACATGGTATTTGAATATTTGAATATTTAAATATTCGGGACAGCCCTATTGGTGCTTAGCCGCACTCGTTGAACAACTCTGTTAAATTTTGTGCAGTAATTTCTATTTGTCCAAGATTTTGCATGTTTCGCATGTAATTATAGATCTTTTTTTCCACCCCATGTTACAAGCGCGAAATGTCAACAAAACTACCAGGTGTGGAACCCTTGAGTGATCATCATACATGTATCCTATGGGCAGGTTAAACCACCTGTAGAGATAATTGGATAATAACCGCTGAATGCCTGGGTGTCTGTGCAAGTTGTCATGGACTCCAGTTCAAACCAAATGTAAATATGCTGTCAGAAATGTAACTTTATGATTTTAGTATCAATGAACGAGAGACACCTATTTAGCCACTCGAACTGATCAGATAATCTTTTCACTTTCTTTTTCTCAATGAAATATTTTCATTCATGTCTCTTTGTGTTAAATTCCATGGTTTATTTCTAATGTATTTTTCATTTTTCCTTTTTTTTTTTGAGAGGTGGGGGGTTGGGGTGTTTAACACGTTGACTGCCAGCCATAATTTATAGGGCGCCACCACATTGCCATTGTGCAATCTGGACATACAGCGCATGCGTCCATACTGATGAGGTGCTTTCAAGCTGTCTCTATCGATCACAACCATTCCATACATTGATGTACTCATACTGCCAGCAGTGTATTTGATGCGTCTTCGGTGATGCCAGAGTATTCAATTACCATAACAATAGCGTTTGGTTCACTACGAGTATACTCGTAGTCGGCAGTCAACGTGTTAAACAACTACTAATCCAAGAAAGAGTTCATCTCCAGTTTCATTTTTGTATTGTATCTGTGTAACATTCCAGTACATGTATTGCTATATTGATCACAAACTAGTTCATTTAACAATTGTTGACTGCTGTGATGTGGGATATGACGTTTTCGACACCCGAGGGGATGCATAGCACCCTCGGGTGTTAAAATGTCATAGCCCACATCACAGCAGTCAACAAGTGTTTTGTTATATCGCCAAAACCCAGTTGTTGTTTTTTTCAGTTCAACTTGCCTTGCTCGGTGAAAATTAACTCAAATCACGCGATCAAAACATCTGATCGTCTGCTAGTTTAGCTGCTCCTATTATAGTTTACTACCGTCAACAGTGTAGGTGAAAATTTCGTGAGTACCAATGATACAGCTTAATAGCTAGCTAGCTGGCTGATGTGATACCATGCTTGGAGTGTGCCAGTCGTTTTTATAGACCGGACACGTGATCGTTCCAGGCCAATCAAAATACAGTATTCAAGAAGGAGATATAACAATAATAGTTATTTCATGTTATCTAATAAACACCCCCACCAACCTCTACCCCCACACTTTTGAAAAGAGTTTAAGTAAACTTGTGAAATGTTTGTTTTTCAGTTGAAACCAACAGACACCAAGCACCAAAATGTTTTTCATAAACTTATATGACAGAGGTCGAAACAATGGCAGAAAATCATATCTTTCCGGAGATTTAATACTCTTCACATACCTTGGTTATCCAGCAATCATTTGCAACTGCTATTTAAACTTATACAATTCTCTAAAATGTCATCTAACTTTAACATTGCGTCATCCATGTCTTGTACAATTTATTAATCATGAAATAAAACTATTTAAGACAATGCAATGCCTCCATCAAATGTGTTATTTTTCAGCTGTTTAAGATAAGCCTCTTGCATCCGGAAGTCTTGACATTAAGAACTGGGTATATTTATCTCTACTAGAATTACACGTATACAAGCTGCATACCCCAAAACAAACAAACAAGCACTTTGAATTAACCCATTGCCATTCATAAGCATTAGCCAATCATAGCGTCTCTTGAATATCACGTGACATTCTAAATCTTGGATGCACATCAATGGTACTAACGCATCAAACACGTCCATACATTCATGCACGTTAAACGCTATGAGAAAAGTCTGACAAATGTAAGACTTCTGGTCAGATATGTGCAGAAACAATTTCTGAGCACCATTATACGCTATGCTGCATGTGTACAAAGTTGTCCACGAACTCACAAATGGCGACCGGTCAATTATTTTCACATTCAGGACTCGGAGGGAAACAAACCAGGACTTGGGGGCCACACAGGAATTATATCTACATCCAGTCTCGTTCTAAAACAGACGGATAACAGAGGGATTTCAAAGTGGATTATCAAGCTATTTTAGTTACTGCAGTAAATAATGAATTATTCAATGGACAGCCATTTTTGTCTGCTGAATGAGGGGGAGAAACGTTAAAACCATCTTTCTCCAAAAACTACCTTAGCCTTCCGAGTCATAATACAAAGGCTTATGTAGTAAATATATACATGTAGACTTGCTGGAACTCTATTTTCCTTATAGTATACCAGAGTTTTGTGGCCTTAAATATACTGATTTAACAACATTAAAAAAATCCACAAGGCTAACAGCTATTGGTCTTGTTAATGTAACTGGTCAGTACAGAGCGTCAGATCAGACTAAAAGGACCTGTACAACACTTAAGGTCAAAGTTTTATTTCATAAATTTTAAAATGAACCACTGAATAAAATCACTAGAGGAAAACTATATAAACTTCAATTGAAAAGACCAGACTTGATTCTGACATTTTGAAAGCACTTTCAATCTTCAGACTGAATTTTCTCGAAGTAATGAAAAAAGTTTAACATGGGTTATAAGCTCATATGAGCCGGCAAGAGTATAGGATGAGTACAGCCTGTGATTACGAACACATAAATATCAAGTATATGAGTTATACCACAGACGAGTTAAATATGAAATATGCACAGCTTCTTATATAGAAGTACCACACTATGGCACACTGACTCTGGCCATTAATACTCTTGAGGCAATTTATAAGAAAGTTTATTCACCATACAAAACCATACAGTGAGTCACTGAGTGTACAACAGGTATACCATACAAAACCTGACAGCTGTCTGGTTTTGTATGGTCAAAAGACTTGCCTGTACTGAACTATGTAAGGTGATGAATGGTAAATCAACTTGACCTCTGTATGGCACTGTAAGGTTTTGTATGGTTGTACAGGCTGTGTCTGCTGGCAGGTGCAAGGTTTTGTATGGTGAATCAACTCCATTGTGTACTGGGGAACATTGATGAATAGGCTTATACATTTTAGAATTAGGGTGGTTTCTCTTTATACATTATATATAACTCACCATAGAGTACCGAAGTCTGACGTCAGTTGCCGCGGCAACTGGTTCCAAACACATGCAGTTTAGAATGTATTCTGGTTCCAAACATTGCATTGATTGACCTCATCACTTCGGTACTCTATAGCCCCAAGTAGTCTGTTGATAAGCCACAATGAAGTATATTCACCACACAAAACCATGTGGCATACATTGTACACCACAGTGAAGCATGTTTACCATACAAAACCATTTGGCATACACTGTGTACCACAGTGAAGCATGTTTACCATACAAAACCATGTGTATGGTTTTGCCATGTCAATAAGCTTGCTATAGCATTACACTATGGTTTTGCCATGTGTGTGTTAATGCTATGGTAAAATTTAGATATGAACATTTTGTAAGGTTTTGTATGGTGAAATAGTAGAGGGTTAATACATTGGACATAGTGCAAGCTGAGAGTTCAGCTTGTGAGCGCAAGAACCAAAAAGAGGTCTCCAAGCATATATCTACAAACACTTATTTTAAAACTAAAAAAATGCATGTACATGTATAGATATGTACACACACACACACACATCTGCGTCATTTTCACCTCATCTTATTGCGTTTGTTGGATGCATACATGTTTTTACAAGTACAGCCTTGTGGGGTCCTCACACAATGGGAACAACGTGACCCCACAAGTTGGTCTTTGTGTAAAGGTGGCCCAGAAGAGAAATTTGAGATAATGGGAGCACAATGCGAGTATCCCACAAACCCGAAGTATGAGTTTGTGTGCATTCACATGTGCCTGCAGTGCCACGGGCTTATGGCATAAACTAATCCACCGACTATTAAACAAGCATTAGGCCAAAAACAAAATTGTGTTGCCCTTGGACGGACCAACCGTAAAAATCGACAGAACCAGGGTGTTTTTTTTTGTTTTAAATAAATAAATTCCGACCGACCGACCCTCTTTTCCAATTTTACCTGTCCGAGGGCAGCACAACAATTTTATTTTTTGGCCTTTACGCAGTAGCATCTGCAATTTTAGCGTCAGGCCTTAATCTTTCCATGTATTTCATGTATTCATGCCCCGTCGGCTAATGAAGTATTCGCAACTTGGCAAGCTAGGTGCGCGCCTCGAATGTAGGAATACCTGCCACGCACACATGGGCCTGAACACGACACCACTTCAACAGACATTTTAAAATGGCAGTCACCATATATACAGCTAAACAAATGAAATATAACATTAAAAAATTCTCATGTTAATTGGAGCGTGTATAAAACACCACTGATTAATATATCAAGAAATACTCAGAAATAAAAGAAAAATACTGATTCCACCAACCAATGCAAGCCTCACTGAAACAAATGACTGACCCTGTAAATCAGTAACCTTTCCAATTAACCTCTTGAATCCGGACGACGGCATGTCAATTGCTGAGAGAAGTCTGTGTCATTTTGTAGTTTTTATGCAGATTGCGTATTGTAAAATAAAACAGTAAATAGTTATCAAGCCCCCTCTAGTGCAGCATAGCCTGCTGGTGCCATTTGTCTAAAAGTTGCCGCTGCGGGCAGCAAACAAATCTGCCGTCATGACAAGAACTCCTATTTTGTGTCTAGCACTAGGCACAAAAAGGGGAGTATGAAGTCCCTTTTAGTTATTTCATGTCAGAAATAATTGGCTGTTTTATTTTACAATACGCAATTTACATAAAACTACAAAATGACGCAGACTTCTCTCAGCAATCAAGACATCGCTAAACCAAAAATATTTCTTGTGTGAAATGGCCTTACAACATATACCAGCATAACTACTTTCTGAGCAAACTAAATGCCTCAATAACTGAGTGTAAGATTAAACAAGACCAAGAACTGATTAAACAAACATTTTTAACTTTGTTAAAAATAAAATGCTTATTACTACATTCTTAAAGCACCATCAACAACAGATATAATTATGAGTTGTACAATCTACATGTGCAAAGCACATTTGAGTCGGTCCCAAATACTGGGCAGGAACATAGACAATCGCATCCCTTTCTTCAAAATCCCCCCCCCCCCCCCCCCCCCAACAACAAAAAAACATTTAGTATCTCAACCGCCTGTGTATTCATTATGTACGATAAACAGAAACCCTGACTAAAGCATTGGGATCATTTTACACAACAGCCATAGACACTGGCTGAAAAAGGAAACACGTTATTAACTCAACGGAACCAACATGGCTATATGCCAGCATAATTTGCATAGCAACATGCCTTTGTAATGAAGACCCCTTCTGGTTAATGAAATGCCTTATTACTCTGCCTTATTACTCTACATTGTCAAACATATCTATTTCCGTATTTCATGACAGAATATGTTAAAAGCTGCTCATGTGCTTTTGGGATGCATAAACCTGAAATATAAATGTTCACATTAAATTGTTTAGCACTAGCAGCATTAACCCTAACCCCCCTCCAGTGTTTTTCATACGGCCCTGCTAAATCCAACAATTTCCAACAAAACTGAAATGAGAAGCCTGCTGAATCCAACAAAATCTAACAGCAATTTTTGTTGGATTCTGCAGTGTACCACCCGACACCAGCCTATGTATTTTGTAGCCTCCCTGCTGAATCTAACAAAATACAGCAGGTATTTGTTTGTATGAGCCCTGCCAAATCCAACAAAATCCAACTAAAATTTTACTAGAAGTCTGCTTTCACTCGGGTATCATTTAGCTTCCACCCTGCTAAATACAACAAAATCCAACAGGTATATTTAGCTGCTACCCTGATGAATACAACACACCATGTAGCTAGTGTTGACTGCTAAATCCAACAAATTACAACAGCTGTTTACCATTGTTGGATTTTGGTGGATTTAGCAGGGTTAGGGCTAGCGACCACAATGTGAACCAACATTAAAGAACTGCAAAAAAAATGCTTTTTCAACATAAAATCTGATGAACATTTGCATCTGATGAAGTAGTTGTAGCTACGGAAGTTTATTCCAGAATTTTAATTTTAGTTTGTCTTTCAAAGTGCTACATGTACCTTCGATATTTACCAACATAAATCTGAAAGATAATTGTTGACGAGCATTAATACTTGACCCAGGCATTTGTGTAAAAATACTAGGCAAATCAATCTTACAATAGAGCAGTTTCCATTCATGTACCTCTGAATATAATGTACACAACACCACTTTAAATGAAAGAAATTCACGAAAATAAACTGTTTCACATAGCACACTTCACATTTTCTTGCATTTTGTTAACAATAACAAGCCTCTTTGTTATAAACATGCTATAGAGTTTTCAACAAAATAAAATATATATGAAACTATTTACATAATACAGACGTCTACTTTAAACAGATAACAAAAATTATATGACTTCTGACTAGCGCCTACCTGAACAAAGATACTGACAATTTGGGAGACCGCCAACATAGGGCAAGATAGCTCAGTTGGTAGAGCGCCGGTACGGTAACCCAGAGGTCACAGGTTCGAATCCCGCTCCTGCCAGTTTCTTTGTTCACTTTGAAAAATTATACTTCTTTAAAGTGATGCAAAATGTTTCTGGAGTTTGGTAATAGGGGCAGTTTTACAATGCAGTGCTCCACCAAGCAGTTTTTATACACAGGAGAGGCCATTTTCAAAATGCACGGTGAACAATATCCATATCAGCTTGTTGATCCAAGGGTATTTTCTCAGGCTATTTTAAGATTTCAATATTGAACAATATTTGGAAGCCTGATAAATATAAGCAATAACCAAACACTGAAAATGTCAAACTACTTAAAGGTTCACATTTATCGTAGTACCAGAGTTGTATTCGAGTCCCTGCAAGTCCCTGCAAGTCCATCACAAGCCCTCCATTCTTAATCCCAATCACAAGCTATTCAAATGAGCTTTGACAAAGGCATTCCTTTGTCATTGTTCATCTAGTTACTGGTGATGACCAGCTTTATGAAAGAACTTCTGACTGGGCCTGCGAAAGGACTTGTGAAAGGACTTGCAGGGACTCGAATACAACTCTGCGTAGTACCAGTTTTGCAGAGTAAGTCTGAAACGAGTATCTGGAGAAATACACTGACCAAAGTAGTTATTTCAGATAATTTTGAGATAAAAACCCTACAGATATATTAAAAAACTGCGCCTTATGAGTTGTATACAAAAATTACACAATAAGGACCATTTTTTTCCAATATCGCGAGTCCCATGCATTTTCATTTTACACATTTATACAGAGTTTGGTTTCCTTTTTTACAAAAAGTATCATACTTTGAGTTTGTCATCGATATCCTCATGTCCATCACGCAGCATGACCTCAGGGTATGTAGGCATTCGAACCACCTCCACGATTTCCTCCACTTTGTAGGATGGGTACAGGCCGCTACTCCTGACTCGTAACCGGTGGTTCCGACCCTTGGAGAACCCGTCCCAGTGGTTGCCGGCCACACCCACTCTATCCCCCGGTAACAGGGCAATCTCCTCTTTGCCGCGGGGCTTGTGCTCGTAGAGGGCAGTCTGGCGGTGCTCATTCTGCCCGCCAAAGTAGTAGATGTCATCCAGGGAATGGAAGAACGTGGATGCGTCCGGGTGGTATGTCTGCATGATTTCATAGGCAACTCGACACACCTGGGGGTGGGGGGGGGGGGGGGGAGGGGAGGGAAGAACAAGCACTCAGTTTTGTGCAACCAAACAATCAATCTAGGATTTTGTATCTGTGAGACGAAATTTGGGGTGCTGCGTAGCACTATATCAAGTGAGATGAACTGAAAAAATTTAAAATAGTGCTCACCAAATTAGTGGCGGGTGCCGAATTTTCGGACCTGGTGTCCTTCTTCGGGGCGTGTGTTGCTGTGCGGAAACGCGTTGAATTCGATGTTGATACCGCGCGGGTACAGCGTTCCAAGATGGAATATCAGACGCTGCTCCCGCTCTTTCCGCGTGTCCTCGCTCTGCGTGGTTGTCAAGACGCAGACGCGCATGTCGTCAATGGTGTGGGGTGGGGTACAGAAGTGCTGCCCGACTGCTAAGTCCGTGTTCTTTCGTTTTACGCTGCGTAGGTGCTCGACGAATCGATCTGCTATTCGAGCAGCGTCTGATATTCCATCTTGGAACGCTGTACCCGCACGGTATCAACATCGAATTCAACGCGTTTCCGCACAGCAACACACGCCCCGAAGAAGGACACCAGGTCCGAAAATTCGGCACCCGCCACTAATTTGGTGAGCACTATTTTAAAATTAGGATTTTGTATCATTTTGTTGTTTCTAGTCATTTTACGTCATTTTAGCTAAGTACTGGGATCCTTCTTTTTGTTGAAATTTGCTTGATGTATTTTTCCCAATTTTTAAATGCAATTGTAGATTTGTATAACGTTTCTATATTTATATATTGATGTAACCACTGTATAATTCAACCATCAGACTAATCTTAGCTGTGACTGTTCAATACATCAAGCGGCGGGGCTTAACCTTGAATACGGACGACGGCCATTGCCGCGGTTTGAAAAAGACCACCTGGCCGGTTGATGTCTATAGGCACATTCCTGCACGTACTCAATCCATTCATGTTTCAACTATATTGTTCTTGAATGGGAGTGTAATGAATAGATGGAGCTTTTTCAAACAAAGCTTTTATCCACACAAAAGGGGGCTCCAAGTGCAATGAATAGGACCACTCTATTCAGTGTGGTGCCCATTGTGTGCGTTTACGCTTGGCTGCATGGCCCCGATCCTGGCATACCAGCACCCCATCAATAACAGCCGGAAACATGGGGTTAACTCTTCCGCTACGGCGCGCCGCTCACAGCGGCTCGAAAAAAGCATATTCCTGCCGGCAAGCCGCTCAGAGCGGCTCGTTGTAAACATTCTGTAAAACAATTACGTCACAGCACCCATTATAATAACCGTAGTGAAAGAGTTAATGGATGGGTCTATTTTTGCATGAACTTAGGCCCTGACCCTTCTAGATCCTTCAAAGTCCACCATGGGGTTTTGGAGGATTTTGCGGGGTAAGGAGGATTTTGCAGGGTTTTGGAGGATTTTGCAGGGTTTTGGAGGATTTTGCAGGGTTTTGGAGGATTTTGTAGGATTGAGGACAGCAGGGCCCAGCAACTATTACTTTACATTGAGGCTTGATGACCTGTGATTCTTCAAATCCAAAGAATGTGCTATTGAGTTACTGCACAATGATGAAATTTTGAGGATTCAGGAAGTTTCCCAGTGAAAAATGCCTAGAGGGCGCAGGTTGATTTATGAAACAATTTTGGGGAATCAGGTTGGTGTTGTGGTACTTTCCTCGCCTTCCACCACTGTGACCCCGGTTCAAATCCCGCCCCAGGCCAACATGTGGATTGGGCTTTCAAGTCCCTACCTGATTCCGTGGGTTTTCTCCAGAATTATTCTCTGGGATTTTCCTCCCACGTCTAAAACTGTAACTTCCTTCCTCATCTTCTATCATGGGACCCCACTGGAAATATTAAGCCAAAAGATTTGTGGGCTATCCTAGCTAAATGCCAAATAATAAATAAATAAACCATTTTTTCTGGTCAGCTACCAAGAAAACAAGAGTCAGCTGAAGTTGATCCATTAACAGTGACCACTAGACATGGTCAAGATCACACATTCATCCCCTTAGTATAAAAATCTAGGTTGAATTTAACAGCATCTGGGCTGCTCAGTTTCATTATTAAACTGGGTCGTATTATTAACTTGTCTCTGCCAAAATTCAATTTGCCATCTCACCACAGTCCCAGCTTCAAACGTATATACAACATTGCAAACATAAAAAAAAAAAAATACCAAACTGCAAGTAAATATTAGTCTCGAGCATCCTGTGAAATTGTGGCACCTGGTGTGCTGTCATTTTCGAGAAAAGTGGAACGGCTGACCGTCATTGGAAAAAACTGATTTTACAAATACTGCCCCAAATTTACCAACTTTAGTTAGTCCACATTTTGTTTGGCAATTGGTTACACATCCGTGAACGGATGCAAGCCAGCTAGTCTATAGTTCCCCGACATCTACAATTTGCTTTGCTTTGCTTTGCTTTGCTTTGCTTTGCTTTGCTTTGCTTTGCTTTGCTTTGCTTTGCTTTGCTTTGCTTTGCTTTGCTTTGCTTTGCTTTGCTTTGCTTTGCTTTGCTTTGCTTTGCTTTGCTTTGCTTTGCTTTGCTTTGCTTTGCTTTGCTTTGCTTTGCTTTGCTTTGCTTTGCTTTGCTTTGCTTTGCTTTGCTTTGCTTTGCTTTGCTTTGCTTTGCTTTGCTTTGTGAAGTAGGGTTAGGGAACCAGACTACAAGGACAGAATTTTTTCTCTTTGTTTACCCAGCATCTACGCACACAAGTTTAAAAGTAGTGTACACGATTGGTAATCCTCAAATTTGTTTTACTGAATTATTACGAAATACCTTACTAGACTGTAACTTAATAGTAGTCTCAATCATCCTGTGAAATGATGGCACCAGGTGTTGGAAATCGTTGGAAAACTGCCCTGTAGCCTTTAGTCAAGGCACGCAATGCTACCCGGACGAGTGGCACGCCCCGGACATGCTGGCATATTCGGGGCACATCACACGTCCAGGTAGCCACGCACGCCTTGACTAAAGGCTATCATCCGCCCGACGTTTGAAAACGAGTGCCTTTTTTCACTTGTTTTTTTGCCATCCAACAACGCAAAACTTTGAACAGGTCAGTGGAACGATATTTTCTATAAAATACTAACCCCCAAATCCGCCCATTTCTGAAAATTTCAACAATGACCAATCACGTACACTGCGTTTAAACAAGTCAGAATATGCTATAAAATACTAACCCCCAAATACATTCATTTCTGAAAATTACTGCAAAACCATATGTTGCACACTACCCTTAAGTACCCACGGTTCAATCAGCTCTTGCCAGCATATATGCCACTGTACTGGTTATGTTGAATATCAATTTCCAATCATGTCTAAACTCCAGCTGTGGTCACGCTGTTTGATTTTCAATCAACCGCGTTCCTTTGGTTCTTGTGATGGCAGCATTTGGAACACGATCCCTCTAGAGGGAGTAATATTAACCGATTCTCTCAGCCTCCTTAACAGTTTCATAGATACAATGCCACAGGGAGAATTCAGGCAGGCAACAGTCCTCGAGTAGCAATTGACATAAGTGGAGGAGAGTCGATGGTTACCATGACTTCATGGCTCAATGGCAGAGCTGTTTAAGAAAGTCGCTTATCGGAAGCTAATGCTTAACAATCCATCATCCGTGGCACGAGAAAATAGTGAATTTTCATATTTATTTTTATTGATTTTTCATGTTCATATGTGCTTTATTTCAACTGATGAAAGTGAAATTATCCACAGCGTTTACAGGTCTTCAGTTACATTTTTCTTATAGATGACAGCATTTCAGAGGGAAACATTTTGCAGGATTGGTACTGGTACCATCTTTAACAGTAAAGCTTTATCAGACAAACGAATATATTTTTATCATTACCAAAGCTGTGTCATACCTTTAACCACTGTTATGTATACTATTATGTATACTGTTGATTGGCATGCATGTACGTCTGTGTCCAATTTCCAAATGGGACAGTTTGAAACAAAGGGGGCACGTTATGCTCACTATGTACAATCAATAGACATACGTCTATGTCAAGTTTTTAAATGAGACAGTTTGAAACCAAGGTGGTGTGGTATGTTACCCGCCTATAAGAACAATGTGGTCAAGCACTTGATCAATGTAAACAGACGTAGACAATTTAACCCATTGAGTACGGTTATTTACAGTGAGGTGCCGGGGTGTCGGGCCAGCTTTTGCAGCCAATGTGCTTGTGCAGCCAAGCGTAACATACACAATAATCCAACAATGGATTGAAACTGCAGAAAATAGTGTGTATTGACGTCATCCGGCCTGGTGGCAATTTTTTTTGCGGCTATTGCCGTCATCCGGCTTCAAAGGGTTAACCACTGTTATGTACACTGGTGATAGGCATACATCTGAGAGAGTTTGAGAGTTGAACATGGTCCTCATACAGAGGTACAAATGTGTACTTAGTCTATGGGAGAATGTTAAAGTAAAGGAACAATAGAGAAGACAAAGCCTTGTCCCCAGTACAGTGGAACGCCGCTATAACGAACACCGCTATACCGAACATTCGGCTATACCGAACATTCGGCTATACTGAACACCATCCTTGGATCCCAAATTTTATGTACAAAAATGACCGAACATTGTTCACAAAAAGGGAACGGATTAAAAAAATGTACTGGGTATTTGGGCTTTTTGTAATTCCCAAACGGCAGAGTGACAGGCTATTATCTGCCCACGGAATAGAAGGGAAAAGCCAACTGTTTCTTTAGAATTCGGTAAGCTTTATAGAAAGCAGCAACATGTAATTACATGATTCAATGGTCGGCACGTGTTCAATTACAATCAAAAGAGGACGCACTTCAAATACGACGCAAGAGGGCGCTATTTAAAAGAAAGGCGCCATGTTGGCGAACTGGCAGCTGAAAATCACTATACCGAACGATCGCTATACCGAACAAAATCTGTGGATCCAGCGATGTTCGTTATAGCGGCGTTCAACTGTAGTACAGTGAACCACGACTGTGTGTACATACCTGGGAAGAGAAGGTACACACTACGTAGTCGGACAACGAAAGAAAGTGGATATCGGTGATGACACCCAGGAGAGCGTTCTCGGTGTAGCGGCTAGACAGACCAGCTGACTTGGATATTGCATTATCACTAATAAAAATATACTGCGGATACCTGCAAAATACCAAGCGGACAAAATGGACGCTGAAAACATTGAGAGAGCACGTGCATCTGTACTACAAAGACGCTGACAAAAATGTGATTGGAGCGATACATCAAATCAAGCTTATCACCACATCTAACCAACACAGTGATCTCGTTTTGAAATTTAGCTACATTTAGGGCTGGGTCAAATTTATTAATTCAATATTCGAATATTCGACCTTCCATTCGATCGAATATTCGAATATTCGGTTGTCCAGATGGCCGATTTTGGGGTAAACAAAGCATGAACAGAAGCAGTCTAATTCACACACGGAACTGCTCATTATCATCATTATATTGAAACAAATTCTCACTTTTATGACTTTCGCCAGCACCAAGGAATGATTTTAAGTAATGGTTTAGCACAAGTGCAAAAATGCAGAAATACTTTTTGGCCCTGGTGGGAAAACTGTTGGAACGGGTACATTCATCATTACATGTACATGTACGTGTCATGCAATTATTTGGACAGGAATCAGTCACAAAGTCACAGAAGCAATTTCGTTTTAAATATTTGAACTTATCCCCTTCTCATATTCCTTTGTATTTCACCTTCGAATATTCGAATATCAGATACTTGATCAAACATTCAAATATTTGAATATTCGGCACAGCCACTTGTTTTGAGAAAACAGAGCTCCAACTCTGTCAACTGTGCAGACTAAATGTATACTCCCAGCACAAAAAATTAATAAATCGCCCCAAAATAATATTTCGAGATTTAACCTCCTGAATATAGTCATAGCCGCGGTTGGAAAAAGACCACCTGGCTGGTTGTCATCTATACACGCATTCCTGCATGTACTCAATCCATTCATGTTTCTACTATAGTGTTCTTGAATGGGAGTGTAATGAATAGATGGAGCTTTTTCAAACAAAGTTTTCATTCACATGAAAGGAGGGCTCCAAGTGCGATGAATAGGACCACTGTATTCAGTATGGTGCCTATTGTTTAAAAGGCTTTTTATGTTAAGATGTTAAAATCCCAAAATCAATCTTCCACGGAAAAATGGTGGTTTCTGCTTGTAACTCAGAATGCCACCACAGTGTGACTTTTTACTCATTTCAATGGGCCATGTCACACATGCGGTTTTGAGGAAACCCTGGCTTTCATTACCAGCAAGTAAACGTTAATCAACTTACACCCTGCGTGCCTCGGCTAAGAGACTGGCGTCATCCGTGGCAAGATAGACTCTTCTTTCATGGACCCGTTGGCTCCTCTCCAACGTTAGGTAGTACTCCTCGACATGGACCATGTATTCGTGAATACCGTGAAACGAAGCCTCCGTCCCTACTTTGTCAGTGCGTCTCACATGAACCCTGTCAAAGACAATTCAAAGGTAGTTGAGCATTCGTATGAATGGCAAGGGCTGGGCAGAGAGCCAAAGTTATTAGGATGCTGGTACGGCTGTCCAGAAGTTCCGGGGTTAAGTTCTGGGGTTAAGCCAAATTACTCAACACTTAGCTGTTCATCAAATGAACTCTCTTTACTTCTAAAATCACTAAATGCAAAAATAAAATGAAATAGCCATTCCTTTTGTGTCCCATTGTCCATTTCAATTGTGAACAAATAAAGACATTTTGATTGAGCCAGGAAGTGAACCAAGGCCGGCTAAACTACCACTCAAGTACTCTACTAACAAAAAAATAATAATAGTGCTTATATAGTACTTTGTACAAATGTCTCAAAGCGCCTCACAATTATTACCCCTGGTCATCAGGCCATGAGATCAGTTCTATGCAGCAGTTCGAGATCAGCGCAATGCATTCTCACAGGTACCCATTTACATTCCTGGGTGGAGAGGGGCAATTGTAGTAAAGAGTCTTGCCCAAGCAAACAAGCACCATAATCCACCGGTGGGGTTCGAACCCACATACCACCGCACATGAGTCAGACACCTTAACCACTGGACAGAGCTATCCAACATCAATACATGTTCAAAATGAACAACGAAAACTGGCAGGAGCGGGATTTGAACCTGCGACCTCCGCAATACCGTACTGGTGCTCTACCAACTGAGCTATCTTGCCCTACATTGGCTGTCTCCCAAATTGTCAGCGTCTTTGTTCGGGGGGGTACTAGTCAGAAGACATAATTCCTATAATGCTGTATAGCCAGCGATCATGCCACAACTACAGCCTGGGAAGTGACATTGTGGGGATCACTCAATGAGGATACGACATTTTAACTATAATAACGTCAAACAAACCACAAGGGAAACTGACTCCCTTTTAGGTTTATTTGACATCAATACACTGAGCCAACTTCTCAGGTTGGGCTCTACCACGAAACCCACGAAGATGACGGACACTGCTTTTTACATAATTAAAATTAAACATTTCAAGAAATACAAAAACTTAATTGCACTAAGCAAAAAAAATGGACTGAAAACTTAAACACAAGGCCTCAATTTGATTTCAGAAAATGATCATGGCTGCTAATAATGACAATCAAATGGTTAAGAGAACTACCGGTAATTTCCAAACGTGATTGCATTTTTTTAAAAAGAAGTTTCGTAAAAATCGGGACTTCGGGCCAGTTTAAAATTCCCCCAAATGCAAAACGAGTTATGTTAAGAAATATTTCTCCGCAAAAACTGTGCCCTGAATCAAAATTCGCGCCCGCTTTCGCACCGAGTGTATACATGAAACCGACCTACTGTATATTAGGAGCCCAATTATTTAAATATAACACATTTATAAAAGACGTACATATGTAGACCTTCTACAGCGTTTTCTCTTTTACAGCATTCACTCTCGGTAAGTAATAAGCAATTAAATTGTTATTAAATACTTTTTATATAGGCCTATGACAACGCAATGACAGCGCAAAAAAGTATGCCTCAACGCCTTTCATTGGCGTTTTGTCGTTAATAAATTTTTATCGGAAAACCCTCCAGATAGTTGCCACTCGCCATCCCGACAAGCATGCAAGGTTTGCAACGTTCTGTCAGCAGACAGAACGCAGTATTAAAAATAGGCTTCCGTGTTCATGCTTATTCATAAGACGTATTTTCTTGGCAACAATAGTGCCCGGTTGGGCTAGCTCATTAAACCTGGCTGCGCCCGAGTGCGCACAACCGTGCTGTTCGCGACTTTTCCGGTCCTTAAACCACGGCCAACTTTTCGGTAAGAACGCAAGCTTTTCACGAAAGAACGGTTAGGACCAAATGGTAAGGCGCCTAACCTCTTGATACCGGGAATTTATAATGGGGTGCCGGTATGCCGGGCCAGCTTGTGCAGCCAAGCGAAACGGACACAAGAGAATGTGCAGCCAAGCGTAACACACACACAATAACCCAACAATGGATTGAAAATGCGGCTATAGCCGTCAACCGGCCAGGTGTCAATTTTCAAACCGCAGCTAGGCACGTCAACCAGGTTCAGTGGGTTAATAAAACAAGTGAACAATTCACACACAAAAAATACCTCTGAAAAGCTGTACCCGACATAATTCTTGGATATAAATTTGAAGAACACCATAAAAGGTGTCCATTCTCCGAACAACATGAAGGACAAAGCTGAATACATAATGTAATATTGTGCAGGATAATGTACATTATTTCCGTTACCAAAATATTCCGGTATAAATAATTCAAACTGCATTATACTCAAAATGACAACAGCTGACCAAGCATAAAGACATTGATTCCCCAAGTGAGTTCCTGTACGGCCGTGGACTGCACTTTTTGACGGGATAACACCTGCTACCAAGTACACAATCAGTAATGAGTAACACCGATCATCAACCATGACTATTGTGTACTATGCCATTAAGTGCAGAAACCAAACAAGATGTCGACATGGGAGATTTCAGGCACTGGCCAAGGTCTGCCATAAGAATAAAATTGTATCATAATAAAACAATCATAAACAGCACTTATAAGGTCCACTTTATCTGCGGAACACTCAAAAGGCGCCGGTCCGGGTCGAAAAAGAAAAACTCAACTTGTGTTTGGCATGGAAAAGATAGTAAAAAAAATGTATGTTTTAAGATGTCGTTGAAAGTTTGTGATGTTATGTTCTTGTCCGAGGTAATCAGGAAGTGATGGGGGGGATGCTAAAAAAAGTCTCCATAACTGGCTAGTCGAGTCCAAGGAATAATGAGATAGAGAGGGGCAGAGCCATGAAGTGTTTTGAATGTGAGGAGGAGGATCTTAAACTGAATTCTGTACTTAACCATTAGCCGGTGTAGCTTGTTGAGAATGGGAGTGATGTGATCTGGGCCCAATTTCATGGCTCTGCTAACCACAGCTTTCCGCGCTTACGATCACCATTTTGCGCTAAGAGCGCTAGCGGAAAAATTCTGCGCTAACCCTGTAAGCACAGAATCCTTAGTTACGGGATGTACGCATGCTCAGGAGCCAAAATTCCCCGCCAACGCGTGAAATACGCTTGCCGTAACCACATATTTTTCTGCTACAGTAAGCGGGGGTTTTTCGCTAACGGTATAAAGCAGAGCCATGAAATTGGGCCCTGATCTTTTTGGAACCTGTTTGAAGATGCGCGGCAGCGTTCTGCCCAAGTTGCAGATGATAGATTGTACACGTACTGTGTGGAAGATCAGTGAGTAAGCTGTTGCAGAAGTTTAGTTTGGAGGTGACAAAGGCATGGATGAGTTGCTGTGTTGCACTCTGAGACAGCATATGTTGGATTTTTGCTATTTTTCTTAGATCCATGATGTCTGGCATACCTTAAAAATGTGTTTTTCAAAATTCAAGTTGTGGTCAAACACAACGCAAATATTAAGGGCATCTATGCAGGGTACGAGTAAAGTATCATATATCTGAATATAATTGTATATGTATTGTAAAAGCCACTCTAGGTAAAGGGTTACGATCAGAGGTAGGTGGTAGGGTTGGCGACATTTCCATCCCTACCACCCCTACGGCTTTCCTGTGAGCAGATCTAAATAGAGGATAATTCTTGAGAAATTATCTCAATTTTCAGACCTAAAGACGCAGGCGGGGTAACTTCCAACGTCGGTGAGACCAACTCCCCCCCACTGGCTGGAACCAATTGTATTGCCTGCATAATTGCCGTTGCTATTCTGTTGACCACATGCATCCGGCTGTCATTGATGGGGTGGTGGTATGCCAAGATCGGAGCTGTGCAGCCAAGCGTAAACGCCAACTATAGGCACCATACTGAATAGTGTGGTCCTATTCATCGCACTTAGACTTCGATTGAATGAAAGCTTTGTTTAAAAGGGCTCCATCCATTTATACACTCCCATTCAAGAACAATATAGTTGAAACATGAATGGATTGAGTATGCGCAGGAATGTGCCTATAGACATCAACCCAGCTAGGTGGTCTTTTTTCAAACCGGCTATGGCTGTCGTCCATATTCAAGAGCTTAACAAAATGCATACGCGTACTTTGTTATGGACATATGGAAGTATTTTCATTCCTTTTTGTGCAATTTCATTTAAACACAATACGCATAACCAACACATGTTATGCGATATGGGCATATTGATTTCCGGCCTAATTGACAGGAAGGACATCGGTTCAAATTAACAAAGCCCTCTACAGTCCCATTCAAAAGCATTATGGCCACTTCAGATCTGGACAATGCACCACTTTCAGTAGACCCTTTCCATCAGCCCGCACACGGCATGCCACCAGGGGCTACTTCATGGAGCTACGAAGCACAAAAATGTGCTTAGCATGAAAAGTCTGCCTTGTTAAAAACAGGATTACCAACCAATATTTCATGCGATTTTTTCATCTGTTTTTGCTATTAAGCAAGTTCTCTCCTTACCCGACGATCGGATGCTGGAATCCCAATCGCTGCTCGGCCAGCTCTAGGTCCTTGGCAAGTTTGGGCTGGGGCCGGAGGATGTACTTGAGCACCTGGCCCATCCACCAGACCATGGGGTGGCCGTGGAGACGCATCAGCCGGTCGGCAAGGTCCTGGGGGATGGCGAGAGGGAGGAAGTCCGGCCTGGGGTTGATGCCGTCGATGATGGGCAGATCAATCACCTGGGTCTGCTGGAGTCTCTCTAAGGTGGCTAGGTTTGAAGCAAGCAACAAATGGGTTGGACGCTTTTACATTTTTTCCAATTTAGAGGTCTGTTTACCTTAGAGCCTCCCAAACCAGGTTGAAGTCAGCCCAGGACAAATTCTGGGATTGCCTCGGGTTGAATCTCAATTTGTCAACCCTATACGACCCTGCGTCACTTCACACTTGTTTTAAGTTCCACCCAGGGCAAACTAAACTCACCCCTGCTTATTTCACTCTACTATTTTCAACACGGGCAAAAGTTTCGGCGATTGTGTAGTGTAGGGCCCTGTTCCCTATAAGGGAACAAAAATCCACTTTTAGGTTATTGGAATTGCCAAACTAGTTTAGCAAACATTACAAACCAACAGGTATGTCGTAGATAAAGGGCAGGGTTTTAGTTTTTGAGGGAAATTTTCAGGTATTAAAGCAACGATGAAGACGACAAAACGCAATGCGAAAATAAAGATGGCGATCACCGCGAGGCACAGTAAACACGCAAAACCACATTGATTCGCATGGCAACTGCCGTAAAGCACCTAAGAAAATTGCATTTTCTGCCGCAATAAACTATTCAAAATTTCAAAAAAGATGTTAATAGAAGTAAGAGAAGTCTGCTTTAGGTTGAAAAAGTTGAAAAAACCTTGGACTCTCATTTGATCAAAACTAAAGAGGGGCCCTATACTACACAATCGCCAAAGTTTCAAGCCGGGGTGATAAATCTTATGAGTTCAACCTGGTGCAAATCCAATCCCTGGGTTGAAGCCGGGTTGGTTTATAGTTTAAAAATAACTGTCAAGTGTGCAATGTCGCTTATTTTCAATCCCGCGTCAAGCCCAAGATTTGTCTAGTGTGAAAAAGGACTTAGGTCTCGCTCTCAAAGGTAAATTTGTCACCCCACATCAAAATTGGTTAAGACTCAATTTCAAGGCGCTTCTAAGCACACGATTCCTTGCTAACAGAACCTCTGTCTATTTCACAGGGAACGTACTTAGCATAAGAGCTTAAACTTCACAAGTAAAATCTGCTTAAACTGCAACAAAATTAGCCGGCCTAAAGTTTCAAACTCAAGCAAGTTCTTTCTCAAAGGCAAATGACATTTGCTTAAAGTTTGAAACGTAAAGGCCAGCTAATTTGGTTGATTTGTATATTTCAGGTCAATCCAGTCAGTTAGCAGTTTGCAGCATAATTCATTTTCATGTCTCTGTGCTTCAAGGTAGTATACAACATTTGCAAACATCAAAAAACTAAACTACTGAATTATTACGAAATACTGTACTAGACTCTATGTAAATAGCAGTGTCAAGCATCCTGTGAAATCGTGGCACCTGGTGCTGTTCATTTTCAAGAAAAGTGGAAATTTATATCGTTTTAGTCTAGTTCCCCGACCTGATATTTCCACCACTCTATACATGTAAATTGCTCCGTTTTTTTTCTAAAGTAGGATCAGGGAACCAGACTACTACAACAGAATTCTCTCGTTTTTCCCCAGCATCTATGCACACAAAACTGTAAACAGGTCAGTGTTACAGTATTTGCTAGCACGCTATAAAATACTAACCCCCAAATCCATTTCTGAAAATTACAGCAAAAGCAAATGATGTATACTACCTTTAAACTTGAAATTCAACAATAAAACTAAGCATTAGCTGCTGACTATGAAATACAGCTCAGGTTTTCTCATCAATAGGCCTCTTCACACTAGACAAAATCTCGGGGGCGGCCCCGGGGCGACACAGGGGTGAGAATGTGCGACGTTTCACACTAGCCATTTTCGCCCCAGCTCCAGGCAAGAGGTGAAATTTTTCAACCCGGGGCGAGACCGATCTCGGGGTGGCCCCGGGGCAAGACCGATCTCGGGGTGGCCCCGGGGCGAAATGGCTAGTGTGAAACGACGCGGGGTTGAACTGGGGGGTGAAAACGCCGGGGCGGCCCCGGGGGCGAGTTCGCCCCTGGGTTCGGCGCTCTAGTGTGAAAAGGCCTTATGGTAAGTACAACTTTTCTGCTAGTCGTTAGGCAGCGCCATCAAATTGGTCCCAGAGAATATCAATAAAAAATCACTTTAAATGCATATAAACACAAAGAGCTCTTTGACTGATGCTATTGGTAGACCAACCCTCTCTTTGAATGTACACCAAACAAAAGCCCTCATTCACTTATACTCAATTTCACTACATTCTTTGACTTACTTCATTTCAATTTATGTACTTTTATTCAAATGCTATACGTTAAGATAATGAGTCAATATTGGTAACACTGAAATACAGTTCGTCGTTTCATCCTCAAAAAAGCAAATCAAAGTATAAACACATAGAAAATAAGTAAACAAAAACAAAAACAAACTGAGGCAAAACAAATTCATTTAAAGTAACCACGCAAACAAATAAAGAAATTACCCCCCCCCCCCCCCACCTTTCAAAAAAGGCAAAATTTACCATCACAACGAACTCTGCACTCAAAATTCATCATGCCGATACATGCAAGTTAACATGCCTAGATTAAAAACCAACTTCATTTGTTACTATCATGCAACAGTTAATTCATTTAGAGAAAGCAGCCGATGTTTTTATTTGAACTTCAGGCATATGAGTTAATAAGGGAATAAATATGTGCTGGGCCGGTTTTAAACAAGTACGCTTAAAACCGCCGAAGTTATTAAGTCATCAAAAACAAATTCAGTATTCATTAACAGACTGACTGCCTGCAGGAATGCTGAGCTGACTTAAAAAAAATTAAAATCACCCAATACAAAGCTTTTATAAAAAATGATCTGAAGTAGTAGGGTTGGCGATGTTTTGCTAACCCTACCACCCTTACGGTTTTCCTGGGCCCAGATCTAAATAGAGGGTAATTCGTCAACAGATTCCAGAGAAATTATCCCAATTCTCAGACCTATAGACCCAGGCGGGGTAACTTCCACCTTTCGTGAGACTAAAGCCGTGTTTCCATTGGACTTATTTTTGTCAATCTACCGCGACTTTTCTGTAGAATGACAAAATTAAGTCCAATGGGGACACGCGGTAAACTCACGTCCCCGTCAACTTTACCGCGATGTAAAACGAGCAGGCTGAAAGCGGTCGCGGAAGATATCCACACGGCCGCCGAAAGTCATCAGGGACGATCAAAAGTCCAATGGAAACAGCCCCTCACTGTAGAACTATCGCGACCACATGGAAACCACTGTGTAAACAATGCAACTTCCTATATTACGTCAACGACACAGTGATTATCGCAAGCGTGTGCACTAAAATGGTGGTATGGTTTCCTGTCTCTTTGTGTATAGTACGCCCACATGTGATTACATGCAGTTGCGCTAGCGCTTTGCAGCAGAGCAAACTAAAAGACAACCATGTGCGTGCATGCAACAACTATGTTTTTCGTCTGTTCGCTGCTTGAAACATGGCAGATTAATTAAGCGATTTTAGCGCGTGAAGAATTACGCTAGGTTACCTCGTCTATCCTGTTCAGGTCAAAGGTGATTGTGCAAAGTGCCCACAACATGTGACATTCTGCCAGCCTCGCAAGGCGAATAAACGTTCTATCACTGTCGTAAAAGTCCATATGGGAACGCACGGTAGAATTACGCGAACTCATATCGCGGTAAGTTTTTGCGAGGTCGCAGAAGAAAAAGTCCAATGGAAACACGGCTTAACTTATCTTCCCCAACCAACATAGCCTATATACACACAAGTGAAAAATTGCTTGAAGGCAGCTATTTCCCATCCATATTAATGGCCTTGAGTCTTGTGGCTATAAATTTGGCAACTGCCATCATCTTGAGCAATCTTTTATTTACTTCCACTGCATTAATTATGATCTTTCCTAGCCTTCCAGGCACTGCTATATTGTATTCTCGGGTTTACCTCATAAATGCCACATCGTAACTCACTTATCGATTGAACAAGGCTGTTTTGTTTTAAAGGACTGTCAATGCAGAGATGAATGCATGCACTGCGTGCAGTAATGCTGGTATAACCTATTTTGCTTTCCTGTAATTATTAACACAAGTCAAGTAAACTAGAGTATGTCAATAAATGAATTGATTGCTAGTTAATGGCATGAAATGGAGCACTACTCGGGCTAATTTCATAGGCTACGTTCAGACACCGTTTTAAATTCCCTTAAAACACTAGTTGAACTCGATTTGGTTCAGAGTTTTAGCTAAAACGGTGTCTGAACGCTTATACAGTTGCACCGAATCGGTTTTATCTCGCCGCTAAAACGGTGATTTAAAACACCTCGGAGGGAGGGTTTAGCTAAAACCAGAACAGTTTTATCTTTTAAAACGATGTCTGAACGGTTTTAGCTAAAACGCTTCCTGTTTTAGCCAGCGTGGTTGACCTGGTGTTACATAACACCTTTTGTGGCGTGCCTTTTGCTGTGTAAACAATCGCGGTTGTCAGTGCATGTCCTATATACACAGCATGCACATGCATGCGACACGCCAAAATACGTAGCGCTAGCGTGGTCCATCTTTGCATTTTTTTAAGCGGTTGGTTTTTTTCTCAAAACTGTTCACCATTGCACCATGGTTTTGGGAAGCGACCATTTGCTGAATCGCGATAATTATTTGAACAAGAATCTCTCGTGACAGCGCCATGTTGTTGAGAGTAATGCATGTAATTGTGGGCCAAAAATAAATAAATAATGTTCGACATTAAATTTTTCCCCACGGAAAACTTGCAAAATCAAAATCAGACCTCACCTTTGCGGCGCTATCAACAGAAAAACAGTTGAAAACATTGAGGAGGGTACGCTGAAAAAACCAAGCATTTCCATCGAAATAGTCGCTAAATGTGTGTTATTTTTCTTAGTTCCATTTGTGTATTTTGTTTATGTGTAAGATCAACATTTTGCAGCTTAATAATCGTTTCGGAATAGGGCCTACATCATGTGCTTTCCATATTTGACGAGTCACTTAATCGCTGATGTGATCACTGGTAAACAAAATTACCACTGCATTCCCAATCGCCCGCGAAGTAACAGGTAATTAATAAAAATAGGGTGGTCTACTGCGCATGTGCGTACAAGTCCTGGAACCATTTGGTGTCGCGACGCTACCGCTCTAAACTTTTCGAAGAACAGGGGGTATAGCTTAAAAGTTGGAACATTGCAAAATTCATAGCAACAAAATTTGCAGGAATATTTTAAATATTTTTTGAATATTTTCCTATAATTTTCCCAATCTTTTGCCGATCCACATGTCTAAACATTAAAAGTTGATGTCATTCAAACCATGCCCCTTGCCAACATGCGAGCATGCATATATGCAGTAGCCCTGTTCACGACTTCGCTTTATATATAGGCCTACCATGTTTAAAATATCACGTGAAGGGGTCGTGGGAACTGGAAAATGAGACTAACTTGCCAATCAAATGATGGTACGGTCTTTCAGTCAGCACGTGCTCAACCACAAGGGAATTCCCAATATGAGAAATTGCTTGCTCAAGTTTCCACAAAACTCCCATATGCGTGTACGCATCTCATAGACACAATTTTATGATGTACACACGAACTAACGCGCGCTTTATGTAAATGAGCAGAAGTTCTACGTGACCTCAAAACGGAGATAAAACCACTTCGAGTTGAACTCGTTACACTAAAACGATGTCTGAACGCTTGGTGCGTTTTAATTTTACGACCAGCCCCCATGTTGAGCGACCGTTTTAACTAAAACGATGTCTGAACGTAGCCGTAGGCTACGTTCAGACACCGTTTTAAATTCCCTTAAAACACTAGTTGAACTCGATTTGGTTAAAAGTTTTAGCTAAAATGGTGTCTGAAGGCTTTTACAGTTGCACCGAATCGGTTTTATCTCGCCGCTAAAACGGTGATTTAAAACACTGCTTAACGGCTGGCAGAAAGTTGTATCTCTAACAGAATCATTTCCAGTGAGCGGTATTTCACAGCCAAGTCGTGCTAACGCTTGTACATGCATGGAGACTTTAGGCGGGTTCATACTCGCTGCGACTGCATGTGATCATTCTGCACACCATCGTCGGATGTGGCATTCATGTCCAAAGCATGAACTTGATATACATTAAACTTTAATGCTAACCCGTTTTACAGTGACAGGTAAAATGGTGTTTTGAGACAATTTTCACAATTTATTTGCACAGTGAACCCTTTCAACGTGTGCTTTAAAAAAAAGAAAATTTTCCGACAAACATGAAGTTGAAAGGAGATAGTTTATCATACTTTATAAACTTTAAATAAAAATTCCTTAAGGTCGGGAATTAATTGAAATTTGTTTAATTGTGCCACGTTAGAGGACCAAGTTTTGAATATCACTGTTTTGACTTCCAGACTAAAAAATTCACATCATTCACGAATTGCGAAGCAAGTCTGAAAGTGGGTGTAAAGATCAAACCACGCATCCGCATTTCTCAGTGGCAATTGTTTATTTTGCCAACCATGGTTGGCAAAATGACATTTATTAATGCCAGTTATTAATGAAAACTATTGATTTATCTGTTCTAGGTTCAAATTCATTGGTGTTTATACGAGTCATTTGTTATTTTTATCTTCCTTGAAATTTGATTTTTTTTTTTAAAGCCAGCTGCAAAATGGGCCAAGAATTGAGTACCAGCAGGTTTTAACAAATCCGAACAAGATAACGGGATTTTTCAACCCCAAAAAAGATAAATGTCGCTAATGTTCTCTTTAAAAAAATAACTGGGGGATTTTGGGTGATTTGGCTAAAACCTCTGCTCGACAACATCATTTTGGGTAAATAATCTTGTATTTGTGTAAATATTCTGATGTAAATATTCTTGTGTCAATATTCTTGTGTCAATATGTTTGTATGTGTGTTAAATATTCACTTTTTAATTAAAAATCATTTTTATGTATGCAGGACCATTAAACAGAAACCAGTTTTAAACTGTTTGGGCACACCCTTGGTTAAAAAAAACGTCATAAATCACGGAGGATATGTTGCTTTTTATCACCCCATGTTATATATATACCTCATGCACCGAGTCTGGTTATCTGATTGGTGTAAAGTCCCTGGTCTGTCTCTGTCGATGGCACTACACTCGGTTGGACTAGGCGATGTAATAGGGGATGTGAAGGCACTAACGCTGACAGAAAAAAAAGAAATGAGCTACGACACTCATGCATTAAACATGAACATGCTAATGACATGCAAATGAAATCAAATACACACATGCAGGTAAACATGCTTTGGAAAGAACTGAACACAGTTAGAAAAGATTCTGATAAATTAGACTGAAATTAGCAGCAAAAATAACTGCTCATTATTAGAAGGAGATTTAATGGCTTGGCAACTTAATGCTCATCAACAGCAGATGAAATAATATACATGTATCTTTAAGAAAGTGTCACACACAAAAAAGCATTTCAGAAACTCATTTGTGATGCAATCAAGCAAAATCAGTCTGAAGTAGGCCCTGGTCAATTTTGGGATTTTTACATATATATTCATTTGTAGCGTACACTTCAAGCTCCATATTAGTGAAAACCCCATGTAAATGCAACCTTTGGTTAACCAGTTCGCGCCGGGATTATTTTTGCCGAAAATTTTGGTTTAAAAAAAAATCAAAATATAGCACCCAACTTCTGATATACAGCCACACGCCACAAATACTGATTTGCAAGAGTCATTTCAACTGGAGCGTAAATTGTAGAACAACAGGCCGTGCACAGCGGCCAAGTTCAAGTTCAACACACGGTCCGCCTCTACAGACTTCTCAGACTTTGTGTGTGTGTACAAAACAAATAAGGGATTAGCGTGTTGAGACGTCACCCGGAGGTGAGTCGAGGCAAGCTTGACGTTTTAACCCGTCAGCCGTGCCCGTGTATAAAAACAGCCAGTGCGTGTTATTAACTCGTCCTCCGCCACGAACTGGTTCAAAAGTTACAAATATTTGAACACGGCACATTAAAAAGAAAGAAACTGAGAAAATTAAGTTTAAAGTTACAGTACTTATAGTACATGTCACAACAAAGTCCTTAGCAATGATACAATGTACCTTGATTAGGCTTTGGTGCAAGATATGGCTATTGAAGTCAATTTTGATTTTTCCACCCCTACGAACATATTTGTGACCCGCTCTGGAAAAAGCTATATTATGTCGCAAAATATGAAAAATGAGTTTTATGTATGTTTGGAAAGCCCGCAATATAAGCTTTCATTTGGTACATGATAGAGCTCCAAAGCCCTGTCCGTTCTGGAGATATCACATTTTTGCATATTAATTAGTTCTATGTAGTTCAAATTGCACAACAGAGAAAACAGGCTTTGAAATAGCTAGTTCTAATACAATGCAATGGAACAATGCACTCTAAAAAGGTTATTTTTCCACTTTATTCACTGAAATCAACATTGTTGTGCACCAAACCTGAAACTTTAGATGTTTAAGATGTCATTCAAGACAAAAAACTAAAATGAATTTTAACGAAAAAATTTACCCTCTCAACTTGAAAGGGCCATTACACGTAAATGCATTGCGCGACTTATATCACCTTATTCTGGAGCGGGTCACATTTCGGCCCATATCTCGAAACAAGGATTGCCGAGTTCCAACTGATTTTGCTTGATCGCATCACATTTAGTTCCATGTCCGTTGGGAAGTGTTTGTTTTTTGGGGTGTTTTTTTTGGTAGGGTTGATATGTCACTTCATTTATCACACTGTCTGATCGGTATGGGGATGTCTATCTGTGCCCAATACTTTGCTCACGACTTGCCAGCATATTCACAATGGCCATATATTATACAGGCTTTCAAGCTGACCCAGGTGAAAACGTATAAGAAAAGTAGGATCAACAAAAGTGGGACTTTGGACGACAAAATTAGGATGAAAGTAGGACTTTTGCGGGCTTTCATGAGTAGTATTCATTGATACTCAGCCATGTCCACAGCATCACAAGCCTCATTCGGCATGTTCTGTATTCACAACACTTGTGCTCTATCCTCAACTAATAAGCTCTTGGAAGTAAAGTTGCAGCACTCCTGCACCCAAGCCCTTCATTGCGTGATTTTCATCACAGTGTGTAAACACTGTTATGAAAAATATTCAATGTGATTTCATTTTTCGGAGTTGTGGGACAGGAAAAGTAGGGGGGAAAATAGGAATTTCAAGAAAAAAAAGTAGTAAAAGTAAAGAGCATGGTAAAAAAAGAGTAGGAATACTTGAAAGCCTGTTTATAGTGAATTTTGATACTTTTTGATAGCTTTGATAATTTTGATAGAACAAATTACTCTGGTCTCATGGATCACTGGTTCAACTACATGTAGCCTGATTATATTATGGATATTATATTGTATGACATGCAGTTCCATGCTACAGGGTAGTTAAAAAAAAAGTTAACCTAATACCTTTAGTTTCTGTCTTCAACATGCTTCATTTACAATGAAGCTCCCGTGGACAAGCCAGTTTTGTACATGCCATCTGTAATGGCCCATATCTTGAGATCCAATTAAGCTAACCTTAGCACTTTTTCAGGATTATTTCCCTACACCCTACTCATCAACACTAGGTAAACACAAATTCTCTGGAATTGTAGGAGGTGGGTGAACAATCCCCTTAAACTTGGGTTAACTTTGTTTTGAACCACCCTGTAGAACTGAAGAAACCAAGACAAACTACACATGTAAAAATCACATCTTGGATGCAGCGTACTTACAACCCCATCTGGCTGTGCTGGCTCCCCGCCGGTCCAGGCATGTCTCACTCAGCGGAAGGAAGAACTTCTCCCATCCTTCCGGTGCGTAGCGCCAGCCTCTAGACTGAAGGATGAGGGTGCGTTGCGTGGCGTAGGCAACTATCATGCAGTAAGCCACATGGTGGACCTGGCAGCCATAGCCACAGCCCTTGTTCAGGTTACAGACCACCTTCTGGGCTGTGCTACACTCGGCAGGATTCTGGAGGGACGGACAGGTTTTCAAAGACTACTACATTTTGGGCATGTTTTCTGAATTATCTATTTTCCTGTGGGGCAAGCTGCTCAAAGTGGCTTGAGTGGGGAGTCAGATTGGTAGGGGTGTTCATTTTTTAATAATTTAGTATTCGATTATTCGAAACTGTGTTAACCGAATATTTCATGCATCAGCTGCAACTGCAAGCCGCGCCGGTAAAAGTTGCACGCAAACCATGGTGGTGTTTTACGTGCGGCAATCGATATTATGGACCGCCCGATCGGCTTTTGCCTGTGCCTGTTGTCTTAAGATCATTACGGGTACACATAACGTTCTGATAACAAGAAACCACACACTGTATTTTATAAGTATCAAGGGTTTTACGGACGGGAACAATAAACCTCCCTCCACAAAAAGTTACCATCGACAAAAAGTGGCATTTGACACTGCTGAGCGCCGTAACTTTTCTATTAAAATAGCATCAGAGTAGTATCTATCTGTACATGCATATATATTTTTTCAGAATATTCGAACCGGTAAAAAGATATTCAAATATTCGGTATATTCGGGACAGCCCTACAGGTTGGCTTACTTTCCGTGCCTTCTACCGCTATGACCCAGGTTCGAATCCCACCAGGGCTGCCATGTGCATTGGTTATTAGTCCCTGCTTGATTCCGTGGGTATTCCCCAGAATATCTATCATTCAGGGGTTTTCCTCCCACCTCTAAAACTGAACATTTCATGGGTGAGATTTGAGGAAAATGACAAATCCACGAAACATTCGAAGGCATTTAATTTGTATGGCATTTGCTGAAAACTGCATTAAGAAAACTGCATTTTCTACCAAAAGATACGGTTCAAAATTACAAAAAATAGGGTCATTAGAATAAAAAGAAGACTGTTTCAGGTTGCAGAGGTCATTCTGGAATGGTTAAAAAGAATTTCAGGACCAAAGAAATCTGGAAGATGTCTCACTAAAAATCCTGAAAAATCTCACCCCTGAAAAGTGCAATATGCATGTGGTAAACACTGACATGACGTCATCAATACATAGGGCTATTACAATGTATGGTGTGTGACTGTGTGCACAAGTATGAAAGTGCGTCATCTTGATCTCATAAAAGCTTGTTGTTAATTACTGCTTAGGTAATACATTGAAAGACCCTACGTTACATGTTTCCTAACCTAACAGCTTTTCAGCTGTAACTAGAGTGGATGGGGCTAGTGATGGGAACTAGGCTATACATGTAGTATACAAATATTTACTGCTTCAAGTGGTGTAGTAAAACTAGCCTCCCGAGGTGATCCATGGAGCATTCTATTTTCCCGAGGCGAAGCCGAGGGAAAATAGAATGCTCCATGGATCACAGAGGGAGGCTAGTTTTACCACACCACAAGATAAAGCAGTAAATATTTGTTTTCTAACACCTCACCCACAGATTCTGCTTGATTTTAAAATTGTAACATTATTTAAAGCTAAATACAGTTAAAATGAACTTCTTTTTCAACACAAAATTAGTGGAAATATTATTTGCTCTTTTCCAAACCACCCCTTAATGAAATGTTTGAACCCAGCTCTGTAGCGCTGGCACTTCGGAACAATACACATTACGCGCAACGCGCAACGCTCAACGTGCACACCCGCATGCATCTGCACACAAATACCGCGCCATGGGTATAGTACAATGTACTTTGGTTGCTAATGGTATATGGGTATAGTACTTTTGGCCGTGCACAGGAAGAGAGCAAAAATAGAAAATGCCATGTGACTCGCTCTCGGCCAATCAAGACACAGAATCTGTGGATGAGGTGTTATAATTACGTGTAGATAGTGGAACTGTACAAGTCATGGATTTCTAGAACCATGTATGTACATGTACATGTACGAAGGCACACACCCAGTTCGTACTTCTGGATCATTTTTCCACACTCCTTCCCGGGTGCCTACCTGTAAATAATGGAACCTCCTTTGAACCAAGTCGCTCAGCGCTTTTGCCTCGTTGGCCCTCCATACTGACTTATTGTCTACCCTGCTTAAGTTGTAAATATCTACAATGATGGATCTGTTTAAATGAAAGAGGATACAAAAAAACATTTAACTGACGTAACAAGAAAAATTATTTCGTTTTCTGAGCTGTTTACAAAAAGAATGTTCTTTTTTACAAGATACATACTTGTATTTCAATTCTGGCATGCAATCCAGCTTTAAAAACTGGTTGAGTAACATGTAATCATTTGTGAGATAAACTTAATGGGACAAATTCCCATTGATTTGGTCACGAATCACATAAGGCCTTTAGAAATTACCGTGTCGGCAACGGATTGACTAATTATTCCAGCATTAATTGTAATTTCAATCGTTTCAAACATTGCGTCTTATTAAATGCATGTCCACAAGTATCACACAAAAAGCAGACAGAAATGTCAACACTCTTGTGATAGATGCAAGGCTCATTAATCACTCTCACGATTATTCAATATACAAAATGTATGATAAGGAGATTGCTGATGATAGCATCAAACTTAATTACAGCAAATTCAGTCACCAACACAACTTCATAATAATCGTTACACAGCAGCTTTTGTATGCGTGGGGCTGTGTACAGGTTTAATTTTCCACTCAGCCCTTGCCACAGCATTTGGTCATTTGGTCATTGGTCATATGGATAAAAGTGTGATGACCCGGTCTTTACCACATCAATAATGATCGAGGAGGGGCGTGATCGCTGTTAATGGACCGAGCCGAAGGCGAGGTCCATTATTAAACAGCAGTCATGACCCTTCGATAAATGCCTTCTTACGAAAAATGCAAAAACCTCCCGTAAAAAGGACAAAATGCGAAGCTTCTTCACCCCACTTTTTCTCCCATTTGCTCAGTACAAAACACACGGTACGTATCGGCCTTGTAAGCGCGTGAAGGTGCTACGCGCCTGTCTGTATCGTGTGCGTGTACGCACACGCACGAGATGCAGCGTTTCATACGCGTGCATTAGCGTTGTCTTACATTATGAAGTTCAGTACATCTTGTGCGCGCACCTACTATGCTCTCCCTGTTGCGTATCGGCTGAGAACAGCTGGTTATGACGCGCCGTGTTTAAACAACTTCCAGCCGTGTTTAAACAACCGTTTAAACACACCCACGTGACAGGCTCTCAACCAATAGGGATAGTGAAACTCGCTGAGGCATTTATGAATCATTGTTATTGTCATCACTGTCATTTGTTTGTTTTGTTTATAGGGGGATAAAAGTGCAATTACCAGGTAAATAATAACCGAAGGTGAGATCCATTAACAGTAGCCACAACCCTCCGAGGTTATTAATAATTATAATAATAATAATAACTTATTAACTGATGGTAGCCACGTCACACTAGGATGATTTCCAATGGGCCATCATTTTTGAAATGTGGGATATACAAGGATTAAAATACATCAAGGACTAATTCAGTAAAACAAAAACAAACAAAAAGTCGAGTTCCAGTTATAATGGAAGTTTAAAGTAAAATTGGGTCATCACATTTTTATCTCCAAAATGCCTTTTTATGAAAAAAGGACAAAATCCGAAGTACTATACGCATGCACGCGTATCAGCCTCATGTGCACGTGAAGGCACTCCACGATTTGCCTGCTTTGTATATACACACAAGCATGTGATACAGTGTTTTATACGCATTCATTAGCTTTATCTAACATGTGAACTTCATTACTGCATATCGGCTGAGAACAGTTGTAATGCAACATATTTCAACTCCCACTGTGTTCAACCACACCCATGTGACAGGATCTCACCAATAGGCACAGTAATGAAGCCGTCGCAGGCATTTATGAATGAAAAATCAAGTTATCAATGAGAACATTAAACGTAGTATACACCATTTGCAAACATCAAAAAACAAAACTACTGAATTATTACGAAATACCACACCAGACTGTACATGTAAGTAAATAGCAGTCTCAAGCATCCTGTGAAATCATGCTGGCACCTGGTGTGCTGTCGTTTTCAAAAAAAGTGGAAATTGATATCATTTTCCAACGATTGTTGGAAATAGTCTACATGGAGTTCCCCGACCTGATATTTTCCTGACATCTATAAATTGCCCCGTTTTGTCTAAGGTATGGACAGGGAACATACTAGTACCTTTAATGAGGAACCAAGACAAAGACCAGACACAATGGAGGCAATTGCCTTGTTCGGTCTCAGTTCGGTCTCAATATACAACATTTGCAAACATTAAAAAACAAAACTACCAAATTATTATGAAAGACCTTACTTGGCAGTCAGTAAATAATAGTCTCAAACATCCTGTGAAATCATGGCACCTGGTGTGCTGTCATTTTCAAGAATAGTGGAATTTTAAATCAATTTCCAACGATGGTCAGCAAATACTGCCCCCAATTTACCAAACTTCATGTAGTTAGTGCACATTTTGTTTGTAATGGGAAATTGGATATACATCCGTGAAGGGGTGTAAGCCAGCTCGTGTGGTTCCCATGCAACATCTCTAAATTGCTCGATTGTTTGAAGTAGGGTCAGGAAACCAGACTACAAGAACAGCATTTTTTTTTTCAGCATCTATGAACATACATGTACATTGTAAAACCTTAAACAGGTCATTGCAATAATATCTACTATAAGATACCAAGCCCCACATCCATCCATTTCTAAAAATTACAGCAAAAGCAAATGTTACGTATCTCTTTAAAAACTAAATATGAATATTCTGCCAACCACATGGAATCAATTCAAGATTTACTGGCCAAGGTTCCCGACTTTCATGATCAGTGATATCCGATGATAGCTTTAAAATTCCATATTGCACTGCTGTAAAAATCATCACAGGTGACTTGCACATACATGTATGATTTGCAACCCATTTAGTGTGAAAGTCATGCATAATATGTACCAGCTGTAATGGAATCTAAATCAACAAACTGGTTGGTTCCTTTTATCAGCAATCACTGACAAGATCGGGTTGTGTAATTATACGCCGTCGTAAATCTACATGTACCAGCAAAATTAAATCAGAAAAGCACTTCTGCAAAACTTTCTGGAATTGGAACCTTATATTCTTTGTGGTTTACATGAATCCAGATTCTGAAGTTGCGCAAAGACATTACTGCATTGTTACTTCGGTTGGAGGAGAGCTGGGCTCATCCTATCACTTCCTCACTGGAGATCTGTTGCTACACTTAGTCTGTTCTACAGATATTTTCATGGTAAATGTTCCACCGGCTTGGTTCCTCCAGGGTGTCTGAGCGTGAAACTCGGTTGATTGCTAGTTCTCACCAATACAGTAGAACTTCGCTATAACAAACACCACTATACCGAACATACATGTATGCCTATAACGAACATCATCTTTTGTTCCCCATATTGTTATATTCAATACATACCATTATTCACTATAACGAACGACCACTACAGTGAACATTTTTGCGGATTCTATGATGTCGTTATAATGACATTCTACTGTATACCCGAGCTATGCTACTGTGTCTTGTTCTGTATCTCTATGGAATTCTTTGCCTGGTGCATGTTTCCTTTCATCTTGCGATCTTTCCTGCTTCAGGAGGAATCTTAAATCCTACCACTTTCATCTTTGATTATGGTGTTGGGGCACCATTAAATTTGTGACATTCAACCAAGGTGCATTTTTTGCCAACAGCAACACGAATTTGCTTACAAAATCATCTGGGGTGAGATTGGCCAAAAATGAAAATTCCACGAAATCCATGAAAAATCCACGGAAAATCATGCAACGAGGACCCCAGATTAACACATAGTTTGTACATGAATTTGCCTAAAGGCACCGCCTTAAAATATCCAAAAATTAATTTGAAGATTCTGAAATCCCGACAAAAAATCCTGAAATCAGGGGGAAAATCCCGACAAATCTCACCCCTGATCACCTAATGCAGGGGTCAAACAATGCTACAAAGAACACGAAACAGGGCAGGGTACATGCAGCTCAGTTGGTGACCCGGTGGTCGCAGGTTCAAATCCCACTCCAGACAATTTATTTGTTCACTCTTGAACAATTTACTAAATAGTCAGTTTGTTTGCAGGCCTTCCACTGCTTTGATCCTGGTTCAAATCCCGGCTGGGGCCAACATGTGTATTGAGTTTTCAGTCCCTACCTGATTCCATTGGTTTTCCCCAGAATTATTTTCTGGGATTTACCGCTCATACATTGTATCTAAAACTGTAATTTCCTTCCTCAAATTCTAACAAGGGTCCCCGCTGCAAATAAATTGAAAGATTTTCATGGGCTTTCCCAACCGAATGTCAAATAAATAACAAATACGTAAATAAATCCTGTATTGTTAAAAACGGGGGAAACATTCTTTTTTCAAAAGAAAAAAGGACACCTTCCATATATTTTTTAAAAAGACTTTGTTTCAGGCTAGCCATTAAACTATGCAGACCACATTATATTGCTGGTTAAGTCTTCTCATACAACCACTCTAATGACAAAGGCAATGAATTTTGGCTTTGACATATTTTTCTCCCTTTTTCCATCATCTGTGACTACGGGTATATTACATTTTAAGTGGTGCTCAGTTGACTAGCAAAACCTCTTGGGAAATAAATTGCAATGTGCAATGAACCATTAACCAAGCCACGGTTGATTAACAGAAAGCTATGCCGATAGCTTTTTCCTTCATTCTGTATCTCTATGGAATTCTTCACCCAGTGCATGTTTCCCTTCATTTTACGATCTTTCCTGCTGCAAATGGAATATTTAATACCTCTTTTTGTATCTCTGTACCTTGAAACAATCAATAGTTGCCTTTAAAGGATTGGAGTTTCACCCCAAAAATATGTTGTTTTTCTAAATTTCCATTTTTCTGGTGATAACAATCTTTAATGAAAAACCCAGTTATCAAATAATTACGTTTTTCTTATACAAATATTGAATGATCATTTGTGACCCGACAATAATTCGGATGTACAGTGAAACGCCGCTAAAACGAACATCGCGGGATCCACAGATTTTGTTCGTTATAGCGATCGTTCGTTGTAGCGATTTTCTGCCAAATGCCCATATTTCAACATGGCGTCCGTTCTTTTAAATAGTGCCCTCTTGCGTCGTATTTAAAGTGTGCCCTCTTTTGACCATTGTCAGTGTACGAAACTACTGTCCATTCATCTTGGCAGCACGTCACCCTGCACGCCCTGGCGGTTGCTTTAGGAAGACTTTGAACATGTGCCGCCCATTGAATCATGTAAATACATGTTCATAATTTTTAAGCTTACCGAATTCTAAAGCAACAGTTGGTTTTTCCCTTCTATTCCTTGGGGAAATAATAGCCACCTGTCACTCTTCAACATAAAGCTGCAGCCTTCCGTTGTTCGGTAGGTTTTGTACACAAAATTTGGGAGCCAAGGATGGTGTTCGTTATAGCCGAATGTTCGGTATAGCGGTGTTCGTTATAGTGGCGTTCCACTGTATCTGTAAGTGCATTAGATGAGCAAAGCCAACCGAGAATAAGAGCCTTATTGGAGGATTGCAGACGCCCAAAATATTTTTGTTAAAATAAAACATGTAAGAAAAAACAAAAATCAAATTTATTAAAAAGCATGGACCGTATATTTTTTAACTAATCAATTTTTTCATTCTGTAGGCTAATTAGGTTTTTAAACAAATAGTACATTTTTCAAATAAAAATTCAGATTTACATTATTTTTTTATTTGAAAAAGCAAAAAAAAAGGCATTTAATTTCAATTGGTTTATTGTGAATTTACATGCAGCTGTGTTGATGAGAGATAAAGGCAAGTTTGTTATATAAGTTTGAGGCTTTGCATGGTGGAATATCGATATCGTTTCGGTTTGCGGTAACCCCATCTCAACTACATGTAACGAGAGGTATGGGTTCTGAAAAGAACCTTATCGCACAACTCGTATCTCACATAATGAAGGTTGAGATACAAGTTGTGCGATAAGGTTCTTTTCAGAACCCATTACCTCTCATTAGTTGAGAAAAACACATTGTGTTACCGCAAGCCGAAATGATAGCAAGTATGTTTTATTATATATTTTTTTCATGGATAGATGTACAGCATAAGCCGTGTTTCCATTGGATTTTTTCTTCTGCGGCCTCGAGGAAACTTACCGCGACATGCCTTCGCGTAATTCTACAGTGCGTTCCCATTTGGACTTTATAACAACCATGACGGAACATTTATTCGCCTTTGACCTAAATGGAGTAGACGCGGTAGACTCAGAGTTATTTTCACGTGCTAAAATCAATCACATATGCCATGTTTCAAGCAGCAAATGGACAAAAAATGTAGTTGTTGTATGCACGTACATGTATGGGGTCATCGGTCGGTTCGCTCCGCTGCCAAGGAATCACATGTGGGTGTACTACACAAAAGGAGGCAGGGAACCATACCACTATCAGGGTTCTCCCCAGGATTTTTCAAAACTGTGGGGGATTTATTTTGTGGTTGACTGACAATTTGCGAAGCCATGGCGTGGGGTTCGGGGCCCGCCTAAGGGCCCCGAGAAATTTTGGACTTTAGATGCTCTCTGGTGCATTTTAGAGCATTTCCTGGGCTTTTCAAGTACTTTTTCTCAGGAAAAAACATGAGAGATTTAATTTAGGATTTTTTAATTTAGGATATCAACATTTCATCAAATGACCACTTTTCCTTTCTGGACTAGTAATTCTAGTCACAAAATGAGCCATTCCAAGTTTCAGATATGCAACATACATGTAAGTCTCATGTGGTGCTTTCGACACAATGAGCACAGCATTCCTGAAACGTGAATGCAAGTCATTAAAAATAAAGTAGAAAAGAATTGCCAGAGCTTACCCTTTTGGGAGTGCCATAAAGAAAATGTTTCATTTTCAAGCTACAATCAAACAAGAATGTTTTGTAATAGGTGTACTGTTTTATGCATGCTATAGCTTAAAAACCCTGAAAATTACAAGAAAAGTACCCCAAAAATTGGCCAGGGGTTCCCCCATGGGCGGTTAGCCTGTTTTTTATGCCAAAATAATTGTTTTTAAATTCATGTGAAAAAGAAAATTGGCCAGGGGTTCCCCCATGGGCGGTTAGCCCGTTTTTTAGAATGCTATAAATAAATCATTGTGTTGTTTTAAAAAATTCATGTGAACAAAATTCAATTAAAATATTGAAACTAACGTTAATATTATTAATTTTACAAAATTAGGCCTTTCGTTAAAACATGGAGGAAGGAACCTTCCTCCATGGTTAAAATAGTTTCCATTAAAATCAGTTGCAAGTAATATGGGTTTCCATGCGCGGCGCGCACGGACCGCTGATGTTATGTATTGGTTTAAAAAAGACCCTATTTTTGATTGCTTTTCCGCCACGCGCGAGACAAAAACGTGGTGACTTGGCAACGTCCAACAATCTCGTCCCCATCGTAAATGCCTTTAATACAAAGAACTACGGCCATGAAAAAAAACCTGACGTGCGTGGGGTCGATCTTGTAAGCACTGCAAATGGTGTAGTGCAAAATTTTAACCCTCATAAAAGTTGCCCCTGCTTAGCGTATTGAGCACACGACCAGCACCAAGAGAACACACGCGCGCACGCGCACAGGAAGGTGCGTGCACGAAGAATTGTCCTACAACGGAGGTTTAGATTTGGGGCGACACCGACCACGAGGAACTCGTGTGTGGTGCCGATACATGTACTGTGTGGCCACGCGTTGTGCATGGCGGTGCGATGTGTACGTATCTGCACGGTGTACGTCGTGTACGACACGGAAAATGTAGGAAGATTTACTGCTTTTTCGTCTAGATTTCGGCGGACATGTAAAATTGCAAACTAGGCCTAACGCCATGCAATGTACCTGCATCATGTAAGATAATACTGAGCCGTACTATTGTGCGTATCGGGGATGAAAAAATGGGTATCGGCGTTTTTGTTTGCGTATCGGACAGAAATAATTGCGTATCGGGCCGATACGCAAGTTTGTACGTGAGGAGAACCCTGACTATTTTCGCACTGTAGTTAATGTACATATACAATGTAGTAAGTTGCATTGTTTACACAGCGGTTTTCCACTTGGTCGCGGTAGTTCTACAGCGTGGTGCTGTTTCCATTGGACTTTTTATCATCCCTGATGACTTCCCGCAGCCGCTCGGAAATCTTCCGCGACCGCTTTCGGCCCGGTAGATTTACATCACGGTCGCGGTAAATTGACAGGGACGTTAGTTTACCACATTGATCCCATTCAACTTAATTTTGTCATTCTACAGAAAAGTCGCGGTAGATTGACAAAAATAAGTCCAATGGAAACACGGCTATAGTCTCCAAACTGCTATGCAGCCTGTTCTTAAAAACTGACCAACTTTTCTTTTCATTTTTTTACCTTGTGAGCATGTCCCTCTCTCACACGGCAAAATGAACTCGGCTTCCTTTTTCCACAAAATAACGAAGCCAAAAAGTAAAGAGAATTGCAAAAAACGTAATAATAAAGGGAACAAAATCAATATCCCCTGCCGGGAGCACTCTGCTTACTGACATGGACATAATTGGTAATAAAGCGATGTTCACTACGTGCACAGCCAAATAAGAAGCGATCCAATTAGTGAAGACGGGGAAGCGGGGAGTGTGATATTAGAAGCAGTATTGGCCATTCAATATGATGCAGTAGTAATAATAAAACGAATGAGGATTCCCAATAGTCTGCAATATAATTATCGGCACAGAAATTTGTTTCCATGCAACCAAATTTAATAGTTAATTATTATTTTAATTAACTACATTTGTAACTCCCTCCACCATTTTTCCTCCAAGTAACCTACAGTACATGTACATGTACATGTATGTAAATCCTCCAACATCCTCTGATTTCATAGTGTTAAAGCTGCATGTAACCTGAATCCTCCAAAATCCTCTGGGGGTTTTGTAAACACCCAAGTAACCTCAATCCTCCGAAATCATCCAGCATCAGATTGGGCCTGATGACCTGGATCCTCCATTTTCCTCCAGAGGCAAAATCCTCTTATGCCCTCAATCCTGCAAAATCCTCCGATGCTTCAACTTCCAAAGACCCTCAATCCTCCAAATTCTTCTTTCTGACAAAGAGGATTTTGGAGGATTTGGGAAGGTTAGGGTTTTGAAGAAAAAAGAATGTGCTCATTCATTATGACTGACACATTCTGTCCATTTTTTCTTATACTACATGTACAAAGTTCTACATGTACACGTACTTGTACATTACACATGACACACAAATACGAAGAACAATATTCCAAATATTATTTTACCTGTACATGAAAAAGAACTGAGTTCTCTCGCATAGAGAACCTGTAAAGTAATTGTAATGTGAGCACTCATAAAATGTGTAGTTTTTCTACAATGTATACATGTACATGTACATGGGTTATTCCATGAAATTGAGACACACACACATTTTGGCATTCTTTGATCATGTAATTGTCTTGTTTAAACTAAACTGACTTTAATGATGATTATGGTATGAACTTGAAGAGTAAAAGGAAGGCTTTCGAATGATACAAAACATGAGGGCATATATATTTATGTTTTGTCACCAAGTGTGATGGTGTCCCGGGCTAAATTATGGGGTAATTTTGTGACATAAAAACTTACAAAGTACAAATAGGGTTCAGAGGTTAAAAAAAATTAACTACTTTTTTTCTTTTACATGAGAAGTTCGGAAAAACTCCATGTAACTTAACAACAACAAATCATATTTTCAGCATCTCTTACATCTTTTCTGTTATATGGCTAACAAATCTGTGGTTAGAGAGGTAACGGATGGTGTCCCACTCTGTTAAATTTTGTTACATCCTGCCTGCATGTCTACATGTAGCTTTCTTATTTTTCATCAAATGAAGTCTGAATTAAATTTCTTTTCTTTTGTGTGATTACCGTTTTGATTAAATTAACTTGTAGAGTCAATATATTGGACTGCCTTTTTAAAATTGGGGCAAAATGGACTCGGATGTAACGGTGGTGTCCCACGTTACATCCTAACAATTTTGGGAACTTTCTTCCATAATATATTTGTAAGCAGTATGTGAAATGTCCATGCAACATGATAACAAAGACTTGGAGAACCTCTTTTTCAAAACATAAAAAAGGCCCTTCTAAATGTGTGTCATGTGTTAGTTTTCCACCCTTGATGGAGTGGTGTCCCATGTTACAACCTTGCAGGCTTGCCAAATCAATTATTACATCAAATGTTTTAGCCAACTGTATTTGATAGGTATGTAAAAGGCTAACATTTTCTAACTACCACATACAGATTTGGATGCTTTAACATGATTATTTATGAATTATGAGCAACATAAACTAAGATGTAACTGGGACACCGTGTCCCTTGTTACAGCGTTGATTTATCCATAGTAATGGGAGTTCATGTGAAACTCAAGAGAGAGGACCCTAAACTAAATATTATATCACATTGAATCTAACCTATGATGAAATAATTGTATAGAATCACATGTGGTGTAACAAATGTATTTTACACCAATTTAATTTTTTACCAATATGTCACACATTGTGTCTCAACTTCATGGAATGACCCACATGTACATGTACATGTACATGTACATGTATTTAATATATATATGCATATGACATAAAGTTCAGTTTTGGCATTAACTTTTAATGTTGCATGTATTTCAGACTTTTATAATATAGCACTGTTTGTTATTAACCCAAAAAAAGATTCCTTACAGTTACAAGCAGCAACCCATAGTTCACCACATGCTGGAAGACGTACGAACCATGGTAAGACCTACATGTATATATTGATCCAGGTCGAGTTGGGTCGGGTCGGGTCGGGTCAGGTCAGGTTAAGTCAGGTTGAGCCAGGTCGGGTCAGGTCAGGTCGGGTCGGGTCAGGTTGAGTCAGGTTGGGTCAGGTTGAGTCAGGTTGAGTCAGGTTGGGTCAGGTTGGGTCAAGTTGTGTCAGGTCAGGCAAGGTTGGGTCAGGTTAGGTTAGGTTAGGTCAGGTTGGGTTGGGTCGGGTTGGGTCGGGTCAGGTTGGGTTGGGTTGGGTCGGGTCAGGTTGGGTCAGGTCATCATACAAAAGTTTCAAATGCAGCACTATGCACTAATATTCACAGAAACATTTTGACATTAAGAAAACTAGGCTGCACCATCAAGTAATTTTTACATGCGAAAAGAGGGGAAATAAACTTTGATTCACAATCTTCACCTCTGTTGGTGACCACCATCTTCCAGCACCTGATCCACCTTCTCTTTCACCTTTTCGCTGGTACTCAGCATTTTAATCTTGTGAAGTTCAGCCTTTAGGTAGTACCAGATCTCCACCACGCCATTGCGAATGCGACGCCGTAGTTTCTCATCTTCTGTGCTGGGACTGTTGCTGCTGCACATGGGCTGTGCACCCACAGCTGTATCTATTGAAAGGGAAATCCAATCAAGATAATACTTTCAACTACACTGCCAAAAATCATTTTCTTATGTAAGAAAACCTTTCTTAAAATAAGGAGCTTTTTCTTGGTTTCTGAAATTCACTAAGAAAAAGAAGAAAAATTCTGAAAATTTGGAATATCTAATAACGTGTACTTCTAGAATTTTGTTTCTTCACTTCAAAGATTTGTCCATAATCATTTTCTCAATTCAAGAATATTTTCTTATTTTAGGAGTGCTTTTCTTGCATAAGAAATATATTTTTAGAACTGTTAACAAATAATTTCTTACTCTTCTTTAAAGGGGGGAAATATTTCCCAATGTGAGAAAATAATTCTTGTCTTGAAAGCAAAAGAAAACTACAAGCGATCAAGGAAACTTTTCTTCTTTTGAGAAAAGTAATCTTCTCAAGAAATTATTTGTTTGCAAATTTGTTTTCTTCAATGGAATCAGATATTTCTTTTTGACCCGAGAAAAGTAAATGGGTTTCTTGTCATTCTCCCTGGAAAATTCAGTAAGAAAATACTTTTTCTTTTATTTAAGAATATTTTTCTAGCAACAAGAAAAACAAATGTTTCTTTTTCTTAATTTGAGAACATTCAAGAAAAAAAAATCTTATTCTAAGTTTCTTGAATCAAGAAGTTGAGGAAAAACTTCTGATTAAGTGTTCTTTAAAACAAGAAATGGACATTAGAAAAAATTAGAGCTGATTTTAATTTTTTTTTTCAAAATAAGAAAACCATATTTGGCAGTACATGTATGTACTTAACTACCGATTCATTTTCTTAACATATGGGCCTAATTTCAAGGCCCTGCCTATTGTGAGGAATTGTAGTCTGTAGTAAAATATTCTCTGTTAACAGTAATTAGCATACAATTGTAATATACATATGTACATGTATATACTGCGTGTTAAAAAAAATTCCTACTTTTGTTTTTTTTAATAACTTTAAAATTACTGCATGAAAATTATGACGCTTTGAATATTATGTAAAAGAGACCTGTAAAATTTGTTGGTGTAAATATGGTTGCTTAATCTTTATTTGTTATGATGTAATAGGGTGTTTAATTCGAGGTAAGTTTTACCAAGGTGAATGGCATTACTCAGGGTTTTCTCCTGACTGTATGACTCTTTGATTTGAATATCCACTGGTTGAAGTTTGTGGGCACAAATTTTAAACTGGATACTGAAATTTACCCTCAGAGTTCTGTATTCTCTTCGATAATCTCCTGGGTTAATAGAACAACACTTTAATGTGGGAAAAAACAGAGATCACAATAAAGATGTTTTGCTCTGTGGTAAACATGACTGCAATCAATGACCACAAACAAGGCAAGGTCTGAAAAGTTTTAGAATCATGTAGTCCCTAAATCAACCCGAAAGAAAAATTATGTAACTCAAAAACAATCCTGGCCACGGAACCCTGGCCACGGAATGTCCATTTCGCTAGACTACATGTAGGTCATCTATGGCAAAAGAGTCCTCTTTGGAAAATAGCCAAAAATATACATGTAGCACCTTGAGCACCGTGGTCTTGGTGGATACGTGCGCTTTACAAATGTCCATTATAATTACAAAAGTACTCTTAAGGAGACACTTTGTCGTCATTTTTTATACCTTAGGAAGACAAGTGGAATTAGGGAGACATTTCAGTGTCTTCCTAAGTACCCAGCCCCCCCTAAGGAGTGAGAATGTTACTGTCGGAAGTGAGTTATATCGATAGAAAATGGTCCAAAACATAAATATACCAAATTTCGTGGGGGTAGGATAGGGGATATTTGGGTTAGATTACATCAAAGTCGGAAAAAAAGTTGTGCACAAGTCTATGGGAATGTCGCCCAAATGTCCCATCTACATGTAGGGTAATTTTCCTCAATTGCCGGATAGGGCGACACATAATCCTGGAAAAGAGTGGGTTAGGGTGACCTGTCGAATAGGGCGACACATAACTGTCACCCTATTGTAAAAGTCGCCCCTTTGGAGTGCTTTTTAGTAAGGCACGTGGGGAAAGTGCTCTAAATGGGCGACACTCGTGTCGCCCAAATAGAGTAATTTCGGCAAGAGTCGCCCATTTGCCGCATCCAGGAGATTTCTAATTATTATTATTATTATTGTTATTATTAATATTATTATTAATTGCATAATAACTAATAATGATTACGTAATAAAATTGGCACCAGAAAGTTTTCCACGTCTCTTTTACATTATACTCAAAGCATTAGACTTTTCATGCAGTAATTTTAAAGTTATTAAAAAAACAAAAGTAGAAAATTTGTTTTTAACACGCAGTACATGTACTTGTACTTTCACAGGGAATTGTGGTTTGTGCACAGAATCGTACATGACTTTCCCAATACTTCCGAGGACAATGCTTTGTGTTTCCTATTGTTCCTTTAATATAACCCAACCCAATAGACTAAGTACGTACTTCTACTTGGGGGGACCCATTTCAACAAAAGACTTGACTTGCGAGGACTGAAAGGTTTCTTTGTATTTTCTTTCTCCTCTTGTCCTCTGAAGTACATGTATACAGAACCTGTACATATGTACAATGTATGTATGCATAGGCCTATACATCCCCTACCTAACGATTCTACATGTTAAGGCTTAGCATAAAATATTTTGCTAGCTCATGTACATGTAGCATAAAAGGTTCAGAATCCAGTCTTATAAAATCCATGAAATTGGGCTCTTGCAGTCTGTTTTATTGGGTTCAGCTCCTGTCGTCAGAGGCAGAGGATGAATTGATGTAGGAGGTATATCGTCACCGTTTTCACGAACTGACACTCACGCGCACCTGGGTGTCAGTTCGTGAAACCGCATACTGAGTAAATTTCGGTTTCACGAACTGACACCCAAGTGTGCGCGCGCACATTGAACACTGACTCGCTAGAGAAGACTTCGTTTTCACGAATTGCCACGCAAGCATGTAGCGGAAATACCATTCCAAGAAAAACGCTTTAAAAGCTTTGACACGAATCTACTCCATCTGTATACCTGTGGGTTTACAGAAACATTGAACTGAAAACCGCTAAACTCGTGAAATTAAGAATGTTTTCTGTTCGTGAAAATGAAAATGTGGTTAGCCCGCGCTCCCCTACTTGGGTGTCAGTTCGTGAAAACGAAAATTACTCTGTTCTGTAAAATATGCGCGCGCCCTGGCACTCACGTGCTAGAGAGTGTCAGTTCGTGGTGTTGGTGACGATATGTACAATGTACGTAATTACCAACACGGAGAGGAAAATGCATTTGTCTGCAATAGGGCCATACCATGTCTGTAATAGTGCCCTCCTTCAGTTCGTAAGCATGACATCCTTTGGAGACAGAGGTCCATTGCAAACAGAATGTGCATGTGTAGCAAGCAGGGAGGGAATGGGGTATAGGTACATGTACATGTAGGAAGGCATTAAACTAGAGCTCAACTGCCTGTGGTTTCTACATGAAATTAAATTTCTCTGTATACGTGACCGGCTCTACAAAAATCTTGTAAAATTTGAAAAGTGAGTTATATACTTAGTTGCAGTTGTCACACTTAACCCTAACCCTCCTCAATCCTCCAAAATCCTCATGGTGGTTTTGGAGAATTTTGGAGAATTGAGTATGAATGGTGATTGAAGCACCAGGGGATTTTTGGAGGATTGAGGATGAATGGTGATTAAAGCACAGGAGGATTTTGGAGAATTGAGAATGAATGGTGATTGAAGCACAGGAGGATTTTGGAGGATTGAGGATGAATGGTGATTGAAGCACAGGAGGATTTTGGAGGATTGAGGATGGTTCCCAGCAATAAGGGCCTAGGGGGTTAGGGTTAAAGGTAATATACAACATTTGCAAACATAAAAAAAACTACTGAATTATTATGAAATATGTTTCTTGACTGTAAGTAAATAATAGTATCCTGTGAAATCACTATGGTACCTGGTGTGCTGTCATTCTTTGTGGAATTTTTGCATCAATTTCCAACGATTGCATGCCGACAATCATTGGAAATAGTCCAGTTCCCCGACTTGATAATTCCCCGACGTCTATAAATTGTTCCGTTTTGTCTGAAGTAGGGTCTGGGAACCAGACAAAAAGAAATTTTTTTTTTCTTTGTTTTCCCAGCATCTACATGTACATGTACATGTATGCACACAAAACTTTAATCTGGTCAGTGTTACAGTATTTGCTATAAAATACATGAACCCCCAAATCCATCCATTTCTGAAAATTACACTTTAAGCTTTAATTTGGTGTAGGTTGGACCCGTGTCTTTTGTGTTCTTGAGATATCTTGACATTTGCAAACTAGATCCCGTTTTATATATTATATTTTATGCCCAACACAAGGCCAAAATTAGGCTACTCAAGGTGTGGGCTACAAATTTAAAAGACAAGAAGACAAATCACAGGGATAGAAGGTATCTATTCACATTTAGTTTGAACTGATGAGAAAGATTATAGGTGGAAGGGAAGCAGGTTACGGGTAAGGAGTTCCAAAGAGAGGCAGTACGGGGGGGGGGGGGGGGGGACTTGAAGAGTATCTCACAGTACTAGCCTTTGGAACAACAGTGAAAGGATGTGATGAGACAGCCAGGGCCCAATTTCTTGGCTCTGCTAACCACAGTTTCACCGTGCGTTGCCGTCATCTTCACCGGCCACGTTGCGTTCACGCCCCGCACGGGCCATTCGAGAAATCACGGTGCGCTATAGCGCTGGCGGAAAAAGCGTCAACATTGTCAATCTCCTTTTCTAAGCCACACAGTAAAAATTAGTTTAGTTCCGTGGGGCAGAAATGAGTTTTATCGTGATTCATGTCATTCTTGCACTTAATAGCCGACTTGTCGAGTTCAATTTGTCCAGACCGTTTTAATTAATTAAGCGATGCGAGGCATAATTGTTGAATAAATCGCAAACAGAAAATGCTTCGGTTTCCACGTGTCCGAGTCATCAATGCACCTACATGTACATCGCAGCACATGCACTATGTACTATCGTTTGCATGCATGAGGGGAGTTCATTGTGTTAAGTTGAACAGGCAACGCTACTCCCTCTGGACCATCGCTAAACCGCACAAATGGCTTAGCTGGCTTAGCGGACACGTGGAAACCGAAGCATTTTCTGTTTGCGATATATTCGACAATTATGCCTCGCATCGCTTAATTAATTAATTAAAACGGTCTAGACAAATTGAACTCGACAAGTCGGCTATTAAGTGCAAGAATGACATGAATCACGATAAAACTCATTTCTGCCCCACGGAACTAAACCAATTGTTACTGTGTGGCTTAGAAAAGGAGATTGACAATGTTGACGCTTTTTCCGCCAGCGCTATAGCGCACCGTGATTTCTCAAATGCCCCGTGCGGGGCGTGAACGCAACGTGGCCGGTGAAGATGACGGCAACGCACGGTGAAACCACTCATGCCGTTGCGCGGCATGCCCGGCACGGGCCATGTTTCCTCCATGACTATACAACTTACAAGTTCAGGCAGTGATAGAAATAAGAAAAAAAAATGATTAGCAAATTATGCTAATCATATTGTCATTTGATTAGCAATGTGATAAAATTGACTAGCAAAAGAAAAACCGCGACAAACTCAATGTTATTATTAATATGAATCATTTTTATTAATATTGATCGATGGGTGTGTTGAAGATATTAAAGCAACGTATTGAACAGTGCTACGCATTCCTTACTCTTTAATTTCTACGTGGTTAAAATAACAAATACGCAAGTCGTAAGCTCAGTTTTCATTGTTTCTTGGCACCTTCCACATGTCTAAAAGTTTCGCTCACTGCCGTGAGAGACTAATTGTACAAATATACCAGTATGCAAGCAAGACCTTCATCTGGCCTTCGTGCCCTTATCAATTTTTGTCATTGGCCTTGGTGCCTTCATTAGTGGCCTTGGTGCTCCAGGAAATGTTGACGTCACGAAGGCCAAAATGGCCTTGGCCCCAGATTACGAATTTCGAACCCTGGTTGCCGTTTACGTTCGCTCTACTCACGTGTAAACCAGTCCAGAAACCAGTCCAGAGGGACTGAATAGACTTGCAATGTACCGTAAGTACCGTTCACACCTCACAAATCGTGTGGTGCGTCTGTTCGTTTTTTCTGTTTTATCGTTGTGTAATCCATGTTTATTATTTCACTGGTCAATTGGTGACTGTTGAGCTCAGATTAGTGGTTAAAGTTGTCATTTTCCTTCCCCCCCCCCCCCCCCGCCCCCCCCCCCCCCCCCCCCCCCCGCCCCCGCCCCCATCAACAAAAAAAAGAACTGCCGCGCGGCCCACCCAGCCAGGACACTCATCCAGCCCGTCAAAATTGGTAATTTCGAGGACTTATGAAAGTTTATTGGGCTCCGTGTGCGTCGGATGAGGGCGCTGTCCACATAGCAACCGCGCTTCAATGGGCAGTTCGTCGCTGGTATTACGCACCGCGCTCCTCGTTCATTTGATACTCATATACCAGTGGGATTGCTTTGTCTGTTTGCTGACTCTCGATAATTGCGTTTTCAATAAGAATATTATAGCGGGAACCAGACACTTAAATTGAAGTCAGGTAAGATGGCGTCGATCGCGATATTGACCCCCAACTCGCCTTTTCTTTCCGCCTTTTCTTTCTTTGCACGGAGCCCTATCTCGTTCGCGAGCTGCTTAAGCTTGAGGATTGCATGTGTAGTGGAACCATTTACATACTATAGCGCTATGCAGCACGATGACTTTTGTAGTTGGTCGTCAGCGCCGCGGTGCGGTTTATATGCCGGTGCGGCTAATACACCAACTTTAAATCTTAATTTGCAGATTTGTGCGTGCTGCGGCTTATACTCCGCGCGGCCTATATTCCGACAATTACGGTAATCCCATCAGTACCAGATTCTAGATTGACCATGGGTTTTTCTACATGTACATAAAACCTTAGTTGGGGAATGGGGAAATTTTACCCTGTTTCTGAAAGCTTGTGCATCCATGATATTACTATGATGTACTTTGACATTTTATGCCTCTTCAAATGTAAATGTCTCCTTTTTTGGGAGGGGAGTCCAATTCACACTCAATCTGGAAAACAAAGGTCAATGAGTGATGTCCATGGAATTGGCCGTGAAGTCGTGTACCAGTGTACATGTACTTATATAAAATGTGCAAGCATCACTACTTGAAATCTCCCAAACTATACGTCACTGGGGTCATATTCATAAGGTCCTCAGACTTTTCTTCATTTCAAGTTTGGGAGGATGTTTTGGGTCTTTGTTCCTAATAAGAGATTCTGTCCAGGTTTGTTTGTTTGTTTGTTTTTTCAACACACTGCAAAATTTGTATACTTGAGCTAAATCATGTAAATGGGAAAAAGGCAAAAATGCTAATTTTAGGCTTCATTTTAAGCCACTTTAAATAATTGGCCATTTGCAAGGGATATAACAATGTAACAATGTCCAATTTATCAAGCAGGTGACTCATCGTCAGTGTGTTTACAAAGAAAATCCATCAAAGCTAATTCTATGGCCAATGCATTTCACTGTTCAAAAAAAAAAAGAGGGAAAATGTCTATTTTGCAGCCTGACACCTCACACGTACAGGTACATGTACATGTACTCAAGGTATCCAATTCAACTTCATCTGATAATCTAGTTGATGGAAGATTTGAGTGGGGCTTTGAACCAATCTGCGGTGATAGCAGGCGTGCGGTGCGAGACAATTGTCTAGCTGATTGTTATATTGCCTGATATCTCAACCTGCTTTGAAGAGAAAGTCCACCCAGAGTTTACAACAACATAATGTTAAAGAACGTCAATTGCAATTGTGACTTGCTTTCTATTTCATTTTTATCGGTTTCGGTAATCGTATAAACCAGAGATTTTTTCATAACGCGCCTGCCGTCATACGAGCCGCCCTTTTGCTCTGGAATATCGGTACATCCGGGATACTGTGATGTAGTGTATGCACCAAGCTGGCCGGCCATACCCGGCCCCGCCGCGAGCTGTGCGAGTGCAGTGAACCATTGTCCGTACATGCAACACACACGAGAACATGGTAGTAGTGTTACTTGACGCACACGTCCATTTTCCGTATTCCTGGCGAATTATGTTGCCTGACTACTTGGTCAGGCTGTAGTACAGCAACACCATGACGATTTATCAAGCTTTTGGCTGTTCAAATAAACCAAATTCTCGAAAAGGTCTTAGCTTCTTCCAAATTCCCAATCGCCAAAAAACGACCGGATATTTGTAAGAAATGGCTGCACAATATAAAAAATGCGAAGTTCGACTTCGAACCATTGCTTCGAGAAAAATCGGCCGGCAGTTCTCCTGGGGAATAAACCAAGGTCCAAGAAACTTTGAGATGATGCACTGCCTAACATATTTTCTTTCCGACCAAAGCAGACTTGGTGCTCTTCTCGGGAAATACGAAAAACCACGATAAATTGACCACGATAAATATTTGATACTCGTCGATCTGCATGCCGCACAGGTAAAAAGTTGAACGCAAAGCACGCCGGCGTTTTACGTACGGCGATCGATATTATGGACCGCCCAATCAACATTTTTTGCACGCACCTGTTGTATCAAGACCATTATGGGTACGTATAACGTTCTGGTGGCAAGAAACCAAACTTCAGCCTGCCGTTTTGCAGTCATTATTTAAAAACTGTCAAGAGTTTTACCGACGGGAACAATTAACCTCCGTCCACAAAAAGTTACCGTCAACAAAAATGCAGCATTTGACACTGCTAAGTGTCGTAACTTTTCTATTCAAATAGCATCAGTGTCATATCTGTACATGCATATAGTTTTTGAATATTCAAACCGGCAAAAAGGTATTCGAATATTCGGTTGACAATCAAATATTCAGGCCAGCCTTGGGCGAGCCCCTACCACCTCTGGGGCCCGGGTTCGAATCCCATCTGCGGTTGACATGTGGAGTAGGTTTCAGTCCCTGCTTGAATCCGTGAGTTTTCCCAAGTATATCATTCCGAGACTGTCCTCCAATCTCTAAAACTTAACTGCTCTACCTCACCTTTTCACAAGTGGGGCCAATTTCATAAAGCTGCTTATAAAAAGCAAAACAAATTGCTTAAGCACAAAAAACCTTGCTTAATAAAATCAGGTTAGCAGCCAAAACCCCATGTAATTTTTTATGCTAAGCAAACAACAGCTAAATACCAGTCACAAGCAATATAAATCACACGGAATTTTGGTTGGCAACATGATTTTATTAAGCAAGGATTTTTTGTGCTTAAGCAAATTTTTTGCTTAAGCAGCTATATGAAATTGGCCCCCAGGTTCCTACAGGCTTTTGAGCTACAATGCTGATATGAGCACCTCTGAAGAATCCTTGAACTCACTACCACAAAGAATTCAATAAATAAATGGATGTACACAATCCAGAAAGGTCAAGTGATTTCTTACCTCCACGATTGCTCATTTGTTGTAAGCCTTCTTTATTCAGCCTGTTGAGTAGGTTACTAGCTATGACAAGTTTTTCTTGCAAGGGTAATGCTTGGTTGTCTTCGGTTTCCGTGGCTCTGATCTCAACCAGATCCCTACAAGGTGGACAAAAGAAATTCATGAAAATTACTTAGATTCAGAAAATCTCAGTTCCATTTGTGACAGGCTCTGCAAAAAGGGGGATTACGTGTATGTTGGAAAATCTGACAAATGAGTTAAAAACATACATAGTTGAATTTGTCACATCCTAAGCTTTAACTTGGTGTAGGTTCGACCCCTGTAGCATTTTGTGTTCTCGAGATATCTTGACTTTTGTATACTCCTATTTTCTAAGTTAACGGAAGTGCGTTTAGAGATACAGGCCTTTAAACACAAAAAGTGCAGAGAAATAAGATAGAAGTAATTTTTATCAACATTTATTTTTTCATCTGTTCATCAATATTAATGTTTCTGAAAATAAATTATGAAAATATAGTTATAATAGAAGCCAACAAAACCAAAACAAAAATCACTTATGTGAAAATTGTTTCGCCCGCTTCACATAGAGCAGCCCTGTGTGTGTTTTCACATAGTGCGACAAAATACCCTTTTTTGTAGAGCAGGTCAAATTTTGTCTACCAGCTGCTTGATTGCCAAATTATACAACACCTATAGATCCTTGTCATTTGATTGGTGGCATTTAGTCACATGACACTGAATCATTTGCCCCATTTCATAGACAAATATTCCATTGTATGATTTCTGTCATACATCCTGCAATTTGGTTCCATTTACCAAGCATTTTGGTTCCCTTGCATGCAGGCCTTGACATCAATCGCATAGCACTGCAGCATTCCGTGTTGACCATACAATGCACATGTACATGTACATTGCCATAGAAATGAATTAAAATTGAAGCTACATGTAAGCCTAAGTATTTTTTTTCTTAAAATATCAAATGACATCTATTTAGGTGTTGTATAAAACAAATAACGAATGCTTTTTAATTTGTGCAACGGAAGGAATATTTTCATTCGGTAAAAGAGTGACTCTTCCATTCAACTCGGCTAATGCCTAATTGAAATGAACAGTCAGTCTTTCACCTCATGAAAAAATTTCTTTCATTGCATTCATAAATATTCATTCATAAATACTTATATAAATACTTCCTATTGGTCGAGAGCCTGTCACATGAGTGGTTTTAAACGGGTGATAAAGTACATGTACATGCACCCCCTTAAAATATCCGTTTGTATTGGTCTATATATCCACTTTTAGGACAACACCTCAGGAATTCCAGATTACAAAAGAGATTCTTTAAAAATTCTGACATCCCGACAAAAAATCCTGAAATCAGGAAAATTCCTGACAAATCTCACCCCTGCTACACCCGCATTCTTCTGCGTATTTAACCCCTTTGCGTACAGATGACGCCTGTGGGCGCCAACAAAAACAAGTGTCACCAGGCCGGATGACGCCACTGGCCGCTGTTTGTGCAGTTTCAATCTATTGTTGAATTAATTGTTTATGATACGCTTGACTGCACAAACACATTGTGGCGGTTCGATTTGGCTGCCAGAACTACCGAGACACCCCGACGTCTCCCGTAAAATACGATGCCCAAGGGGTTAATCCATCGTTAGCCTATTGTGTGCATTACACTTGGCTGCACAAGCCTGCATTGGCATACCAATGCCCCACTAATACATGTAACAGCCAGGCAGAAAAGATTAAACAAAATGTTGATCGCTGAGAGAAATCTGCACCATAGTTTTATGTTTATTAACCCCTTGAGTACGGTATTTTACGGGAGACGACGGGGTGCCGCGGCGGTTCTGGCAGCAAAGCGAACCGCTACAATGTGTTTGTGCAGTCAAGCGTAACATAAACAATAATCCAACAATGGATTGAAACTGCACAAACGGCGGCAAATGGCGTCATCCAGCCTGCTGGCACTTTTTTTTTGACGCCATGTGGTTAAGGTTAAGGTATATATTAAAATAAAACAGACAATTATTTCTGCCATAAAAGAAAATTACCAGTTACTTTTGAGAGCTGTTTTCATCAAGTCCTGCCTAGCCTGCCGGTATCATTTGTCTGAAGTCATCGCCAGGGGCAGCAATCAAATCTGACGTCATAAGATAGAGTCCCATTTTGTGCCTAGTGCTACATGTAGACATACGGCGGAAGTCAATAGACCAATCTACTAAGCTCCGCCCCTTGACAAATTGACCAATCACAGCTGCCATACCAAATACATGTCAGACTTTGGTCCGAATAGTCACTGCTATGATTCGTCAACAAATTTAGGGGCGGGGCATAATAGATTCGTCTACTGCCCAATTGACCTATCGCCGTTTACGAGTTAACCACGCCCCTTAGACAACCCTATGGCAATTTTGTGTGGTAATTTTTGTTTGTCTCAGATTTTGCGCGTTCCACATGGAATTATAATTGATGTGATTGGACAATAATTCACAAGCTGCGTTGACGCGATTCGACCGCGATAGGTCAATTGTTAGCGCGATCTACAATATCCCACCTGAGTTCTTGGGCCTGCTTACGAAGCTCGTCATTCTGTCTCCTCATGCGGTGCAGCTCATTGGACAAATGGCTCAACTCCAAGGACCCCACTCCTTTGGTCTCCGCCCCCTGCCCCTCCGGATCCCCATGGGGGAACAGCGTGCCGCTCAGGAAGACTAGACTCGCCAGCCATAGGATGGAGATGGTCAGGCCCAGCTTGACAGTGGTCTTCATGACGACTCGATGGTGGGTGCCAACGTCATCGATAGTGGACCAGGCCGGACGTGGGAGAGGTATAGGGGCTGACTACATGTACATGGAACACCGTCATCTCAATAAATGGCTGAGAATTAAAAAAGAAAAAAAGATACATCTTTTTAGTACATGGAACAAAAATACAATACTTCAGAAAACTGATCTAGTAATATTACCCTCATATCGCTTGTTTAAAAGTCGTCACTGCGGGCAGCAAACAATTTGACGTCATATACATGTACATGTAGAACAAACTCCCCTTTTGTGTCTAGCACTAGGCACAAAAGGGGAGTTCGTCCTATGACGTCGATTTGTTTGCTGCCTGCAGCGACGACTTTTCGACAAATGGCACCAGCGGGCTGTGCTGCACTAGAGAGGACTTGATAAAAATAGCTCTCAAAAGTCACATTTTTTGTATTTCATGGCAGAAATAATTTGCAGTTGTTTGATTTTACAATACGCAATCTAAAAATAAAAAATGACGCAGACTTCTCTCAGCAATCAAGTACAATGTAGCTGTAGCTACGAAAGCTTACGCCATTTTTTTAAATTTTAATTAGTCTTTAAAGTGCTACCTTTAGGATATTTATAAATTTGTATCTAACTGACTACATGTAGCATGGCCGTAAACAAATTTTAATAACAGTCACTAATAATTCATATTCCAGTCCTCAAACCTCCAGTCCCAATTCAAGGCCAAGACACCCATACGTGGTGTTCATATGGTGCTTTTAAACATTTCATATTCAAAAGCACCATAGGCACCACATAAGCTTCATATCACCTGTTCATTGGGCCATGAGATTACTACACAGCCATTAGAGATCAGCACAAACTGTTCTGAATCAGACATGGTAACAACTGGACCACAGCTCTTTACAATGCCAAGTGTGACTCTCAAGTTACATACATGTACATATTTTACAATTTCAAACAATTCAGTTGGTACAGCTCTGGAACAGTAATCCAGAGGTCATAGGTTCAATTCCTGCTCCAGCTCTTTTTCTTTTTCTTTGTTCACTTTGAAAAACAGACTAAAATTACCCTGTAGTCAGTTTTTTTCTTGTAGTCTGTTTTCAAAGCACTGAAAGAAAATTGAGAACTTTTTTAAAAACTCATGCATATGTACATATATGTGAACAAAGCAAATCTGTTTGGGAAATTTCGAACATCCAGCAAATTTGACCAGAAGAAATCAATTTTGCATAAAGTATGAAACGGGTCTTGAACTAAATTTTTTAAAATCTTTCATCAGGATCTGTACTTTCCAGTTTGTACTGGCCAGGTATCCTTTTTGCACTAACTGCAATGACATGTATATCAGACATTGTTGGAGTCGAGTCCTACAATCTGAGTACCAAGTTTTCCGAGTACATTTAGAGCCGAGTACGGGCCAAGTCCGAGTACAATGATGATTGAGTCTTGGGCCAAAAATTTGAGTTCGAGTTTTTCAGGGTTTGAGTAGGGCCGAGTACAAGTACGGGGGGCCGAGTACAAGTACGGGCCGAGTACAAGTACGGGCCGAGTACAAGTACGGGCCGAGTACAAGTACGGGCCGAGTACAAGTACGGGCCGAGTACAAGTACGGGCCGAGTACAAGTACGGGCCGAGTACAAGTACGGGCCGAGTACAAGTACGGGCCGAGTGCAAGTACGGGCCGAGTACAAGTACGGGCCGAGTACAAGTACGGGCTGAGTACAAGTACGGGCCGAGTACAAGTACGGCCAGAGTACAAGTACACCATCAGAAACAAAATGAACATTTCCTTTATTTCCATCACATGTATTTTCGAGTACAGGTATCGAGTAAATTAGCACAGAGATTTCTCAATGTATGAAGCACTGTATATTCAGTGCTTTCCGAGAGCCTGTGTGAACAAATTCACAGGCTTATTACATGTACTCGGGCGGGATTCGAACCTACTACTTCCTGCTTACTAGTGCCGACGTCTTAACCACTCCACCACCGAGCTTGCCGGGGTCGGCTGGCCGATTCGAATCCAATGCAGAAAAAAAAAGAATGATAAACAGTGTGTAATACTCTACAAAATGTGAAAATAAAAGTTGCAACTTAGGACTAACTTATCACACCTTGGAGGAAAATGCCATAATTTTACTTCCAAAATCTGTTAAAACTAAAATATGGTGATTGTTTCCGACCTCCATGGTTATTTTACGGAATTTTTACAGTGCGGGGGAAAATCACTGGTAAGCTATAAATTCCATCGTTCAAAGAATATCGTAAATGTAATACCAGCGACACACATACATGTACATTGTATGTATAGCCTTTGACCCACGCATGCAAACACAGCAAAACGAGGGACTTTCGCTACGGGTTAAGGTTAAAAGCTAAAAATAATTTGTGTGTAGCCCAACTGAGACCACCTTGCAATTATCATTTGTCAAGTGAATACGAGTACTGCATATATGTACATTGTACCAGCATTTATCTGCATCCTCACAATTTGCATGCATACATGTAGACAAGATTATTCACTCATGTTTTATGAGGTTACATCATTAGCTAAAGTGGAGCCATCAATTATTTAAATGGTTTTGCCTATTAAAAATACAAACACTGTGCACAAAGGGTTCAAATGTGCAGTGCTAATAATGCATGGTCAGGTCTTGTGCACATTTTTCCCAGACACTATTTCATGGTATGTGTGTATATTATACAAATAACGAATGTTTGTGAGTGCGATGCTAAGAATAATTTCATCAGGTGACATATGCAATGTGGAATGGAAAATTCCATCTGTCACCGAATGAAATTATTCTTTCCATTCCACGAACGTGAAACATTCATTATTATTTGTTTATAAATGTACAACACCTGAATAAATCCTCATCATCTGACTGGTCAGAGCATGACCGATGGTGTGACCGTGGCAATGGAAGTTCTATTCACTGTGAAAACAAACGATCCACCAATCAGATGGCGGGCATTTACTAGCTTTACTAGCTTGTATGAAGTGTCACTACATGTACATGTATCCCTATTGGGGCACTATTTTTGTTAAATAAACAAAGAAATCCTTTTCAAAGCATACCAACAGCACTAAAATCCTGCACCATTATCTATGAGCTCAACCCAAAAAAGTTGATTCAAACACTTTTGAAGAGATTAGCATCCGGATGACTTCAAAATGTCCATTAATATAGGCAGAGCTGACAGCGTAGTTGCAGGCAGTGTTTATACTTTGTGGGATTCATACATAAAGTAACAAACTGGTTATAGTTCGAGCTCAATCTGTCAACCAAGTCAAGTAGACTACTGCCTTAACCCCTTGGGCACGGTATTTTACGGGAGACGTCGGGGTGTTGCAGCGGTTCTGGCAGCCACATCAAACCGCTACAATGTGTTTGTGCAGTCAAGCATGACATAAACAATAATCCAACAATGGATTGAAACTGCACAAACAGCGGCCAATATGGCGTCATCCGGCCTGGTGACACTTTTCTTTTTTGTTCGTCCACAGACGTCATGCGTACGCAAAGGGTTAAGTCTCATTCAAACGAAGGTCTTGAACATTTCATCTCGGTGTGTTAACTTTTTAATTATTTTCCCGCTTGAAAATCCAAAGGAGCCAATCAACAATCTCGTTTGAACCCCAATATGAATTATTCATGACTTGACTCCGCACGATAGGCTTGCACATATACTAATAGAATGCCATTATACTGAACTTCATGGGATCTACAAAAAGTGTTCACTATAGAGGTCAATTCATTAGAGTGAATTATGGTATGTATTGAACAATATGGAAGCCACATACAGCAGATTCCATTATAAGGAACATCATGGGTTCCACACAAAAAATTGTTTACTATAGAGGTCTTTCGTTATAGTGAATAATGATACATGTATTGAATATAGCCAAATGTTTGGTATAGGAGTTTGTTATAGCGAAGTTCTACGGTAGTGAAGTGTACTCATGGTACATGTCTCGAAATAGAGATTTTCAAATGTTTTTGGTATGTGCGCCTTGTACTCAATATGCTCGTTATACATTGAACCCCATTAGTGTAGAATTTGGAAAGTCCACAGACAAACAGTGCACAAAGACATTCAAAAATGGTTACACTTACTACAGAGCTCTATGCACTTACGCTTGCAGATTTGTTTTTCTCTTGAGTCCCCACTAAAGCTTAATGCTTTTTAATGCAAAATAAAGTGAAAAAGTCCTCATTTCCCAGCTATCAATCACCAGTACTAGTTTACAATGTTCTGGATGTGACGGAACATTATGGATTATAAAGTCCTTGAAATTCCATGCCAGATGACATATTTTTGGGAAATAAGAGTATGTTTACCTGAAAACTAGATGTATATCTATAAGCACATATTTTTCGAAATTTATCTCAACGTGGGGAAACAGTTTCAATGTTTTTATCACTATCATGAAAATATTATCCCCAACTGGAAAAAACTGAAGAAAAAAAAATTATTCTCACATTGGTTTCACACTTCTTTTTTTTCTTACCAGATTTGTTGCAAAATCACAGGTAAAAAATTTAATTGGGTGCAAATTTGCATAAGTTTTGTGAAATGTAAACATGCAAATAGAAATTTATAGCAATTCATTTCACAACAAAATCCTATTCTCAACCATTTTTTCACTTCAAAAAATTATTTTTCATATTACTTAATTCAGTTTACCCTCCCAATTTATTTCATGAAACACATACGTGTACAAGTAACTTTATGCTAATTTCCTTCATTGGGAGCTATTACATATTCATCACATGTTGATTATTTTTAAAGGTTTCTATTTGTGGACTCACAGCATAACGGACTTGTTGAATTAGGCCTGTTCCCAGACTTACAAATTTGTGTACACCGTTAATATTACGGGTTTACTCACCTTATTAGACTGCACTGTTCACTTTAACCAGTTCGCGTCGGGGGACGTGCTCACACGATCTGGCTGTTTTTATACACGGACACGGCTGACGGGTAAAAAGTCAAGCTTGCCTCGACTCACCTCCGGGTGACGACTCAACACGCTAATCCCTCATTTGTTTTGTACACACACACACACACACACACACAGAGTCCGAGAAGTCTGTGGAGGCGGACCGTGTGTTGAACTTGAACTTGGCCGCTGTGCACGGCCTGTTGTTCTACAATTTACGCTCCGGTGGGCGCACCCGGAGTATTGAAATACACAATGTATATGAGGTTTCGGCAAGAAATATTGTACAAATACTGTTGAAATGACTCTTGCAATCAGTATTTGTGGCGTTTGGCTGTATATCAGAAGTTGGCTGCTATAATTTGCCTTTTTGGAAAATAGAAATTTTCTGCAAAAATAATCCCGGCGCGAACTGGTTAAAAGGCCTCATGTGTCAAGTGCAAATGCTCATCTCTAGCAATCCTCACTATGTTTATGTCATTTGCATGCAGCATACATGTACATGTAAATCAGCATAATCACAGTTTGCATCCAAATGTGACAACTTCCCTCAACTTGTGCACACCCAAATCCTTTACTTCCTCTGCTGTCTGGTTGTAAACCTTAGAGAAAAGACCACAAACGAGCTGCTCACAAACACAACTGTGTGAAGTTTTTTGCACAAAGGTTTAGACTTTTCAGCTGTCCACTAACTGCACACATAATCCTAAAAGTCTGCAACCAAGAGATGCAACTCCTGCATAATTTGCATCAACCTGCACAACGAAAACGTGGTCGTAATGCAACCATCAATGCATTCTGCAAGGAAAAATCCTACACACAGATGTATGCACACATAGGTACATCAGTGTTTCCAAACCTATGAGTTCGTTTCCTCAAACGTTCTTAAAGTCAGTGAATTGCACGACTGTCCACAGATTCAGTGTTTTTTCCCAAATAAGAAAATAACCACAGGTTTCTACAAATTTGATGCTGGCACCAACCAAAAATCTTTCTCCGATCCGACATCTTCACCATCAGCAGTCTCTCATCACTGAAGTTTGTCCAGGTAACATGCAAGTTAATCCTCAATTTCCAATTACTGGCACTAGCTGATGATCAATGTGTCAGGTTCTCAAAAAGGTGTCAAAATTGAAAGAACCCCCTTTGCAGATTGTTAATAAAGAGAATGTCTATCTACCCATGATACTGCAGAGTCACTGTCTTCAGCATCACAGAGAGCCGATCAAAGACTTTTCCCCCGATATCTGACACCACCAATCAATGAGGGCTCTCCTACATGTACCTCAGCAACCAATGAATGCATAGCATCGGCCAGAACCGGTATACATGTAGAAGGCCAACCTCCACCTAAACGACCACACATTGGATACAAATTATCAATTGAATTACAATCCAATCAAAAGAGCGAGAGGAGGGATGTTCCCGTTTATTGCACAAGAATAATCACCGATATTGCAAGCATAGTCAATTCAGATAACCGACCAAATGAATTGCACGGTATACAGATGGCATTGTTGAATGACACTGTGCTTAAAGGTAGTGTACATGATTGGTCACTGTTGCAATTTTCAGAAATGGGCGGATTTGGGGGTTAGTACGTATTTTATAGGAAATATCGTTCCACTGACCTGTTCAAAGTTTTGTGTTGCTGGATGGCGAAAAAACGAGAGAAAAACGGCGCTCATTTTCAACCGTCGGGCAGATGATAGCCTTTAGTAAAGGAGCGCGTGCCTACCTAAATGCGTGACGCACTCCGAATGCCAGCATGTCCGGGGCACGCCACTCGTCCAAGTAGACACGTGTACCTTGTACAGGGCAGTTTTCCAACGATTTCCAGCTGGAAATCGTTGGAAAACGATATAAATTTCCACTTTTTTTGACAACGACAGCACACCTGGTGCCATCATTTCACAGGATGATTGAGACTAGTACCCCTTGAGTACCCCTCGAAATATCCACTGGCACTATGAACCCCTTGGATGTGTTTTCCTATTCAGAATGGACAGGAGGATTAAGAGAATGTGATTTTAACAATGAGGGTCCAAAATCACATCCAGAGTCCAGAATCACAATGCCGTTTAAGCTGTTAAACCCAGAAGTCACAATGTACTCTTTGTCAGGGTGGGATAATAGTTCACAGGCTTCAGATGTGATTTTACATAGAGATTTTAAATTGGAGCCTCATTTCTAAAATCACATCCCCATGTCTATTTTGAATAGGAAATCACATCCAAGGGATTCACAGTGTGGACCGCTGGACCGAGTCCAGTGATTTGAGCTGAACTAGTCCATAAACTGTGTGAACTGCTATCACTAATAAAGTCAATTTGTTTTCTAAACCTGGTGAACTGAAAAAGCCCCATAATTTCTGGAATGGCTATTTTTAGTTTTGAGGCAGGGAGTTTCAATCTAAACAGCATTTCTAACCCCTACCACAACAAGGTCGGCAAAGGGGAAAAAAATTGAAACAGCAAACTCATTCAAAACACAGTGTGTTCGTATTTTTACCATTGGTCTTGTGAAATACCTTCCGGTCTAGTAAAAAATGTGTGCTACTAGCCCAGCTGACTAGTAGATTTTTACCTGAAATTCGACCCCTAAAATTAGCACTACGCTTGAATCCTGCCCTACGCTACCACTAAGCTATAAGTGCAAGAGTATCTAAACAATAATGAACTAAATTTTGTCTATATAATCTTAAACACTTTTGCTCTAAACAGTCAAGGGAAAGTGGCCTGGAATGCGCCTCAGATTGCGCCGAATCCAACATTTTCGGGCCCCTTCAGCGGACCCCGGACCCTACGCCTTAAGGGCTTCGCAATCCACGCTTGCATTGTCCATCCTTGAAGCAAAATTCCCCTGCACTTAATTTTACCCTGGCTAGAACACTGGTTACATGCACAATGTACATGTAGGCATAAACATTACAGCATTCTGTGAAAAGAAAACTGGATACTCCTCAACAGGAAGTGAAGATAATTTGCTTTAAACTCACTTTCCATGAATCAGATTAGTTCGGTTGGGCGACTAGAGTCGACTAGACTTAACCATAGTCAATCTAGATGTCACTCGAATGCTGCGTGACAACTTATGGACCACGGTTTCTCTAGTCAAATTCGCGAGTTACGTCACAATTTCAAGATGGGTAAAACTGGGCAAGTTTTGCAAACGTTTATGATAAGATAATGCAATAAGATAATGAATTTTTTTATTTACTAAAGTTAAGTAGAGAAAATAATAGAAATAAATAAAAAAATAAATAAATGAAGTGCCAACATTTGCTTCGTTAACAACTAGCAGACGACATTCTTTGCAGTTTGTTGTTGCTACACGCTAACTAGATTTGACGTAGTCGATCGACTAGACGCGTTCGAGTGGAAAACAGACCACGCATGCGTGATTTAAATCGCAAATTGACAAAAGGGACTAGGTCAGCAGCACCCGAACTTGCTCAATGCTGTTTAAAGTCACAAGTGTTTTCCTCGGTTTAATATGAGTGATTTTCACATACATGTAACAAGCTCACCAAAACTTTTGCACCATTACATGTACAATGTACATGTACAATGCCACCATACAATTGCAATTTTGCATATTATGTACATGTACTTTATCAGATTCTTTATCAAATCCGGTAACAATTATTATGAAAAAGGAAACATTACATGTAAATACATGTAATGTGGTTTATAGCAACGAAACCACTGGTTGGGAAATGGGGAAAGTTATATCCCCGTTCAAATCCCCACATTGAAACGTCCTGTTTTCTTGATTTAATTAAAACAAATTTAATCTTGGAAATTCCACAAAATGTCTGTATTTTAACCCTTCCTCCCTCAGTGCCAAAATGGAGCCAACTACATGTACATGTACCCTACCAACATGTATCAAAACCTATCGAGTTTCAAGTTGAAACACACAAGCTGTTAGAGAGGGAGGGCTTAGGTTTTTATAGGTTACGATCTAGTAATAACAGTAGGAGGGTTAATTCTAACTACCCCAAGCCTTACAAACTCCAACAGCAGGTTGTGTTGAATTTTGATGGATTCCATCAGGACTGTAGGTTGTGCCTTGGCACCATTACTTTACATGGAGCTACATTACATGTATGATGCCCCAATCTGTCCAAGTCCAAAGAATGTGCCATAAATATACTGCACAGTGTTAGATTTTGACAAGTTGAGGACTAGGTCTGTGCATTCACTGGTAATTTTTGATCCGGGTACCCGAACGCCGCACTGGTTCGGTTCTCGGGTACCCGAAAGTGGACCATTCAGAAAAAATATTTTAAAAACACTGTGTATGCTGTCTAAATGTCGTGATGTCCTATATAACAAAAAAGAAGATGTAGTGTGCGGCCGCCGGCGTCGCTAAAGAAACAAATATTTACTTTCTACACGTGCGTATAGCAAGCCGGCCGTAGATCTGACTTGATTCCACGTCAACTGACTCCGAGAAAATTGAAATTGAATGAATGTAGATGTTGTTTTAAAAAATACCTGAAACTTTACATCGATGTCGCAATCATTCAAGGCTTGTTATCAATCCGTGGAGGTATTATTCCTGCGATGTTTATACGACTAGGGCTACTTATGAGTTATGAGGTCGCAACAGTATTGGTATTTCGAAGGAGCCCAGAGCCACACGTGCACTGTACAAAGGGAGATCTAGAGTGCCGTGTGCTGATTGGACGGCACGTGTGCGAGGTGGATCGCTGAACTGCACGATTAGTCTACTACAGCTTAATTCTGGGCCCATCTTTATGTGGACTTATTGGTTGTTCGAGGCGGGCCAGATGTCGCAGCATTCGTAGTAATAATAGCCTGTGATTGGGCAACTGCATGGAATGTGCCACTATCTTCTTGGTAAAGGGTAAAGCCTTGTCCAAAACGATTTACTGGGGCGGTTCTTCTATGAAGGGACGGCGCTGTCAAAAATATCAAGCTCCCAGGACTCGTGATTTGTTTTTAAAATGTACTTGCCCTTTGGGCAGGGGAGTTCTTGCCCGAATTTTATTTTCAATTTGTTAAAACACGTGTTTCCAGCCTTAACCCGGCCTTGCCGATATTTGGTGCCGTAGTCCATGCTAGATTCACGGTGCATTCAACCGGCCATGCTGCTGCCGATTACAATCACGGCCGCATGGTTCATGGTGAACATTTGCACCAAAATTCAACCTAGCAACAGTTTGCTCTAATCGGTGGAATGACCGAAGTCGCATTGCGGACGTTTAATGGACTATGTTCGATGCTAAGTTATGGCGAACGCTGGCCCATGGGTTTTAGCATAGAGCAAGGGTTTTAGCAAATATCTGTGGCTGCAAATTTCAGACTCCGTGTCTGGGCTAAGTTGTGTTAATACTGTATCTGCCGGCAATAGGCAGCGTTTTCATTGTTTATGCGAACGATTCGACCGGACATACCACGTGCACCACTACTGCAAGTGCACACGCACAGTCGAGTCGTGCAACATCAAGGTTTGAATGTTGATCCTTTTTTCACCGCTGTGCACCGTGCTAACATTTCTAAAAACCGTGGATTCAAATATTAGTCTTAAAAATGTGAGTATTGCCAAAAAAAGGTAGAGGTACTTGCCCGTCGGGCTGGCAACCTGGAACATTTAATTGTCTGAGAAAATATTTTGGTTGTCCCGGGACGTCGGACTACTGATTTCAAGATCAATAACTCCCGCCCGCTCTTTGATCATACCGCGGAGTTCGGTCGTACCATAAAAACCGGCGCGCACATTCCATTGACAGAGTATACTGAGTAACACGATAGCCAAGATAAGATATAAACAGCATTGGCCAGCCACATAACTGACACTTTCCATTCACTGCATTTTGGTTGATGCATTAACACCGCCAGACGGTTCGGGTCTTTCGGGTCGAAATAGAGTTGGAAATGGATCAATTTGTCTTTATTTATTTACTTATTTTTGGTCTGAAATCTGAAATTAACCGTATGTTTCGGGTACCCAAACCGGAAAAATTGATCCGGGTATTGACGCCGGCATTCGGATGTGGGGTTACCAGAATACCGGGATACCCGGCACAGGCCTATTGAGGACACAAGTAAAAATGCCTAGGGGGTTTAGGGTTAACGTGGTGCATCTTTATCTCCGACTGCAAGTAATTTCCACTTTTTTTGACTCAGAAAATAACCCTCTTATCACTAATATCCCCTTGTGAATTGTCAAAACACAAGTGTTGATTTATGAGTGTTTGTTTCTCCAATAGAAAACACTATACAATCAAAAAGCTAAATAAACACAAGGTTAAACATACTGTCCATGCTTTAGGACTGTTCATTTTCAAATAATTTATATTTGATTATTCGAAACTGGGTTTGACCGAATATCTGATACTCGCCGGTCAAGTTTTGTTACGCGCCAGCTGCAACTTCATACCGCGGCGGTAAAAAGTTGCACACAAACACCAGTGTCTTACAGGCGGCGATCGATATTATGGTACGCTCGATGGACATTTTTGTTGCATGCGCCTGTTGTATCAAGATCATTACGGGTACGTATACATGTAACGTTCTGATAACAAGAAACCTTTGTCAAGTGTTTTACGGACGGGAACAACAAACCTCCATCCACAAAAAGTACTGTCGACAAAAATGCGACATTTGACACTGCTAAGCGCCGTAAATTTTCTATTCAAATAGCATTAAAGTCGTATCTGTACGTGCCTATTTATTATTTTTCAAAAATTCAAACCGACAAAAACGTATTCGAATATTCGGCTGACAATCAAATATTCGAATATTCGGGACAGCCCTACCATGCATTCAACAAACTTGATTCTTTTTTTCTAGCCATGAATCTTCAAATTGAATGTTCAATTTTAATTGTGCTGTCCTACTTAACCTATTTTGGGTATCTACAACCCTCCAGAAAACTTACTCTTAAACTTCTTCTTGGTTGTTTTGTGCCTGTAATGCACGAAGCAATCTTTCCTGTGGGAATTTAACTATCGTTTGGATGAAAATAATTGACATTTGTAATTACCTGTAGTATTTATTTAGTAACTGAACCTGGGTGGATTATTTCATTTTCCAGTTTATTAAAAAGTAAATGTTTAAAAAAAAATAATAATAAATTGGGGTGAAACACTAACAAAAACTGACAGCACACATTGTATCTTTAATGCTTCCGTCTATTACTTTCCTCATACACTGAACATCAATTAGAACCAATTTAGAAACACAATACTCCTCAACATTTACAGTACACACTAGATTAGTCTAGACTCTATACAGAGGGAGAGAGAGTGGAAATTCAATAGCTGTAGTGTAATTACACAGTACCCTTTATTGAAGGTTCTCCGATCCGTTTTTAATGATTCGTCTCCTCCAGCCCACCTCAAACCTACCATGATGTTATTGCTGAAGCATGACATTAGTGATAAATTCATTCATTCTTATTAATTTTCCACATTTCCTTAATGGTCAGACCTTAATGCTAGTCCCCGGGCCCACATCAAACATACTGTATGTTATTACAGAATCACGACCTTGGTAATAAATTAATTCGTAATTTTCCTACATTTGCATGTTTCCTTAATTAATTGTCAGACTGTTACCTACATGTGTACAGGTTCTGTATATATCTCCGAGGACAAGAGGAGAAAGGAAATACAAAGAAACCTTTCAGTCCTCGCACGTCAAGTCTTTTGTTGAAATCAGTACTCGCACTTTTTTACGTGCTTAGTCTATAGGGTTGGGTTATATTAAAGGAACAATAGGAAACACAAAGCATTGTCCTCGCACGTATTGGGAAAGTACGACTGTGTGGACAGAGGAAAAACACGAGAGAGACATTTCTCTGTCATTACCTTCATTAGGCCAAAAAAAACACATTGTGTCGCCCTTAAATGGGACAAATCAGGAGGGAGGGTCGCTTGGTCGTTACGGACAACCCTATCCCTCCAGGGCATGTTTGCAACAACCCTGCCAGACGCATCAGATACTTTGTCACATTGACTTGTGTGGAGAGTCCAGCAAGGTGGAGCTGTCAGCACAGATGCACTGTGCTGCGTCTGGCAGGGTAATGGAGACCGCCAACATAGGGCAAGATAGCTCAGTACATGTAGATAGAGCATCGGTACAGTATTCCGGAGGTCGCAGGTTCAAATCCTGCTCATGCCAGTTTTCCTACAATGTAGCTCACTTGGAAAATTCATTTTAAAATACCTAGTCAGTTTCCCTTGTGGTTTGTTTGACGTTAAAATGAAAAATGACATGCTTGCATCATTACTTCTGCAATTTTGTTTCAATTAACCCTAACTCCCTAGGGTGTGTGGAAAATCATATTGAAATTGGAGGATTCAGGAAAGTACTTATTCAGGTTACTAAGCAAGGTTACGCTTCCGTACTCCCTTACTACAAGTATCTTTCCCATCACCCCTCCCCCAAGGCAGTGATGATCTATGGTTGTCTATGCATAACCTGATAACTTGGCATACTTTGAGTAAAACTAGCTGTTTGGATAGGGGCCTGCTTATTATTGTTTACAGTGGATGGTTCAGCCAAAACTTGGCCTGAATGACACTCAGCACGCAGCAAATAATAAAGCCTACATATCTCACACAGGGCAACAACTTGACAGCCAATTAATTCTTGAAATGTGGCTTGAGGATATATACTCTAGCTCACAGTGTAGCATGTCCTCCGCGCCGGGGGAAAATAATCAGTTTGTTGTGGTTGAGATGCAGTGTGCCAAGGAGCAGCCCGACTTGATGCGTGCGGGTTGTGTGAGTGTGATCACTGGCTGTAATTATGTGCAGGGTATGGTACTCCACAGACGTGATGGATACCCATCTCAGTATTTGCACAACTCTTCTCTATCGTTCACTGGAACCACTGATGGGAATAATGCAAGGTGAATGATGATGATGAATGCATCGATACTGTACAAGATGATGAGGCACTGTAGGCATCCAATCGTCGAAATGACATTTTACAGTTGGAGTGAAATGCTGCTACAGTACGTAGTAGCCATTTTTTTAATCTCAAGATGAAATTCCGTATACATTCTCATTTTCTGGAGCACAGTCGCTTTTTTGGGATGTGGTTATCCCTATTTTAAAGCAAAGAGCTATACATGCAGCAATTTCAAAATTTAACAAAATTATTGTGCAACAAACATGACTTTTGTTGTTTATATTTGCCTTGTTGGTCTGTTGAGGTGTCTGTTTGTTTGTTTGTTTTTTTGTTTTTTTGTTTTGATTTTTTTTGGGGGGGGGGGTTTCTAGCCTGTTCTACAAGTCTCAGATTATTCATATTATTATTAATAGAAAAAAATCTGATTTTGTTTTTATTTAAATCAGATTTTTTGTTTTTATTTAAATCAATTTCTTTTCTTTTTTTACCATTGTATTATTTGCATAAAACATTTGTTTTAAATAAGTCAATATAAATGACCATCATTGAAAGTCGAGTATAACCACACACAATTGTTCATAAAATCGGTACTGAAATCGCTTTCATTGATCATATTCTTTTCTAGAATACATAGTTTGTCTTGAAATCTCTGTTACAGCATCACCATCATACTGCACATTTCTCATCTAAGTTGATAACAGGAACCCCACAACCATGGTGGAATAAAACAATTTAATGTAGCCACCATAAATATCACCATGTAGGCATGTACAGTATGTTTTGTTTTCTTTTAAAGTTTATTTTCTTAGAGTCAGAACAGATTGCATACAATGTACAAACCTTACCCTAATAACCCTAGGGTGTGTGAACAAATCATCTGAGAATTGAGGACTGTTAGGGTTAAGACATCATTTACATGTACATGGATTGCAAATCAAAAAATGTTAGGTTTAATAATCAGCTTCTATCTCTTATCTTATTCATAAGATGGAATTTTGCGTCGGGATGATGTAAATTTAGTATTGGGTTTTGCCCTTCACCGACGAACTTCATAAACACTGTCGGGGGTCGGGGGGTCGGGGGAGCCAGGGGGATCAGGGAATCAATTGATAGGTTTAACTCAATGCATGTACATTTTGTAATATGCCTATGTACAATGTAAGAGATGAATACTGTATCGTACATTACTTCAGAATCATACATTGTACGCAATATAAATGTACATGTAGTACACCGTTTCAGGAAACTGGCCTGATACATCCCTTTAGAGTGAGTATAAGTGATTTAAAGTTAATGAAAGGCAGGTTTGAATAACAGACATTGTTTTTACATTAAAAAATAACAGAAATTTAAAAAAAAATCAAAACGTGATTTTTATTAGTGATTCTTATTATTTTTTTCCCATTGATTTAAATCATGATTTAAGTCAATGATTTAAATTGAGTGATTTAAATCAAACAACCCTGATTCCCGGGTTTGAATCCCACCATGCATTGGTTATCAGTCGCTGCCTGATTCCGTGGGTATTCCCCAGAATATCATTCAGGGGTTTTCCCTCCCACTTCTAAAACTGAAAATTTCTTCGTCGTCTTCCTACAGGTTTCTTCAGCCTTCAGGCTTTTGCACTACGACAGACGCTTTTGAGGAATCCTTGGTTTCATTACAAGAATGAATTGAAATGAATAAAACTGTAATAAGTGGTTTAGTAAAACACTACATGTATTGGTATGTTTTGAGTGACTTTTCAAAACTTGGTTCGAAGATTTACAATAATCTTCAAGTTGAACATCTGCACAAAGATCAATGGGAAGCTGTTTTATTAATCCTCTAAAAAAAAGTGAGCACCTTACTGAATTATTGTTTTAAATATGGTGCCAGAACAAACAAACCTCAAATTCCTATTAAGCCACTTTTGAATATAAATTTAAAACAGCCCCATCTACATGTACATACATGTATGATACTGATGGAACAGGTCATAAGGTATATTGTACATTCAGACTAAAAGACTTCAGTGCACATATTAATGCACCCATGCCAGTTGAAAAGGTTAACCCATGCCTGATAGGTTTGGGCAAGGCTGTCGGTCTCACAAGTGTCTGTGATCAGCACGTTATACTGGGGCTTCAGGAGCGGTCATACTTAATCAGCTCCATTATTTAGTAATAGCCAGTCAGTACACTTGTTTTCTCTCTCTCTTTGTTTCCCTTCAATTATCTTCCTTTACTTTTTTAGTTCAGAATAATTAATTAACAAGTTCGGTCAAGGTTACATCTATATAGCCAGCATGTATGCATTCATTTCACATCTACAACATAAGATACACAGAGTGGAATTATTTCAAGCATAGGGCAATAATGCGGGTGCATCCCTAAATCAGCATAAAACCTGTAATAAATTGACTGATGGTGTGTGCACATGTAACTAATGCAATCGACGAGCAGCCACAAAAATCAATGTAATATGAGGTGTGTATACAATAGACCGGAGGTTTTTGTCAGCCTTAACTACTGCTCAGCAAATACATACGCACGGTCCATAGAGAACTGGTCAATATTCCATGCCGGGCCTAAATTAATGAAGCAGGTGGTATGACAGCAACCTCCCGTGTGCCTTGTCAACATTTACTTTCAAGACGCACAGTAACTGCAGGCAACTGGGCTTGAATGTAGCACAAATATTGTTTCCCCACTGCCTAGACTGATGTTTTTGAAACCCAAATTTAAACAACCTTGACATTTGATTGCCTGAGCTGGTTCATCACTATAGGGCTTTTAAGCGTGCACAACGAGTTTCAAATTGACTGCACAATTTTTACACATGACTATAAACTCTGATGAGCATGCTCAGAATGACATTTGACTCATATCCAATCAAGCCTAGGGAACAAACATTCACTAGATGTCAACATTTACAATGTACATGTATATGGGGGATGTATTCAGAAGAAGTGAACAAGGACTCAACAGATGTCAAAAATCTAAATCCATTCACTGCAACAATCCCGAATACTCCAATTTCAACCCCTTGGGCACGGTATTTTTCCGGGAGACATTGGGGTGTCGCGGCGGTTCTGGCAGCCAAATCGAACCACTACAGTGTGTTTGTGCAGTCAAGTGTATCATAAACAAAAATCCAACAATGGATTGAAACTGCACAAACAGCGGCCAGTGGCGTCATCCGGCCTGGTGGCACTGTTTTTTTGTGCCCACAGGAGTCATCCGTACGCAAGGGGTTAATATGATTTTCATCACACTCTAGGAAGTTTGGGTTAAAGTATACATGTAGCATTGGAAGACTCGACAACATAGTAGCTGGAAGTGTTCAGAAGTTGTAGGATTCAACATATATATATACATAAAATAACAAACCTGTGAAAGTTTGAGCTCAATACACCAACCGATTCATGAGAATATTGAACAACCATTCTGGTTTTAACCGTGACTTTGTGCACATTCATATGGGCTCATTTCGATTGGTGAAATCCGAATAAGCCACAGCCCTTTTCGAGGTCTCCAGATACAATGTATGCATGTCTCAGGATGATTGCCACAGTGGGTACCATCTTTATATACAGCAGGCTTTCAGATTGAAACTAGTTTACTTCAGTTTGTTTTTTATCATTACCAAAGCTATTATATTCATACCTTTAAAAGCAAAGCTCAGTTAAATCCCGGTTCATACTTCATGCGAATGCGAATGCGAAGCAAATTTCATGACGTCAACAATTGAAGTATGAACCGGGCTTTAAACTGTGTTTTTGCCAAATGAACAGAAACAATAAACTGACATGTTGGAGCATTTATTTACGTCACTTAATTCTTTATTAGCTTTTTAGGTTTTCTATTATATTTCAATACTTCTAAATCAAGGTTTCAAATAATTCATTATCTCTAGGGCTGTTCCGAATATACCGAATATTGGATCGTCAACCGAATATTCAAATATTCTTGCCGGTTTGAATAGTCGAATATATATGCACGTACAGATATGACTGATGCTATTTTAGTAGAAAAGTTACGGAGCTTAGCAGTGTCAAATGCTGCATTTTTTTCGAAAGGTAACTTTTTTTGTGGCCAGAGGTTTTTGTTCCCGTCCGTAAAACCCTTGACACTTGTAAAAAAATGTTGACTGCAAAAACGGAGGCTGGAGTTTGGTTTCTTGAAAAACTTGATCAGCGAGTATCGAATATTCGAATATTCGGTCAAATCCAGTTTCAAATAATCGAATACTTAATTATTCGAAAATGAACAGCCCTAATTATCTCTGAGAAAATAAGTGGTTTGAAGCAAGCTACAATTAGGAAGCTACATGCAAATAACTGCCTAAAACAAACTTATTAACATCACATTGTTTGGAAAAGTTAGCAAATGTTACATTACCCATACACCAGAAATTCTACAACATAATGTAACAAAACAAACAAATATCAACAAAACTCTGCAGTTACACTGTCAATGGTAACAAATGCCCGCGCAACGCAGTGGCAAAGCTGCCCCTTTATTCAACACAAACTATTCCAGCATGGAATTGATATTTTCTACACTGCATGACAAACTCAACTGATGAATAATGCAAGAATAATTTATTACAAGCACATGACAAATTACCGTTGGGAAGGCAGTAATTCAACATGCACACTGTAAGGGCAGAAATATGGTTTCAATTTTTTGACATTTGGAAACAAAGTGTCCAAATTGGCTGTATTTTTTTGTAAATGTTCCAAATTACCAGCACCTACCTTTTTCAGTAGTGATGTCAACATTGATCACTGTGTACAAGTCTGTTCTGTTTCACTTTTGAACCAGGTAATATCCGATGACAGCAAAATATTCTTCAGCACAAAATTCAGGGCTCGAAATTCCCAAAAAAATGTACTTGCGCTTTGCGCAAGTTGGCATTTGAAACAACTTGCGCTAACAAAATTTAACTTGCGCTAATTTTTGTAATTCAATGTATGTATGACATATGAAATACAGGCAAAGCTTCGGATGCCGGCCGCTTACTTTTGAAGAAAGAGAGCAGACTTTTCTACTTCGGTGATGAACGTTTCATGATGATCGGAAACCCCAAAATGCAAGAAAAAAATGTCACAAAATATCTCACTTCTCCGTCATTTAAAAGCCGATCAGTGCGCGAAACGATGTCAACGTTTACGTGTAAAATCCCCGCTCCACGCAACGCACGCTCGCACCCGGCGGTTTCAGTTACATTCAACGACTGACTTGTATGAATGGGAGCGAGGTTACACATCGCCCAGCAGCATGTCTGGTCCCCAACGCAAGACATGCATAAAAAGGCAATGATGTACTGTACGTGCAGTCTGCACCGTTCTATGTACATTAACATTGCACGGATTTCGTTCCGATCTGCATGCAGGGATTGTGCGAGCGCTATGATCATAAGTATAGCTGCTGGGCCGCGGGACAGACAGACAGAAAAGCTACAGTAAAACATGTTTGTTAAACTTATTGTTTTAATCAAATCATACAGGTTATCATTGTGGAATATCAGTAGACAAAAACCGGTACTTTTCCAACTTGCGCAAAACGCAAGCTTGAGTCGAGGATAACTTGCGTTCGGGTATTTTTCACTTGCGTTGCGCAAGCACTACAATGGTAATTTCGAGCCCTGAAATTCCTTGACTTTTCAGTGACATTCGGCTTAAACAAGTCCAGTGTTGCGCGTATAGACGACCACCTGCCAGGTGGTCGTTTTTAAACCGTGGCCATGGCCATCGTCTGTCCGTATTTGAGAAGTTAAAAGTAGTATACATGTACAACATTTGCTTTGGCTGTAGTTTTCAGAAATAAATGGATTTGGGGGTTAAAATGTAGTATTTTATAGCGTGCTAGCAAATGCTGTAACACTGACCTGTTTAAAGATTTGTGTGCATAGATGCTGCGAAATTGAGAGAACAAAATTCTGCTCTAGTAGTCTGGTTCCCTGACCCTACTTTAGACAAATCGGAGGGATTTATAGAGTCAGGGAATTATTGGAAATCATTGGAAAAACGATATAAATTTCCACTTTTCTTGAAAACGACAGCACACCGAGTGCCAAGATTTCACAAGATGCTTGAGACTGCTACATGTATTTACTTGCAGTCTAGTAGTGCGGTATTTCATTAAAATTCAGTAGTTTTTTTCTTTTTATGTTTGCAAATGTTGTATACTGCCTTTAACCAGCTAATCAGTAGAGCAATAATTGGATTTCTTCAGTAATAAATGTAAGCCCTTGACACAACAGCAGCAGAGATTAAGCACTGATGAATTGGGGATATTTCTTTTTATATTCACATCTCATTTTTGTCAACTTCTGTTTGCATTCCAACTGTGGGCAACTCCAATGAACTACTTTCATCAAAGCTCCATGCTTGGACAGTACAGAATCCAGCATTCTGAAACTGCATTATGCTTACCTTTTTTTTGTACTACACAGCCTTGAATAAGTTACATGCAGGGCTTGGTCAAATGAACATTATTCATTTGCTAACTTTGGAATACAAAAAGCCCTCCTCGTACAATAATTACCATTAGAAGGATCCTGTATATTAACAAGCATCCCTTGAGTTTTTGTTTTCCCTACATTACTGAATAGGAAGTATTGGCATCAATATACTGACAATAGTCAACGTAAATATTTATACACGTCACCTCCGGTATACAGTATATGGATAGATATACATGCTATACATCATAGAACATTTTCTTTAAATTCATTCCTGCGAGCACTGCAGCAGAACATTTATTGTAAATAATGCAGCTGTACTCGCACACGTATACTACAAGAAATTATGTATGATACATGCCATATGTTGGAAGGTACCCTCGGGTTTTAACTTTTTTTTAGAATTCTCTACAATCCTAACGTACAGAAGGAGACTACATTACATTTTGCTATTCAGAAGTAAAATTTTGAATTTGGAAGATGGAAAATTTATATTCCTGCCTTGTATGTTCTAACAAGCTACGGCTTATATTTTTGGTTTAACCCTTTGCATACGGAAGACGCCATATGGCGCCAAAAAACAGTGCCACCAGGCCGGATGATGCCATTGGCCGCTGTTTGTGCAGTTTCAATCCATTGTTGGATTATTGTGTAAGTCACGCTTGACTGCACAAACACATTGTGGCCGTTTCGCTTGGCTGCCAGAGCCACCGCAACACCCCGACGTCTCCCATAAAATGCCGTACTCAAGGGGTTAAGATGTCATTTGGCCTGTACAAAATGTTTTAATCTTCTAAATGTTTATTGTGAAACCCCACACAGCATTACAAACATTTTTACTTTCTTTTTTCAGAGTAATACCTGAACTTGCCGAATCCTGTGATAATCAAAGGACATTAAACCGACACAAATTATTAACCCTTTCAGTACCATTATTGTTTATTTTCTTATCTTCCCCCCACCACATTGTTTATTCAGTCAAGCATAAACCACTCAGGCTGAATGGTTGTATTTGCAACCAAAGAGTTCACCCTCAAGAGTTGATTGAAAAGGAAGACCTTGTTCTCCTCTGACTCGCTTTATCAAACAGGGAAATGGTACTCCATACACACAACTGTAATGGGGAAGTCCAGATAATAGAGTTTTCTCAAGATATTATTATGGTGACATATGAATTTGATTGCCCATTAGAAAGATCTGAACAAGCTCTTTAATGTTGGTATCATGTATGAATGGCAAAAAGCACGTTTGTTAAAATACATTGTTTGGATACTCTGGTGTGTGAAGTTTAATACATCATAGTTTCTGATCAATTTAACAACTAAATTTTCAGAAATGTGATATATGTGGTTAAGTTCTTATTAACCTCTCACAGCCGCAGTTTGAACAAAAACCGCCTGGCCGGTTGTCAACTATACGGGCATTCCTGCCCGTACTCAATCTATGTTTCAACTATATTATCTTTGACTGGATGTGTAATTAATAGAGCTTTTTTCAAACAAAGTTTTCATTCACACAAAAGGGGGCTCCAAGTGCACTCTATTCAGTGTGGTGCCTATTGTTTGCATTACGCTTGGCTGCACAGCCCGTTCTTGGCATACCATCAATAACAAGGGGTTAATCCAATATCAACTCTTCCCAACAAATGTACATCTCCAATACATCAGACGCCACTGAAAAATAGAACAATTTTGGGCCACATAGATCCTCACAATAGACTTGTAACAAAGGAGATTTCACCAGGAAATGATTAACTATTCAATTTCTGTGACACTTACAATGGCCAAGTCCCCAGATGCTCTGGTACTGGGAAATGGGAAGCACTTATTAGCATGATTATCCTTCTAAAATATATGCACTGGTGGTTAGGAAATTTATCATTTGCTGTGTTCGGGCAATTACGTTTTTTGTCCAGAGGTATCCATTAAATGGAATCCTGTGTGTCCAATAACTGCATCAATTGGTATGATACTGACAAGAACTATGTGATTGCCATTGTCCTGCTATAATGAGTTGCTTGTCACAGTACATGATGATGTGAAGTTTCAAGAATTATGGGGGACAAAAAATCGAATTTGTCTTCTTTTTTTTCATCTCGTTTTTGTTCTTGGAATTCTATTATCAAATTCATTTGTCATACAATTTACATAAATTCCGATCATAAAACTTTTGGAATTTAGAAATGTGGCAATTCTTTGTTTTTCTTTCAGCATATCAGTTATTTTACTAATCTTGGTCTTTCTGTGAACACTTTTGAAGATCTGAGAAATCTATTTTCAAGTTTAATTCAATAAAGTACCGGAGTCTGACGTCACTTGGCACAACAACTGGCTCCAAACAAATGTAGATTTCGACTGTTCATTGGTTAACAGCCAGTCATGCAAACACATTGACACAAAATAACAAAAGTATTCTGCTTCCAAACAGTGCATGGACGTCATCACTTCGGTACTCTATGAGGATCACCATTATCCTACATCACACATTTAAATGTTAACAAAGCAAGATTTTTCAAGTTTCTTTACAGTTCAATGTTTTAGAGTCAACGGTATCAGTCTAATCTTTACCAAATTGCCATCTGAACCTCTACTTTTCACAGAAGAAACTTTTCAAAGTTGAGGGAATAAGCTTGAAATATTAATGGGTTTCGATATTCACTGCACCACAAGGCTAGTGGCCCAAGACTTCATTGGAGCAAAACAATTTTTTTCTCAACCAGGTCCAATCAAAAATTAATAAAGCACACTCTGTTTACAGGTTCAAAATTAACTCACTACTGTATTCTTCTAACATACTTTATTAAGAAACCAAACAAACAAACAAACAAACAAATGAAAATGTATTCTATTTTGCGCATGTGCAACCCTCTAAAAAGGCTCTCTTTTTTGGGGGGCGGGGGGGGGGGGGGGGGGTTACCCAAAATGCTCACAAAGAAACATCCAAATTATTGTGGGATGCAAATAATTCAACATTTGTAAAATAATTATTTGACTAAAAAATGTTATCATTCGATGTCTTATTCAAAAGTGAATCACTTTTATATTGCTGGGGAAAAAAAATCAATTTATTTTTCGGAGTGAAACGTAAAGAGAGCACTTTATACATGTATCTTTAAAAACCAAGCCGCAAGAAAACATCTCAAACTTGGGCATATCAGATTCATTTGGTTTAAGCACATTTTATGCAAGACTGCCAAAAATATTAAAAACAACAAGACTGATGCATAAATTACATGGCTCAGCAGCAGTAGGCAGTGGGCATTTATTTATAGTCCTGACGTTTGATTAAATCATGCCAGCGCTACCGTTTATGTTTTGCAGGGAACTACTAACTATTAGTGGAGTATCTATGGGGGACCCCCCGTGCACCCCCCCCCCAGAACTAATCCACACCAACTTTTTCTGGTGCGTTTTAAGGTCCTAAAACACATTTGGGATGTTAACAGTGAAAAAAACCCGATGCTCTGGCGATATCCAAGATGGCGGCCAATATGGCCGCCAAAAATGGTCAAAATTGGGGAAAGTCATATATCAGCCAAAAAATATGATAAAAACATTGTTTTTAATGTTAGATATATGTTTTTGACCCTTACAAATTCATTTCTGGTATTCTTGTTTTGCTATCAGGCTTCAAATTCAAGATGGCGGCCAATATGGCCATCAAAAGTGGTCAAATTTAAGAAAAATCGTATATATCAGCAAAAAATTATGATAAAGGCATAAATTAAATGATTTGATATGTTTTTACCCTTACAAAATACTTTCAAGTATTCTTTTATTTTGCTACCATTCACCAAATTCAAAATGGCGGCCAATATGGATGCCAAAAAATGTGAAATTTGGGAAAAGTCATATATTGGCCAAAAAGGTAAGTGATGAGTGTAAGTAAAAGTTGACATTATGTAGGCCTATTTGAAAGTCATTTTAAACTCATATCTGGCTTTTTCTGATTTGTAAACATGTTTAAAATTCAAGATTGTGGTCAAAATTACCGTAATAAATTAAAAGAATTACAAAATACATGTATCAGCAAAATATTAAAATAACCATGAACAGTCACTTGATGTTTTGAAAGAGAAAATAATACATATGTATACCAATTTTTTCAATATCTGGAGGTATCTCATAAAAAGGCTTAAGTAAAACCTATAGACATTCTATATTGCGATTGTCCACCGCTTTAACACACACTTGGTAACACTACTGTTAAAGACAAAATAATATACCCATTATGTTTTTACAATTGGAGGTATCTCAAATAAAGGCAAAAGTTAAACCTATAGACATTTTATATAGCGATTGTCCACTGCTTTAACACACACTTGGTATTGTGAAAGACAAAATAATAAACCCATTCTGTAATACATCTGGAGTTATCTCAAATAAAGGCGAAACTTAAACCTATACACATTTTATATAGCGACTGTCCACCGCTTTCACACTTGATATTTTGAAAGAGGAAAAGCATTGCAATATCTACATTTCATATAGAGATTGTCTACTGCTTTGAATATGACATAGCATTAGTCACCGTCATAGTCGTCAAGACCTGAACAGTCAGATTTATTTACATCATCTTCATCGATATCGACATCTTCGTCATCTGACGTTTCCTCCTCTGTGACTTCAGCCAGGATGTCTTCAAGACGGGATTTGCAAGACGGGATGGCAAGATAGGTCCCTCTGACCACACTGGCTCAATGAAGTCTCCACATCAGGTCCAGCCATTCTCTGTAGGGGGTGGAATTTCCGCATCAGTCCCACCAGATCCACCCTTGCATCCTTGGACAGGCAGATTCCCACCACCTGTGACCAGCTAGGTTCTAGTGTCTCCGGAGCTGATTTCGGGAAGATTCAGCAGCTCACCCTTTCCTCCAGCAACCACGCCAAATCAAGAAACTCCGGAGTATCACAAAGCGCAAGACCAAGACCAGTCCCAGCCCTGCTTCCACCCAGGTAATGGGATCACCTATATCCCCACTCCCACAGCCCCGACCCTGGCCATGGGATTTTCTATATCCCTCTACGCCCCCAACCCTCCAGCCGAATGAGATGCTCTGTACCCTCCAACCTGCACCACACCAAACCCCACCTTCGCTCTCAAGAATCCTTCATCACCCGGCACATAGTCAACCTGAGCCAGCGTACCCTGTCCGCGGAAGAGACCTTGTCCCTTGTCCCTCGATCATCCCCTGTAGAAGAGATCATCCAACACACCGAACCCACCCTCTGCCATCTTGACAAGCATGCTGCCGATGAGATCCGTCTGCAGATCAATCAAGCCCTCCGGAAACACAAACCAGCCAAGCCTAACATCTCCAGACAAGACCGGTCAGCCATCACATCACTGCACCAAGACAAGTCCATCCACATTCTTCGAGAGGACAAGGGTAATGCCACTGTCGACAGGGCCGAGTATGACTGCAAGGTGGCGGACATCCTCAACTCGGACTGCCGTGAAATCCGGAAAGACCCTACACCATCCATCGAGAGGAGGCTGCAAGGCAAGCGTCTTTCTCTCTAGCGTTCCGGCAACATCTCTCAGTTTGAGCAGACCGCCATCGCCACAGCAGATCGCCATCGCCACAGCAGATCACAGACCTAGGGTTTGGCTCCTGTACATTGACACCTTTATCATCTGGCAGCACGGAAAGTATAACCTTTGGCTTTTCTTGGAACACCTCAACGGGCTTCACAGCAGCATCCAGTTCACCACACATTTCTTGATGTTGAGGTGTCCAGAAAGCAGGACGGCAGTCTTACCCGCAGTGTCTACCGCAAACCCACCCAAACCGACAGATACCTCCACAGCAGTTCCTTCCATCACCCCAAGATCAAGACTTCCATCAACTGGGCCCTCGTCCGCAGGGCATACAACGTCTGCGACAAGGAACATCAAACCCAGGAACTCCATCACGTCACCACAGCACTGCAACGCAACGGATACAAGCCCAGCCAAGTCAAGACACAAAACCCCAGATCCACCCCCGGCCAAAGGGTCGCCTGTACCCAAAGCCAACTAGTTAGGGTCCCTAGTCCTGTTACTCTCCCCTACTTAGGCAGTACTTTACATCAAATCCAGCGCATCCTCCACAAGCATGGGATTCGAGTCTACCACACAGCCCCCATAAAGATCCAGAATCTGCTGACTTCGCACAAGGACCGGTCAGACCCAGAGCGCAGGCCAGGAGTGTACAAGATCCCCTGCCAATGTGGCAAAGTGTACATCGGCGAGACTGGCAGGGACCTCCCCACCAGACTCAATAAACACAAAGCCCATGGCAGAAAGGGAGACTATGAGAAATCATCCATAGTCAAACACTCCCACACCGAAGACCATCAGATCAACTGGAGCCAGGCCGAACTCATCACCAGCATCGAACGCTGGTACCCCTGCCGCATCAGAGAAGCCATTGAAATCTTCAAGCACAACACGGTTCCCCAAGACATCGGTTTCTCCATCAGCGACATCTAGGGCCCCATCCTTACCTCCCAGTCCAATGGGTCTCCTATACCCTAGGATAACTTACATGTAGTTTAATTCTCCAGCCTATGGGTCCCCTATACCCTTGGCAACCTCCCCCTTCGCTCCCTTCCTTCAGAATGACACGCCTCAATGATCATCAAGCATCCCCAAGCCCTGCAGGAGTTTGCATCCTTCTCACGCTTAATCGCTTCTAGACACCATATAAGCCCGCTTCACCGTTGGAATCCCTCAGTCTAGTGACGACAGGTCACTAGCATACTGTCCGTAACGTTGATGAGTTCCCTCCGGTTCTTTTCAGAACACAAACTCACAAAAGAGATTTAATACATGGTTCTACCGCAAACCAGTTACCTTAGGTTTAAGTTTGCCTCTATTTGAGATAGCTCCAGATGTATTACAGAATGGGTTTATTATTTTGTCTTTCACAATGCCAAGAGTGTGTTAAAGCAGTGGACAATCGCTATATAAAATGTCAAATACTTTTGCCCTTATTTGAGATACCTCCAGATGTAAATTACATGGGTACAAAATGTATATTAATTTGTCTTACAGTACCAAGTGAGTGTGTGTGTTAAAGCGGTTGACAATCGCTATATAAAATGTCTATAGATTTACTTAAGCCTTTTTGTGAGATACCTCCAGATATTAAAGAATTGGTATATGTATTATTTTCTCTTTCACAATTGCAAGTGAGTGCTCATGGTTATTTTAATATATTGCTGATACATGTATTTTGTATTTCTTTGGTCATTTTGACCGCAATCTTGAATTTGAAACATGTTTACAAATAATTTTACTTATACTCATCACTTACCTTTTTGGCCAATATATGACTTTTCTCAAATTTGACCATTTTTGGCATCCATATTGGCCGCCATCTTGAATTTGGTACATGATAGCAAAATAAAAGAATACTTGAAAGTATTTTGTAAGGGTAAAAACATATCAAATCATTTCATTCATGCCATTATCATAATTTTTGGCTGATAAATACGATTTTTCTCAAATTTGACCACTTTTGCTGGCCATATTGGCCGCCATCTTGAATTTGAAGCATGATAGCAAAACGAGAATACCAGAAATGAATTTGTAAGGGTCAAAAACATATATCTAACAATTTTATTTGTGCTTTTATCATATTTTTTGGCTGATATATGACTTTTCCCAATTTTGACCATTTTTGGCGGCCATATTGGCCGCCATCTTGGATATCGCCAGAGCATCGGGTTTTTTTCACTGTTAACATCCCAAATGTGTTTAAGGACCTTAAAACACACCAGAAAAAGTTGGTGTGGATTAGTTCTGGGGGGGGTGCACGGGGGGTCCCCCATACATACTCAACTATATAGCCAGAGACTGTTGTCAACTTAACCAAATTATGTCCAATGCGGACAGCCGGTAAACTTGCCAATTTGTCAAGTGTCGATCGTCGGTTGTCGGTTTTACCCTCCGCAGCAGTAAGTTTTACAGGCCCAAGCAAGTAGCGGAAGAGTTACGTGGTAGGTTTTACTTCGCTCAAAAGTCCAATGCGGACAGCCACGGTAAAGTAAAACCTACATTTTGATCACGTGCCGTCTGCAGATCAATGCATGCCGCGCCTCTACGTTGGCATACACAATGAAATGCGTGTAAATTTAGCGCGTTCTACAAAACCACAGAGGACATTCACTGCATAATAGTTTATTTGGCCAAGGACTTTCAGCGAGCCGTGTAATCCAAGTGCGGACGCATGGAAGAATAACCACAGTGGAATGTTAACAATCACGTACGGTAACTTTTGACAATAATTAGTCCAATGCGATCGCGGCTTATGACAGCTATCTACTCAGTACTGCAAGTTACAAAATGCAAAATCATCTTCAATCTTGTATGATCTATTCCTTCCCTCCATGGCACCAAGTCTACGGTGTTATCCTCGTGTATGCATGCCCACGGAGCATGTCCAATTAGGATAAGCCATTGCATTGCAATGTAGGCCTATGGCTAAAATAATTAATAAAAATAATTTTAAAAATTATAATAACTAATTTATCGGAAAGAGTTCCATATCCGGCCATCACTTGGACCTCGTGCACAAAGTCTATGGGCCATGACAGAAAAAGTCAAAGTATTTTCAAAGAAAAAGTTTAAATTTGTTCCCTCCTAAATTCATGTTTCTTCATCAGATTTACACTTTTTGGTAGTTTTTAACTCATATTAAGAGAAAATAAGTGATGGCCAGATATGTAACTCTTTCCAATTTATCTAATTTACAAACAAAAATACAAACATTTAAAAATTCAACACTTTTATAAGACATTCCTACACATTTTGTGCTTGATTAAGCCTGATGACATTCCAAAGAGTAATAACAAAATTGAACATTCTCTTATGATCATAGCATGTTATTTAGCTTGAAATAAACAAATGCTGACAATGCCTGCAGCACACAGACATGACAGAGTAATGTTTCTTAGACAAAACATACCTACCCTAGGCCTAGTACTATTTAGAACAAAACGTCTACAACTGAGTTAGAAAATAAAAAAAAATCTTCAGTTTATCTACACTCGATCCGGTAAGACAATTTCCAAATACATGTACATCGTTCTTATGGGTTACATTGTGTTTCTTCCTCCATGATTGTACATACCATGGAGGATATCCTTCCTCCATGTATATACATAGGCTTACATGTATACATTCCTTCCTCTCTGACTCCTTGATTAAATAAAGAAGGTCGCGTGCCTAGCCATTGTCCAGCGCCCACAACACACGGGCCGTGTTACACGGTTCAGCAAACACGACAAAAAGTAAACAGGGAAAGTGCCCATTCAGCCTTTTGATGAATTATAACAGATCTTTGAGTGTTATTCACATACCTGATTAAAAAACTGTCAAGCTCCTTTAACGTCTTGGCGAGTAGAAAATTTAGCTTAAAAGGAGTACAGGAGAATATTTACACCGGACCGTCTTCGGGTCGACAACAGAAAAGGTGGCCATCTTCGATTAGAAAATAATGGAAAGCTTGCGCTTGCAAGTAGGTTTCTATTTGACGCCCTCTTGCGACGGGAAGTCGGTTATATCTTTAATTGGATCACGAATCAACAGCAACAACAGTGTTCCTGATAATTATGCTGATATTAACCAAGGATTAAACAAATTTTAGTAATGATAAGTATTTTGCTTTTTTTTTTTACTGCAATGCACTGACAGGCAAACCAACTTATTGCCGTCAGCGAGCCAAGCCTACATCAGTTTATGCGAGTCCAGTTATCGGGGGTGGGGGGGGGGGGGGGGGGGTCGGGGGGAACGTGGGGGTGGTACTATACTCACAGACTGAATTATTAGTAATGTTACGCCCTCAAAACTGACCGCGGCAAAACATGAGTGCTAGTCATCAAATTCATTCATGCATAAATGATGCACGCCATAAATGACACCTTAGCGCACGTTTAGCACAGTCAGCTGTTTATTTAGCACTATACTAAAAAGAGCCTCTTTTATAAACCCGGACTAGTGCGCAGATCGGTGCTATTTTCGTCAATTTGGAATTCGTCTATAGACTAATCCGGCGACCAAAATTAGAAGCATTTACTGCGGTGGCATCACGCTCGCGTGCATGTTAGACGCACGCGCTCGACGCAGCTTCGACCAACAGGGTGTTTACAACTTGCCAAAATGCGCACGCGACTCAAATTGAAGAACGCGGGCAGCCTGCACGCGAGCGCGGCACCACTGTAAAAATGGCGTCGGCGAATTCCTGTATAGACGAATCCGACGACCAAAATTAGAAGCATTTACTGCGGTGGCATTACGCTCGCGTGCGTATTTTTTCGCACGCGCTCGATGCAGCTTTGACCAACAGGGTGTTTACAGCTTGCCAAAATGCGCGCGCGACTGAAATTAAAGTACGCGCGCAACCTGCACGCGAGCGCGGCACCACTGTAAAAATAGCTTTACCGCACTCTGGGTTGATTACTTTTGAATATATAAAGCCCCCTAACCAAAGACATTGACAAAAGTAACTCGGGGACAGATGCAGGAATGACTGGCCTCAGGATGTAAAAACTTCTGGGCTCGATAGGGACAACCGACTCGTTACCTGAGATACTTCTCCCAGCTGGCATTAGGTGTCAAGCCCAAGAAGGCGTAAGTCTGATACCTCAGGCATAGTCGACGGACCCATATAAATGGAAGGAAATATATCATCTCTGGAGCGAGAAAGAGAAAAGAGCTTAGTTTTCTTTTCATTGAAAGTTATTAGCCAATCGTTTCCCCATCTCAAAACCTTCTCTATACCCCTATCAAGAGTGTCGGCCACCACACTGCGAGAAGTATTAGAAGAGTTAGGGGAAACATAATAGAGGGTTGAGTCGTCAGCATACATAGCGAGCTGAGACAAGACATTATCGGGCAGATCGTTAATATATACAAGAAAGAGAGTATAAAGGACCAAGGACTGAGCCCTGAGGAACGCCTGAATTGACTGTGTAGGAGAGGATTGACCTTCAAGGACAACCTTCAGCTTGCGGTTAGAAAGGAAAGCAGAGATAATAGACAACATTCTACCTGTCACACCATATGATTTCACCTTGTGGAGCGGACCATTATATGCCAAACTTTATCAAAGGCCTTTGAAATGTCCAACGCTACAACACGTGCCTCACCCCTGCTATCTAGGGCCCTATTATAATGGTCAGTAATTAGGGACAGCAGATCACCAGTCGAGCGGGAATGGCGAATACCATATCCAAGGAGCTGTTGGTTAATAAAGCATTCAAAAATCTTACTAATTATGGGAAGAAGACTAATAGGACGGTAATTAGTAGATTCAGAACGCTCACCAGGGCCCTTGAAGACATGGACAACGGATGCCACTTTCCAAGATGAGGGAAACACAGATTCAGACAAGCACAAACAGCTTGGCAAGAACAGATGAAAGTTCAGGAGAACACATTTTCAGAACAATAATAGGGATCCCATCTCGGCCAGTAGCCTAATTGGAGGCATCTAAGGTATGATGCCGGCAACCTTCTTAGGGGTGATAATTAAGAGGACCACAGGGACCACATTGTCTGTACGAGAAGGAAAGGCAGGAAGTGTATGCCCCCTCATCGTTGACTGTTGAATTACGGACAAAATTGTTGGCAAAAAGGTTCGCCTTGTCCAGTGGAGAAGTAAAGACTTCGGGTCCATGAAAGAGAGGAAGATAATGGAGGACTTTTTGATGGTTTATTACACTGTTAGCAATCCGCCAAAAGTCTCTAGAACCAAGCCGCTGTGCTGCAATAAAATCAGCAACAGAGTTTGCGTAATGCTGCTTAGCGTCCTCTAAAACTCCCTTGCAACGATTACGGGCTTCATGGAAAAGACGCTTACTATCCAAAGTTCCCAAACGATGGTATGTCTTAAAGTAATAGTTCCGATGTGCAGTTGCTGCAGCACATTCTGGAGTGTACCAGGGTTAAGAATGGGCTTTGGTCTGGTAGGTTCGCGAGGGGGTGTATACAGCGGCGTAGCCAGGGCTATCTCCATAGGGGGGCGAGTGGGGGGATGGATGTTACAGTGGGGGGAGGGGGGGGGCGCTCACAGTGATTTTTCTTTATAATGCTATTGTTTTCTACGTTTTCGAAATTTTCAGTGGGGGCGACTGGGGGGGGCGACAAATGTTTTTATGGGAGGGGGGGCGTGCGCCCCCCCCCCCCCCCACGCACCCTCTTGGCTACGCCACTGGGTGTATATCTCCATACCAAGGCTAATCCATTCGGATAGCTCCGATCGACTGCCAGATCAGGACCAAGACTTAGAACTGACAACCAAGGCACACTGTCAGCAAGAAAAGACCGGAAACCATCCCAGTCAGCCCTTCCCAACTGAAAAACAGTACGGTGGAAAGGCTGAAATGTAGTTGGAGAGGAAGAATATGAAACAGAAACAGAAACAATTGAATGATCAGAGTTACCAATTGGAGATAAAACTTTAGCAACACAGTCGTCCGGATTTGAGCACAGGAAGAGGTCAAGCAGGTACCTACCATCGGAAGCACGGTCCGGCATGTGGGTGGGAGATGAAACGATCTGGGTAAGGCCTTTTGAGAAATTGAAAAATTGTAAGCTGCCGTACCAGCTATGTCAGTGTTGCGAGAATGAACCAACCACTCCTTGTGGTGGACATTGTCACCGAATACCATGACTTGAGCAGCAGGATGCTGGGAAATAGCACGACCAATGCTGTCAGAAATGGCATCTATTACTGCACAGGATGATGATGAAGGTGAGCGATATAGACAAAACAGGTATGTAGTAGAATGGAGGAGCGAGAGGCGAAAGCACATGGAGGCCCTACTCTTGGTCGTTACATTCCAAGGTGCTTTCACGGGCTACAGGCAGTGTAGCTTTAATGTACACACCAAGACCATGGGATGGTGGATGGTCAAGGCGGTGAAAGATAAATCCATGTCATCCGCTCAATCTGCTCTCTGACAGAGCTAACAAGTCGGGAGAGTTGTTGTAGTGGACAAACGACTGAACAGAAGTGACGTTGGAACGAAAACCCCTGATATTGGACAAAGCAATTATACCAAGGGGCTTAGAACCCAGCGCACGGGGAGGTGGATTAGCGCGAACAGGTAAGGTATCCAAATTAATCGGTTGTGAAGTCATGTTGATGGTATAAGAGTAAAGGAAATCACAGCTAACCGAAGGATTGAAACAAGCCCAGGACAATTTGGATGAGTCAACAATGCCATTCCGATGGCCTAGGGAATGCAACCGAAAGTGGCTGCACGGACCACCATCGATGTATGTCCATGGCAGTACAACCATTTCGAAATTTTTCACCTGTTGATAGATCAGCCTCTCGATCAGAGCATTACCAATGAGTTCGGGATCCTGCACTAACAGGCGGCCATGACCTGCAGCATGTATGTTTCCGGTACCCTTCGAAAAGGCCAAGTTCAGAAGATCCAAAGAAGGCCATGGGCAAGTATACAATACAATTATAAGAGCAGGCGTAACTGTGAAAGTAAAGGGAAAAGGAGAAAGAAAGAAACTGGCAAAAACTTCGTCTAGTTCTAGAACAAACCTCTTCACAGAACCGCAGCAAAGGTTGGGGTAACGACACCAGGCGGAAATGAACAATGATCCTACCCCCAAATTTGAGGTCGACTAGTCAACCAAAACTAACGAGCTCGACCTGCCCGAGTTTGTGATCAGAGTTCTCCTTCTCCTAGGCAGATTGCCGACCTAGGCTAACGAGTTCTACCTACCCGGGTTTGTGATCAGAATTGTCCATCTCCTAGGTAGCCTGACTGACAACCAAGTCTAACGAGCTCCACCTACCCGGAGCAACCTGGTTCTACCTCGTTCTCGATATTCACCTCGAGACCACGTGTGAAATAGCGCGGCGTGACCAAGCGAGTTCACTGTGCTGCTGAACCTCGCGACGTTCAGACGTGACTTTTGTCCAGGGCGAATAGCACTTGCTCGCTATTTAGTTTAGCGTACACAACATGGCTGTACAACCGGCTGAGCACGGCGAGTTTACCCTGAGCCCGGAGGATGAAGAACTGGTTGATCTTCTCTCACCTCAATCTAGTAATTTGGATAGTCATTTTCAAAGTGAACAAAGAAACTGGCAGGAGAGGGATTCGAACCTCTGACCTCCGGAACACCGTACCGGCGCTCTACCAACTGAGCTATCTTGCCCTGTGTTGGCGGTCTCCCAAATTGTCAGTATCTTTGTTCGGGTATAGGCGCTATAGTCAGAAGTCATAAACCCAGAATGCCGTATAGCCAAGGATCACACCCAATTGAACGGTACAACCTGGGAAGCGACATTGTGGGGATCACTCAATGAGGATACGACTTTTTAACTTTTAAGTTTGATAGTCCTGAGGGCTCAGGGTTTCCTGGCGCGTTCTCTGGTTGTCCACCCGCGCAACCTGTTGGCCACGATGGCGCACCAAAACAGGAAATGCCACAAGTAAAGGAAAGTTTCCTCAAAAGAAAAAGCGAGGCCATGGTGAGCAAATGGACGAATTACAGTTGGATAATTCCGAAACTGTACGAACATGTTACCAGGTCATAATGACTTTAGGCCAAATAATGAAAGGTGCAATGGAATCAGTTCAGGCAAGCTTCACCGAGCAATTCCAGGAATTTACTCATATGTTCATGGCCTCCCAGCCGCAGTCTAATGACGAGGCTCAGAGTAATTCTGGTCAGGAAGGAGTGTTGCCGGGGAGAAAACGGCAGAAACTGGATGGTGGAAATAGCCGCTATGATCATGAGTCTAGCGTGGCAAGCTGCAACAACAGATAATTCTGAACAAAATGATCTACTTGCACATATTGCACAAGTTTTCCCAGATAGACGAACAGTACATGCCCAGTTAGCATCAATTGGGAACTCTATAATGCGGGGCAAATTGCATGATGAAAAATTAAAAGAATTGTATAAAACATTACAACAGACAACAGAATTGTGAGCGGGTAGTTCCAACAAAAGTGAACAAACTCATTTCGGACAATATGTCGAGCAGTACCCGCTCCCAGGACGTGAAATTTCAAAAAGTTCAAACGTCCATAATTCAATCAGTTGTACCTGCATGTGCTTCACCTTTCGGAGCAACTGCTTTAAGCATCCAACAAGAAGGAGCTTGATAAGCTTGACATAAAATCACTGCTTTGTAATGCAACAGATGCGATCGCACTCATGGCTAATGCCAATTATCAGTTGAATATGCGACGCAGGGAATTTTAATATCAAGCATGATATCAATCCCAATTTTAAACATATTTGTGATACTACTGTTCAGTTCACTGAGCAACTTTTTGGGAATGACCTACCCAAACAAGTAAAAGATATGTCGAAGGTAAATAAAGTTGGCTTACAATTGGCAGCCATTTCCCATGGGGGACGTGCTAGAGGGCGGTCTGGGCACAGGTCGTATGACAGAGGTGTCCACCAGTACCGGGGCGCAAGAGGCGCCGCAGGCCGTTTTTGGGGTACTCCCGTCTGTACAACTACAACCGCAGTGGCAAACGACCTTACAAGAACAAGTAACACAGGAGGTAAGCCAACCTTCAAATCAAAGCTCAATTGAGGCCACAATAGCAGGTCGTTTAAAGGATTTGTTTCCTCTTAGACGAATATTACCTCTGATAGGCAAGTCCTTCATACAGTAAAAAATTGCCATATTGAATTCCAGGAAGGGTGCAGCCCTTTTCAAATTTGTCCGCCAACAGAAATTAACTTTCATGAGACAAAGAAAATAATTCTCGATTTGGAAGTAGACAAGCTCATTAAGAAAGGTGTGATAAAATACTCTGTTTATGAAAAAGGACAGTTTGTGTCAACAATTTCCTCTAGACTTAAAAGGGACGGCACTTACAAAATGATTCTGAATTCACTAAAATGTAATAAATCGGTTGCCTATCATCATTTAAGATGGATACGCTAGCCTTAGCGCGTGCGACTAATGAAACGTGACTGATATATGGCTTCTATTGACTTAAGAGATGCCTACTACTCGGTGCCAATTGCCCCAGAACACCAACAATTTCTCAAATTAAAGAGCCAGTTAAGAACACTTTGACAACTGGGAAGGGTCCTGCTCGTATAAGTAAAAGTACAGGGGCTGGGAATTTGAGCAAGATTGAGCTTGGGGTCGACACAGCCCGTACAGGAGACCAAGCCTGTTTAGGAGACAACTTATATCCAGCCCGTACAAGTAAACCAAGCCTGTATAGGAGATTTGAAGTTCTTTGAACCTGTCTAGGAGAAAGCCTGTATAGGAGATTTTAAGTTCCTATGGAACCTGTCTAGGTGACAGATCTGTTAGATAAACCAGTTGAGTGCCGCTTTACAAAGTGTTTGTGTCTAAGACATCTTTTTTACTGGTGGGTGTGGTGCGCGTGAGAACGCGAGGGTGTGCGTTCCTGAGGTGCCTGGTGGTATACTGCCCCAAAACGGGCCTGCTCCCCTGGTCTGCGTTGACTACCGCTCGTTGACTTCGGCCGGGGACGACTCTGGGTGCCGAGTAGAAGAGAGTACCGCCACAAATGGTGCCAGAAGTGGGATAGGCACCAGGGTACACCACTTAGAATCACCTACTTAGGACGTTCACCTAGGGAGGCGTCGAGATACAAGTTAGGCACACGCATTTAAATAGTTGCACCTGGACTGGGAAATCACCTGCCAAGGTGAGATGGTGAAGAACTTGCTGATTGACTTTGAAGAGGAGGCAGTATAACTCCACCGGCGCATAGCTGGCTGAGTGAAGGGCAGTCTTCTGCAAAGACTGGAGGAGTTGCGGAGAGAATTGAATTGCTAGAGGCGGAGCTTCACCAGCTGAAGTTATGCCAGCAAGACAACAGAGTCCGGGACTCGGGCTACAGCGGGTCAGAGCGAACATCGCTGGTGGCACATGTTGGGGATCGGTTCGGAAACACACCACCGGAGCTACTGACGCCTACGCCTGTTCCGAGGGTGAGGCCAACCCCAAAACCAGGAAGTCGGCTTCAGACTACACTGACCTCTAGAGTTGCGACACCTACGACATCCACATCGACATCACTGCGGGGACGAGTTGTAGTGGCCTGGAAAGATTGACTGCATACCCTCAGCGCGGCATCGGTGGTGCGGTGCTAGCACAGATGTCAAGGCGAGGGAAACAACATCTTACCTGACAGATACAACGGAAAACCGCCTTGGCGGGACTACCGACAACATTTCGAGGCTTGCAAGAGAGCAAATGGCTGGTCAGAAGGCCAGGCAATGGTTTTTCTGGCGGCGAGTCTGCAAGGAGCCGCGTTGGAGGTGCTTGGCAATAGCACGGGTGTTGAAAGCAATCTAACCTTCACCGAGTTGATTGACAGTTTGGAGGAAAGTTTGGACCAGTGCGATTGGCAGAGGATCACTTAATGGAGCTGCGCCACAGGCGTCAGAGCCCCAAGTAATCTCTACAAGAGTTGGGACAAGCCATTAGGGAGCTGTCAGCACTGGCCTATCCTGAGCTGTCTGAAGTTGGGAGAGATCGCCTAGCTAAAGGACATTTCTCCGACGCAGTTGAGTGTCAGGCTGTTCGCGAAGGTATTTTTCGTGCCAGGCCTGCAACCTTGGAAGAGGCTGTGAGGGCTGCACTTGTAACAGGGAGCTTCCATAAAATAGAAGAGCAGCGAGAGGGTAGGAAGCCGAAGTATGCCAGAGTACTTGAAGGCGATACTGGACCCACCTTCGAAGGAATGAGGAAAGAATTCAGAGAGATGTATCAGCGGATGGAGGATGCCATTCAAAAGAGCTATCAAGAAATGAAGTCTTGGTGTGACGAGGTGACTAACGGCACCAGACAGGGTTCTCATCCTAGGGAAGAGAGCGACAAACCTACGAGCGACAACTGCCGCTACAGTGGAAGTCAAGCAACTGATGTGGTTTGCTACAGAAGAAACACTTCGCAAGGAATTGCAAACGACCGCGCCTGCACCGAAGAGGAAGAACCCGGAAAACGAGCAACAGCTTTCCCAGGGGCCCGAGGGACGGCCGTGTATCCTTGGCGCCAGGGATGTCTGGGGCTCAGAGTGGCTTGTACGTTCCGGCAGTGATAAGGGGAAGAAATGTTTAATTTGTTGGTGGACACAGGCGCTACCGATACAATACTTTCTGCCACCCTCTTCTACGAGATACCGCCTGAAAGAAGGCCGCCTCTGGTGAAGGTGGGCACTGAAGTAAGGACAGCTGACGGCAGCGTGCTGATGGAGACTATAGGTCGCGCCTTTGTGGAGGTACACGTGGGGAGGACCACTTGTCCGGTATTAGCCCTGTTTGGCAACATCGGAGAGACAGAGGGAATCCTAGGTATGGATTTCTTACTGCCGACTCGAGGCATTTTGGATTTTCAGAGCCTTGAGCTGAAGCTGAATGGCGAGCGAATAACGTGTACTAACCCAAAGGGAAGCCGATTCTGTGCGAGGGTTCGTGTAGAGCGGACGACGAGAGTACCGCCGGGACACGAGGCAATCATCCCAGGGCAGTTGACAGGGAAGACGAAGGTGTCAGGGCAATGCATGGAGCCTGCTGAGTGGAGCGAAATGGCAAATAAGGGGATATTGATGGCACGTCTTCTTGTGAGCACAACGGACGAAGTACTGCCCATCACAGTGTTCAACCCTGGAAAGAGGGAGTTTGTGGTACGTAGGGGGACAACAGCAGGATTCCTCACCTCAGTAGGAGAGGATGACGTTAAAGAAACTCAACAGACTTCACCGATATCTGAAGACCACACGGGTGTTTCAGAGCACTTGGTCGATCTGTTCGAGAGAAGCAAGGAAGGAGTTCCACCAAAGTATCACCAGAGAATAGCAAAATTACTGAGGGGCTACCAGGACGTGTTCTCAACCGGAGACACTGATTTAGGTCGCACCGATTTGGTTCGACATAGGATTGACACCGGTGGTGCCCCACCAGTGAGGGAAAGACCACGAAGGTACCCTACAAAGGAGCAACAAGGGGTTGGACGGCAGGTGGAGGCCATGCTACATAGCGGCATAATCGAGCCTTCCGATAGTCCTTGGGCATCGAATGTAGTGCTAGTAAGGAAGAAAGACGGCAGTAGGCGATTCTGCGTTGACTATCGCCACCTCAATGCCGTGACCGTCAAAGATGCTTACCCTATCCCATCGATGATTCACTTGATGCCCTGTCGGGTTCAAGGTGGTTCTCTACCTTGGACATGTAGTGTCGAGGGACGGTGTAACTAAGGACCCGGAGAAGGTTAGGGCTGTGCGTGAGTGGCCGACTCCTAAGACTGTGAAGGAGGTACAGAGCTTTCTCAGGTTGGCGTCTTACTATAGGCGATTCAATGTTGAAGCTTATTTAGGAGCAATTTACGTGAAACTTTGACGAAAGCTTTTGAGAAATCCAGGACCGCTACATCCACTGTCTGCCTGATGTCAATGGCTTGTCCGATGCCATGTAGTGTAGTGATAAGTTGGGTTTTTGTAGATCTCCTTGAACGGAATCCATGTTGACAATTTGTGAGAGTCTTATACTTATCAAGATATGTTTTATTATATGACTAAGAATTACATGCTCGAGAACCTTACATGTGACAGAGGTAAGAGACACCGGCCGATAATTTGCTGGTTCGGACCGTACCCCTGCCTTAAAGACTGCAGTGACATTAGCCGTCTTCCAAACAGTTGGTACCATCCCACTATCGACTGAACTCTGAAACAGATCCTGGAGGATAGGGGCCAAAGGTTTTGCTGCTAGTTTGAGTAACCAAGGTGGTACCTCATCTGGTCCCGATGCTTTAGTTGAAACTAATTCAGTGAGTTGCTTTTTAACACCCTTGACAGTGATCTGTAGTTTTGATATTTCATTGTATGAGTCCCCCTCTAATCTAGCCTCATCTCCTTCGGATACGGAGGTGAAAACACTCTGGAACTGATGGTTGAGAGCTTCAGCTTTGGCCTTGCTGTAAGATGTTTCCATGGACTTTCAGGTCAGAAACTCCTACATTTTCCTTTTGAAAGCTCTTTATATGACAAGAAAGCTTTGGGGTATATTTTGAAGTTTTCCTGAAGGTATGAATTATTGTACGCATGTCTTGCCTTTTGCTAGCTGCTGGCTTGGGGAGCGGACGGCTGCATCACGTTGCTCTGCCATTTGGCGCGTTTATGCACGAGGTGTGTTGGGTCGCATGAGCCGAGTCTGCCGCTGTGCCGTGCGGGATATAGCTGTGCGGGATATAGCTGTGCGGACTACTAGAGGTAGGCCTAACCTATAGCTGAGACAGTCAGGGCGATCGAGTGCCGGCTGTGCTGCTTTGGATGGCTGCTTCCGTTGCATGAGCGGCGCCCGTCGTCCTTGTTTAGTTCAGAGCAATAAAACTCCGACTTTTGTGGCTTACTGTTAAGTTTATAGTCGAGGTATCACCCGGTTTAAGAGCCGGTTAAGAACACTGGGAAGGGTCCTGCTCGTATAAGTAGAAGTACATGGGCTGGGAATTTCAGCAAGATTAAGCTTGGGGTCGACACAACCCGTACAGGAGACCAAACCTGTTTAGGAGACAACTTATCCAGCCCGTACAAGTAAACCAAGCCTGTATAGGAGATTTGAAGTTCTTTGAACCTGTCTATAGGAGAAAGCATATATAGGAGATTTGAACTTCCTATGGAACCTGTATAGGTGACAGATCTGTTAGATTAAACCAGTTGAGTGCCGAGACACAAAGTGTTTGTGTCTAAGACATCCTTTCTTACTGGTGGGTGTGGTGAGCGTGAGAACGAGTATATTGTGTGCGTTTGTATAGACCGTGGACCTTTAACAAAGAGGACAATAGGGTCCGCGATTGTGTCAAGGTCCACGATTGAAAATCGTGTAAAACATCAATGGGAGGCTTTCCGAAAAAGTTAGAGTATAAACAAAAGAGGGACAATAGGAGGTCCGCGATTGCCGGTGTTCCCGAGGTGCCTGGTGGTATACTGCCCTAAAACGGGCCTGCTCCCCTTGTCTGCGTTGACTACCGGTTGACGTCGGCCGAGGACGACTCTGGGTGCCGAGTAAGAGAGAGTACAGCCACAATATTTAAAGAGTCTTCACCCAACACAGGGGTTGACTTTAAAAGTACTGACTTTTAAGTTAGTTGCTTTAATTGCTCTGGTCTCGGCACAAAGATGCCAAACACTTAATTTAATGGATATTAAGAATATGACGGTAACTGACTCGGTTTATGCCTTTTTTGGACAAACTTAAGCAGAGCGTCCAGGTCTGCCCAATGTTAAGGTTATTCTGAAGCATGCAAGCCTATGTATAGTTAATACTCTAGAAGAGTACTTTAATAAGTCGAACAAGATCTCTCAGAGGAGAGGAAACTCAACTGTTTATTTCTCACGCTAAACCTCATTAAAAGGTTAGCAAGGAAACCATAAGTAAATAGATTAAACATGTTTTGTCAAAAGCTGGAATTGACGTGTCCGTCTTCAAACCACAAAGTACCGGTAGGCCTACTAGATGAGGTGCAGTGTCTGCGGCAAAAAGGGCTGATGTTAATATAAATAGGCCTTTTCACACTAGACAAAATCTCGGGGGTGGCCCCGGGGCGACGCGGGGGTGAGAATGTGCGACGTTTCACAGTGACACTAGCTATTTTCGACCCTGGGCCACCCCCGAGATTTTGTCTAGTGTGAAAAGGCCTATCTCGGGGGTGGCCCCAGGGCGAAATGGCTAGTGTGAAACGTGGCACATTCTCACCCCTGCGTGCGAAGTTTCGTACAACCCGGGTTGAGAAACAGGTGGTCCCGACGTAATTTACAATTCCAAGAATTAAGAATTCCAAAGGTCATGCCAAAGCGCGCGCTGTCGTTAATTGTACAGCTTGGCCGAAAGCGCAGCGCCCCGCGGGTAATTTGTTTTGTTGTATTTTTCAATAATCATGGAAGACAATAGTGAATCAAATAAAACTGATTAGTGTGAAACGTTCATGCCCAACCCCGGGGCAAGCTCGCTCCGGGGTTGGCTGATGAGGTAGGTTTGCGCAAATCGAGTGTGAAACCACGCGGGGTTGAACTCAGGGTTGAAAACGCCGGGGCGGCCCCGAGGCCGCCCCAAGGCGAGTTCGCCCGGGGGTTAGGCGCTCTATAGTGTGAAAAGGTCTATTAATGACGTACTAAAAACTGCAGGCTGGAGTACAGAAACCACGTTTGCTAAGTAGGCCTACATGTACTACGACAAAGCTATTGTCACCCCAGCCACTGATGCATTTGTGCCCGTGGTGTACTTCATTCGTAGAGAATTTCTTGCATTTGCATGCAGTCCAAGAAGGTTACTGGACCTTCACCTATACGGTACAGTTTTATTTATTGAAAGACATGATTGCAACTTTTTTTCATGACAAAAGTGCAGGCATTAAATTTATCTAACATGATTTGGAGTAATCTGTATGGATGTGTAATAATTGTAAGCTTTACTATTAAGCTCGACAGATTAGTGGAGTTGACTGGTGATGCATACCAGTTGTAACAAAAAATACCGAACTGAAAATGCTATAAAAGCAGGTGAATTATATAGAATATTTGCAGCAACATTGATGCTGAACCGAATAAATAGAAAGTTGTCTGAATACAAGCTTCTTTCCTCAAAGGCTCATACATTATCCTGCTTTAAAATTTCACGGTCTCGAGGTGAATATCGAGAACGAGGTATAATCCTAAAACTAAACGAGATGAAATCGAAGTTTGATTGGGATTCTATCTAGTGATCGGTAGAACCGAGGGATCACGTGCCCTCCACAAAATCACGAAATTACAAAATTCATATTGTCAATGGTCCCACCACCCTGTTTGAGGGATAATGTATTCGCCGTTAAAAAATGAACTCGCTTGGTCATGCCGCGCTATCTCATGTGATCCCTCGGTTCTATCGATCACTCGATAGAGTCTCAATCAAACTTCGATTTCATCTCGTTTAGGATAATATAATAGGATTATAGCGCCAGGGACTCGCCGACATCCTCTGCCATTCAGTAGAAACAGGATTGGCACGAGAAGCCAGGCAGTAGGATTTGGTTAGGAGAGGCTATTATAATGTGAGACGTAGTGCTATGCAATGGGATATACTTCAGTGGGGATGGAGCTGCTTGTTCCTCCATTATATGGCGGACACAATAGGAGGGCGCTATTTTATTTGGGTATAAATACACAGGTTTTACCCAAATCAAATAGCGCCCTCCTATTGTGTCCGCCATACCTCTAAAAGGCTAATTCCACCTCAGCACATCCTAACCCTTTAATTAACCCCACTTTTATTTATTTATTAGTTGTTGTGTTTGTTTTTAAACAAGATCTGTTCTATTTAGATGTTTATTCTATGTAGACGTTTTGGGTAGGCTGCAGTGTTTACCCTGGCCAGCTTGGAATGTTTTATTGTCCTTGTTTTCAGGTCTCCCCTCTCGCCCCTCCCTCCTCCCTTTGTTTCCTTCAAGTTCCCCTCTACACTCCTTCCTCCTTGAATCGTTTGGCCTTTCCCATTCAAATGTTTGTGTCACTTATTTTTGTCGTTTTTCTTTCTCCGTTTTGTTCTTTTCATTTTAACTTTAATTAGTATACTTTTATGATATTAACTTGTATTCGCATTGTCAAAGTGCTTGTTTTCATTTGTTGGCCGAATAAATAAATAAATAAATAAATAAATAAAAAAAAAAAAAAAAAAAAAATCCCCATAGGGCTTGGGGCTACATTTCGGATTGGTACTACATTTAGGTAGTTTGAATTGGTATTAAAAAAGCAAAGAAATGATTCACAAATGAACAGGTCATAAAATCAGAACTATTTATTATTAACACCCTCTGCCATTCAGAGAACCAAGTAATAATTCGTTGCGTGGTATTTGGATCTGTATTAATTCGACTTGCCATATTTTCATATATTCATGTGCAAAATAAGAAAAATAATTCGGCAATAGATCTTGTGTACTCAAGTAGTTAGTTTAATGATTTCTTTATCTGCCCAATCTATCAGGCCAAGTTCCATTTACTGTCATTGGGTGCGTTCGAGTAGCTTACCCGGATCGACTCGGGTGAAGGCAGACGGGTTAGACACGAGAGCTGGGCTAATAGAACGGTCAAACGCCCTCTCCTGTTGATGTCACCTTGCACTTGAGTCAGCCATGGAGGAATAAGAGTCGGCGATTGTGTAGTTACGGACCCCTCTTTATATTTGATCCATTTCGAGTCAAGGTTGTTTTTATCATTCCAAAATGAATTTATCAACCTAAAGTATACTCCTCTCAATTCTAATCATGACATCATTTTTTGTAATTCTGAACAGTTTCCTGCGGGAAAAAATGCAATTTTCTTATGTGTTTTGCGGTTGGTGTCTTGCGAATTAATGCGGTCTTCGCCATCTTTATTTTCGTGTTGCGTTTTGTCATCTTCGTTGTCGTTTTACCCCAAAAATTCTCACCAAAAATTAATAACTCTGCCCTCTATCTACGACATATACCTGTTGGTTTTTAATGTCGCAATTAGTTTGCCAAGTCCAATAACTTAAAAGTGGATTTTTTCTCTTATGGGAACAGTCCTTAACTACACAATCGCCCTTGAGGTCAGCCATTTCTAATTGCCCGCTCTAGTAGAATCTGTGGGTAGTCAGACTTAACTACGCATGCGTGTGACGTAATTCCACCAGTGACTCTGCTCCGCGAGCAGGGTCTGTGGTGGCTGACCCGAGTGAGCCCCAGGTATGACGCCAGACCTAATCGAACGGCACAGGGCTAACCCGAGTCGATCCGGCTGAGCTACTCGAACACACCCTTTAATGGAAAAGAACATTTTCTTACTTGTGTTTAGTATCTTGTAGGCAATGGCAGTTATTTCCATGAGCATATAAAGGGACATGTTTTTGGCCCAATGTTATAGGGTTGCTTAACGTACTTAATGGTAAGCAGAAAGATTTTGCTAGTTCAAGTCGTGCTAATGCCTGCCCACACTTAAAGATTTCCATTGTTGCCTCACTAGTCTAAGCAAATTCTCCCTCTTTAGTTAGCGAACCCTTTTGCTGTACTTAAAGCTTGCAGTCGCTATGAAATGGACAGAGGTTCAGTTAGCAGAAAATCGTGCGCTTAGCAACCCTATGAAATTGATCCCATATAATGTGACCTGTTACCACAAAATGGGTGTAAAGTAGCAAAATTTGAAAATCAAGATTATGCAATTTCCTGAAAGTACAGGTTAAGAGCTTTAATTTGATATATTGTGTGTTGTGGTATCTCATTTCTATCCCCCCATACAACCTTTTAGAGTTATCATAGTCTTGACCCCCTTGTTTTGAGAAAATGAAACTCAAAGTTTGTGATCTGTGCACACTTTAACCTGAGTTAAAAAAAAGAATTCCTGTCAACAAAATTGTTCGAGAATCGATTCCGTTTGAAACTTTGGGATATGATAGAATAGGGTTTCAAAATATACAATTGTTAAAATCCCCAAACTGACTTTTTAGTGAAATATTGTTTCTGCTTTAACACAGAAAGCCAGTGCGACTTGAAGCTCATTTTGTGGTGGCAGGTTACATACATTAAAAGAAAAAGTTATTTATGAAATGAAAAAAATATAAATAGGGCAAGGGAGTGGGAGGTAAAAAAAAAATTAACAAATGCATTCAAATACATTAAAATGCTACACAGAAAAAGAGTACGGGCAAAAAGACAATTACTGGGTTGTGTGTCCCTCTGTCTTACAGTTCAGTGTGTGTATAGAGTACCGAAGTCTGATGTCAGTTGGCACGACAACTGGCTCCAAACAAATGGAGATTTGGAAAGAGTTCCATATACGGCCATCACTTATTTTCCCCTAATATGACTTAAAAACTACCAAAAAGTGTAAATCTGATGAAGAAACACAAATTTAGGAGGGAACATTTTTTTTCTGTCATGGCCTATAGACTTTGTGCACGAGGTCCAAGTGATGGCCGGATATGGAACTCTTTCCGGAGATTTCGACTATTCCTTTGTTAACAGCCAGTCATGCAAACACCTTGACACAAAATAACAAAAATATTCTAGTTCCAACCATTGCATTGACGTCATCACTTCGGTACTCCACAGCACACACTATTATCTACAGCACCCAACATTGTCTTCTCCAAGAAGAGCAGAAATGTTGGCTTTCTAGACCACCCTCACGGGTCATCTTCTCCACAGTCTTCGTGCAGCGATTTTGAACGCTGGCCACAAGAGGGCAGTGTTTCTTCTGTACCACTCTCTGTTGTAACGCTTGAGAATCTCACGATTATCCTGGAGAAACTCCGTGTAGAACTTGGCCATTTCATCTGCACTCAGTACTCGTTTTGCACCTGGGAGAAGGGTGGGGAGATCATAAAAATGTTTGATCTTAAATAATTATGGATTATTTTTGTTTCTAGATTAGTGTCGGTGTACAGATTAATGTCTGCCTCAAATTTAGAGGGTGGGGCAGAGTGGCTCAAAACAGACTGTGAGTGAGCTCCGCGACCGTCGGAATGAACATTGTGGATATTCATCATCCGCAATTTTCCAGTGAAGTTTTGATAAAGTACTTATAAGACTACATGTACATGAATTACCATCCTCATCCAAGAGATCAACTCCTTTCTGGCTAAGTGCCTCCTTGACGAAACGTTCTTTTGCCTGTTAAAAGAAAATTGAGAAACAGATATACATGAACTTGAAGTTTGGATCACTGCAGTTGCACTGCAACTTCCCAAGGAACACTGTGGTCACGGCAATGTGTCCAAGTCCCCCTGAAATCAGCGAGACAAATTTTGTGCATAAGTCCCATGAATAAGATTGTTACATTCAATGGAACAACAGTATAAAGCCAATCCCACTTTGTCCACGGGTAACTCTGCGTAACCATGCCTATGCCATTGATGCAGTCTATTGACATTTGAAAGACTGAGCTGAACCATTTATGTGAGTTGCCCTGAGTGAGTTGAGTAATGTTACGCAACAATAAACTTAACCCTACGGCTTCCTTGGGCATATGATATGAATATAATTGCCCTTCATTGTGGGGTAGGTGATGGATTAGTCTCACCAATAGTGGAAGTTAGGTCTATAGGTCTGAAAATTGGGATAATTTCTTTGGCATCTGAAGATTTACCCTCTATTTAGATCTGGGCCCAGGAAAACCATAAAAGTTGTTGGGTTGACAATTCAAAATGTTGCCAACCCTACCGCCTCTGATTGTAACCCTTTTACCAAAAGTGGCTTTTAGCCTTGTATTGGGCGACTTCCATGAACAAAATTCAAATAAGTTATTCAGTCTTTATGTTGAGAAGTTCTTCATTTTTAGAATGATTAATCCGGGGTTAATGTAGAATAGCCCTTGATGAAAGTGAATTTCCACACTTTTGTTCCATTAATCCTAACCCCCAAGGGTGTGTGAAAATGTGTATTGATATTGATGGATTCAGCACTGTTAGGGTTAATTAAGTAATATCAATAACCCTTATTCTTGCAAATTTGGCAAAATGTTCAATACATCTGCCTAATGGTCATACTTGAACATACAGAAAACGTTTAAATACTTTTGGGAAGTATGCTAAAATCTCTGCCAAAAGTGGGTTTCCAGTTTGATCAGCCCTGTATACTTTCCCACTCTTTTGAGTAAGTTTAAGAAGTCCAGTTCGAACAAATGAAATTATTTCCTCACCTCGATGAAGTTTTGATTATGCTGAGCCCAGAATGCGTGGTTCGAGGTATACATGTCTTCCCTCATCCCTCGGTACCTTCTCTCTGCCTCCGTTTCATCCTGTCTCTGAGCAAAGCGGATCTGCCGAAGATTGGAGCGCTTGTCAACCGGGCCAATCCAGTCGCGGGGTGGGTGATCTGGGGGTTCCTTCTTGTACTCCAGGTCTTGTAACTCCAGGTCTTGTAACTCATGCTGTTTGTTTTCAGTACTTGTTGAATCTGAAGAAAATAACTGTAGGGGGAGGGAGGAGAGATCAGTTTAATTTTTCCATATAAGCAATACATCTGGGTTAAAATGAGATATTCAACACTTTTACCTTACTATTAAAGGAGATGTTTTGACGACAAGTATGATGACAAAAATAACTACATGTAGATGGTTAAGGTTGTCTAAACACACATGCCATGCTGCAAAGTCTGTTATTAAAACAAACATTGTTTGTTTAGGTTTTAGTGGAAAGTTTTAATACTTATAAGACATGATTCAAGCACAGTCACAAGAAAATTTAATTTCACAAGACCTTCTTGTTGTAAACTTCTCATTGCCAAGTACTTCAGGTCAATTTATATTATTGCTATGGGAAGGCGAGTGAAGCTGTCAAACAGAAGATGCATGGGCAGGCAGACATACACCACATACATGTTGGGCGCGATCGGTGGAAATGCGTGATTGTGCAACTGCGTAGCATGATCTCCCGAGCTTCAGCCAATTACAGAAGCATCAGTTGATCGTACAATCATTGGCTGATCGTACAGGGGAGACTTTGCACAAACAACATATACACTCATTGCGCAAGGCAGTTTTCTCAAGCGATCTATTGATCAGGCTGGCAAAAGCTATTGATAGGTAGATCGTGTGGGAAATGAGTTTGTTAATTGCAAAGGATGGATTCGTGATCAACCGATAATGCAGGGCAGAACTTGTGCGATCAGCAGATCGTGCAAAAATGGGTCTACATGATCATTTGATTGCACAAGATCAAGCGATGTTTGCGGGATTAACTGATGCTTGTGCAGTCGACTGATGCTTGCATGACTGACTGACGCTTGCATGAATGATAGATTGGGAGATTGCACTGCGCTATTTTGCGATTATGCATATTGATCGATCGATCGATCGATCGATCGTACCCAACATATACACACACACAGAGAATTAATATAACTATAAAGTAAAGGTTTGCAGTAACACCATATGTAATTGTATCTCTTTTGTGAGTTTGCGTGGTTCTGAAAAGAACTGGGGAAACTCAACACTTATGCTCTGCCCATCGTCAGGAGACTGAAGGGATTCCAACGGTGTGGGGACTTAAGTAGTGACTGGAAGCAGTAAGGCGTGAGAAGGGGCTGAGGATGCAACTGGGATGCTAGAAGATCAGTGAGGTGTGTGGAGCTGACCATGCTGGAGGAAAGAACTATAATCCCGGCCAAATCTCGGTCAATGTTGGCTCTCATTGCACGGGGGATGAGCTTTAGCTTGAGATTACAACATTGAGCAGGGGTTGCGGGGGAGGGTATGTTTATCGTCAGGCTCTTCAAATTTAATACATGAAGCGTTTCACATAACTACCATATTTTCTTGGTACTGCCATCTCTTCTTGGCTGGGGAATGGGGGGGGGGGGGGGGTGACATACAAGAAATGGCTTATTCCTAACAAAGCATTTTTGGGAGTTAATTCATTACCGTTTTCATGAAGGGACGGGCATGTCAAAAATGAATTTGTTTTCGATTTCAATTGTTTTTCCACTTTTTGGGTGATTAACGTTGTACTTGACCATTTTGACTTGCTTCCATGAACAAAAGTTAATTCATTTCCTAATTAGACTAACTGCAAGGGGCCAATATGTCACAAAATTGCATTTCGCATTTTCACAGAGGGATCACATGCCTGCCCCTTGAACATATATATGCACACAACATAATGGCATGGAGATTTGTAAAAGTAAGTCATCTGAGATTTTAGGTTTCATGAAGGGACGGGCATCTTTGATACATTGGCGCATGCAGCTTGTTAACACGTGCGGCCCCCTTCTCCATGGGAAAATACACGAGGCAGAAGGCAAAAATGTAGGTCAACTGGGATTTTTGTTTTCACAAAGGGACGGGCATCTTTACGCAGTGTTGTAACCAAGTAATTTTTTCTCAAGTCAAGTCAAGTCAAGTCGCAAGTCAAATTTTCCCAAGTCAAGTCAAGTCAAAAGTCAATTTTGTTCAAGTCAAGTCCCAAGTCAATTTTGTTCAAGTCAAGTACCAAGTCTCGAGTCAATTGTTAGTAAATACAAATTCCAATGAGAAAATGACAATGCATAGGCTAGCACGCGCACGCATGCACTGTACAAAATCAACCTGGTGTGCCATTTCGACAATTACCTTTTGCTGTTATTAAATGAGAAGAACTTCAAGTGCAATTATCTCAAAATGCATTTTTCTTAAAAATAGACATATGCCCATCTCTTCATGAAAATGGTGACAAATTATTTTATCGACAACTTGATTATATCCTGGATCAAGATTACAAATTATTGTTTTCCGAGGATATATGCTGGAAACTTTTGCATAGACCTTATCGCAAATACTGTTTGGTTGAGACGTCATAATGGTAAAAATGCATTGGTCAAAATGGCCTCTTTTAAGAGGAATATCAATTCCTTCCTTCAGCTTTCCTGATTTTTTCTTCTTTGTAGCCCTTTACTTGGGGCGATATTTCATTTAATAAAAAAAAATTGTTGGAAGGAAAAAGGATCAAACGGAAAGAGTTCCATATCCGGCCATCACTTATTTTCCCTTAAAATGACTTAAAAACTACAAGAAAGTGTAAATCTGATGAAGAAACACGAATTTAGGAGGGAAAAAATTTCAACTTTTTCTTTGAAAATACTTAACTTTTTTTCTCATTGCCCATAGACTTTGTGCATGAGGTCCAAGTGATGGCCTGATATGGAACTCTTTCCCTCCCCCCAATATGTTCCAACCAATTCCAAACAGAGTAATCCAAAACTTTTAATGGTTCCACGGGGCTCTCGTAGAGTGTGACGCAATGACCTTTGCGCTGTGTGGCGCGCGGAGGCAGTGCGTTGCGTTTGAGCATATGACGACGAGATTCGCTGTGCATATATGCAGTGGAAGCGTATTTTCTGGCACTGGTAGAAACACTGGGAGAATAGTCAAAGGATCTATTTATTTTGTTTACGTGAGTGAAATTCGTTGTGAAGTCTTAGGTGCGTGAAAATTGGCAACACGTGTTGGCAATTTTCACCGTTCCTTCCTCCATGTTTTCACGCACCTAAAAACTCCACATGCACAACTACTACTAACTAGTAAACGTTAGACCCGCAAACGGAATCCGCCACGGCCGGCGGGGGGTCTAGCGCCTCCACTATTTATTATAAGTAACATGACTAACGTTACAGACTAGCACACGAGGCCTGCGTTATAAAATATCTTACCTTTATATGCTTATAGTTATACGGAGTTAAACATTTACTGCTAAGACACAAGTAAATGTTATTAGCATCTTTCAAAATACAAGAACCCAAACTTATGACGTTTTTTAGCATTCTTCTTGTCTGCTTAGGACGTCACTTGATTGAAGCTACGCAGTGTCTGCCAGCAGCAGCCGGCCGGCCACACATGTCGTGCATGATGGCAAATTCAGCTGCAGATTCAAAATCTCAAACACATCAAGTAAAAGGTGGTCAACAAAGCATTTTTTCAGGAAGAGTTGTTAGATTCCATTAACGAAATTTTAAAGTTTGTAGCAAAGGTATAATTTTTTCATGCATTCCCTAACTAACAAATACATTGCTTGTCATAGAGAGGACGGATTGCGTTCACTTATCAGAATCAGCTTCTTCTATATTCCTTCCTCCATGTTCTAATTAAAGGGCTACTGAGGACTTTTTTTTCATTCAGAAATGCAGAGAAAACTAGGCCTACTGTACATCATTCATACTTCAAATGCCTACCTCAAATGTTTAATTTCTCAAACTAACCGAGGGGAAGTTTGTTGCAGATTCTATCTTACCATGCAGTGTAATGTGTGCATTAGATGCTGGGAAAAACCAAGGGGTTTTAATACAAAATTACAGCATATTTCATAATACTTAAATAGTTTTTTTTTTTTATGTTTGCAAATGTTGTACCTAATAATAACCCTCCTGTTCTCAAGGCCAAATTGGAGCCAGCAACCCTATACATGTATATCAAAACATCAAGTGACAGGTTGAAACACACACAAACTGTGAGAGTTGGTGTTTAGAGTTTTTGATACATGTGTAGCTTGAAAATTCCAGCTCTAGGCTCATGACATTGAGAGATTCGACATTTAGAGCTGGAAGGACTTCTGCTCTAAATGGCGAATCTCACATGTCATGAGCCTATAGAGCTGGAATTTTCAAGCTAATACATGTGATAGTTATAAGTACAGGAGGGTTTTAATTAATGAACAAAACTGCCACTTTCAAAGTAAATGTACAATTGTACATCATTTAGTTTCCCCAAAGTGGATTTGTATTCTATCATTCAACTGACCCATACTGGCAGGCTCAATTTTGGAGGGGGCCAAATGAGCTTCTAATTAAAGGGCTAATGATGATTCCTTTTTTTCTCTCTCTTAAGGGGACTGTTTGCTAAGCAAATTGCTGAGAATTTTTTTTTTTGAGGTTACGTCATAGGGTGCATGCTCCTTTATAGATTTTGTGAAAAGGGGCTAACTTATAGATAATGTTTTAAACTTTAAATTACAGTTGATTGTATGTAAAAAAGATGTTTTACTTTTCCCATAAAACTTGATTAAGTAATTGTACTGAAATCCAACATGGCCGCCATAATACCATGGCAACAGCGGATTTGCGGACAGTGTTTTTTCTTGTAAATTCTGAAGACAATATATTGGTAATAATACATTAACCCTAACCCTGCCAGACGCAGCACAGTGCATCTGTGGTGACAGCTTCACTTTGCTGCACTCTGCACACAAGTCAATGTGACAAAGTATGCAATCTGATGCGTCTGGCAGGGTTTCTAGCCAAAATACCCTGGAGGGTTAGGGTTAAAAAAACTTTAAAACAAAAAAAGTAGTCTTAGCTAACAGTCCCCTTAAAAAGCACAGAAAACCGCATTTTGTGAACAAAAACTGCCACCTTAAAAATAAGTGTACCTCACACTGTTTTCCTAAAGTGGATTTCTATTTCATACTTCAACTTATATATATACATACTGGGCAGGCTCATTTTTGGGAGGGGCCAATTAGGCTAACTGATTAACTGTTAATTAAAGGGCAAATGACGCATCCCCGTTTTCGTTTGAAAAAGTGCTTGAAACATGCATTTTGTAAACAAAACTGCCACTTTAAAAGTACATTTACCTCACGTAGAAAATCCGGAACCAAATCCGGCGAGTAGGGGGGTAAGGAGCGACGATTGTGTTGTTCTCCCTCAGACGCCTCGGAACGGTGCAGTAGAACTCGGCGTTGACAGTCTGACCCTGGGGGAGAAATTCACGGTGCACAACCCAGCGAATGTCAAAGAAAACGATGAGCATGCTCTTGGTTGCACTCCTGACCTGACGCGCCTTATTCGGTCTTGGACTCTGGGCTCTTCCACTGCAAAGACTGCTGTTTGGTCTCTGGGTCATAGCCATAGACCCAACTCTCGTCACCGCTGATGATCCTCAACATGAAGTTTGGGTCATCCCGGGCCAGTTGACGGAGATCCTCGCAGACTTCGACATGGTGCTGCTTCTGCTCAAGTTTCAGGTCCATGGTGAAATCGCAAATGCGCACGTACCAGTGGTCACAAAAATGTGTGTAACACAGGTGCTGATGTTGATCAAGTGATTTAACTTGGAATACTTACGAAAGTTATTGCTTACACCTGCTATCAGTGTTGTAGGTCTCGAGAACTGGTCTCGAGACCTGGTCTCGGTCTCGAGACCTTTTTTGAGGTCTCGGTCTCGGTCTCGAATACTCGGGTCTTGGTCTCGGTCTCAGTTTTGGATGCCACGGTCTCTGGTTTTACCCTCGAGACCCGTCGAGACCACAGCCAAAATACGTGCGATGCGCCACACAAATCTAATCATCATTACAAACATAAACGACGTTGTAAGTTTTCATGGAGAAGAATTAGATTGAAGCTGGAAAGGAGACCAGTATATGCGGCTTGTTTATTCGGAGTACTGGACTACTGGTACCCGCGGATGTGCATCGCCCATATATTTCACTATTTTTCCCCACATTACAGCTCTGGAGTGAGTTTTTGTTTAAACCCAGTGGTCACTGAATCCTGCAAACTATAGGCATACCCAGTCATTGGGAGGGCATTTCATGCGGCACCTCACTCATCACTTTTTGTTGGTGTGACTGTTTATAGCTGGATGGGAACTTCCGATGAAATCAAATAATTGTTATTCGGTAAAAACAAATAGGAAAACTGGATTTAAAAATCTCTGATTTCTCCCAGTCAGGGTTGTGTTTCAAATAAAACTGCACGTGATGCCATCAAGTTATTTTTCAATACATTTTTCACTTACATCTTAAAGCAGTATTCCACGTTTTAATTTGATTTTTCTGACTTCTTGGAAAAGCCAGTTATTTTCCATTGAGGACAATCAGCAATTCTAGTCCGTTTTATTTGTATGCAAATAATATTTGGAGAAATTAGTCTGTCACAGTGCCATAAGCCCCAACTACATGTAATTACCAGAGATGAAATAAATAAATAACTAAAATTTGTGGAATCCTTGAATTTATGTGTGTACGCTGTGAGTCTTTACAGTTGAACACTTAATTTTATATAACTTGCATTTAAAGATGTGGCCCTTGATAAAGCCGACTTCATATATAGATTTATGAGATGATCCCGATGTTCACCTTTCGTACGATTTAGCACAAATAATCATCCACGTGTTTTTGAACCTTTTGATCGAAAGCAGAGCACAACACCCCATCGGGGAAATCGGTCTCGGTCTCTGCCTGCAAAAGTCTCGGTCTCGGAAGTGTTGGTCTCGGTCTCGAAAGCCTTGGTCTCAGTCTCGGTCTCGGTCTCGGTCTCGGACATGAAGGTCTCGTTTTATGCACATGTGCTGCGTTCCGTTCGTTCGCAACAGGAACAGTTTCGGAACTTTGTGATCGCACCTCGTACTGAGTGACTGAATACAAGTGGCTGAATACACCGTACATACCAGGCTTGGGACAGTAGAATATGTTACATATGTTTATGGTGTTGACCTATCACGATGTCCTAATTTAAATTAACCTCGTCCCTTAGACAACCCTATGCAAATTTGGTGCAGTCATTTTAGTCTTTCTTGGATTTTGCACGTTCTTCATAAAATTATATAACAAATGAGATTGGAAAACATTTCACAAAATTGTGATCATACGATTCTACTGTGAGGCCAATTGCATGATGTGATGCATGGGGAGTCCGGTTGGCCTTGTGGTACTTTCCTTGCCTTCCACCGCTGTGACCTAGGTTCGAATCCCACTAAGGCCAACATGTGGATTGGGTTTTTAGTCCCTGTCTGATTCCCTAGGTAGGCAGATTCATGAAAATTTTAAGTTGCTTTTCAATTCTTTTAAGTATTATATTACTGGAAAGAGTAAACAAATTAGAAATGAAATGAGGGGTCAATGGTCTGACATGTAGGTTTTATGCAAAGTCAGTTATGGATTTTTGTTGACAAAATGTTTTGGTCAATTTCAGTTAAAAAGTTGTGACCATCATTGCTAAATTGCTAATTTTTTTAATTGAAAATTTGAGCATCATTTATTTCTTATCAATTTGTTATAAATATAAAAATATTTTTTATTGAGTCATTTAAAATAGTAACAATTAACAAACACCAATTATTTGCCAATAAATGACAACAAAAAAAATTTAAAAAAATTATAAGACGGACGCAGGACGTCCCCCGACAGAAAATTGGGCATCGCAAATAGCGCCGCCAACGCCGGTTCATGTGAATCTGCCTACCTGAGGTTTCCCAGAATATCATTCTGGGGTTTTCCTCTCACCTCTAAAACTGAAATTTCTTCGTCGTCTTCCAGGTTTTTAAGGCGTTTGAGCTACCGTGAGTGCGATATGCGCTTTTGAGGAATCCTTGGTTTCATTACCAGAAACAATTAAAATAAAAAATTAAATAAAACTATCTCTGTACTAATAATAATTTATTTACTTTTGTTTATTTATCCCCTTGCATACGGTTGACCCAGATATGTGCAGATTGAAATATGCCACCTTACCAGTTGACGTCTATACACGCCAATTTCTGCATTTTCAATCAATTATCGGGGTATTGTGTACGTTATGCATGGCTGCACAAGCCTCTTGTTTCCGTTTTGCTTGGCTGCATAACCTGGCCTGGCACCCCGACGCCCCCATGAAATACCCGGTATGCCCGGGTTCAAAGGTTAAGCCAAAATGAGATAATTGGATTATGTGTGTCTATAACAGTAACAGTGCCTAAACAAGCTGTACAGGTTTATTTTTATTTCCAATATTTACAGAACTGCATTGCGAGACCTAACACTACACAATGAAGTTTGTAAGCACACGAGGGCAGGCCAGGGAACATACGTTTGAAGAGGCACTCTTCTCTCCAGGCTATTTGTCAGATGGTGGCCTGCTGATGCCCAAGACCCTACCACAGGTTTCCCTGGAGCTGTTGAAGTCCTGGTCGGCATTATCTTTGCCCGAGCTTTGCAAGCAGATCCTGCCGTACTTCATTGACGAGGATGATATCAGTCGACGGGATTTGGAAGGTACCGCGGTGGACAGACAGTGCCGTAACTACAGGGAGGGGGAGTAGCGGTGGGGGAAATCAGACTTCAAAATCTGGTTATCCAAATTTTATTGAAACCGAATAACGGTTATCTCATCTCGCTCATAGTCACCCCAACAGAAAGTGACGAGTTAGGTGCCGCATGAAGAGCCCTCCAAATGACTGAATATGTGACCCGCTCCAGAAAAAGGTGATATAAGTCGCGCTATGCATTTACGTGTAATGGCCCTTTCAACCCAGGAGGGTGAAATTTTTCATCAAAATTCTTTTTTTGTTTTTTGTCTTTCATGATATCTTAAATATCTAAAGTTTCAGGTTTGGTACACAACAATGTTGATTTCAGTGAATAAAGTGAAAAAATAGCATTTTTAGAGTGCATTGTTCCATTGCATTGTATTAGAACTACCTATTTCAAAGCCTGTTTTCTCTGTTGTGCAATTTGAACTCCATAGAACTAATTCATATGCAAAAATGTGATATCTCCAGAACAGAAAGGGCTTTGGAGCTCTATCATGTACCAAACGAAAGCTTACATTGCAGGCTTTCCAATCATACATAAAACTCATTTTTCATATTTTGCGACATAATATACCTTTTTCCAGAGCGGGTCACATATACATATAGTTTGCAACATTTAGTGACCTCTGGGTCTAAGTTACAAAAACACTCCAGAGCTGTGTTGTTGGACAAAAATGGATGGGCAAGCTATTCATATACATGTACCAATTGCAAGAAGACCACTAGCGAGTGAATGCAGTTACAAATTTGAGACCATGATATAAATTGGAGGATGTTCCAGTGGTTTTCTTTAGCCGGTGTCGTAATTTTTTGTGGACGGAGGTTTATTGTTCCTGCCTGTAAAACCCTTCATACAACAGGGGCATGCAAAAAAATGCCATTTGAACGGTCCATAATATCAATCCCCATACTTAAAACACAAGCGTGCTTTTACATGCAATGTTTTTTTCCCACCTGTACGGCATCCACTGAAAAACTTGATCGGCGAGTATCGAATATTCGAATATTCGGTCAAACCCAGTTTCGAATATTCGAATACTAAATTATTTGAAACTGAACAGCCCTCTGCGGGTTCCAAAATCAAAACCAAATAGTAGAATTCAAAGTAAATGTTAACAAAACCGGATTCAATGAACCGGGAATCAATGAACTATGGGCTGGTCACAGTGCTGACAGAAAATTGGGCATCGCAAATAGCGTCACCAGCGCCGGTTCGCATGAATCTGCCTCCTGTTACAAAACAAATATGGACTGTTTCCACCCATGACACGGTAAAACTAGCCTCCCTTAGTGATTCCCAAAGTGTTCTATTTTCTCCCGACTGCACCTTGGGGGAAATTAAAATGTTCTTAGAATCCCCTCCGGAGGCTAGTTTTACTGTAACACTTGTAAACAGTCCATATTTGTGTATTATTCAACATAAGTACATACTCCGCAGTAATCGGTCTTTATAACCTCTTGAGTATACGGACAACAGCCATAGCCGCAGTTTAAAAAATACCATCTGGCCGGTTGTCATCTATACGTGCATTCCTGCGCGTACTCAATCCATTCATGTTTCAACTATATTGTTCTTGAATGGGAGTGTAATGAATAGATGGAGCTTTTTCGAACAAACACAAATTTCATTCACACGAAAAGAGAGGCTCCAAGTGCAATGAATAGGACTACTCTATTCAGTGTTGTGCCTATTTGCGTTTGGAGGAAGTTCGGGTGCTGCCTAACTAGTCCCTTTTGTCAATTTGCGATTTAAATTATGCATGCGTGGTCCGCTTTTCACTCGAATGCATCTAGTCGATTGACTACGTCTAGTCGATCGACTACGTCAAATCTAGTTAGCTTGTAGCAACAACAAACTGCAAAGAATGTCATCTGCTAGTTGTTAACGAAGCAAATGTTGGCACCTCATTTCTATTTTCTATTATTTATTTCTATTATTTTCTCTATAGGCCTAAAACTTTAGTGCAATAAATAATTCATTATCTTATTGCAAAGAATTATAATCATTGGACAAAACCAACAATTTATCGTAAACGTTTGCAAAACTTGGCCAGTTTATCTATCCCCGTCTTGAAACTGTGACGTAACTCGCGAATTTGACTAGAGAAACCGTTGTCCGGGGCTAGATTGATCCAGATGGACTAGCTAGTCAAACCACGCAGCATTCAAGTGACATCTAGATTGACTATGGTTAAGTCTAGTCGTCTCTAGTCGCCCAACCGAACTTGCTCTTAGCTGCACAGCCTGTTCTTGGCTGACCAGCCCCTTCAATAACAGCTGGATGTATATGTGGGGTTAAACACAAAAAATGGCCTAGATACACGTGAGGTCATGCATCGATCCACACAATTACAAGCCAGTGTGTATGGCCTTATGGCGTCAGTGAGATTTAGGCCCCGTTCCCACTAGATCCACCAATTGGGGGATCTGATCCACCTTTTGCCAAATTGCCGGATCAGATCCCCCAATTGGTGGATCATATCCTGCAATTGTGTGTAGTGGGAACGCTAGCCGTTATAAGGTGGATCAGGATCTGATCCACCTTTCTTGATCCACCTTTAGACCAGGATACAGATCCCCCAATTGGTGGATCAGATCCTGCAATTGGTGGATCACGATCAAGTGGGAACGCAAAAGGTGGATCTGATCCGGCAATTTTACCTGTCAATATCCGGCTGGTGCACGAGTGGCGCGAAAATTTTGCGGTCTGATAAACGAAGAAATACGTTTAGGCGTGTAGCTCATGTGACAATTCCCCACGTGCACAACATGCACAATAAACAACTACTGAACTACGGGCTGTATACAAAATGTGTCACCATGGGTGCGCGATGCATGCATGCATGCGTGCATGCATGCATTCAGCGCACGTGTACGTCCTATAGGCCTTTTACAATTTCCGTTGCGTACTGGAAAGTCCTCCGTTTCTAAACCTTTTTCATTCGTGTAATTTAACTTTTGTTTGCATCCATATTAATAATTCCGTGTTAGTGTATAGCCCGCAGCGTGTCATAGAACAACAACCGTAGCAAAGTTTTTAAAAAATATGTTTTACTAGGCAGTAATACCCAAACAAATCTTGACACAATAAATATCTTGTAAAAACTAACGGACATCATCTTTGCAGAAGTTACATCTGTGTAAAAAGATGTTTTTTTTACGCGAAAACTATGATTACTTATAGGGGAGTGATATGCACGTCGCATGTGCGGCATGTACGATTTGCTTGAGTCTGTAGGGAGATTGGTATTTGGCAGCTGATACGCCTCAGAGAAATATTTTTGTTGATATTCTTGTCATAGAGTACACTTCTTCCTCCATGTTGAAACTTCGAACATCAAAACATCTCACATGTATGCAATTTGACCCGTCCCAGCATGCAACACTGCCACAGAGCACGCGCTCAGCAAGCAAGCGCATGCGTAATACTGAACTTAGTGACCTTTCGGACTCGACACTTCCGTTCGAAAAGGTGGATCAAGCATAAGTGGGAACGCGACTTGCGGTTTCGTTGCGGTGAGACAACGATCGCACCAAAATGCCGGATCTTGATCCACCTTTTCCTAATTCAAATGGGAACGCGGTCTTAGAAACGGTATGCAAATTACTTGAGAGTTCCCAAATGGTGTTGGCCCAAATGGTATTAATCCCAAGCCCAAACATATACACTTGAGCGCTCATGGTTAGGAGGTTGGTAGGCTGCACAATGGAGTACTTATCAGATTAGCCGCCATTGTGATAACAGTGGTCACTTAAATGGCTGTGCCACTGCTAATCCTCCAGGGTTATTTAATCCTGGAGGATTAGTGGCAGCACATCCAGTAGGCAGGACGCTCCTTTAATTTGTTCGGTAAAACCGCAATGGTAATCAACCTCTTTTGTTGGGCTCTTGAAGAGGGTACAAAAAAGCAAACCATTTGGGGTCTGAAAGCGAGACCCGAAGGATAGTTTACAAACCGTTCAACAGTCTAAAGACCTAATTTGCATACCGTCCAACGATTCACAGACCGTTTGTATTTCGCCCACACGCCCAATAAGGTTCAATCTATAAAATCGTAACATTTTGTAATTTTTCTTCCATGCCAATGTCACAGCCGTGGTTGATGAAGCCTACAGCCATCTGCCGGTGGATGATGTTGCTGCCCTCTCCTCTTTCCCAAATGGTCTCAACGTCCTGGAATTGGGCAACACCAAGACGTTGGCTTTCAAGGACCTATCCACTTTCATCATGGGGCAACTGCTGGAATTTTTTCTAAGAAAAAAAAATGAACATGTAACTATCCTTGTTGGTGAGTACTTGAGTTGTTCTGACTTTGAAGGATGTGTTGTGGATTGAAAGAAAGCCGGACTAAAGAACAATTTAAATGATCTGAACATGTCAGTGCGTTGCCGTTCGGCATGCATTTCTCACATGCGTGTGCAAGCATTCAACTTCCACTTAAAAAAGTGTTGCTTTATTCGCGTACTTGAGTGGTTATCGAAAGGGTATATTTCTTAAATAAGAAGTTTTATTTTGTCTCACAAAAAGACCATCTCTCGATGAGCTACGGGTCCCGCATGAATGAACAGACAAATTGAATGAACAGATGAATTTAATATAAACGGATGATCAAAAACTTGGTGGCGTTGGTTGTGAGTTTATTCAAACATCAATACATAAACTGTACATTACTTAACCCTAACTCACTGCATAATTTTTCCTGCACGTAACCCAAATCCTCCAATATCCTCCGATTCCAAAATCTTCCAATGTTTGTCACTGGGGACCACTGCCTGAATGTTGCAAAATCCTCCAGTGGATTATTGATAAGCACGAAAAAGCACCCCAGTACCTTCATCCCTCTGAAATCATCCAGCATCAGAATGGGCCTGCAGTGATGACCTGCATCCTCCATTTTCCTCCAGGGGAAAAATCCTCTGATGCCCTCAATCCTCCAAAATCCTCCGTTGCTTCGACTTCCAAAGACCCTCAATCCTCCAAATTCCCTCCATTTAGCAAATAGGATTTTGAAAGATTTGGCAAGGTTGTAGGGTTAAGGTGAAATTACAGCTCTGTCAGCTGTCAGCATGACAACCCATCTGCTTGATAACCGAGTCCTACTTTTGATTGAACTGAAGCAATTAACTGGGGTGCTGGTGACACTCTCTCATCGATGATACCTGATATCTCTCCCCATTTTCCAGCTACCTCTGGAGATACAGGACCCTCCGCCATTGAGGCTGTCCGAGGATTAGACTGCATTGATATCGTGGTGCTTTTCCCCAAAGGATACTGTACCCAGGTGCAAGAGCTTCAGATGACCACCGTGTGTGAGGACAGTGTTCACATATTCTCAGGTAGGTGGAACTCACTTGGATGTAGAAAACCCTAGGCCCGAGTCGGGACTCCATGTTCTTCAAATTTGGAAAAAGCCCCAAGTATGTCCGCTCAAACATGGCAACTATTTAGGGTACTGTATGACCTCGAGTGTACCTCGAAGTTCAAAATGTTCTTGTACCATTTGAAATACTCCTTTTGGTAACACTAGACATCTCATCAAAACTTGACACATTTATTTCCAATACTGCCACAAGAGCCTCTCAGTCCCTAATAGGTCTCTCTCAAATGACGTCACTTCCTACAGTTTGCCACGTGCATCGGCATTTTGGGCGTAACATTTCCGTGACGCGCATCGGGTGCGCCGTATTTCGAAGAAATTTTGAGCAACATGCGTGCGTGTTTAGAATATTTTGCACACTGCGCGCACCCAGTCGTACTTTCCCAATACTTGCGAGGACAATGCTTTGTGTTTCCTATTGTCCCTTTAATATAACCCAACCCCATAGACTAAGCACGTACTTCTACTTGCGAGGACCGATTTCAACAAAAGACTTGACTTGCGAGGACTGAAAGGTTTCTTTGTATCTCCTTTCTCCTCTTGTCCTCTGAAGTATATACAGAACCTGTACACACGCCAGAGTTGTATTCGAGTCCCTGCAAGTCCTGTCACAAGCCCTCCAGTCCTAATCCCAATCACAATCTATTCAAATGAGCTGTGACAAAGGCATTCCTTTGTCATTGTTTATCCAGTTACTTGTGACTGGCTTTATGAAAGCACTTCTGACCAGGCTTGCGAAAGGACTTGCGAAAGGACTTGCAGGGACTCGACTACAACTCTGACACACACACACCTGATGGCGTTGAACAGGCAGTTGTAATTTTCCTACGAAGATTGCGTCCTATGAGAGAGATCTATTGGCTGCTTGTATGTGTACAACAGTACTTTCCTCCGTCTGCCATTCTCCACCTACATGTATAAGATAACCATACATCCTGTCATGGAATACTACCGCCACATCTGGGCTGGTGCTCCGGCTTGCTTTGATGAGATTCAGTGGCGTGTTTCTAATCTGGTTGGCATGGGTGTTGCGAGGGAGGGGGGTGGGCAAGGGGGAACTTGCCTCCCCCTCCCTATGGAAGTTGTTGTTCCCCCGTCCAAACTTTCAGGCACTATACTCGCTAGGCTGTCTCATCACATCCTTTCATGTTGTTGTTCTAAGGGCTAGTGCTGTGAGATACTCGTATGAACGCACAAGGTGGTCGCACAATGCGCACACGTTAAATTCAATCAGAATTGGTGTTCGCGTAACATCGCTTGACATTACGTCAGCAATTTTATCTTGAATAACCTTTGACCTGGACTACTTCATCGAGATACCGAACTGGCTTATTCTTCTATTCCACTTTCAACCAAGCCTGCATGCAAACCTTCCCTCAGCTCTCAAACCAGCACCTGGGGTCATGGAACTATCACATGGGGTCATGGAACTATTGCACGGGGCTTCGCAGAGAAATTCGCACTGCCCATCAAAATTGCATTTTCTTTTTCAGGCTCCACAAATTACAAATAATGGCTTGAATATGTGTGAGGTATAGGTAAACAAACATGTATTTCAAGTGGATGGTCAAACTCTGTCAGTGTTGGAGGTTAATATACTACTTACCCCTTGGGCACGGTATTTTACAGGAGATGTCGGGGTGTCGCAGTGGTTCTGGCAGCCAAATCGAACCGCTACAATGTGTTTGTGCAGTCAAGCGTATCATAAACAATAATCCAACAATGGATTGAAACTGCACAAACAGCGGCCAGTGGCGTCATCCGGCCTGGTGACACTGTATTTTTTGCAAGGGGTTAATGACATGACCGAGGTAGACACGTTTGGCAACTTTCAGTACATCAGGAAGCTAATATCCACTATCCAATTTCAAACCATGTTATATCTCTATCCATACGGATGTTTTCATGTAGTTTTGAGCTGAAGATTTGAATTGAGTATTCCACAAAAGCTTTTAACCCATTCTGGCTGGCTGTTTACCTGGTATGCCAATACAGGCTTGGGAAGCAAAGCGTAATGCACACATTAGGCAAACAAAGGACTGAATAGATGACAACGGGCCATGTTGTCCTTTTTTAACTGCGGCTATGACCATCATCCGTATTCAATGGGTTAAGCATTAATGGTGCAGAAAGTAATGTTAGACATGATATGCCGATTTGAAGTGAGTAAATTTTTGTTTTTCTAATTTTCAAAGTGAACACAGAAAACTGGCAGGAGCGGGATTTGAACCTGCAACCTCAGGAATGCTGAACCAGCACTCTACCAACTGAGCTATCTTGCCCTATGTTGGTGGTCTCCCAAATTGTCGATGGGGGAGGGGGAAAGGGGAGCACTAGTGAGAAGTGCCAGGGATTACGTTCCAATTTTCCGATACAACCGGGGAAGCGACATTGTGGGGATATTAATGATGATGCAACTTTTGAATATCATACTATTCATAAGAGGGAATTTGCGTCGGGATGCTGAAAATTAAATATTGGGTTTTGCCCTTCACCGACGTATTTTATAAACACTGTATACTCATTGTTGTCCCAAGAGATTATTTTTGAAAAAAATCACTCGGGTGGGACTCGACCCCACGACCTCCTGCTTTCTAGTGCAGATGTCTTACCACTCCACCACCGAGCTTGCCGGAGTCGGTTGGCTGGTTCAAATCTGATATAGCGGCGGGTACCGCAGCCAAACTATTCATAAGATGGAATTTGCGTCGCGATGCTGTAAATTTAATATTGAATTTTGCTGTTTACAATTTTTTTTTCTTTTCAAGTTGAGGGTTCTTCAGATGATGCGGATGTGCCAAGCAAAGCAGTGTCCATGGATCAGGATTTCAAGGCTTTACATCACCTGTGCACCATGAACTCAATCAACATGGCCAGAGTCCTTGCTCAGATCGCCCCATACTTCTATGGTTACCTTAAAGTCTGTGGGACCGTTGGAGAGGAAGTGGAGATTGTCGTCCCTACTGGAGCAGCTGGGCACATCACAGGTTGGTAATCCTTGAATTTGGGGGGATTTTCTTCCCAAACTTGTGAAAGTTTTATTTTACAATTCCATCTGTTCTTTAAAGGAACCAATATCTTACCAAAATTTATCTTAACATGTACTCATGCCATACAAATCCTGTCGCAAGGTCCCTTTAGATTTTTTGTATATGTCTACGTGTATTTTAACCCTAACTCCCTGCATCATTTTTCCTCCAAGTAACCTGAATCTTCCAACGTCCTCTGATTTCAAAGTGTTAAAGCTGCATGTAACCTGAATCCTCCAAAATCCTCCAGGGGTTTTCGTAAACACCCTAGTAACCTCAATCCTCTTAAATCAACCAGCATCAGATTGGGCCTGATGACCTGGATCCTCCATTTTCCTGTAGAGGCAGAATCCTAATATATGCCCTTAATTCTGCAAAATCCTCCGATGCTCCAACTTCCAAAGACCCTCAATCCTCCAAATTCATCCATTTGGCAAAGAGGATTTGGGAAAGTTTAGGTTAATAAGCCAAACTTATGCATTCATGTATGGTCATCAAGTGAAATAACAAGTGCTTGTATCCATGTACTTGTGGAAATGTACTTGTACCTAAACTTCTGACAATGAACTCGCACTCATGCAATTTTTGTTTATAATTATGTGAACTTATACTCTCTGTCTGAAGCCGGTTGCATTGCCTATCATATGGGACTCCCCATCAAGCTAGTCTGTGCAGTCAACAGCAATGACATCATGTACCGTATGCTGACCAGTGGTGACTACTCAAGGTCCGCTCATGTCATCAAGACACACTCGGTTGCCATGGATATTCAGGTAGGAAAAAACTTTTGCTTTTATAGTCAATGTGAATCTTCCGGACAACATGAAACTTTGCGGGAAGTTGTGCCTTTAAATTGTAGTATGCATCATTTGCTTTTCCTGGAATTTTTAGAAATAAATGGATTTGGGGGTTAGTATTTTTAAGGTTCAACCGATGTTGGATTTGCCTGCCGATCCGATGGCCAATGTTTTATTTGGAACATCGGCCGATGTCCGATCCGATCCGATGTTTTTAATCGACATAAACAATGCCATCAAAAACGTCAAAAAATCGTGCTGCACTATCGGTAGATCGTGACGCTATGGACCGATCGCGCTGCCACCAGTCGAACACATTTTCTTTCTAATTCACGGCTCTAGAGGATTTTTTTTAAAGGTAAGTAAAGTCCAAGATATCCGTCAGAATCGACTGATAGCGCAGCACGATCGACCGATCGCGCACATCGACCGATTGCGCCCAACCAACAGTGACATACCCAAGACAAAACCACGACTCCTCCCTTAACACAGTAATAAATTGGGCCAAACAAAAAAATGCCTTCAGTTCGGGTCACCCTATTTTCGAAAGCCATAAAATGTTATTAGGTAGAGGAAGACAAATTAATTCTACGATACCGATTTCCGATCATAAAATAGTAGGAATTGCCGACCGGGCGTCCGGAATTCCCATACAGTAGCGGTACTTGCCGACATGTGAAACTATGCGTAACTCAAAGATCGTGTACATCTTGTCGATGTTCGGCCGGGAGCACGTGCGCATGCGGCAAAATAAGTACGGGCTCGATCGTGGGAAAAAAAAAACGTCTGCGCATTGCGCAGAGCGGGTCCGTTGTTCACGGATCGCAGATTGCGCCAACTAAAAGAGCGCACTCTGTCGGATCCCTAGGGACAGTGAATAGCATGGTGCCTTGTGTTAAACAAAACAGGTTAAATACAACGTTGACGATTTGGGGACGCGTCTTGTTTATACATAGTGGAATGTTGCATATTGTTGCTTGATTAAGAATGCCTAGTGAGATTAGAAACCACTGTTGTATTTGCAGAACAGGATAGTAAGTTGTAGATTTTATCCATCTAGTGTTTATAAAGACGATATCAAACCTTGTTTTTTGCTTCAAGATGAGCGTGAAGGTGATCTCTGCACATCGTGTAAAACTTCCATTACAGTTGTTTCGGGCAGACAAAGCAATAACTTTCGCGCATCGCGTGGACAGCAAGCGTGTTTGGTGCAATTTATCAACGTAAAATTGGGGAAAACGTAAAAGAAAACTAAAACAGCAAGTGGAAAAAAGCGCAGAAGTGCGTGATGAAGCACCCTCACGCGAGGTTGAAGAATTGAAAGGGAAAATGTAAACTCTTGAACAAAAGTTGAAGAAGAAAACAAGAAACTCAGCAGAGGATTCGAGGAAAATGTAAAACACCATCTAGGAGTTGATAGGACATGTGAGGCACATCAACTTAAAACTTCTGCACTAGGACATATTGCAGCTACCTCAAGGACGGGGATAAAGATATCTTAAAAAATTGGGACAAACATACATGTAGGCATCCAAAGGTTTTGTTGGGGTTCCTGAGGTACAAGTTCTGCTTGTACGAAATAGTCCTTGTAAAAGGAGCCAGATGATTGAAAGGTAGAACAATTCATACTATCTTGCAGTATGTTTCCTTCAACTTTAACCACCGGTTCACAGTCAAGCTCTGGTAGGACTACTCCCTCAGAGGCAGCTTCTTAATTGGATGATGTTGCTACTCGGCGCACTCAGAATAAAGCAAAAGAGAAAAAGAGAATGCAACAGCATCCCAAGCATGCAGCAGGCTTGAAAGTTTGCACTCAGTTCTCATCAAGGAAAACAATAAGTGGGTTGCGCAGCCATAGACCATGTGGGTTTTTTCTTTAAAAACCCTAGAAAAAGAAACGGGCAAAAGTTGTTGGGAACACAACAACCAATGAAATCTTCAACATAAGTTCCTGACTGATATGGGTTTGGTTCTTTCCATAGCGAAGGGGGGGGGGGGGGGGGGGGTGCACTGCTCATTTTGTAACAAACATGATGGTAAAAAGCTTCAGTGATTCATTATGACTGCATATTTAAAAGTGTTAAAATTTCCCTAAATTCTAAATGTCAAGGACAGTCACTCTGTAAATCACTCAACTTAATGGGAATATTCGAAGGTGGAAAGATGATAGGATCAACATTGGAGCAGCATGCAGCATTCAATCCTGTTGTTGAAGAACTTCTGGAGATCACTGGGGCATCTGAAGGTTGCAGCTCACAAAAATTCAAGGTTCATCACAAAATCAGAGAACATCACCTTTCGTGTATGCTTTGTGAAGGTTAAATAAATGTTAATTTCCTCCTATTTACTTTTCACATTTTTCATCACAGAAAAACTTCTGGGGGAAAAACAAATATTTAACACAAAATGAACTGGTTTTAGAATTTGAGTCAAGCTAATTTTTTTTTGTATATCATACAATTGACTTGAAATTGTAAAGGTAACCAAAATTGTACCCTTCTAGAAAAATTAAGGGTTCATCACAAAAAGCATGCCAGCACATGGTTTTTTTTCTTCTTTTGGGTTTACTTTAAAATGTTTCATTTTACACAAAAAGGTCTTGAAAATGTATGCGATATGCTACTTGGGTAATAGTCATGAAAGTCAATGGTATTGCAGTCTGGTCAAGTGGATTACATGATTCTTCACAAGGATCTCTTCTCATTGGTGGGTCAGATCTTTGAGTCTAAACAAGACACGGTTGTGATGAGAGGATCTATGACAGCATCTACCCAGAGATCAATATTCTATCCGAGTCCACATCAAAACAACTGCAACATGAAAACAGTGGCATAACTTGGGTTGAACATGGGGGGTGAACAATTTTTCAGGGAGGGGGGGACTGAAGCCAACGATGTAATTGTTTTTATTCAAGATTTGAAATGGGGGAGAGTAAGAGGCGCGTGTCCCCCATGCATGCCCATATAGTTATGCCACTGTATTAAGCGCATATTGTACTTCTAACAGCCGCAATTTTTTGTCGAGTGCCAATTCTTCATCAAGTAATCAGACGGCGTATGATGACTGGCCGTCTTTCTTAAGCATCCCCCAAAGGTGGTCATCCATGTGGTACTTTTGAAGAAAAACAATCAAGTAACCAGCAGTGGCGTAGCTAAGGGGGTTGGGGGTGGGGTGGGGGGTGGGGTGGGGGGTGCCCCCCTACACCTCAACATTTCGCAAATGCAGAAAATAGTAGCATAATCAAGAAAAATAACTGAGCACCCCCTACTGTAACATCCGCCCCCCCCCCCCCCCCTGCCCATATGGATGGAGAGAGCCCTGGCTACGCTGCTGGTAACCAGATGACTTAGGACCAGAAGCCTTTCTTCGGCACTGTTTGATGGTGATCACCGCTGTTTAATCAGAAAAGAGCACTACTTCTCTTTGATGGCAAGCTGTGCAGTCTGCTTCAGTGAACAGGAATGGTAAAGAAATCATAATTGGGCCGAATGGGGGTCATTTATTACTTATCTGAAAACAAAAAATAAAGTTTTCTTACTTGGATTTCAGGTACTATGCATATATTGTGGAAGCCTGGGTAATCAGGATCTATGGGTGGGCGAAGAAATTAATCCACGGGTCGATCTAGTTTTAGCTGAAAAGGGGAGAAAACTCGGGGGAGGAGACTTAATATTATATGCACCACTTGTCCGCATAATATTTAACCTGCTTCCTTGAGTTGCATCAAATAGGTAATTTAGTAGCATGTCTGCCCAGTGACGTGCATGCCCTCTTCCATAACCACCGTACCCCCCCCCCCCCCCCCCCCCCCACCAATGTCGGATCTGCCCAGGTGATAGATATTTAAACAGAAACATTTTACTTTAATAACCCCACAGTAAAACCTTCGAAAATAACTCCTTGATAAAAACTATAAAAATATGTGGCTCAGCCTGTTATTTCAATGTTTATGTCGGCAAAATCTGTACAAATTAGGCAGAAATTGGCATGTATGTGAGCACTTTGAGTGGCCATACACTGCCAACTTAAGAACATCTACATGTAGCACAACACAAATAACAAAAACTTTCTTTCACTATATTGCACAAAAAATTCCCAACTAAGTTCTCAAATTTAAAGGTTGTGCCAAGTGTTTAATACAATTGTGAATACGATGGATGATTATTTTCAAAAATTTGCTTTTCCTGACCGATTTTGGTAGGGTGTATTAAAGTAAAATCTTTCCGTTTAGTGTTTATAGAAATACGTGTAGAATTCATCGTGCATGAGTACATGTGTAGTACATGATGTGCTCACTACGTTATTATTGTGCATGCTCTTGCCACCACCAAGCCTACTTACAATCTCGAAATTATGCTGATTGTAACACCCATCAGCATGTTGATGAACGCTGGAATAAATCTACTTCCCGTCCTTTTAACCGCAAACACGACAAATCTGTGAATACATTCATTTTCCACGTCCAAAACACCCACAGAATCGACGCTGATTTCCCGCACGCAAAATGTTGCCACGTCAGCCATTTTTAAATACCCACTGAACGTCAGCACGTGCGACTACGCACAGAAAGCACCAGGATTCAGTGTAAAAATCTTCATTTTAAAAATATTGGCCAGGCAAGGATGGACTTGGCCAAAGTGTTATGCAGAGTTTAGAAGTTCAGCTAAGTCTTACAAGTATAATTGAAGTGAGTATTGAAGCCGTTCGTCGAAAAAGAAGAGATTTGTTGCACGACAGCTGTTCTCTATCTCGGGAAAATCCAGGGCTTGGGTCATGCATATTTGACCTTGGCATAAACAACGGAGTCGTGTGACCAGAAGACGCGGAGTAATAAGCCCAATCACTTGGGGGTTGTTGACGAAGAGTTCCTCCACACACAAAAAATAGATTTTGACCCCAAATATCCTTGGATCTGGTCCATCGAAGACATTTTGGGGAGGGGTAAATATCGATGACGTCATCACTTAGCCGAAAGAAAGTCAGCAGATGCAATTTCTGTGACGAAAATTATCTTTTAGTGGCCACCCACGCCAGCTGTTTTCCTCATAATGGTGGGATAGACGAAGGTTGAAAGGTCACGTACAAGAGAGGGATTGTTGAGTATTGAGCTATTTCAGTAGTTTTGGTGAAAAAGGCGGAAATTTGTGTACGCCCAATATTTCTTTTTAATAAGTAATTTTCGTAACTTATAATTCTATTATCTGAAGGCCGATTTTCACTATTTTTGGAGGGTAGAGTTCTGAACTTATGCATATGCATTGCATAAATTTCCCGGATGTAGGGTGTTCCCCGTGAGGAGAAATCCATTCATGAATTTCGTTATGTGTTTTTGGAAATCCGAGTCGGTACATGTAAACAACAAATAAAAGGGCGCCCTCTGTTGGTTTGTACAGTCTAGTTAAATATTGCAGCGCGAAATACAAACGTGCGAGCCGTGTGTTGGGGGGTGTTTATTCATGCAACAACATGCTTTGACACGCATGCTTTGGAGGCAACAAATTACTAAAAGATTCTAAAACTTCGTAGGCCCACTCGACAAGATTTGTTCATAAAATCCCGGCGAAAACCAACAAAGAATCGGACCAACAAGGATAGTCAAAATCAGGATGTGTTTTAATCAAAACTTTCGACAAATTGCGACAAGAAGTGGACCAGTGGTTGAGTGATGTGCGTGACAAACGGCTGTGTGGATAATTCCACGTGTCGCCAACGTGTTACGGTGACGCACCGTGCATGGAGCTGTCAGTTGGCCGGGCACGCCCGCGCGTTGTATGGCATGGACTGCTTTCGTATCGCGGCACTCTGTGCGTGCAGTTTGTGATATGGTGATCGCAGTTTCATATTTATTTTGTTTAGTTTATTGCTTTTGCTGATTAATAGGCTATCAATCATGTATCTATCTTTGTTCTGAATAAAAAAGTCGATTATTCAGTATTCACAACACGAGAGTTTTGGCTTAACCATACAAGTTTACAGTTTTAAAGAAATAGGAAGGAAGCTGATTATTTTTACAATACGTAAATTTTATTTTCCACTTTGCAATGCTCGTATCACATAAAATTCATCAGGCATATGTCTCGCAAAGCATCTCTAAATTTGTACATGTACTTCGTTTCGGGACCCCTCTAACACAGGTATTGCGTTAATTATTCTCACCTTTAGCATGGATGTAGAAAATTAACATGTTATGCCTACCAACCGACTCTATTAATTTATATTTTAATACTGCTGGTTGTTGGATAGAAGTTGAAATGGAGAACAAATTAGGACAATGGGCAAAACTAATCCAGGCATTTATTTACATGTACGTAGAAAAATCTGCGGTCGTAAAAATACAACGCCGAACTCGCAGTGATTTCAATTCCATTCAAGCTTCAGTCCAGCAAAATTGGCACACGTGAAGGGAATTCCCTATTAGGGCGTCTATGCTGGGCTTTTTTCCAGGTATTTTTGTATTCACGCTGTATATAACATTACACGGTGCACATATCGCCAATGCTTTGCATGCAAGAGACATATGTGATCGGCTGAACTAAAGTCTATACAACGCGTCGTGGCTTCACACAGTGTAGTTCCCGACTCCGTTTATGACGTTCAGTAGACCAGTACAGTCATGCACTGACTGCTAGCTTCGTTGTCTTCGGGCACTGAGTTTTCACGCATGCGGTGCAGATAGCGCGGATCGCATAGACGCGGAGCTCGGAGATATTTACACCGGTATGATAATACATCACAGCATAAAACTGTTCATTTTTCACACAAAAATAAAACATCGTTTTTACTCGCGCTCTAATAAAAAAACATGACATTTGTGTATGATAAAATTGAGTGTAAAGTTTGCTAATTGATATTGCCGAACATCGGTTCGTCATCGGTTAAACCTTACAAATTTTGCCGATCCGATGTTTTGCCGATATTGCCAAACATCGGCCCGATCCGATGTCCGATCCGATCATCGGTTAAACCTTAAGTATTTTATAGCGTGCTGGAAAATACTGTAACACTGACCTGTTTAAAGTTTTGTATGCATATAGGTGCTGGGAAAACAGAGAGAAAAAAGTTCTAGTAGTCTGGTTCCCTGACCACACTTTAGGCAAAACATAACAATTTATAGAGTCTGGGAAATATCAGGTCGGGGTACTAGACTATTCCTAACGATTGTTGGCCAACAATCGTTGAAAAATGATATAAATTTCCACTTTTCTTGAAAACGATAGCACACCGGGTGCCATGATTTCACAGGATGCTTGAGACTGCTATTTATGTGATAATTCAGTAGTTTTGTTTTTTTATGTTTGCAAATGATGTATACTACCTTTAAGTTCATATATGTGACCCACTTTGCAAAAAGGGCCATTACATTTCAAAATTTGAAAATAGTGTTTTATATATAGCTGGAAAGGCAATTTTATAAGCTTTCATAGCATTTTGCATTCGCAAGATATTTGGAAATTTGCATGTTTGTTTTCAGGAATTTCTTGAATGACTTAAAGAGAAACAAGCCATTTAATAAAAAATTAAAAGAAGCAAACTAATAGATTGAAGCACTCGACACAAACACATTATTTTTCCAACCTATATTTACTGAAATCAAAGATTTTGGTTATGAACTAGGATAATATAGGTATCAAAGATGCCAAAAAATCCCTCCCCTAAAAATCACTTGTTTGAAGAATTGTTCGCCCTCTTCACATAGAACGGCCCATTATGCGTAAAAGCATACAGCGACTTGTGTGCCCTTTTTGCAGATCGAGTCACATATATAGATCATGTGCCATTTGTTTACATCTAAACCAAATGTGCCCGGTGGTATTTGCACGCATCGTGTTTTGCATGAACTTGGTTAAGGAGTGACATCAAGGGTCACATAATTCAAAGGTGATCTGACCTAGTGCTACGTCACTCCTAAACCAAATTTTACGCAGGACACGATGCGTGCACATACCCGCCAAGCACATTCCAATCAAGATGTAAACATGTGACGTCAGAGGGCACATCATCTATAGCTGGCAGTGTACCTGTTATGCATTGTGATATGTCAAGTAAGGCCTATTGCATGTTGGGTTAACGTAAACTTCGTGTGCATCTTTCCTTGACAGAGCCCGTACAATATTGAGCGCATCTTCTACCTGTTTGCAAACCGAGATACAGCCTTGGTCAAGACAGTGATGGGCGACTATGAGACCGGTGGAAAACCACTTTCAGGACCTCTGTTACAGAAGGTATGACTATTAAACATATCAGGACTCAATACCCACCATCTCTGGGGTTTTTAAACTAATGGCTATAACATAAACTGTAATATAGATGCAAGAAGTACGTTACATGCATGAACGTTACTACTCATTTAATCTACGTAGTCGCACCATGCAAAATAAACCTAAGTCAAGGGAATAGAATGGATCTTAGAAGACAGTCAGACATAAACTGGATAATGTGGTGCAAGAATGCAGGGAGTGAGTCTATAAGCCCTGGTGAAGGGTTCTTCATGGAGATGGAATTAACATGGGATGACAAGTATCAAATTTATGCGAAAATCAGACTCCGATGAATATACAGCTCTGTACCCATGATGCATAGTAACAAAATTATCATTTCAATTGTAACAAACACAAGCATTTATTTATAGAACGGAGATTATTTGCTCTTTCCCGACGTAGTGTAGGAAGCACTGTCTGCTCAGTTCTTTCCGAGAGCCTGCGTGCAAAAAGAATTCACAGGCTTACTTGGGTGAGACTCGAACCCTTCACCCCCTGCCTACTAGTGCATTCAAAATACATCCAAAATACTATTTTTGATGGTCAAAACAGTGCTCTTGGTTTCATTAACCTCTTGAATACGGACGATGGCCATAGGCCGTGGTTTGAAAAGACCACCTGGCCGGTTGTTGTCCATACGCGCATTCCTGCACATCCTCAATCATTCATGTTTCAACTATATTGTTCTTGAATGGGAGTTTTTTTTTTAACAAAGCTTTCATTTACCCGAAAGGAAGGCTCCAAGTGCGATGAGAAGGACCACTCTATTCAGTGTGGTGCCTATTGTTTGCATTTACGCTTGGCTGCACAGTCCGTTCTTGGCATACCAGCACTCCATCAAGAACAGCCGGACACAAGGGGTTAAACAGTGTCCATTCACACATTGACCAATCACAGCCACACGTACAAAACGTCCATCACTTTTGTCCGACTTCTGTCGGACTTCCATTGGACCACAGTCGGACCATTAGCCTTTTTGGGATTTGGCGGACACAATAGGAGGGCGCTATTTGATTTGGGTAAACCTTTTGTGCCATACAAAAGATTTTACCCGAATCAAATAGCGCCCTCCTATTGTGTCCGCCAAATCCCCATAAGGCTAATGGTGGCAGCTGTGATACATCAAGAGGTGGTGCTTACTGGATCGGTCGATTGAAAACAAAGCGCCCCCGCATAAAGCGACCACGTTGCCAATGCTGTGCCAAAAACCGCAGTTGTGAAAACATTGAAAGTGGGTGTCTCCATTGTCTTTATTATGTAAATAGAAAGGTTCCCTAATGGTGGTGGGATATAAATCTGGATTTTTATAACATTCGGTTTGAAGTCAGAAGATGGAATTTTTGCATCGGGGATGATGGAAATTAGAATAGAGATGTTTTACATCATCCCTGACACAAAAATTCCACATTCTGACTGATTACGCGGTACCCGCTGCTGCATTGGATTTGAATCGGCCGGCCGACCCCACGAAGCTCGGTGGTCGAGTGCTTCATACATTACGTCGAGACAGGGCAAAAGAGAAAACATCTCTGTTCTAATTTACATCATCCCTGAAGCAAAAATTCCATCTTCTGACCATCCATTTTTGGTGACACAGTCTTACGAAAACAACTGGAACATCCTCCAATTTGCTCCAAGGTCTCTGATTGTAACTGCATTCACTTGCTCGTGGTCAGTGTTGTAGTCAAGACCATCACAAGACCACACAAGACCACACAAGACCCTGCAAGATCAGCACAAGATCAGCACAAGATCAGCACAAGATCAGCACAAGACCAGCACAAGACCAGCAGTCTTAATTCAAGTCTTAAGCTATTCAAATGAACTGTAACAAAAGCATTCCTTTGTCATGGTTTATGGCTGTTACTTGTGCCTGTAACAAGCTGGTCTTGTGAATGGTCTTGTGCATGGTATTGTGCCTAGTCTTGTGATGGTCTCGACTACAACACTGCTCGTGGTCTATTTGGTATACGAGTAGCCTGCCCATCCATTTTTTTCTTCAACATTACAGCTCTGGAGTGTTTTTATATAGGCCCATCCATCGGTCACTGAATGCTTCAAACTATATACAGTCATTGGGAGGGCTTTTCATGTGGCACCTCACTCATCACTTTTCGTTGGCATGACTATGAACTAGATGGGAACTTCTGGTGAAATCAGATAACCGTTATTCAGTTTGAATAAACTTAGGATAACCGGATTTTGAAATCTCTGATTTCTCACACCACTATTCTCTAAGGGGCATGGCTGTGTACTGTTGAGAGGTCTATTGCCTGATTTTTCTTCTTAAACTAATTGTACTTCTCTTTACGTTTCCATAGATACCGTGAGTCTCAAGAGATACTGTGCTTTAGACAGTTAAGAATTTTGCGTCTTGCCAAATCTGCTTGAAGTTCAGGTATTGTTATCCGTAGGGCGTGTTCTTGTTTGGATGTCTACCTGTGACAGCAGTGCTGCCTGAATTGAGAAATTCTTGGGCTTCAATTTCTGATGCAGAGATAGCTGTTGGGGGAAGCGTCAGAAATAAAGTTTCTTGCAGGATAGGCCAAACTGAAGTGGCATCCGAAACCTGTGGATTAAAAGGGACACAATGCCCTTGGATGTGCCCAAATTAGGCTATAAAAAACATTTGTCCTAAAATTGCTATGGATGGATAATAATGTACACGACTATCCCTTCACAATGTGCCGTTTGTCTGCAAATCATTGACGCAAATTATTTTGGGGATACCGAAATTTGGAAAATTTGGACCGTTGGAATTCGGACAGGTGCCCTTGGTCTATAGCGTTTTTTGTTGCGTACAGGCTGCACTATGTGCAGCACCAGTCTGAATGTCCGGATTTCAATGCTTCAGTTCAGGGGTGAAATTTGTCAGGATTTTTCCTGATTTCAGGATTTTGTGGTCAGGATTTCAGAACTTTTTGCAATCTGGAATTCCTGAGGTGTTGTCCTTTAAAGGTGATTTTACCTGTAAAAGTGGATATAGACCAATACAAATGTATATTTTAAGGGAGTGCCTTTTATAGGCAAATACAAACTATATGTTGATCTGGGGTCCTTGTGGATTTTTTGTGGATTTTTTGTGAACTTTTTGTGGATTTTGTTGATTTTTCAATTTTTGGCCAATCTCACCTGTTCAGTTGTTTCCTCATTTCTCCATTAATATTACACCTTGTGGTAGCATTTTTGCCCTTTAGACCTTGAAAATGGGTCAGGTGCCTAACCAAAGAGATGAAATTTTGGTGATTTCAGGGCAATGTGTGCCTTTTGATTGTGAGTTCCCCCCCCCCCCCAATGATAGTTACATGCAGTAGGACTTCAGCCTATTTTGCATTGGGGATGACCGGTGCTGGTTGTCGATTTCATAGCATGACTTTCCACATAGCACATAAGTTTCACTTAAGTTTCCTCCATGTTTTTCTTTCAGAAAAATGTCATTCCATTCCTTGTGTAGGCTACAGAAGCTCTGCAAACTACAACTTTTCTTGTAGGGAAAAAGCGTGATCATTCTGGAATTTAATGCAGACCAAAATCCAGCAAGGTGACCAGAGTAACTTGACTTGTCCCAACAAAGATGCAAGATATTAAAAGCACCAACTTTGCAAAATGTCCACCCTAGGTTTTGCTGACTGGAGTAAGAGATGAGAGTCGAGTCTGATATTTTTGATTGGTTTACAGAAGATTTTTTGTTTGCCCGTGATAGCCATTAGCCTGTACGTACAGGATTCTTCTGTGAGTAGATTTCAACCACCCAAACGCCAGCAACGTAAGAAGTGATGTGCTGTACAACACAAACTGTCCAAGTCACGACGGACCTACATGCCCGGAAATAAAAAGTCACCACACAAAAAGAGTAATCCTCTAGATTGTTTGTTTCTGGTTAATTAGATACAAGAGGTTGTGTCGTCTATCTCATGCGACAATGATGCAATCACCAAGACGATGCAGCGATGTTGGCACGACCACGGCTACCTCGTCTGCCCTCACACAGCGGTGGCCGTCAGCTATTATTTCCGAAAGCTTGACTGGTCAGTAGCTTATAGTTTGCAGTCAACCATGCTATAAATATCCAGTTCAAGTTGTTCTCACACGTGTGTGACCTGGTACCACAAAACGGGTAGAAAGTAGCTATAAAAGTTGAAAATGTATAGTATGGTAACTATGGTATTTCCTAAAAATGCATGCAATAAAGTTTTAATTTGATATTATTGTGTTGCTGTAGTTCATTACTGGTCCCCGCTATAACCATTTGAAATTGTTAGTCTAGACCCCTTGTTTTCAGAAGGTGAAGCTCAGTTTGTGAACCTGTGCACACTATAATTGGACTTCAAAAAGAAATCCCCCCCCCCCCAATTTTTTTAATTTTTTTAAAAATTAATTCAGTTTTAACACTTTGTGATATGATAGAATATGGCTATTCAAATGTTAAAACATTAAATCCTAAAATGTACTTTTCCGTGACTTTTCTGCTTGTAACACAAATCCATGGTGTAGCTTTCCGCTCATTTTGTGCCAACAGGTCATATATATAACCAAGGAAAGCATGATCTCAATGCTTGTTTTTATTTGAAGTACAAAGGTGGACAATCTTGTCAGTTTCTTTCGCAAGTGGGTACTACTCTAATTGGTGACAGAAGAAACTCTTCTCAAAGAGCACTAAAGAATTATCATTCTTCCAAAATAGCCCACAAAGTTTTGAAGGAAGGTTCGTTAGAAATGGATTCCAAACAAACTATTTAATACGGAAATAAATGAAACGACCGAAGGCCTTGAAAAATTCACAATAATGAAGTGGTGATACTGAGTGACTTCTTATGAAACAAAAAGGAAGTTTCAAAGTGAACAAAGAAAACTAGCAGGAGCTGGATTTGAATCTGTGACCTCTGGAATACCGTACTGGCACTCTGTCCAACTGAGCTATCTTGCCCTATGTTGGCGATCTCCCAAATTGTCAGTGTCTTTGTATCACAGAGCGCTAGTCAGAAGTCATCAACCCACAATGCTGCATAGCCAGGGATAAAATCCAAACACGGGAAGCGAAACAAAAAGAAGTTCTTCATCCTTATTTTTAACCCTTAACCCTCCTGTTCTCAGGGCCAAAATCGACCCAGCTGCTGTACAGATCAAAACCTATCAAATTTCAGATTGAAACACACACAAACTGTCAGAGTTGGTGTTTAGAGATTTTGATAGGCTGTGATAGTTATAAGTATAGGAGGGTTAATACTCACCACTAATAAACTAATGTATAAGGGTATAGCTAAAAAGAAGTGCACCCATTTCATGTATCCTTGACTTTTTTATGAAGCAATTCAGGCAGTGTCCCATCTCAGCCCCCTTTCTACAGGCAGTTTTTGCTTGTATAAAATGTAGTTAACCCTGCAGTGTGCCATGACAATATACACGCACTTTTACACCACGGTGACCTACTTAACAAAACAGCGCCATGGCACACCGCAAAGTTAACCATTGGTTAATAAAATCTCAATATCTATAATATATATGGGCTAATATAGAGGCTAAAATTGCAGCAAGTGGTATCAGTGTGCAAATTTTGGCTGGGAGTGGACAGGTAGTTTTTCATTCTTCACAGTGATGAAACCCTGATTCAGTAGTTTAATACAATAATTCAGTAAGTTTAATAGTCTTTTCATTTTGTTTGCACCTAGCCTGGATTCCAGTCAGAGCCAGTGCCAGCCAACCATCTGTTTTTCCACAGCGCATCCAGCCAAGTTCCCCGAGGCCAGGCTAGCGGCTGGTTTGGAGCCTAAGCCCAACCAGTACATCGAAAACTTGGGCAGCATGCCGACACGCTTCACGAAGATGGAACGAGGACAGGACTGGGAAAAAATTCTGCGGGAGAAAATAACAGAGATCAGTAAGCGAGTAAATATCGGTCGCTAAATAATAAGGGTGCCAATTTCTTCATATATGCGTAAAAGCTTTGCTTTGATTTGTTTACTTAATCTCGTGAATACGGATGACGGCCATAGTTGCGGTTTGAAAAAAGACCACCTGGCTGGTTATTGTCTATACGTGCATTCCTGGGCGTACTCAATCCATTCATGTGCCAACTATATTGTTCTTGAATGGGAGTATAATGAATAGATGAAGCTTTTTCAAACAAAACTTTCATTCACACGAAAGGGGGGAGGGGGGAGGGGGGAGGGGGAGGGGAGGCTCCAAGTGCGATGAATGCGTGTATAGATGTCAACCGGCCATGTGGTCTTTTTCAAACCGCGGGTATGGCCATCGTCGGTATTCAAGAGGTTAACACTGTAGGCTCAGCACTTTCTGACAACCCATGGTAAAAACTTCACAAGCTTACTTAGGAAGCACTAGGATGTCTACACTTGTAAGCAGGATGTTGTGGGTTCAAGTCCAGCCTGTGTAAGCCTGTGAAAGTTGTTTTCCCCTGGCTGTCGGAATGTACCGAGTGATAATATCAAAATGGAAAAAAGAATCCTGTTTAAATTTACGTCATCACTAACACACATTCCATCATCTGGCAATTGTTCTTGAGAGTTTTCATTCATAATCAATAGTTTTCAAGAGTGATGTAGTCGAGACCATCACAAGAACCTGCAAGACCAACACAAGACCATCACAAGACCTTCAGTCTTAATTCAAGTCTCAAGCTATTCAAATGAACTGTAACGAAAGCATTCCTTTGTCATGGTTTATGCCTGTTACTTGTGCCTGTAACAAGCTGGTCTTGTGAATGGTCTTGTGATGGTCTCGACTACATCACTGGTTTTCAACATAAACCATAAAGGGTTGTTTGTGTGAGTTATCACAGTCAATTCACAAAAGATTTGTGTCCGTCCATAAACTTTTTACAAGGAGCTCTTGATCTGTAACCCCAGCTAAACCCAACAATTTGAATTTGATTCTGCATGCATCCTAGGGGGTTTATAGGGTTCATAGCTTCGATCTCTATTTTCAGAAGTCTGTTACTTCCATGAAGTATGCCAGCCAAATTCTAATTAGGTCCAAGAAATCGCACACTTTCATATTTCACTCTCCACGTTATATATATATATATATATATGATAAGACACCGAATACAGCCAGGTCGTACACTGTTCATCGGGTGTCAACTTGTGCAGTAGAGTATTGCATGTGTCACGTTGGCAGGAAATGTTCAGGTTCCTGTCAGTTATAGACTCACCGTAGAGAAATAAAAAAGTTTCCCACGCACACGCCTGGGTGCCCAACAAAAGAATACTCAAGTTGTATATATAAAAGGGATATGACTGCAAAGATGTATTACATTTTAGAGTTCAATTTGGCCAGTACCAGATTGTGATGGAATCTTTGTCAAACTCATCCAACAGCACGGTGTGATATGGTGGTTAGAGTCGGACATTTTTAGTGAGTTACTACTTATGCTTCTCGTATCAAACAACAATGTTCAGGAATTGTATTTTTCACTGACAGCGTATATAGCTATGGCCGCCATCCGTATTCAAGAGGTTAGGTTAGAGGGTTTTTAATTGTTACCACCGTTATTAATTGATTTATTAAAAGATTTACAATCTTAGGACTGTGGTAAGCGTAGGATTTAAAGAGGGTTGTTTGAAGCACATAATCATGTGCAGTGTTGATAAGTGTTGTTTTTTTGTAAGTTCAGTGCTGTGAGAAGGTCATAAAAGAAAAAGAATTTCAGTGGTAAATATGGGTGGATTTTGTGTACAGGTCATTGGGGAATCTGTTAAGGAGAATGAACGAGGATCTGTAGATTCGTGCTAAGAATGGACGAGGCGAAGCCGAGTCCATTCTTGGCACGAATCTACAGTTCTGAGTCTATTCTCTGACTTAAACTATTTTCCAAACAACAAAGGATTATTCAAATGAGTCTCACCCCACCATGTTTTTGAATAAGTGCTATTCGTTTTGGTTCCTATTATATTGTTTCATTTTTGATTATTTGTGTTATCCATTTTGATGTATTTTGTTCAAACAACGTTTTAAATGGTGATTAGAAAAATTACAGGATGGTACTGATTCGCACCATGATTGCTTTTCAATTTGTTTTCCTTTACATTTCCGCAGTTCGATAATCGTAAATTTAACAAAAAACTTAACGAATCCACGGTATCTGTAGATTCGTGAAAATAATCTACACTTTTCTCAATAGTATGACGTCACAGAAATAGTTTAAGTTAACCAAATTAGAACTTTTCACACTATTTACCAAAAATAAAGCAGAAAACTTCACAGATAAGTAAAGAATGGAGACAGAGCTGTGGTTCAGTAAAAAGAAATTAAAAAGAAAGAAAAATAGTCAGTCTGCCTTGTAGTTTGATTGACAAAGTAAAAAGAAATTTCACAGAAAAAGATCACAACTCTGTCTCAATTTTTGGCCTTATTTTGAGGCAATCTGCATGAAAAAGTGATGTTTCAAGTTTCCCCAGTAGCCTGCACTGTACAGTGTTCGTTGTTTCGATGTGGCTCATTGTGCTATCAAATTCACGTGCAGCCATTTAAAAACAAATTCGAAGTATTACAGCACTTGTGCAACAAAGGGCCAGTCAACAAGCACTGTGTCCATACTAGCTGTTGGTTTACTGAAACTAGTCTACAGGTGCCGTGCAGTTTCTAGTGGGTTAAAAGAAATTATTTCCTTTCTATTTCATTGGTCCATGCTATATCCGCATTGAATGTAATTATTAATCAATCAGTAGAATGGGCCAAGTTCATTTGGATGATGTTCTTTATGGGCTCCGTGCACAACTACCCCCTCAGCGGAAAGAAAAGGCGAGTTGGGGGGTCAATATCGACGCCATCTTACCCGACTTCAATTTAAGTGTCTGGTTCCCGCTGTGATATTCTTATTGAAAACACAATTATCGAGAGTCGGCGAACAGACAAAGCAATCCCACTGGTATACGAGTATCAAATGAACGAGGAGCGCGGTGCGGATACCAGCGACGTACTGCCCATGGAAGTGCGGTTGCTATGTGGACAGCGCCCTTATTCGACGGCGCACGGAGCCTATAATGTAATCGAGAGTATAGACCATATGGAATATGATGTCATGGCATGCGTAAAATAATTATCATATATGCCTGTCCCACAATAGGGCAGCCTAGGTATTCGATAGTCTATTATTATAATTTGTCGTTAAAGATCATCATTTCCTGCCTGCACAGTTCCACTGTAGTGCAGGTTTGGTTTGAATTGAATTTCATTTTTGACGACAGCAATACAGGTACAATAACCGTACAAAGTATGGACGATTTGCAGTAACATCATTATGTAAAATGTTATCGCTTGGGTTGTTTTAAAGGTAACTAGTTTGCGTTAGCACCATGTGTATTAAATCTCTTGTGAGTATGTGTGGTTCTGAAAAGAACCGGTGGGAACTCAACATTTCGGACAGTATGCTCTGCCTGTGGTCGGGAGACTGAGGGATTCCAACGGTGAGGCGGGCTTATATGGTGTCTGGAAGCGGTAAAGCGTGAGAAGGATGCAGACTCATGAGGGCTTGGGGGATGCTGGATGATCATTGAGGCGTGTCAGTCTGAAGGAAGGGAGCAAAGGGGGAGGTTGCCAAGGGTATAGGGGACCAATAGGCTGGAGAACTAAGTTGTCCTAGGGTATAGGCCCCAGATGTCGCTGATGGAGAAACCAATGTCTTGGGGAACCGTGTTGTGCTTGAAGATTTCAATGGCTTCTCTGATGCGGCAGGGGTACCAGCGTTCGATGCTGGTGATGAGTTCGGACTGGCTCCAGTTGATCTGATGGTCTTCGGTGTGGGAGTGTTTGACTATGGATGATTTCTCCTAGGTATCTGTCGGTGTGGGTAGGTTTGCGGTAGATGCTGCGGGTAAGACTGCCGTCCTGCTTTCTGGACACCTCAACATCAAGAAATGAGATGTTGCCATCTCTTTCTTGTTCCATGGTGAACTGGATGCTGCTGTGAAGCCCGTTGAGGTGTTCCAAGAAGAGCCGGAGGTTATCCTGCCTGTGCTGCCAGATGACAAAGGTGTCGTCCACGTACCGGAGACAAACCCTAGGTTTGTGGTCTGCTGTGACGATGGCGGTCTGCTCAAAATCTTCCATGAATATGTCAGCGAGAACCGGGGATATAGGAGATCCCATGGAGGTTCCAGCCGACTGTTCGAAGAATTTATCCCACCATCAGAAGCTGGATGAGTTGACACATGTCAGGAGCTGATGGTACTAGAGACGGAGGTGGGGACATTGGTGAAGAGGGAGACAACATCAAAGCTGACCATGATGTCATCCGGCTGGAGGGTGAGGCCTTGGATGAGGGTGGCAAACTAGTCGGAGTTCTTGATGTGGTGTTCAGTGTTGCCAACCAGGGGGTGAAGTATCTTGGCGAGATGCCTGGCTGTGTCGTAGGTGGTTCCTCCCCTGGAAGCAAGATGGGGCACAGGGGAACATCCTTCTTATGGGTCTTGGGCTGCCCGAAGAACCTGGGGCACTTGGAGCTGGATGGGCAGAGCTGTCTGTACAAGGGCTGAGAGATGTTGCCGGAACGCTGGAGAGAAAGAAGCTTGCCTTGCAGCCTCCTCTCGGTGGATGGTGTGGGGTCTTTCCGGGGTTCACGGTAGCAGTCCGAGTTGAGGATGTCCACCACCTTGCGGTCATACTCGGCCTTGTCGGCATTACCCTTGTCCGCTCGAAGAATGTGGATGGACTTGTCTTGTCTGGAGATGTTGGTTTTGGATGGTTTGTGTTTCCGGAGGACTTGATTGATCTGCAGACTTGTCAAGATGGCTGAGGGTGAGTTCGGTGTGTTGGATGATCTTTTCTACAGGGGATGATTGAGGGACAAGGGGAAAGTTGTTTTGTTCCGAGAAAAAACATTTGTTTTAACTCGACATTTCAAACAGTATGCTCTATTTGTCATCAGGAACGGAGACAAAGAGAGCATACTGTTCAAAAGGTCGAGTTGAAACAACCAGTTCTTCTCAGAACCACACAACTTGTGAGATAACATTTCACATGGTGTGTTACCACAAACCTTTCATATTTTGTGACAACACTGACTATCCATAAAGCCATGGACCAAGACTCCTCGTGGTAAAACTCCTGATCAACAAGATGATAATGTGATGCAAATGATGGTAAACTATTTGTAAGACATAATTTATGCAAGACGGTAATCTTCAGTTTTTATCAACTTGATGGTTCAAGACCAATGCACTACCAATATTTAAGACATAAATATAACTGACCACAAAACATACTTGTTGGGCTAAACAGTCACTTTTATTTCATTTTTAGAATTATTACAGCGTCACACTGCGAGGGAATGCCAAATGCTGAACAAAAATGTTGTTAAAAATCAGCTCTAAATAATCCTTCAAAATGCCAATACCAGCACACTAGTAATGAAAAACAAAAAATGCAGAGGTTAAACAAGCATTCTCAACTATTGAAAGATTTCATTAAATATTTTGAAATTGTCTCTTCAGAAATTACAGTATAAATCTTATAACTTAAAAAAACCAATGTATTAAGTCACTTTGATAGGTTATTTTGTTTCAAACAGTATAAACATAATCTCATGAGAAATATTTTTACGTGTATTACTTCAACATGCCTGAATACTGTCAAAATTTACTTGGAACGCTAGAAGGCTATACTATTGACATATACAACATGGCACTCAGACAGGATTACAGTTCATATCAATAAAGATTTCTTAACAGAAGGTGCACGAGAATGGTTCTTTATAGACTGCATACCGGTATCATGATTAAGGTACCGATGACAAGGGAAGTTTATTTGCATGCTTTCTTCATTAATTTGAGTGGACTTTTTACCTTGTTCTTCCTGCCTAAAGCTTGCAAGCATTGTAAATACTCCAGCTATACCCATTCAGAAAATCCTCCGCTGCTCGAAAAATGTCGGGTAAGGAATCAATATATTTGTCATCGGCCCTTTAATTCTACATCAAATGCTGAAAATCTGGAAAATTTTCTTGATAATCTATTGACAAATTAACCTATTGTCTTGCGTTGAGGCTTCTATCCATATTTTTGCTACAGATGTTAACTAAGTCCTGATGAGTATAAATGCAGTGACATTCAAACTGACGCCATGCAAAAGCAGTAAATTTTGGCTCGCCGCTAATGACGACGCATCTACATTTCCAATCTTTTGGGGCTACATCAGGCTGCCTTATACACATAGCTCACACTACCGATTTGAAACTTTTAACAGCAATTTTAAGCGTCAAGCCAATCTCCGTTAAAGAACATTCATATTTACACAAGTTTGTTTTACGTTCGGCAGAACTCCAATAAATGACCTACAGACATTCACTTCCAGCAAAATTGCACTCTTCGTCAAAAATATGACTAAGAAAAATCTACAACATGGAACTCCCCACTTCAGTCTTGTACATAATTTTATGAAAGGCAAGTGAAAGCACACTAACATTTATTTGCACAGTGTTGCCAATGTAGTAGGAAATTCATACATACAAATCCAATAGTGTTTAGCAAACAGCAAACAAAAATTAAAGAGAACTGTGTTAATATATGGCAAGCACAATCTATGACGATTTCACTGTGACTCATGTTACACTTCCGGTCTTAACCTCTTGAATGCAGACAGCCATAGCAACGGTTTGAAAAAGACCACCTGGCCGGTTGCCATCTATACGCGTAGTCCTGCATGTGCTCAATCCATTGTTTGCCTATTGGCTGCGCAAGCCTGTATTGGTATACCAGCAGCCCATTGGATCTATGGTGTTGAGAGTACATTTTGTGTAATTCTACAGTAAGCAGATATGTCATCCATGGAACAATAGTCAATTGTGCTTATTGAGGACATTGCGGGATTCCATGCTTACGGCCTAAAATTTTCAGACATCTTGGCTACTCAGCAATTGTTCTCAGAGGATTTGTCCCCAGGGAAACGGGACAATATGCAACATGAGTCACGGTGGAAACACTCAAACTTCAGCACAGCCTACTCTTTTTGACAGGACCACACAAGTGTGGTAACTGTACACCCACATGGGAACAACATTCATACAAACATGAACAGCCTTCTTATAAGGGGCCGCCTACATGTATGTGTTAATAGCAAAAAGTGCATGCAAACAAGTTACTATAACCAAATCGATGAAAGATATACATGTAGCTAATGATTGGATCTACTAAATACAGGTACATTGGAATTACAAGTATATCAACAATTATGCTTTAGTTCCGTATTCTGGAAATGTCTCCAATCATGGAATTTGGCAATTGGATTCTTTTTTCTCAAATTGCAATTTGTTACATTCTATACGATCTATCACTGATGTAGTGAAAGTTGGGTACTTTTTTTTTTACCAGTTTCTTCCGTACGACAAGAAAGGAATGCAGAGTCAAAAGAATCTCACATGAATGAATCAATAAGACGACTATTAAATCGGGGACGTCTACTCGCAACACAATGATCGAAGCTACAATGTTGACTCTACATGTACATGCTTTTGTGCAACCTACATTTGTCAAAGCTTAATGGACAATTCTTACTGGGACATTTACAATGCACGGGCTACATTACTTCACTACTCTATCCTACACTAAACGCTTTTCCTATGTTATGGCACAAACTGCTATTAAATGAAAATTGTAGGAACAAATTTGCAAAATCCCTAACTCATGCACAATACATGATTTGCCATGTAACAATCGTACACTATGTAATGTCATAGATCCGTATCACGCTGTGGCCATGCTGAACTTTCCACATACTGTGGGACAGAGGTGTCTGACCGAAACGGGTTGGTCATCTATTCCACCGAGTCAAAGTACAATACAAAATGGCCGCAGCGTGAAAGACCTCAATTGTGTAACCACTGGACTATTTTACAGCACTCAATTAAATGGATACATCAATGACACTGAACATCCTTTGTACAAAATAATGCAGCGCCCAGAAATCCCCTCGGTTGGTTTAAATCTTTTTATAGCGCTATATCATGAATCATGTTGCCATGCCTATAATTAATTACACATACGCACCTCTGGGTGGCGCTCTTTAATGAGTGCTCCAGTATTATGAATTCTATTCACAGATTGTTCATGACACTTCCAGCAACACTACAGTTATTACATCAAAGCTCGGGGCAGTTGTACACAGCAAAGCCTATTTAGTGCCAGCACAAAACAGCATGTTTTTTTTCATTTCACAATCTGATGATAGTAGGCTATCATTGTTACAAGGTTCGCAAATACATACAATCAATGTGGCAGTATTTTAGAAATGGCAAATTTGACTTGGGAGTATGTTTGGGGCACAAAGATGTGTGTGGGCTTTGGAAAATCTAAGACCATACCACTGAATAGTCTCAACTGCCCAGGTTGTGTGTGCATTTGCAAAGTTTCAGAGATTTTCAAAGAAAAATTCTGTTCTGTTTATAATACTGGTTAATCTCAATATCAACATCATTTAATAATTTTAAATATAATGAAGAACTGTGAATAATTTTCCATCAATCAAAATGAAAACAAATGTGGGACCTCTGATATGTCAATGGTCTGTCTATAAATTGTGATGGGGGGGGGGGGGGATTGTTCACAATATGTTTGTGAGGTAGAAAAGCACTGTTGAATCCTACTGATATATTTAGCTTACAAGCCAGATGATTTGCAATATGGATCACTGACAACATCAATCGATACTTATTTCGCTGGCACACGGTGTAAGATTTGAGCATGGCTACACCCACAAAACAATACCATTTACTCACAAGTAAATCTTAAAGTTGCCTTATTTTTTCACTGAATGCACTTTTCAGAATTTAGTATGTTTTTTGGTGGCTTAGTATGTAGGTTAATGTTTTGTGAGTATTTCCAGCACCCCTGGACCATATGTATATTGAGTTTTGCTTTGGTGCAGCGGCCGCAGATACAATCATGCCTCGCTTAACATGCTGCTGTAGCGTGTAAGTTGTCTTGACTGTCGCATCAAGAGAGCACTGCTCCGGGGAAGGAGGTAGCTTACTCCTCTTTCTTCTTCAACCATGGGATCTTGGTCTTGATGCTGCAAAGAAACGTTAAGCGAAGGAGAAGAAGTTACAAAAATGGTACTAAAAAATGCTGGTAAAATGTACCATTTACTTGTCTCAATGACCAGGGCTCAATTTCTTCGAGCTGCTCAGCTCAAAGAATTTTCCTGTTAGGCAAATGTCAGAGAACCGGATAAAACATACATGTTTGGTCTGTAACCTGTGTTTTCTAAGCAACTCCATTTGATGGCTTTGCTTGTAAACCACAAAATCTCATGCTAGCAGTTGCTTTTCTGTGCTTAAAGCTAGTATACAACATTTGCTTTTGCCGTTATTTTCAGAAATGAATGGATTTGGGGGTTAGTATTTTATAGCAAATACTGAACATAGATACTGGGAAAACAACACTGTTGTAGTCTGGTTCCCTGATCCTACTTCAGACAAAATAGAGCAATTTATAAACATAAGGGAATTATCGGTCGAGGAACCAGACTATTTGAAAAAAGTCAGTTTTTCCCAATGATGGTCACCTGACATCCCTGGAAATTGAGACAAAAAATGACGGCACACCAGGGGGCCATGATTTCGCAGGATGCTTGAGTCTATTATTTACTTACAGTCAAGTAAGGTATTTCCTAATAATTCAGTAATTGTTTTTTGATGTTTGCAAATGTTGTATATTACCTTTAAAGAGTTAGCACAAACAAATTTAACTGTGTAAATCCAGTAAGCACAGAATCCTGAATCGTGCTTGTAGAAATGCATACAAGCCAGGACAGAACTCCACACACACCTATGGGATATGCTCATTGTAAGCACCAAAGCCATGAAATTAGCCCATCATGGTAGAATACATGAATGCAACTTGTGCAATAACGCTGTGAACTCTATGGATGTGATTTTTTTTAATCAAAAAATGACAGGGAGATCACATGTAAAGGCCCTGTTCTCACTTGAACAATTTTCTACGCGAATGCCGTGCGACTACCAAATCACACAGGGCGTACGGGAGTCGCACGGCAGTCTGTTGATGATTCGCACAGGTTGTAGGGGTGTCGTGTGTAATTCGGACGGGTCACATGCCTGTGCAAGTTTTTCAAATGTTGAAAATTTCCATTCGTCTGTCGCACGATGGTCTGATAGGTCGCATGGGAGTCTGAAGAGAGCGACATCTATCAGACTGCCGTGCAACTGCCGTGCAACCTGTGCGAATCTCATGAGAGCCCGGTGCGACTGCCATCAGACTGCTGTATAAGCTGTAGGAATCTCATGCGAGCGCGGTGCTACTGCCGTCCAACCTGGGTGGATCTCACCAACAAACATATAAAAAGCGGCCTCAGTGGCCTGAAAATCATTCACTACCTGATGTTCAAGCTGTCCACATCAAGATAGAAGACAACCAAAATTGCTGTTCATATTGTTCGTAAAGATGTGCACGTTAATACAACCACATCGGTGCATCAATGCAGCAAGATGCAAGTGTGTACAGTGAGCTCTATAGCTTAACGGTGGAAATTTTTACAACCACAAAAACGTTAATCTGTTTTGTTTTTCCATGTAATTAACCTGGTTTTCATTTTGAAAATTCCCCACAAATGACATTAAATTTTTTTATTTTTTTTATTGTCTGAGAAATTACTAAGTATATGTGACCGGCTCTGCAAAAAGGGGTATTATGTCGCACTATGTGAAAACACACACAGGGCTGTTCTATGTAAAGTGGGCGAAAAAATCTTCACGCAAGTGATTATTTTGTTTTTGGTTTGTTGGCTTCTGTTATATCTATATTTTCTGAATATATTTTCAGAAACATAAATATTGATGAATAAAGATGAAAAAAATAAATGTTGATAAAAATTACTTCTATCTGATTTCTTTGCACTTTTTGTGTTTAAAGGCCTGTATCTCTAAACACACTTCCGTTAAATTGGGAAAAAAAGGAGTATACAAATGTCAAGATATCTCGAGAACACAAAATGCCACATGGGTCAAACCTACACCAAATTCAACTATGTATACAACTCATTTTTCAAATTTTGCGACATAATAGCCCTTTTTGCAGAGCCGGTCACATATGTTAATTTGGTTACGGGTACTCAATTCCATAATCTGGAACCGGTTCGTGGCATTAGCAGTTGGGTATTCAGGTACCCGGTTCGGATGCACATCTCTAATTGGGAAAGCATGACTGTTATATTGCCAGGATTTAGCTGTTTGAACCATAAGTTCTAACAGGTTTTCACACAGTAATTTATACATTCAATACTCATAGAATGCTTGCTTCAATATTTGTGTATCTAATCATGTCTTGAAAATATTGTTGCACGGTGTGTCATGTTATTTTAGGTTCCACATATGGAATGCATATAGATGCACACCCTACACATGCACACATACTAATGTCAGAATTCACAATTTTGTCACATATTTGCAGTGGCAACGATGCTTTCAAAATTATCGATTTAAGGGTCAAGGAATAGGAAAAAAATTGAATACATAACCAAGCCCTTATTGAATAAAGCACGTCAGGGTTTCTCTATTGGGAAATCTTCACTGTTGATCTCAGCATGTACTTTAATTCGACTCAATGCTTAAAGCTGGCTTTCCATAAGTGTGTTTGTTGCGTTTTCAGCCAGTGAGTATCCTATGGGCCCAAAAAAGCAACACACACAAAATGGGCCGTATTAAAAATGCACTTGGAATGGCAACCTCACTTCATCGTCGTTAGGAATAAGGTGCGCATATGCATACATTTGTGAATGTCAAGATGGGAAAGGCAATGTACCCCATTAAATACAGTATACAGGAAGCATGTAGTCGAGCTGTGTTAAACTGCAATGTGGGACAGCTTGCGCTAGCGGATGGGAAATTTGTGTACAACATTTAGCACCAACTATCCCAGAATGCAGCACAACATACACTTTCGCTGCACATTTCTGGTCTGCCAAACTATCCATCTATTTTTAATATATATATTTAATCTTGCTTCCCTCCCTCTCTCTCCTCCCTCTCCCACCTTGTCTTGTCACTTTTTGACCTCGCTACTGAAAATAAAACATAGTACAAAGTGTGCAGTGCTTTCTTTCCTACTGCGCTATTCCAAACCAAACCTAACTCGTTAACATCCTGAGAAAGTTAAATTCCTGGACAATTTTGTGTAGCCAGGGTCGCTAATGGTAGAATAAAATTTAGGATAAGAATACTTCAGGCGCAAAAGCCACTAAACGGCAACAAAAAATATTTGATTATTGTATACTAGGAACTGAGAGCTTTCACTTGATATTGTTTTTTGATTTTTTCATGGAAGTGGCATTTAGCGGCTTTTGCGCCTGAAGTCTTCATATACAACTGGAACCCACTGACACTACAACCTTTCCGCTGTCGTGAGAGAGGGCTTGTAGTGTATACATATGTACTTACTTGGTGATGACCGTGTTGATCTGGGTTTGCGCCTTGCCAACGGCCTCGTCAATCTGAACCTACATGTACATGGTGAAAATCCAAATTTTACACATCAAAAAGAACATATTCGACTCATTTGACAAATTACTGTTTTCTCCAAGCTAAGTTGCCCATACGTCGCATTTCTGTGAGAAGATGAGCCAGTTTCACTCAACTCAAACTCACAAGAAATTTAAGTAAGTTAATCCCCCCCAAAATATTCAAGTCATTTAGGTCATTTCGGGGGAAATAATAGGAAATTACTTTTGCCAGCTTATTTTCAAACTGAGTAAAGTGACTTGTAAGAAAAAATGACTTGCTTTGGAGAAAACAATGATTTCTAAATTGACATGAATACAACACTGGAAATTTGACAGCTAAGAAAATATCTGGGCTGATGTCAAGAGACAACAACCAGGGAAAACTGTTGAAAGGTCTACATCCAAGTCATGAATTTTGCAAAAAATAGAAACCCAAAAATATTTTATCAAGGGCTATCATCCTCCTCATAGATTTTCCTTCTGGAAAGAACATCCTGCCAGAAAACCTAAAGTATTGTGACCAAGGCTATCTAGGGGAACATGGCAAATTCTCCTTGGTGAAGGAATTTTTAAAGATGATGTTGATGGCTGAGAGAAGTCTGCGTCATTTTTTTGTTTTATTTAGATTTCGTATTGTAAAATAAAACAGCCAATTATTTCTGCCATGAAATAAATCAAAAAATGACTTTTGAGAGTAGCTTTATCAAGTTCCCTCTGGCCCGCTGGTGCCATTTGTCTAAAAGTCGTCACTGCGGGCAGCAAACAATTCTGACGTCAAAGGACGAACTCGCTTTTGTGTCTAGCACTAGGAACAAAAGAGTTTGTACTATGACGTCAGAATTGTTTACTGCCGCAGTGACGACTTTTAGACAAATGCCATCAGCAGGCTGTGCTGCGCTGGAGGGGACTTGATAAAAATAGCTCTCAAAAGTCACTTTTTTGTTATTTCATGGTAGAAAAAAGTTTTATTATATTTTCATTCAAGGTGAACAAAGAAACTGGCAGGAGCAGGATTCGAACCTGCGACCTCCGGAATACCGTACCGGCGCTCTACCAACTGAGCTATCTTGCCCTATGTTGGCAGTCTCCCAAATTGTCAGTATCTTTGTTCGGGTGGGCGCTAGTCAGAAGTCATAAACCCAGAATGCCGTATAGCCAGGGATCACACCCAATTTTACGATACAACCTGGGAAACGACATTGTGGGGATCACTCAATGAGGATACGACTTTTTAACTTTTAATTCGTCAAACAATCCACAAGGGAAACTGACTAGGTAAATTTGAATGCATTTTCAAGGTGTTTTATTTTACAATACAGAATCTACATAAAACAAAACAAAATTAGCAAACTTCTCTCAGCAATCAACATCATCTTTAAGGGCACAATGCAACGGCCTGATAATTGCTTTCTTGACCTCCATGAGCTTTTAGTCCTACATGGGCTTTCCTTTTGAAAAAGACCATATCAGAAAAACCACAAAATGTTGTGACCAACGATATACATACATACATCTAATCATGGATTTTACTTCCAAAAAGGACGGAGACCAACTGCATGGAAAATCGAAAAATACTGCAAGCAAGGCTAAAGTCGAGAGCTTTTCTTGCTGTGTTCTACTTAAACCAGAGACCCCTGCAGGATTTCCAAGTTGCTTTCGCCGCTCCGCTGATACAATTTTGGGTCATCATAAATACCAAAAATTATGAAATGGAGAAACTCAAGACCAAACAATGTGTGCGTAACAATCTATAACCCTCTTGGTGCCAAAATGGAGCCAATACCCTACCTATTAAAGCCTATCGAGTGATAGATTGCAACAGTTTGGTTTTTTGATAGGTTGTGATAGTTACAATAGCAGGAGGGTTAAGTGCACATATATTAATTAAACACCGCACAAAAAGTATTAGACCTTTGATCACTCAAATGATCATTACTCCGGTAATTGATGTCAGATCATAACATGTGAGGTGCCAAAATGCTCGGGACAAAACTGGGAATTCAAAGGGACCATTCTTTTTCTATTTCACAGTTATATTTTTCAAATGATGGGGTCTGATTCAAGTGTTTCGATACTTTTTGTGAAGTGTTTACATCTTAATTATATCTTAATTTTGATCTGCAGCCTTGGACATTTTTGAGGGTCTAGAACATTTTTCTTACATACAATGTAGACACTTTTCAAGTCTAATCCAATGGCTGTTTCTTGCATAAATCCATGCATTATGTATGCACAACACTTCATACACATGACACACATGTAAGGACGTTGGGGTGATGACACCCAGGTACATTGTACAGGTATCAATGTTCAGAAAATATTTCACCCGAGGCCAAACACTGAGGCGGATGCCAACTGCATTACATGCATGGGCCTATTTTTATAGATCTGCGTCACAAACTCCAAGCTAAGGACATTCATTACTCAATTTCTAACTGTTTGATACAAAAAGTCTATTTCAACAGGACCAACACATATTGACTGTATCAGGCCTCAAATTTAAGATTTTCTAGAGCACTGCCATTTTGCCTTCGATAATGAAAAATTTGGCAGGGCACCAAGGCCAAAGCAAAGGGCACCAAGGCATTAAAAAGAAAGGGCACATAGGCCAGTCATTATTACTTCTATTAGAAATATTCTGTGAAGCCCTGTAAAACTCTACAAGCTCTGTAAAACTCCACAGATACAGGGTTTCCCCTTAACTTTTTTTTTCACTAGCCGGCCGGACCAGTAATGTTGACTTTTTACTAGCCCGCCAGCATTTTCACTGGTCCGCATGTTTTTTTCACCTTTTAGGCTACTTTTTTTGTAAGTAACCTGACCAAGTACACTGTATTTACAAACATTTATTACAAGCTGAGAGTAATAAAGCCTGTTCGATAATTTGTTCATATCTAAAATCGTATCGGCCCCTTTAAAAAAACCCGGAATATCGGGGAATTCGATATACCGAAGAATATCGCGATATATGTTTCTTTTTGGCCGCATTACGTGTGGATTTGTCCAGTTTACTTTGCTCGAAATTCCAGTAACTCCACGGCCTGAAATTTTAGCAGGGCGGCAGACACAATGCGAGCGCGTAGCGCGACGCCCTTACGGCGTGGAGTCCGGGGCCCGCTTAAGGTCCCCGGGAAATTTTGGAAATTTTGGATTCTAGATGCTCTGTGTGGTGCAATCTGAGGCATTTCTAAAAGTCTGAAATTCTAGCGTACGGCAAATACTTTGCACAACTTTGCACCCGACAATAACATTGAGATCACTTATTTCAATTTTTCACGAACGTCGTATATATACCACATTGAAATCACTTGCTTACAAATCACGGTGTCGCCCACTAACCCGGCTTTGAAACTATAACTACGCATGCGCGTCTTTTTGACTAGCCTTTTCTCAAGACGCAGGTTTGCACAGTGATCCTTATACACGTGCACTTATTGCTGCAATACATCCTTTCAGGCTTTAACAGAGGCTACGTACATGTGCTAAAACAGTTGAATGCCGCTGTATGCATATGTTGTATCGTTACGTTAAATCATTCAATCGAATTTAACGATGTTAATTTTCCCAAAAATAAATGATAAATAAATTAGCAGTTACTTGTATTTACATGCTTTTTCCCCTTTAAATTGTAAATGTTTTCACACAAATTTATTGAGTACTACCCGGTCCCAAATGTTACGGAACATTGTAATTTTACCTTCCGTACGTAACGTTGTCAAGTGCAAACAACGTCTTATTCCCAGTGTACAATGTACGTACGGACGTACCTACACGCTTGCGAACTCATCTTGAGATCGAGGGGTATGGCAATTGTTTGCAATAAGGTCAACCCCTATAGCGCATCTGCGCGTGCGCGTTGCTTTGTTGCTAGCCTTGGTCAAGTGCAAGCAACCGCACTGAATGCCACCGTCTTTCCCCAGTGTACAAGGCACACGTAGTTAGGTGTAGTTACGTGTAGCGAACTGCGTCGCGTCTTGAGAAAAGATTAAAACACGTGGCGCGCATCCATTGTACATTGTGCAATGTCATGTCGTCTTCACAAAATATACGACACGGTCGTTTGTTGACAGCTCGCATGTGATCGTCCATGGTATTATCATCTGTGTTACTAATCAACAATGCTGAAATAGAAACAAACGCTAGTCTTTCTGGAGTGCCATAAAGTAGCAAACTGAAGGTAAATGTCGTAAAACTCCAAATACTCAACGAGCGAAGGGGGAAGCTTTGTCAAACCGCCCCCCCCCCCCCATTCCTGCCGCTCAATCCCGGCGGACCCGATCCCGGTGGCCCCAAACTCATAATGCCGTGGTGACTTCCGTCATGTATTTTTGTATTCCTCCGTTCTTCCGGTAATGAAAAAGTGACGTCATCACGATAATATCGAATATCGCGATATTTTTCTGCCGATATTTCGGTATCAAAATAAATGGATATCGAACAGCCTTAGCTGAAGTGAGAGTAAACTCCACGCAATCGGGGATCGCTGTTGACAATCTGGCTCTGAAGACGCGCGCGCTTAGCTTATCTTGGCATTTTTTTCACTAGACCGCCGGACTACTTAGAAAAGGGTTTTGACTAGACCGCCACTGTTTTGACTAGAATTTGTCTAGCGGACCAGCGTTAAGGTCGAACCCTGATGTACATGCATTTTTACAAACTTGATAGTTCAGGTTATTATAAACAACACACAACACATCGGTCATACAATGAATGATGCCATGCGCCGCACGTACACAACTCCATGATGAAAGCGTGAGCGAACTTGACAACCAACTTGGTCGATTTTGCCTGGTAACCTATGCACAAAATATAACCTGGGTACCAGGCACAATCGACCAGTGGTTGGCAAATAGTCGCTGATAGAACTTGGCCGTACCGTACGTGTACGTGCTTTAGATTAAATCTGGCTTCTGCCCCCTGCATTCGAAAATAAAATGCTGATGGAGGGATTGAAACCAGTCTACATGTACATATCAAGCTTCATGTCGTATGCATGCTGCAGCAGCCGTACGTACATGTAGTACATACCGGTACCAGTCTGGCCCGCGTGCACTGTTGCTGCGCTGCACCGGCTGCACCGGCCGAACCGACTACGGCGCGGCCCGGCCCGTCGGCGCGGCACGGCACGGGTGGATATGCATGGGCCGGCAACGAGGGCACTACGGCCAGTTGGGAAAAGGGCACGGCAAGACTGGCCGTGAAGAGTGCAATTTTGTGAAGGGCACCATGGCAAACTTAAGGGCATCGACGGCACTGGCCGTCGTGGCCACCATAAAATTTGAGGCCTGCTGTATTTCGTTTCAGACTCGTATCACCCAGGCCACCAGGTTTCAGACCAATTCAATCAGGACACAGCACTGCCAAGAACCATCATTAATGTTGGCAAACGTGTATAATACATGGTGTTTGGTTGAGAGAGGTGTCAATGACCCTACCTGGTACTTCTCATACACGATGGGCAAAGTGAACAGGTCAATCCAGGCTGCAGGGGAAATGGGAAAATAATTAACACATTGAGTCAGTCCAGACTGACAAATAACATGATTGCTACATGTACTTTGACAACTTCTAAAATACAGATGCGCCTTACAATAATGTATGGCTCCAGACTTTGCTAGAACCCGGACAAAACTCCACAGGCTACATCTAGTGCTATGCGGTCATGAAGGTGTAAAGGGTCTATACAAGATTCAAACACACAGCCTCCTACTTAAAAGTGAAGACGTCTTTATTACTCAACTGCCGAGATTGCCGAGATCCGCTGACCGACTCAAATCCAAAATGTTGGTAGGATGAAGTTGATGACAGAAAATGGAATTGCACTAAATTCAGTTTGATTTTTGCATTTGTTTTCCCTTACAGGGAAAACCCAAATCCTTATTTGTAAATTTACATCACCCTCACACAAAACAATTTCTATTTTGCATTTTACCATTTACACCTTGTCCCGTTTTAGTGTTTCCCTCGTACTGCCTCTCTTTGGAACTCCTTACCTGTAACCCACTTCCCTTCCACCACCAATAATCTTTAGCAAATTCAAACCACAGGTGAATAGATGCCTTCGATCTCTGTGATTTCTGTCTTTTCTTCTCTTTTATAGCCCACACCTTTATAGCCCACACCTTTATAGCCCACACCTTTATAGCCCACACCTTCATTGGCCTATTGGCCTTGTGTTGGGCGATACCAAGAAAAAAAAGGACTATTCTCACTTCCATTACTTAAAATGACATCTACGTACGTACAAAGTGCATACATGTACTATATGTGTTATAACCACTGAGCTGTATTAACCCTAACGTACATATAAATCCAACGAAATCCTTCCCCTGTTTTTGAGGATTTCGGCGGATTCAGGGTACCTCCATATTGAAACCTGGGGGATTTTGATGGATTGAGGATTGTAAGCCTAGCGTTACTGCAGGATTTTGATGGATTCAGGATACCGCCATATTGAGCAGCCACCAAAACCATCTTTTTGTGCATGAGAAAATAGGTGGATTTTGGCGGATTCAGGATACTTTCTAGTAAAGTTACCCAAGGGGTCAGGGTTAATGGCTAGAGTGCCAACTCCTCATTTCTTCATCATGATACTTTGAAGCCACCCTGGGCGCGGCCATGATTGGATGGTTTGCAGATTATGTGCGTGACTGAATAACAATTGAAATTATCTGAAAACATCACTGCGTGGTCATTCTGCATAGCATACACGTCTCGTGCTTGTCTGCAAACATCCAAAACTTTCACTTGAATGTGACACGCATTTAGTTGGTGCATCAATCTGAAATCAACGATGTTATGTTCTTCAGTGCATGAAAATCACTACAAAACGCATGCAAATAACCATACAAAAGCCATACAGAATTTCAAACTTTCCATTGGTTTGTGCACAAACATGGACGCACCAAGCAGGCTTCACTCCACAGGGATCGAAATATCCACTGGACCACTGGACTGAGTCCAGTGATTTGAGCGTTGGTCTAGTGAACTCTAGACTGAACTTGTCCATTGGTCTAGTGATTTTTTTCATACACTGCATGAAATGCTATCACTAAAGTCCATTGTTTTTCTAAATCTGGTAAACTGAAAAGGCCCTTATAATTCTTAAATGGCCATTTTTAGTTTTGAGGCAGGGAGTTTCAATCAAAACAGCATTTTTAACCCCTCACCCATCAAAGTCGGCAAAGGAAAAAAAGTTAAAACAGCTCACTTGTTCAAAACACTCCGTGTCCGTATTTTTACCATTGGTCTTGTGAAATACCTTCTGGTCTAGTAAAATGTTTGTGCTACTAGCCCAGCTGTCTTGTAGATTTTTACCTGAAATTCGACCCCTGCTCCATATGGGGAGTTAGTGCTCTAGAAATTTAATATAGCAGTATGGTTATAAGATGTACAGCATGGGGACACTAAACACAGACTATGATCCTTACCCAGCATAACCAGTGTGAGTCCATTGAACCAGGCTCCCACGTAGGTCAGCAGCCACAGGATGACAGCAAACTGATTCAACATGAGAAAATAACGGGAAAATATAACAAAATTCCCTGAAATAGCTATGAAGGGGAAACCATACAATAGGATTGCGAGTAGAACACGGTGCTTCTGCATCCCGTATGCCACGAGGCCGAAGGCTGAGTGGAATGCGCGACACAGATGCCCCACATTCGGGATAATGAATTTATCTTACAGCAGCTAGACTTGTCAGTAAAATTTAAAATTCAATTGATATCAGTTTTAAGATCTCGATGTGGAACAACTGAACAAAACTGGAGAGCACTTTAAAAGTAGTGTACATGATTGGTCATTGTTGCAATTTTCAGAAATGGGCCGATTTGGGGGTTAGTATTTTATAGGAAATATCGTTCCACTGACCTGTTCAAAGTTTTGCGTTGTTGGATGGCGGAAAGAATGAGAGAAAAACGGCGCTCATTTTCAACGGTCGGGCGGATGATAGCCTTTAGTCAAGGCGCGCGTGGCTACCTGGACGCGTGACGCGCCACGAATACTAGCATGTCCGGGGCGCGCCACTCGTCCGGGTAGCCAAGCGTGCCTTGACTAAAGGATACAGGGCAGTTTTCCAACGATTTCCAGCTGGAAATCGTTGGAAAACGATACAAATTTTACAGGATGATTAAGACTACTATTAACTTACAGTCTAGTAAGATATTTCGTAATAATTCAGTAAAAACAAATTGGAGGATAACCAATCATGTACACTACCTTTAACCAATTCAATTGAAAAATAACTCTCAAATGTTCATCTTTGTCAATTAGGGCTGTTCATTTTATAGTAATTTAGTATTCGAATACTTGAAAATGGCTTTGACCGAATACTCGCCGATCAAGTTTTTCACGCTCGATCAACATTCTTTTGCATGCACCTGTTGCATCAAGATCATTACGGGCAAGGATAAAGTACTGATAACAAGAAACCAAACTCCAGCCTGCATTTTTTTACATATGTTTTACATATGGGGAACAATAAACCTCCGTCCACAAAAAGTTACCATCGAAAAAAATGCGGCATTTGACACTGCTGAGTGCCATAACTTGAATTGAGTGCCATATTTGAATCGGCATTCGAATATTCGGTTGACGATCAAATATTCGGGACAGCCCAATTGTCAATAAAAGTTCCCGTAGTTTTTGTGTTTAATGAGTGCATTCGGAATAGAGCGAGCGCATTGATTGTTCGCACATGTATACGTTTGGTGAATAAAAATAATGCTTTTTGGACTCCAAATAACACAATGTGGATTTGAATAAGGACCAGTGAATATTATACAAATAATGAATGTTTATGAGTGCAATGGTAAGAATAATTTCATGAGGTGACAGATTGAATGTTCCATTCCACGAGGCGAAGCCGAGTGGAATGGGACATTCCATCTGTCACCGAATGAAATTATTCTTACCATTGCACGAATGTGAAACATTCATTATTTGTTTAATGCAACGCCTGAATAAATCCTCGTCGGATTGCATGCATGGGTTTCTTTGTGTACAACATGACATTTTCCCTTCTCAGTCCCGCATAAAACCGGGACAAAAAGTTGTCCAGTTCCAAATCAGTTAAAGCTCAATTGTTGTTCCTGCGTGTCTTGCAAATTCATCTATAGTCGTTTGACTACGTATTAAATTTGTTTCCTTTGTGTTAACAGTGTCAGCATCACCTACGAGTTCCTATATTTCATCGTTTGTTAGAAGAACAAACAGTGATTCGCAAACATCGTCCGCCATTTTACGTGAATGACGGCTGTGCTGTAGCGCCACCAATAGTGTGATCGTGGAATTATGCAAGTTCTATTTAACGCGTACCGTTGAATAGAACTTCTATTTTTGCAGTGCCGTGCATTGGTACGAATTATTAAATGCGCATGATCGACGATCCACCAATCAGATGGCGGGGATTTATTCAGGTGTTGTATAAAACCAACTACTCAATGGTTGTTGCCATGGAATTTACCAATCAGGATCGAGGCTTCCAGTTTGCTGGAATATCAAGCTGCATATATTGGCTAACCTTGATGGAGTCCACTAGATCCTCTACCAAAAGCAGGTGTCTCAGGCAGCCGCTGTGGGCATTGATGTGATCAATCACCTTGTCAGTGTAATTCTCCACTTGAGCCTTGGACAGCATGATGTCAAGGTCCAGGTAGGGCCTGTTCAAAGAATAATCAAGGACAAACGGAAACGTAAACAAAAACAGTAGACAATACTGTAATACTACATGCCTGATAATGGGAAATACACAAGACAATTAATGATGTCAAGTTGATGATTTTAGGTGAATAAAATCCAAACGTGGACGTCCATGTTGTCCCTCTTTTGTTTGTACATGTACTTAAACTTTTTCGGAAGACCACCATATGTTTTGTACACAATCCCAACTGCGGACGTACATGTACATGTATGCTGGGAATCGCGGACGATATTGTTCTCTTTTGTTCTCCAACATTTTTCATCCACGGTTTGAATACCCCAACGCCCCCATAAACATCATCTTTTGCATGTGACGTCGTCATATTATTTTATTCATTTCTAGGTAATGAAACCAAGGATTCTTCTAGAGCACATATCGCACTGTAGCTAAGAAACCTGAAGAAACCTGTGAAGAATTGTTTTTAGAAATGTTCAGTTTCAGAGGTGGGAGGAAAACCCCACAATGATATTCTGTGGGAAACCCACGGAATCAGGCAGGGACTGAAAACCCAATCGACATGTCGGCCCTGGTGGGATTCAAACCCAGGTCACAGCGGTAGAAGGCGAGCAAAGTACCACGAGGCCAGCCTAACTCCTTTCGGACATCAGGGCCGTGGCAAATACCTCACCGTACAACACAACCCTGATTGGGAAAACAAGAAGAATTTTTGAACTCACTTGAACGGGTTGCCTTCGCCGGTCTTCTGTACCGCCTGCATGACGGTCTTGTAGACGCGAAAACTGATGGTGACTGTCATGACGGCCAGCAGAAGGTAGGCAACCACGCTGATGAACGAACACATGCTGAGGGACAGCAGCACCAGCAGCACGCTGCCAAACACGGGGCCGGTCTTCTTGGGGTCCCGCCAGTAGATCAGCTCAACAACTGCAAGGTAACACAGTGGCCCCAAAAGAAATCACTGCATGTCGTCTACATAGACTTCTAAAAGATTCAGCAGGTTTCAATCTGGAATACCTACATGTAGCTGTAGGATATTATTGATATCCAGCAGGCCTGGTAAAAAAAAATGCTGCAGGGTTACGATTCAGTCCATTTTCCTCATTAAAAAAAAAAAATCTTTATTTTATTTATTTTTAAAATTGTCCTGATCATGAAAACCATTTTGTTACCAAACCCAGTACTTGCTAATTGTGGCAACCATACTTAACGGTAGAGCAACCTTTAGTCTGAAAATGTGTTGCTCACGGACAACCAGTCTTGAATTCACACCCTATGTAAAAATATGTATGGCAAGTTCAACATGTGGCCATTGACAAACATGTACACGAACCAAGAACATAAAGTCCTTCTGAAAAATGGCTTCGTTTGCTGATGGAATATGTGAATTGTGAAATTTGAAATGGCACGTGACTGTACACTTTTAAAATCTCTACTCTAAGCAAACTAGGCATGAAAACTGTGCAACTACTTTTAACCATAGTACATTGTACACGCACCGGTATGTACGCGTTATGTACAGTTACAACAAGCCAATTTGGAAATTTTATTGCTTCTTACACACCCATATTTGAGTTTCAATTTTGCTCCTTGTACAATGTACCAATGTCACTCAGCCTAATCAAAGTCAATCTTGTGAAACAATCAACAGCCGTATCCTCATTGAGTGATCCCCACAATGTCGCTTCCCATGTTGTATCGCTATATGGCATTATGACTTCTGACTAGCGCCCTCGAACAAAGACACTGACAATTTGGGAGACCGCCAACAAAGGCCAAAATAGCTCAGTGGGTAGAGCACCGGTTTGGTACTTCCTAAGGTCACTGGTTCAAATCCAACTCCTGCCAGTTTTCTTTGTTTACTTTGAAATAATAGTTAGATTTTTAGTAACTCTTTAAATAAATCATCCTTGTAAAACTTGCCCTCATGCAACTACATGTAACAAGCAAACACGTTCTTAACATTTTAGTTAATTCTGGAAAAAAATATAACAACAGTTAACAACAGTTAACAGTGAAGCCTTCAGTGAATTTGAAATTTGTGTCCACAAGTACATCTTAATTTCACAAATTTAATATACATGTGAACACAGTGCAGTCGCAAACAAAATACACATAGAATAACATTTATAACTTAAAAATAAAATCAATGTCGTGCAATTAAACAATGGATTATTAACAAAAACAAAACGGCTGGAAGAAGAAAAAACCAACAAAAACCACATCAATACATTTCAAATGTTCATGATTATTTGGTTAATTACACAAACACAAAACTTGTTATTAAAAAGATACACAAGAGTGACATGATTAGTAGAAAACACATGTACACATTCAATAGTTGAATTATGGGTCGGCGTTTTTTCAATAACCTCATATTTTTTTGTCAATACTGACTAAAACCGATTGATTCCTTTGGAATACCAAAATGCTGACAAAGTCGGTTTACCATTTCAATTCCACGGTGTTTCAATATTGCATATCAATGAAGCTTTAGAATGTGAAAAGATACAAGATAAATTCAGTCATTTTAAAGACTTTGGCAGCACAATAAATATCCAAACACTAATTACTCAATCGGTCAGACTGTTCATTGGAATTTTGGACAATCAGACAGAAGGCCTCTTTATAGCAAAATAAGCTTGTATCTAGGCCTAGTGTTGTTTGACATATTTCTAACATCGAACCCAATACAACCTTTCACAGTAGGATGAAAACTCAAACTGTTACAAATTATGGGACACACAAATTTTAATTAAAACTCAAGGGAGAAGTCGTGAGTCAGGCTTTCTTCCAACATGTCTAACGGGAAAATAAAATATTCACAATAAGCAGGATAAATTAGGATGCAAGAGGCTAGGGACTGTGGGTATTTTGCCATGACCATGCTGAAATTTGGATGACTGAACTATACATGTATAACCCGTTATAAACACACAAAATAGCAACCTTTAAATATTTTAAATCTGAAGTCATTCTTTTTTTCAATCCAGTTTTGTAGTAAACAGGCTTGACCTCTGACAAAGATAGCCATGTACAGGGTCCTTGCTTGGCCAAATTCAAGTCATGGGGTTGAATCTACACGTAGGCCCAGCTGCTACATGTATAGTAACCAACAGGAACTTGTAAAGCATTTGAGGGAGAACCCACAACATTACTGCAAAGGTATGTTCATTTTATGCACTTGTAAACAAATAGTACAAGTGCAAGGCCTCCAATATTGATGAAATCGCATGAAGATATTCATACAAATTCTTACAATTGCAAATAGACATGATGCGTACCCTCCCAGGTACACTTTAATCTAATCTATGAAGCTCGAACATGTCCAAGGTGTTCCTACATGTATTATCGTACAGTCTAAGCATAATAGTTGATTGACCATCACACAGGGAAAGAGTTCACAATAAATCTTGAATATTTCTCCCCCAGTGAGGGCACATCAGCAGCGGTTGATTTTAGATTTAAACCATCAACTGGCACATACATGTACATGTACATGTAATTTAAAGTGTAACCTACATTGTATACATGCACTGGGCATGTGTGCATGTGTACATGTGCAGGTTTATAGTTTGAAATGTACACTGTACATGGAGCATGGACTGCGAATTAGCATTAAGTGCAGGATAGGCCTTTTTCAGATGTCGTCATTGACCAAGTGCTGCTAATGAAATGCAAGTAAACCAGTCAAGCGTGCTGTGTTCGCGCACACGATTTTAACCTGCCCCATATACAAATGTACCATACAATCTGTACTACGATCATAACTATGACTACTCCAAGGTGATTTTGTTTACGTTTCATGCTGTCTGGTCACATGGGTGAAAAAGGTACAAAAGGGTGTACAAACACTGACACAAAATGCATGGTATTGATCGATTAGACATTTTTCTGAAAAGAAAACCGGAATTCCTTCGGGCCGGACGCACCCAACAACAGGTTTCAAAACAGCACAGCATTTTTGCTTGACACAATGTATTGTGCAAACCAAACTGAAGGTACATGTGTACAACAAGTGATGTGCTACATGTACATGTGTACAAGTGATGCAGTAACATACATGTAGGAGTACATTTTTGCTGCTTCGAGCACATACATGTACATGTATGTGACCCGCTCCGGAAAAAGGTATATTATGTCGCAAAATATGAAAAAATTTGTTTTATTTATGTTTGGAAAGCCCACAATGTAGGCTTTCATTTGGTACATGATAGAGCTCCAAAGCCCTTTCCGTTCTGGAGATATCGCGTTTTTGCATATTAATTAGTTCTATAGAGTTTAAATTGCACAACAGAAAAAACAGGCTTTGAAATAGCTAGTTCTAATACAATGCAATGGAACAATGCACTCTAAAAAGGTTATTTTTTCACTTTATTCACTGAAATCAACATTGTTGTGCACCAAACCTGAAACTTTAGATGTTTAAGATGTCATTAAAGACAAAAAACAAAAAATGAATTTTGACGAAAAATTTCACCCTCTCAAAGTTGAAAGGGCCAATACACATAAATGCATAGCGCGACTTATATCACCTTTTTCTGGAGCGGGTCACATATTGTATAAGCGTAGGCATCAACTCTTCTGAAACATGACTGAAGCTGCAGTGTACATTGTATTAATCACAGCTGTCAATTTATAAAGCTACAAAGAAATTTGATTTGTGAAGTACATGTAGCATATATACAATGTGCACATTAACAATCCTGTAATTTGTCTAGGTGCGGCTTCATGTGGGTCAGTCTCTTCTTTTATGAACTACATTGTACAAGTACATGTAGGCGAATCTACAAAATTGCTCTCAATTCTTCAATTCAGACCAAATACTACATATGTACAACAACAAGGTGTACATACATGTATGCTATTCTCGATGAATTGTTAACATTTTTACAAACATTCATCCCCAAATGCTCAAAAATGAACTTTACAAAATAAGCTACCAGTACATACATACAAACATACAATCCTCAAAAAAATACACCACTACCCACAAGGTTTAGTGCAGCAGGGCCGAAGCCTATTATCTTCAAGCAAACTTGAATCCTCGATCCTGATTGGTCGATCCGTGGCAGCTGAGAGTGTGATAAAAACCCATATCACATGGCCCATATACACACTCCGAATTGCGCTGTTCTAATTCTGCGAATTGCGCGATACGCAAAATGCAGTGCTGCACAATCCATTGGTAATTCAAAAGCTGCGTGTTTGCGTCCCATGTGGATCGTCACGTCTTCGGCGCACACACTTGTTACATTTTCCAGATAGCTCCCGTTTCTCCTGCAGGATAGTGCTGGCTGTTAATAATGTGTGCGTGTACGTGGTACAGGTTCGCGCACAGCGCCATGCGTGTTCCATCTTTACTGCGCGTCAAGTTTGCTTGAAGATAAATTTGTTATCCCACTCGCGCTCGTGGAACACGGAAAGTGTAGTGCGTCTGTGTCCCATATTCCACGAGGCCGAAGGCCTCGTGGAATATGGGACACGGACGCACTACAGTATTCCGTGTTCCACTCGGCGCTTGTGGGATAACTTATATAGTACTACATGTATAAGGTTTTCAACACAATGTTATTGCTTTGGGTTTAAACTCAAGCTTACTTGAAGACATTATATATTTATCTTTTATTTGATGTGTATAATACTGTAAATGAAGCAAACACATAGTGATTCATTAGACAATACTGCGGCAAAGCGTGATTGCATCTAAATTATTAGTGCTGGACAGAAACAAGCACGCATACAGTTAAACCTCATGTTACCAACCGGGTAATCCAGCTTGTGTTTGGTTGGGTGGCAGGGGAGGAAATGAAATGGGATAAAATAGGAAGAAAATTAAATGAAGCAAAAAACCACGGCTAGTCCAATGCATGCAATGAATGGAAATGGCTACTCTACTTCCCTTAGTCTGTGTACATGTACATGTAGTAAGGGAAACCACGGGGAACATACATGTACATGTACATGTACAAAATGTACATGTATGTAAAGCTCCCCTAATAATGAAAACAAACCGATTTCACTTCTGCAAGTGAAGGCTTGGTGGGAGACTCCTTCGGGGGGTGAGATTTGAGAAAAACGACGAAACATTCGGAGGCATTTAGTTTATTATCATATAGCCTTGGTGAAAAATGCATTTTCTACCGAAAGATACGGTATAAAATTGCAAAAAAATACGGTAATTAGAACAGAAAAGAAGATTTTTTTCAGGTTGCAGAGGTCAATTTAATTAACCCTAACCCTGCCAGACGCAGCACAGTGCATCTGTGGTGACAGCTTGACCTTGCTGCACTCTGCACACAAGTCAATGTGACAAAGTATGCAATCTGATGCGTCTGGCAGGGTTTCTAGCCAAAATACCCTGGAGGGTTAGGGTTAAAGTACCCACAAAAAAAATCTTCCGGAAATTTTGAAGACGTCTCACCATAAATCCTGAAATCAGGAAAAATCCAGAGAAATCTCACCCCTGCTCCTTGCAGGAGTCAATCTAACTCAGAATCAGAATTGCGATTCCATTTTTTGAGCAGTCGACTCTTGAAGTAGCCAATTCAGGCTTCCTCGGAGCAGGATCCGGGGCACACCGCCCAATGACTCTGAAACTCAACAACTCTAAAAATGGATATATAAAGATTGCCGATTCCCTGAAGAAAAAAAACTGCACACGGCACTTCACAGAGCCAGCTGTTTAGTCCATAAAGTCATTCACGACGCTGCACATATTCAAAAGGATTTACACCACTGACAACCACTTTGTGCATAATGTAAGGAGTTCATTTTGAATGGAATCGTGATTCCCTCTAAGATCGAAATGTTGGAACCACCCGAGCCTAGTATTCAGACATACATGTACATGTACATGTAGGTTAATCTGCAACCAAAATGGAGGTAAATGACTCGTATTTGGGTCATTCCATAAATTTGGGGTCCAATTTGACATTTTTCGTGTCCCTGTTACACCTGACCTATGTAATTTCCCATCATGTATCATTAAAGTTGACTGCATACTATTTTTTTACTTGTTTGGCACGTACGTGTACAAATACACATACATTGTTTTATGTTCTAGGCCCGAAGGTTGATACATTAACCCCTTGCGTACGGATGACGCCATAGGGGAAGAAAAAAAAACAGTGCCACCAGGCCGGATGACGCCACTGGCCGCTGTTTGTGCAGTTTCAATTCATTTTTGGATTATTGTTTATGTCATGCTTGACTGCACAAACACATTGTAGCGGTTCGATTTGGCTGCCAGAACCGCTGCAACACCCCGACGTCTCCCGTAAAATACCGTGCTAAAAAATTAGCAATTCAATTTGAAAATGTATTTAAGAATTTAATAGATGATCCAACCTGTAGACTTGAGCTGAACACTGTATGCAATGAACCATAATTATATACATGTACACGTTCATTAGATCAAGCACCTGTAGATGCATGTACATGTGTTTTCTTATCAGTACTATTATTATGATCTCCCTATTCAAGTGAATGGTACAACCAACCAAGCATTCTACATACAAGTACCATAGAGCAAGGACCTGTGTATCATACAGTACATGTACACTACCCATTTTTAATAATGCATCCCAACCCCCAGCTATCAACATCCTCATTATGTGCACCTTCTAATTCCCACAGTCTAGGTCAGTGCAGAGGCACGCTGCAAGACCGTGCATGCCCACATCATCATTATGATCACTGCGAGATAGGCAGGGCCTGGCCGACTGCATCAATATCACACAGGCTACCTGCATACAATCTCCACATGTACAATGTATACGTGTAAGCGGACTCCACGTCCACATACATTTGTACATGTACATCACGTACTTGGCATGTACATCATGTCCATCGGTATCGCTGCTTAGAATTTGGATGATTTAGAGCACACCGTATCCCAAATGTACTGTACCGTTTATTGTAGTGCTGTGCAAGCATGTACTTGCACATGATTCTCAAACTTGCAATGATTCTCTCATTGATTGAGAAATGTTACACAGGGGTGAGATTTGAGGAAAATGAAAAAATCCATGAAAGACTAGCATTGCTGAAAAATGCACAAGAAAACTGCATTTTCTACCAGAAGATACGGTTCAAAATTGCAAAAAATGGCAGCATAAGAATTAAAAGAAGACTGTTTCAGTTTTCAGAGGTCATTTTGGAAAGATAAAAACAATTTAAGGACCAAAAAATCCTCCGGAAAGACGTCACACTGACCAAAAATCCTGAAATCTCACCCCCGGTTACAAAATGTAAGCGTTGTGCATAGTGGTGTGTACAACCTAAATTCTCCATTATTTTAAAGAATTATCGACCTTAAATATTTTTGACATTTAAGGCAAGTTTTTATCACTTTTAAAAAAAATTTTTTGTTATAGCTTTCGTAGAGTAAACGGAAATAGTTCAGGCTCAAATTCGCATATAATTGAATACCCATGAATGAATGAATGAATAAATGAATCTATTTCACCACATTGTAAAGTATGCACAAATATAATCCCCCCCCAAAAAATTAACAATTATGGCAAACATTACAATGGGTAGGATACCGGTGAGCAAATAATTGCTATCAAAGCCAGTCTCCTTGGGAGGTCAGACTCCTTAGGAGGTCGAACTCCTTGTGATCGGAAGCAGTATGTTTTGGCCTCATACATGTAGTCTTACTCTTAGTTTACTCTAAATCATGAAGGTAGGAAACTCCATGGTTAAATATGTTTTGAACGGAAAAATCAACAATGCCGCGCCCTCCATGCCCTTTCTGCAGACATAATTTGGCCTTGGTGCCCTACTTACTGGCCTTGGTGCCCTCCATAATTTTGCTTCATTCAAGGCCAAAGTGGCCTTGCCCTAAAAATTACCAAATTCAAGGCCTGCAAGACTGTTAGAAAATGTTTTGTTTTTCTCGTACACAACAGTGACAACACTGCAGAGACACCATATTGCAGTCTTGTTGACTTGACTTGAATCGGACTCGAGTCGCAATCTTTTTGACTTGAGACTTGACTTGACTTGGGGAAAAAAATGACTTGGGACTTGACTTGACTTGAAAGAACATGACTTGTGACTCGACTTGACTTGAATAAATTTGACTTGCTGACATTAAGACTTCTGTTAAAATAAACACAAACATACATACAGGTACCAGTTAAAAAACAAGCCGATAGCGCATAGCAAGCTGGGTGTCCAGTACGTATGCAGGGCCGCAGCCCTGGCCGACTGCATGGAGAATTGTCGAAATGGCACACCAGGTTGATTTTGTACAGTGCATGCGTGCTAGCCTATGCATTGTCATTTTGTCATTGGAATACTCAATTGACTCGAGACTTGGTACATGTACTTGATGACTTGAACAAATTTGACTTGGGACTTGACTTGACTTGGGAAAATTTGACTTGGGACTTGACTTGAGAAAAAATGACTTGGTTACAACACTGCCATATTGTTGTGTGTACTATGATGAATATGAAAATTTGCATTACACAAAAAACCCAACATTTGCAATGATTGATTCCCTAGAACTGCTTCAAAGGTCTGGACATTTCTGAGATATTTAACACAATATAGTGCTGGCCTACATGTACATATATGTACATGTATTAATGTCATAACTGCATCATACATAGAAGATTTCGTGGGCAGACAAACCAATTTACCCGCACCAAGTATTCCAAGATGACCGTTTTCCTGAGTCACCAATTGGCCAACGCAGTCAGAGTGTGTCACTGCCCGCATTAACCAATCCTACGTGATGCTAATCAAGCATGACAAGTGGAATTCATTCATGCAACCAATTTCTTTTGAATGAAATGACAACTGACAAGTGCACCACTGAACTTCCTGCACAATGAAACAAAATAAAACAAACAAAAACACAATCCCTAATAACTGACAGTTACAACTTACAAGGCACAGTTATCTTTTTAAAATATCAAATACAAAAGAGAGTTATTAAAACTTGACTTTACAAACCAAACAATTTAAGCTTTTGTATTTGTTTGCTATATTGTAGATTGTTTACACAAGTGAAGCCTTTTAGGTTTTGCATCTTCTACTGAATTTTGTATCCTTGTTAATTAGTACTAAAGGGCTAAAGTGTGATAACCAGTAAATATAAGTAAGTATCACGGGTTTGACAGACGGGAACAATAAACCTCCATCCACAAAAAAAGTTTGACACTGTTAAGCACTTTTTATTAAAATACAGTGAAATCTTGATAAGTCAAACCTTCAGGGGAATGGGCTCCAATTTCGAGTTAAGCGGAGTTTCGAGTTACCCAAGGTCCCCTTTTTTCACGAAATCATCACATTTTTAGGTGATCTTTGCTTCGCTTTCAGTCGTTGCAGGTCTCCCCCTTTAGTGTGAGGGAATGGTCTGACAAGAGACAATAAAACAGGCCCGTTTCATCGGCGTTAAAGATGTCTCTTCCGCCAAAACATTGGGCAGTCCATTGAATAGCCGGCCATTCGTCTGTCCGTAGTCACGACACAGCGCCCTCTCTCGAGATTGCATGCGCCATCTCTCGATATAGCAAGCGCCCTCTCTCAAGAAAATGATCCTGTGCGGCGCGGCGTGCCTTGAAACGATCCAGCCACCCGCAATACGTCACTGCAGCAAGCACGTGGAACTGTGTGATTGGTCAGCATGCAGTTCAATAAATCATTGACAACTGCATGGTAGTTGCGTGCAGTGGGCGCATTTCTTCAAAGGATTGCGGCAACCGTTGCGGCCGCTTTGCATCTTCGGCCTTCCTGTGCCGGTAACCGCAATGAATAGGCACCGCAATGAATAGGATGCTCCAACGATACTATGGACGCTAATTTCCCCTTTGTTGCTTTTCTATAGCTGAGTTTGGGTTCATTGAATGTGATCATGGGAGATTTCTTAACTTAACAAAAGGATTCCAGTTTCTTCCATGGCCTAATTACGCAAGTTTATTTCTGCACCTGGCGATTTTGACTTAACCGGAGTTACCGGTCCAAAATTTCAAGTTAGCGTGGGCATGTTTATACATGATTTGCTATTCTTTTGAGGGGAATAAATGTTTACTTCGAGTTAAACAGGTTTTCAAGTTAACCGGTTTTGACTTATCGAGATTTCACTGTAGCATCAGAATCATATCCATGCATGCATATATATATTTTTTTTAATATTCGCATCGGCAAAAAGATATTAAAATATTCGTTTGCCGATCGAATATTTGGTATAGCCCTAGTCAAAATAATTAATTTGTTTTCAAAATGAATGATCCTACAGTATGATTTTTATAAATAAGTTGTCTGTTGAATTAGACTACAATGGAACTAAACTGAATTTATCATCTACATGTACTTGTACATTGTATACTTGCCTTTTGCAAGCCATAATCTGAGCTAGGCCATCTGCTTGCACATGTAGTATATCAGGGGTGAGATTGGCTAAAAATGAAAATTCCACGAAAAATCCATTAAAAAACCAAGAAAAATCCACGAGGAGCCCAGATACATGTACATACATGTACATTTGTAGTTTGTAGGTACCCCCCTTAAAATATTTTATTGGTCTATAACCACTTTTACAGGTAAAAACACCTTTAGGACACCTCAGGAATTCCAGATTGCAAAAGAGATTCTTTAAAAATTCTGAAATCCCGACCAAAAAATCCTGAAATCAGGAAAAATCCTGACAAAGCTCACCCCTGGTATATGAATGTATCAAAGCTGACCGACACCGCCATTACATGTATACACTTCTACAATTGTACATGTAAATAATCTCAAAATCTTGTGAATACTCATATAATGATTGATTTTTTTTCAGACCTGCAACATGTACCCTCCTTGAAACGAATTACATTCCTGTGAAATGTACACTAGTGCACCCTGGTGGCTATAAAAGTTAGTCATCATTTTTTGTGTAAATGAAAATATACACGGGGGAACCCTGTAGCATCAACATACGTGACAAGCATAACATGACTGTTATTTTTCTTTCAATAAATACAGCACCGTCCTTAGAAATTGTTTGGAGACATGGATTAGTATTTATTGTAGTGGGGTAGGATCATATACATTGTATATGACGTACATGTAACGTCAAAAGTGCAGAGAGATTTAAAAGCAATCTGTTGAACTACAACGTGTCAAATACACAATGTACCTCTTTTTTTTCTGTACACAATCAAGATCACATCATACGTGTACATACAGTCGTACTTCCCCAATACGTCCGAGGACAATGCTTTGTGTTTCCTATTGTTCCTTTAATATAACCAACCCCCATAGACTAAGCACGTATCCTTACGTTCGAGGACCGATTTCAACAAAAGACTCTACGTTCGAGGACTGAAAGGTTTCTTTGTGTTTCCTTTCTTCTCTTGTCCTCGGAGATATGTGCACGTACATACATACATGTACATGAACACAAGTTGCCGATTATTATTTTTTTTTTTAACTTAACCAGTTCGCATTGGAGAACGTGTTAACACGCACTGGCTGTTTTTATACACAGGCACGGCTGATGCGTTAAAACATCAAGCTTGCCTCGACTCACCTCCGGGTGACGTCTCAACACGCTAATCCCTCATTTATTTTGTACAAGTCTGTGGAGGCAGACCGTGTGTGTTGAACTTGAACTTGGCCGCTGTGCACGGCCTGTTGTTCTACAATTTATGCTCCAGTGGGCACCCGGAGTATTGAAAAATATGAGGCTTCGGCAAGAAATATCGTACAATGTACATGTACATGTACATGTACTGTGGAAATGACTCTTGCGAATCAGTATTTGTGGCGTGTGGCTGTATATCAGAAGTTGGCTGCTATATTTTGATTTTTTTGAAAACCGAAATTTTCGGCAAAAATAATCCTGGCGCGAACTGGTTAAAGACATAACACGGTGCCAGTTATTTCTGAGTTCATTAATTTCAATACTGGGCTTCATATTTTATTTTTTTTAAATGTAAACTAACACATGTGCTCATTTTAAGAAATCAATATTTAATAATTTTTCCGTGTTAAAATTCTGAAACATATCCAAAATTTGTTTTACTGCTCCGAACTTCCGAAGTCCATATCCAAGTCAACAAAAAATTCTGTTCACATTCAGAAGATTGTTGAAATGTACAAATGTGTCTACAAGGTGTGTGTAAGCTTAACCCCTTGAGCACGAAATTTTACGGGAGATGTCGGGGTGTCGCGGCGGTTCTGGCAGCCAAGCGAACTGCTACAATGTGTTTGTGCAGTCAAGCATATCATAAACAATAATCCAACAATGGATTGAAACTGCACAAACGGCGGCAAATGGCATCATCCGGCCTGGTGGCATTTTTTTTTTTTGACGCCATATGGCGTCATCCGTACACAAGTGGTTAAGGGCTCTGTTTCTTGAACTGCACCCGATTGGGTAGCCTAAGCATTATGGATGGGATGAGCTTTCAAAATTACCTAAAATCACTGATGCTTGAAAATTATGGTTTATGTCTGTTCAAAGTAAAATTATGACTTTGATTATTTATATTGAAAGCCTGAACAATACCAAGCCTAATAAATTAATTATATGAAAACATTAGTTTGATCCCACCAAGCATGCTCCGAGCAAGTACATTGTACCACAGGGCTCTATACAATGTGTACATGCACTTGTATGCTATACATGTACAATGTACATATCCGTGTAGTTGTGACGTGTATGGAGTAACATCCAAGAAGTGTGAAATGCAGATTACAGTACAGTTGTCCAAGCACTGATCATAGCTATGTTTTGTGAGATATAGACATTCTCAATTTTTTTTTCCCACATACACAAAATTGTACAATTTATTGCTAAAATTGGTTCACAGTTTGACGATGTAAAAAGCCTAACAATGTCTCAATAATTGCTTAAATGGACAAATTATTTCAACTAGGGCTGTCCCGAATATAGCGAATATTCGAATAGCTTTTTGCCGGTTCGAATATTCGAAGAAATATATATGCACGTACAGACTTTGATGCTATTTTAATAGAAAAGTTACGGCGCTTAGCAGTGTCAAATGCCGCATTTTGTGTGGACAAAGGCTTATTGTTCCCAACTGTAAAACCCTTGACACTTCTAAAATAATAATTGCAAAAAAGTCAGGCTGGAGTTTGGTTTCTTGTTATCAGAACGTTATACGTACTCGTAATGATCTTGATACAATTTCCAAAAAGGTCCATCGGGTGCTCTCTAATATCAATCGCAACCTGTAAAACACCGACGCCTGAAAGACTTGATCGGCGAGTATCGAATATTCGAATACTAAAATAATCGAATACTAAATAATCGAATACTAAATAATCGAATACTAAATTATTCGAAAATGAACAGCCCTAATTTCAACATGTACATGTATGTGTATGTACATGTACATGTAGATCTCCACAATAGCTGTTTTATTCGCCAAGAAAATGATTGATAAAGTTGGAACAAATCAGAATGATCAAATTTGTAGGGCTTTTGGACACAGTGTGCCTTCAAACCTCCGTTCACGTTTTAGTAAGGCCAGATGCACACGTGTACACAAACCCAATTGTCTGACATTGTACGACTGAAAGGAAAGACCGGAGGTTCTGTGAGCTGACATGACTTCCTACAGGGGGAAGCCCTAAAGATATCCTGATGATTCATAATCTATGATTCCTGCACACATGTACAATTATGATGTACGAGCAAAACAAACACTGATAACAAACTGCGTATTAACTTTGCCCATGTACATACATGTACAATGTACACGTATGCCACAAGGCCAAATGTCAAAGGCCGAGTTGTATACATGTACATTGTACTGATGCAGACACACTACATTATTCTGTATTCCACGAGGGATAGCAAATTTGCCTTCCAGTTAGGTAAACATTTTAAAAAGAGTTCATATATCAGTTTTAAGATCGTCTCGATTTTGAACAACTGATCAAAACTGATGTTATACCGAAAACAACTGCATCAAGATAGAGCACTTCAACCAAATTAGTTAAAAACAAAGCTCTCAATTGTACATCTTTGTAAAAAAGTTCACTTAGTTTAATTGTGTTTAACCCTTTGCGTACGGAAGACGCCATATGGTGTCCAAAAAAAAAATGCCACCAGGCCGGATGACGCCATTTGCCGCTGTTTGTGCAGTTTCAATCCATTGTTGGATTATTGTTTATGTTAGGCTTGACTGCACAAACACATTGTAGCGGTTCGCTTGGCTGCCAGAACTGCCGCGACACCCCGACGTCTCCCGTAAAAAAACCTACTCAAGGGGTTAACGAGTGCATTCGGAATAGCGAGTACACTGTTCATGCATGTACATGTACATGTATACGCATTTCAGGCATGCAACTTGGAGACAAAAAAACGAGGAAATTCCAATCTTTTACCAGACTTTGTACAGTGTTATTCAATTTTCAGTGGCATACAAAGTGTGAAGTGAAAAACGAGGAAATCAGCTGATCAGAGGAAAAGTTGCATGCCTAGCATTTGCCATTGATCCCCCTTTGAATTTGATCCCCCTCGCGGGATCCAGTGTAAATGCAGTCTACATGTCTAACTCTGTTTACAAATGTAGCGAAGATAGCTCCCGGGGAGATAAATGCAGGGTTTAAATTTTGTGAATTTGAAGAGATTTTGCAAAAAAAGTTCACACACCTGTGGGCAAAACTATGAGATTAAGTTTTTGTTGATCACTTATCAGCATTCTCCCTAACACCGCATTTACACGAGATCCGGCAAAGGAATTAATTAAAAGGGGGATCGAACCCGGTAAGGAGGATCAAAGGGGGATCAACCTTAAGTGTAAACACGAGGTGGATCCGGATCTGATCCACCTTTCTCGATCCCCGTTTTGGGGGAGATTTGATCCGGATCAGACCCCGCAATGCTTGAGTGTAAACGCAATTGGTGGATCAGACCCCACAATTTGACACAACCACATCCGGTATGCGTGATGCAGTGGATATGGCATGTATGGGAAGCCCAAAAGTCCGCGAACAAAATAATGTTTATTGAGGAGCTAGCTGCACACACTGGTCCCATCTGGAACCACGTTGCACTGCAAATGTGTTGTGTTTGAAGGGGGCTAATCATACATGCAGCCTTTATGTTACGTGTTAGTAAAATGGGATGGTGTTTAGGTTCAGGGCCGTGACCAAGGGATCTCCTGGCCAGACCTTGTGTTCTTTTTGTAAAGAAAGGGGAAGTGCTTTTAACTGAGAAAATAGCAAGGAAGAACCAGTATGTGCAGACAATGTTTTCCCGACTCGTACCATCTCCATGATGGCCATTTTCTGAAGATGATGTGTACATGTATGCCGAAAGTATGATATCAGGGGAACCGACATGATTAACCCTAACCCTCCAGGGTATTTTGGCTAGAAACCCTGCCAGACGCATCAAATTGCATACTTTGTCACATTGACTTGTGTACAGAGTGCAGCAAGGTCAAGCTGTCGCCACAGATGCACTGTGCTGCGTCTGGCAGGGTTAGGGATTTATGGCAGTAATGAAAACATCCGTCTCCATATCCCGTAATGAGAGCGACAAAAATAAAGCAACAAATGATGCAACAAAATCGTAACCAAACGGCAAGCATTTACGTACAAAGTACGTTACGTTTTTACACTGATTTAATAGCCCGCGAAAAATGAATGCAAGGTCGTCTACTGCGCACACTCAATGACCTTCCTTCCGCTGTAAATGGTGGATCGAAGGAGGATCGGGATCTAGTTTAAACGCGGCACAGTTTATTTGCAGTTAAGCTTCCCTGTGGTTTTATTACCCCGCAAAACCCAATCCATCTTTGCCGGATCCAGTGTAAATGCGGTGTAACTTAAAACTTACATTATACCACTTTCAACACGGGCACAGAGAACATACACTGTAGATCTACATGTATACACACACTTACATTGTACAACAAGCCCAAGTTTAAAGTTCTGACTTCTTGACATTGGACTTCTTGTCATCAGAAAGATACAGCATACGCTGTATCATGCAATATGTGCATTGCAGAGTCTGTAATGTACACATACCCCAATAATAGAAAGGGATATTTTAAGAGAAATACGGTACCACAATAGGTTATTCAAAACACAGTGATGTATTATTTTAAGCACCTAATTTGGCAAAAATAGGTGATTTGGCAAAACACATTGTAAAGGTGACAGACCCAACAAAACCACTGGCTCTAAATCGTGTCCTTATTTTGCAGTGGCTGTAAATGCTTGATTGAATTAATCAAGACCAAATGTAAATTCAACAGTCATCGGCCCATTGCAGTGTGATCGGTGTTTGCAAGATTCATCTCATTCATGTACAATGTGCGTCTGTACTCTGGTCATGGCGGTGAAGATAGAGCAAGAGGGAAGCATTATTTACCCATAGCCTGCAAATCATATGTGCACAAGCACATGCATACAGTGACTCACAGCATGACGTTTTGAAACCATGGCCTAGCAACTGCCATTTCTACTTGCAGTACATTGTATCTTTGCCCTGTACATTTACAAACACAACTACCTTAAGGGGCCGTCCATAAAGTATGTACGCACAAAATGCCAACTTTTTTTACCCCCCCCCCTTCCCCCAGGTACGCATGTGTGGCAGGGCCAAATTATATTGCTTATTATTTTTAGAGAGTTGCTCCCCTGCTTATATTGTTAACATGTACTGTGGTTTATTTAGTTGTGTGTTCCCCTGGCCCCAGTAGCAGCATCTTCCCCCTTGACCACAGTTATACATGTACTTGTGTACAGAGTTTTAGCTTGCCTTTACTTAGCAGACCGGCGGAGAAGAGTGCACATGTGCCTCTTTCACACTCCTTTGAGTTGTGCGACCTGCCGTAGCCTTGTCTTTCGTCTGCTACAGTGCCCTGGTTTCAATCAGAGTGTACCTAAGGTCCATTATTTGATACTCTGTGTTGGTTTAGACTTTAATTTTTTTGTTGGTTTAAACTGTTCTATTTTTTTGTTGGTTTAAAGAGTTTCGAATAAGTTATAATTGTGTCTGGTTTTATTTTTTCCAAGGTTTGAGTCACAAGTTCACTTCATTCTTAAATCCTTTTCCTAATAAAATAGTTCGCGACTTGTTCTTTAGATCCTGGTATTGCTTTGTCTTTTTTTGTGTCGAGTAAAAGTCCCCATGATGTGTCATTTTTCCAGGTTACACATGGCATACGCAGTGGCTCCAACCCCCCTCCCCACAACCCCCCTCCCCCTCCCACATGTACAGTACATACATAACACACATGTACAGGTGCGTTTGTATAGCTATTCAGACCGTGGACCTTTAACAAAGAGGACAATAGGGTCTGCGATTGTGTCAAGGTCCACGATTGAAAATCGTGTACAAAACCAATGGGAGGCCTTCCGAAAAAGTATAAACAAAGAGTATAAACAAAAGAGGGACAATAGGAGGTCCGCGATTGCCGGTGTTTACACACTTGTGTGTACATGTACGATAATGTACGGATCAAATCTGGTTGTCAATGGATTTTTTTAAATGCAAATGATATCATAATTACAATGTGTACTTGTAAGCACATTTGTACTGGAGCTTTATAGAAATACATGCATGAACATGATTAGTACATGTACATGTACACAAACACTGTATTTGCACACTGTCTTTCACATAATTTACATACATTTTGTACACTTCTCGAAATAGTGGGTTTATGTAGGCTCAAAGTCAGGCTGCATCAAAAGGGCATGAGTTTGCACATTTTTATGGGAGTGTACCGGTACAAAAGGCCTTTTCACACTACGAAAAATCTCTGTGTTGTACCCGGGTCCGACACGTGTTGACTTTTCACACTACAACATTTTCAACACGGCACTGACCCGTGTAGAGCGCTCAACCCGGGTTGAAACTAACCCTGCTCGGGAGGTGGGTTGAGAGCTCTCTACCCGTGTAGAGAAGTTCGACTCGTGTTGAAAACACCTGTGGGTTGAGTTCGACCCGTGTAATTAACCGCGTTGAGTAGTGTGAAAAGGATGGGTAATTGAGCCGTGTTGAAATTTTTTAAAGTCTACACGGGTTGGACCCGTGTAGATTTCGACACGGGTCGAACGTACATAGAGGATAATTCTTTAATTGATTTCAAAGAAATGCTCCCAATAGACTCTTGCTCGGTAACTTTCACAGAAACTACATATATTAAAGGTAGCACAACCTGGCCAGGGTTCGAAATACCCACTGGACCGGTGGACCGAGACCAGTGATTTTGGCGTCGGTCTTGCAGCATCGATAACAATACAAGCCTGGCGGTCTGGTGTTTTTTCCCAACATTTGAGATATGTATTACATGTACATTGTACATGTAATTCCGAAGTTGCTTTAACCTACCCATTTCTCTCGTGATTGAGACGCGCATGCATATCGCATCGTCGTTAATGTGTTGCCATTAATTAATTATCGCTGGTACACAATTCTTCAGCCTACCTTAAAGCTAGATCTATGGTGGATACCAGGTTGTTTGGATTGGTAGACTTCAGAAAATCGCTGGAGAGTCGCGTATCAATTTTTGGCTTTTCCAACAACCAGTCAATAAAAGGCTTTGTTTTTGTTCCGATTTTTAATAATTTTTTTCTATTAATTTAGTTCTTAGGTAAGTCCGATCGTCATAAAAATTGGTTGGTAGGTAGATAGTGCTACTAGCATGTAAAATCCAAAGTGACGCCATGATGACGTCATCGTCTAATTTTCTATGAATTTTTTGTTCTATCCTAAATCCCATAAACTTTGTACACGAATTTTGTACGTGGCACTTTGGTCACTAATGTTATGTTATAGATGAACAATAACATTGAGATGACATCATGATGACGTCATGATACGATTTTATATGGTTGTTAGTGTTTTATTAATGTTGTTGAAATTTTAAGCCGTATTTTGTCAACAGAAGATGCTAATTTCGAAAATCTTCTCGGAATCGATTTGTTAGGCCATAAAATGTGTGACGTCATGATGACGTCATCAAAAATGTTTTTGTTTTTTTACACATGTAAGGGTAGGTTCAATTGCCATGAAAATTAGTGGGCAGGTAGATATTGTCAATAGTACTTTTTTTTACTTTGGGGAACAAAAAACATGTTTTCATGTCACATACTTTGTAGACAACATGAACATATAAATTGTAACTGACACTTTCGTCTGTAAACAACCTCAGATTGTTTTTCAAAATTGTCATAGACACACTGAAATTGAATGCTAAAGAGCCACGTCATGATTTAATCATGTGTCAAGTGACATGAGCCAAAGTGTCAAATACTGAGCATGAATTTTGGGTCATGAATTTAAAGTCAGATTTAAAATAAACTTAGCACAGGCGCGGCCCAGACATAGACCCTGTCATGAAGGTTCAGCTCGATCCAAAAAATCGGAAAAGCCCTGCATTCTGTTCTATACAGATGCAGATTTCTAGTTTTCATTTGCGACTCTTGACATGGCCTACTCATACTCGCATGAGGCACCGCACACTATAAGCTTACATACATGTACATGTACATGTACATGCCCACAGCATCGCCGCAAGTTGTGGTATGGTATGTACACGGACGGTATTCTGACCACGCCGATCGATGGATGAACTACACCCGGCCAATTACCGACTTGATTTCAAATCTACGTGTACATGTATGCGAGCAGCATGCAATACGACATACATGTACGTACATGTACGCACGCAAACGATGTCCAAATATCATGTTCATGTGAGTCTTTTAACAATGGCGAGAACGTTGTGTGGCCGGGGCGTGACCGCAGTGCTATTATCTTGCATAGTTCCATGAGCGTGATCCAGACTGGAATCTCTGTTTGCAGCACTTTTAAACCAGTTCGCGCCGGGATTATTTTTGCCGAAAATTTCTATTTTCCAAAAAGGCAAAATATAGCAGCAAACATCTGATACACAGCCAAACGCCACAAATACTGATTTGCAAGAGTCATTTCAACAGTATTTGTACAATATTTCTTGCCGAAATCTCTTATATTTCAATACTCCGGGTGCGCTCACCGGAGCGTAAATTGTAGAACAGGCCGTGCACAGCGGCCAAGTTCAAGTTCAACACAAGGTCCGCCTCCGCAGACTTCTCGGACTTTGTGTGTGTGTACAAAACAAATGAGGGATTAGCGTGTTGAGACATCACCCAGAGGTGAGTCGAGGCCAGCTTGACGTTTTTACCCGTCAGCCGTGCCCGTGTACAAAAACAGCCAGATCGTGTGAGCACGTTCTCCGACGCGAACTGGTTAACAACAGCATGTTTGGCATAGTAAGTAATACTTATCTTTTTCCGCGAAACTGTTGGCACATTTTCTTTTGTACCTCACGATGTAGAGGTATTTGGATGGGGTTTCGAAACCCAAGTGCCTCCCACCAAAACCATCAGCAGACGAAAAACTTGAACTTGCAAGACAGCAGTTAAGCTATTTTTTTTTTAAATAAACGTACACTATCATTACGTTGGTCTTGTAAAATTTGTTCCGGTCCAATACATTTTTAAGAGGTACTGGCCCTGCGGTCCAGTGTTTTTTTAATGAAATTTGACCCCTGCTGGCAAATTTGGCTAGTGGTTGAGCTGTCTGTATAATGCCAAGTCGACTTGTCTCAACGGCAAATGGCCGAGTTGTCTCTCAGTCGAGTTGTCTCTCAGTCGAGTTGTCTCTCAGTCGAGTTGTCTCTCAGTCGAGTTGTCTCTCAGTCGAGTTGTCTCTCAGTCGAGTTGTCTCTCAGTCGAGTTGTCTCAAGTCAAACTGGTCAATGGTCGAGTTGTCTCAAGTCAAACTGGTCAATGGTCGAGTTGTCTCAAGTCAAACTGGTCAATGGTCGAGTTGTCCGACATCAAAATTTTAAATTCTAAATGAATGACACACTACATGTGCATGGTTTTAGCCAGAGGGATGTCTCAGTGTCCAAAAGACTTCCATGTTGAATTTGGACAACCTGCATGTTTTTGGTCACTTTGTACATATACATGTATGCAAAAAGATTACAACAGACAATATGGACAATTTAGAAATTTGGACACCCTGTTTCCAAATCCTGGCTAAAACTTTGGTATTTAAATGTACAATGTACATGTACCCAGGCTGTATGCCTGGATGATAGGTAAAGATGGTTTTTTGTTTGTCTACTACGTACATGTACATCATGGAGGTATTCACGTGTACATGTATCAACCTCTATCGCAAAGGTCAACTCGAAAGCCATGGTCAGTTGAAATGAACTTCAGCACATTGTTATGAATACAAGAGGGTCAGTGATCAACAACCAAGAAAAGGACAACAACATTAATAATACAAGTGTTTTCAAGAGCAAGCCACGACTGAAATGACAATGATATCAACACATGACAGCGACAATTATACACATGATGATCCTATGGAACGGACAATACCTCTGGGGTTGATCTTGGAGGGGTCAATCAAGGCTCCTGTGGAGAGGAATAGCATGCAGAATGCAAAGATTGTCATTCGTTCAGTTAATTTAGCCATTCCGTGAATGGATGGAGTTAGCAATGCGGCCAGTGTGTAAACGGTTTGTCACAGACTGATGATCTTTCCAAACCTTCATGTGCGGTACTGCCAGGCATATTTACAATTTTAGGCATTCAATTTTTTCTACAGTTTCAGTACACAGTAGAACTTCGCTATATCGAACAATTGGCTGTAACAAACATTCTCTTTGGCTCCCAAATTGTTGTATTCAATACATATTATTATTCACTATAGTGAAATTTTTTTGGGTGGATCACACCATGGAGCTAATAGCTCCATAATCACACGATGTTCGTTATAATTGCCTTCTACTGTATTCATTTAATGCAGTTAATAATTGTTTTACAATTGCTGCAATGAATAAGTGTGGCAACACACAGACTTTTCCAGTTTCCAGCTTTCACGCTAAAATTGTTTCTGGTTGATTACTTTCAGCCAAAATCCATGAATAAGTTCGAGCGGTGACTATTTGTCAACCACTAGTCCATTTTCCATGGCAACCTGTATACATACGAAATACATGTTGGGTACCAGGCAAAGTCGACCAGTGGTCCACAAATGGTCGTAGCTCGAACTTGCTCCATATTTAGAAAGGTCAAAGGTGGACAGGAAATACAATGAAGGTCTGTGTAGGTGGTGTTCAGGCTTGGTGAAAATGAAAATCATGCAAATTGTACAAGACAGTATGCAAAATCTAAATTATTAAATAAGTACTCCAAGATCCACAGTTTGTCTTTATTCACTGTACAGGTATCTCCAATTATTTCTCAGAACCATACATGTACATGAAGTTACATTCAGTTTTATCAACACTTTATATTTAAATTCACACAGATGTCTCTCCATGTGGCATGGACACCTGTATCTATCTACCATATAAACTGTTGGTTGATAACCAGAGAAATTTTGTTCAATTTTAACCGTGGTTTGGCTCAGTTTTTTTTTTCCCACACAGTGCAGGCATTGCACACACTGTGTACCTTTCATAGACTGGTACATGTATGACCAGCATGTCCAGTGGCAGCCTTTTGTCAAGACCTTTGGCACTTGGGCGTTTGACCAAGCAGCGAAGCCACACATGGGGATCAATCAGAGGCTACACACGGGCGGGCGAGTGGAGCAGCCACAGGGACAGTTTATATAGACCTTGAAAAGAAATTCATATTATTATATATACTTCGTCACTTGTAGAAGTCTTGGTGCCACAGCACTTGCAGTTTTGCTCATTTCATGATTTGATTTTCAGACATTTGAAAGATGGTGGAAATGGAAACTTGTTTCCTCTCTATTCAATATTAATAGATCATCTGTACTGCAATCATTGATGATGCAATACTATGATATTAGCATAACAAAAAAAATGTATGCTCAACCCAATTATAAGGGCTTCCTTTCATCATCTAGATAGTGTTAGTGTATCGCTCGAACACAAGATGTTTAAAAAAAGCTTATCGGTCGTTGCAATCTATCAAAGTGGACAATTGGTTAATAGCTCCGGTTGCAACCACTCTCGCCACGGGGTAAGCTATTTGCAAGATAATTATGAATATAATTTTATTCATGGCATTGCAGTCTATTCATATCAAAATATAAAAGGCCTTCGTGACTGATACTCGGCATGTTACTGTGTAGTCACGGCTTTGCTGCCTGGCCAAATGCCCAAGGTCATGAACTTGATGAAGGCCTTTTCAAAAGACGAGTGACCACAGAACTTAATTTTCAAAAATAGAACATGAACAAAAATCCTTCCTTTATGGCTGATTCTGTGACAACATATAGGGCCTAGGCCCTATGTAATAACGGGGTTTAGGATGTCAAATGTTATCACTTCCGAAATTCAGGTAGGCCTAACTCAAGGGGAAACCAACTCAAGCTACACCTTCAAATTGGTTTGGGTAAAATTTGCAATACCAACCTAATGCCGGTGAGCTGGGTGGGGTTGGAGTTGGTTCATATTCTTTCACTGGTGCAGGTGGTGTTTGCTCAGGCTCCGTGGGTACCGGAGTGGGAGCTGAAGGCTCCTCGGGCTGCGACGGCGAGGCCCACGGATCACTGGGAGGCGTGGGCTCGGGCTCTGCCTCGTACCCCGTGGTGGAGTCGGGAGCCGCTTCTGGAATGGGATTGCCGAAGCCCGCATCGAAGCCACCGTGCGATGTTTCCGTGGGTGGGCTGTCCCCGAACGAGAGGAGCTCGCCCGTGGGTACGGGTACCTGGGATGGGTCGGCCGAGTACAGATCCATATCCTCCTCGGGGTTCTCCCCGGCTATCTTCTCCGCCGAGTCTGCATGGTCGGGCTCCAACCTCTCGAAGTCGTTGTCGTACGAGTCGTGGGTGGGCTCCGCACTGAACTGTTCAAAATCAGCCATTTTTGGATGTAAATGTGTCCCGAGAAACGAACCTCTCTACAGCTAGCAGTTACAGTGGTTGTTCTGAGTATATTGCGGGCACACTCGGAGACAGGAAAACGGAAAGAAAGTCCTCTTTTCAACGCCCAGATCCTGTTGGAACGCACAAAATGGCCGAAGATTTCGCAAAACCTGAAAATAATGACGTAATGTGAAAAAGGGTCGCGCGCCGCCAGGTTAAGGGTCGGCACTGCTCTTAGGTCAAATTATTTATTTAATTATTTTGAATACGAAGCAGCGTTTGGGCGTTTTAATCTTTGTGCCTGGCCTATAAAGCATATCAAAACTAAAAGGCGTAACAAGTAAAGGAGTTGTCCATGGTTGTACAAACGGTCCATCAGACTTGTTTGTCATAATATTTAATATAACGGGCGTTTCTCAAACCCTGGCTTGGGCTTGGGCTTCGATCGGCTTCGTCTCCAACTATTCCCAGGGGCGGATCTGGAGGGGGGGTTGTGGGGGTTGCAACCTCCCTCTTGGGCTGCTGAGCAAAGTTGTGAAAAGCAATTTTTCAGCCCAATATGAGCAAATTCTTCTTTAAAAACTACAAATTATGCACACAAAAAACTTCAAACGGTGCCCGAGATGCCTTAGATTGCAGGAGAAAGCCCCCTGGATTTCAAACTTTTCCGGGGGACATGCCCCCGCCCCCCGCCATCGGGAACGTGCCTACGGCACGTTCCGCGTTTATTAGTGGGTGAATGGTACAACCCCTCCCTAAATGAAAGGCTAGATCCGCCCCCGATTCCCCAGCCCCATTGCCAATCTGAAGCCTTGAATACGTAAATAAATAAACAGGTTGAGGCTCTGGATTAAAATATAGATTTTGATGTACATATAGCAAAAACAGTGTCCAAGATCTTGCCAAATCTGGGGACATTACGCGAAGCCGAAGCCCGAGCGAGGGTTTGAACTGGAACGCATGAGTAGTCATGTTTGAATTAGGCTGCTTTCATTGGTCAAAAGTTTTTCCAAAACTCAGAAGCGCTGATTGTGAAATTAAGGGATAACCTCATCTCTATTACCTTACTTCTTTTTAACTGAATGTAAGCAAATATTTGGAAAACAAAATCAGTATTTTTTATTAGCTTAAATATATACACGACAATAGTGGGGTAGGCCTATTGGGGGGGGGGGGGGGGTGAGACTTCCTCCCCAACCCACCAACCCCACCCCCCATATTTTTTTCCAATTGTTATTTATTTTATTAATATTTCTTTTAGAAATCGAAAGTGCCACTGCTTCACAACTGCTACTTAATTTATTTCCAGGGGAAAATATATATATTATTTGTATTAAAAGAATGATTACAACAAAATTTGGTCACTTTTCAAGAGAAAAATTGCAATTTTACCCCCTGGATCCGAACCCTGGATACACCACTGCATGGCACAAACACCTCTACACAAACACTCTCATTCTTTGAACAAAACAAGAAAGGTTTCAAAATAAAGCAGATACAAATATGATTTGTTTAAATATCCAGAGATGAGGCTGATATATTCACAAAGCCATAACCAAAGCGCAATCATTACCAACTTTAAAAATAGAAACTGACAATAAAATAATTCACAAAGAAAACAACAAGAATTTTATTTGCTAGGTTTTATTGAATTTCACTGGATGAGTAACACCATCACAAGGGAAAAAATAAAAAATACAAGAAAAACACAAAGACATGTTAACAATATAACATTCAACAAACTGAAATGGAAATTGAAAATCAATACAAAATTGTCATTTACTGTTAAACCATGGAGGTAGGGTTAAATCTGTTTCGAGAAAGGTTCTGTGAACATACAAAACCAGTCCCCCCCCCCAAAAATAAAAAATTAATAAATAAATAAATAAATAAACAAACAAACAAACAAACAAACATACATCCAAGTTAGTTTCCTAACCTATTTCTAAGGTCCGAGTGTAAACATTCTATCATTATGTGTAATTTTTATGGAGCAATGTTTGGAAAAAAGCAAACCATTTGGATATCCGGACATTCAGACTGGTGCCGCACATAGTGAAGCCTGTATGCAACCAAATTGCTATAGACCAAGGGCACCACTCTGAATTGTCAAATTTTCAACGGTCCGACTTTTCCCAAACCACGAAATGATTTTCGTCAATGATTGTTGTACATTATTATATTCTACTTCTGAATGATCTTTCCAACCATAGCAAGTTTATGACGACCGCTTTTCATGGCCAAATTGGGTGCCTTCAAGGCAATGTTTCCCTTTAAATTTTCCCAGCAAACCCCTTTAGGCATATCTGTATTAAAATGTGAACAGTTAACCATGGTTAACCACTAAATATTGTACCTTAGCACATTTGTTTTTTGTCTAATCAACAGGTTTAACAACCAAAGACAAACTCAATGCATAAAGTTCACAATGGAAAATGGCCAACTTTTTCATTTTGTGCGGGAAAAAAAAGTGAGATTTTGACAATTTCTTTTAAAAAACCCAAAACAACAACAACAACAACAACAACAAACAAACACGACCCGACTTTTGTGACTTTTTGGGTCGGTCGCAGAGGGCAACACAATTATTATTATTATTTTTTTGTTTGCCTTATGCTGAAAAAACAGGGAAAACAAATGTGGCATATTGCACTAAGTACATTCTAATGTAGCCTTGAGACCAGCTCAAAATATATTTTCAAAAATGACATCACAATAGTATTGTAACAATGTCAATCTTGGTGTCAATGGTGGTTCAAAAATACTGATTTTGGATTTTGCCCAATTGTTTTCATTAACTCATCCACATCCCTCAACCCCCCCAAAAAAGTTTCAATAAAGTTTTTAAAAAGCTGCCAACTTTCAAACTAACATACACTAAAAAGTGATGAAAGTTCTGTACATTCATTTTGTTTGCAACACGTTATTCCTTTTTGGAACCTTTGCAGAACCTTTGCATAAATGACACATTTTTAAGAGGGTACAAATGCAGCCTTCAATTAATTAATTATTCAATGACCTTTTAAACTGAAATACTATTAAATATAATACAATAACCTGCTTACATTTAACACTTCCACAGGCAAATATATTCATGACAAATTCATGATAAAAATTATGTTTCAAGCATCAATAGGCATGTAATGACTTTGACAGGGTACCTTGGGAAATAATAATAATAATAATAATAATAATAATAATAATAATAATAACCATAATAACCAGCACTTAGAACGCTCAATTTAGTTAAACTAAATCATAGCATTTATTTTTACCCCTGTTCATCGGGCCCAACAATCACTCCTAAAACCTTCTCAGCTCCCTGGGGAGTATACAGCCCCGGCTGCAAGTTAAGCGCACATGGGCTAATCAAACACATAACCATTACTGCCCTCACAGGTACCCATTTACTCCTGGATGGAGAGAAGCAACTTGTGACAAAGTGTCTTGCTCAAGGACACAAGCACCATGACCCCCCTAGCCGGTCTCGAACCCACAATCTGCAGTATCACAGAGATCTGGAGTCCGACGCTAAGTCATGAGGCCACAGCGCTCCATGAAAAATTTGGAATTGAATTTTGGAATTAAATATATTTTACACAGACGTCCCTCAAAATATGGTGTTTTTTCCTATAATTACTGAAAGAAATATTTCTGCCAACAATTTTGTAGTCGGATACATTTTGTGATTATATATATCACTGAGAAAGTAGTATACATGTACATGTATGTTCACCAGTCCTTCGCATGTAGATGTATTTCCAGCAAAAGATGGCTCAAACCCAGGGTGTATTTTTGACACATACACACTTAAAAAAACACTTGGTCTTTCCAAGCACTGTACCGAGCATGCTAAACTGCAACCATATTGCTTTACTTGTCTAAATGTTGCTGGTACTTAGACAAAAGTATTTACTACTCAAAATGCGTATTAGGCAGAATATTGCCTTTTGCTGTTATTAATATACAGGGTGTCCTTAGAAAAAGTATACCCATTTTTAAATTCATATTATCGCAAAACTACTGAATATTTCAGAAAAAGACATGTCTGTGGAAAGGGTAGAATGTCCTCTGTCCAATGGTATAAGGTTCATTACGTCATTGCCATGGATGACTGAGCAAACAAGACAGTTATGAAAGGTACTGAAATCAGCACTGTGACAAGTTGTTTACTTGAGTGGCAAAGCTCAGGCAGGTGTTTTTAAGGACAAATTCTTTTGCTGTTTGAACACATTGGAAAAGTGATGACAGGGGCGATGAATTAATTTCTCTGATCCCTTTCTTTTCGTGTTACACTTACACGACAAATTTATACCCCTTGCGTACGAATGACGCCATAGGGCGCAAAAAAACCAAGTGTCACCAGGCCGGATGACGCCACTGGCCGCTATTTGTGCAGTTTCAATCCATTGTTAAATTATTGTGTATGTCATGCTTGACTGCACAAACACATTGTAGCGGTTCGATTTGGCTGGCAGAACCGCTGCAACAGCCCGACGTCTCCATTAAAATACCGTGCTCAAGGGGTTAAGGTACTGTGCCCTCCACATGGCCACCATTCCTGTTAATGCATAGCTGACATCAAGTAAACAACTTGTCACAGTGCTGATGTCAGAACCTTTCATAACTGTCTTGTTCGTTTGTTCAGTCATCCATGGCAATGACATAATAAACGTTATACCATTGGAAAGAGGACATTCTACCCTTTCCACAAACATTTCTCTTTTTCTTACCTTTGCGCTAATATGAATTTTAAAATGGGTATATACACACTGTATATTACATGACTGACTGATTGATTGATTGATTAATTAATTAATTAATTAATTAATTTGATACATGGATAGGGATTAAGACAAACCAGGTGGAACAACTTTTGTTCAGGGATTGGGAGCCACTGTGTGTCTTTAAAGTTATATATTAAATACCAATAAGTCATGTACTTGTCAATCATATCGTTGGACAAGAAAAATGTTTCCATTTGCCTGAGTTCTGATCTTGGTCTCATTCAACACTCAACACTGGTTACATACTGGCAAAACTGGAATGTAGTCTAAATACCACCATACACTAGCAAATTACAAATGGATTGTTTGACGAAATAGAAATACTAATCAAAAATATCGCAATTCAAGTCCATCTTAAGATATCAGGGGAAATGCAGAATTAAATAAGGGGTAACTTCAGGTTAACCCCACGGTAATACACGGTTTTTGCCTAGCGGTTCATGGTACTTAAAGCCTGTAAAACCTCTAAGTCAACCTCAAGTTACCGCCTCTTTAATTATGCATTTCCCCCTTAGGAAAAACAAGCATCAGTAAGATATTTGACCAAGACATAGATAGTTGTAAAAAGTAGCCTGAATTGGCAAAATGTATAAAGATCCTGGTCTACACTGAAATGGGTGTTTCACCATCCCACTGGGTAGGTTTACACATTCTCTCTTTCTTCTTTTTAATTCACAAATGTTTAACCCCTTGCGTACGGATGACGCCATATGGCGTAAAAAGAAGTGGCACCAGGCCAGATGACGCCATTTGCCGCCGTTTGTGCAGTTTCAATCCATTGTTGGATTATTGTTTATGTTACGCTTGACTGCACAAACACATTGTAGCAGTTCCCTTGGCTGCCAGAACCACGGCGACACCCCGACGTCTCCCGTAAAACCGTACTCAAGGGGTTAACCAACAGAGGAACAAATGGAGCTCTTTTCTCAATGCCAAGCTGCTTACAGTGGCTCCACTAACTTCCAAATAGCCCTGGGACGTAATTATCTCGTGCTTGTGTTTAATACCGTGTTTGCTAAATGGGAATATGTAGAAAATATTTTTGGTCCACCATGCGTAGTACGTTTTGGCTCCACCAACGAAATGTAAATTATATGCAGATGTTAATTTTGAAGGTTATTTTTACTTTACATATGGGGCCTAAAGAAAACCATTGTTATCGCCTCATGACCTTTGTTTACATTTTAACCGCCCTATTTTCAAATGTGCCTGGCAGTATGCACATGCGTCTTGTTTTGCATAAATTTGGGTAAGGAGTGACATCAAAGGTCACATAATTCAAAGGTGATCTGATGACCTGCGACATCACTCCTAAACCGCATTTTATGCAGAACACGATGCGTGCGCATACCGCCGGGCATATTTCAATATACATGTAGATGTAAACATGGGATGTTAGAGGGCACATCGTCCATAGTCTTAAGGGTCTGTTGCAAGGACAGGCAGCATGCATGCCGTGGTGACAACAGCATGCTGTTCCTTCCCCACTCGGCTTCACAAATGCAACAAGGTCAACACAGTACAACGTTATTACGTCTCAAGACTACTCGTGTGTCAAGTACATGTTGGTAGCTTAAAGGTAATTACACAACATTTGCAAACATCTAAAAGCAAAACTACTGAATTATGAAATTCCTGACTTGACTGCAAGTAAATAATAGTCTCATGCATCCTGTGAAATCACGGCACATGGTGTGCTGCCATCCATTTCCAGCGATGGTCGGCCAACCAACATTGGAAATAGTCTAGTTCCCCGACCTGATAATTCCCCGACATCTATAAATTGCTCCATATTGTCCGAAGTTGGGTCAGGGAACCAGACTACAAGAACAGCCCTTTTTTTCTGTTTGTTTCCCCAGCATCGATGCACACAAAACTTTAAACAGGTCAGTGTTACAGTATTTGCCCCAAATCCATTCATTTCTGAAAATTACAACCAAAGCAAATGTTGCACACTACATTTAAGCTCAATGACTATTCCATCCCACCCAGGACTGAATGTCATAATCATGTAGGCAAGAACTCCAAAATGACCTATTATTTTTTTCCACATCCGTCCATAACCAAACAATACCCGATGAGATTTGAAGGTTTGCATGGTGAAAGGCAATAAGGTAACTGGTTTGCAGTAGCACCATGTGTATTAAATCCCTTTTGTGAGTATGTGTGTATTAAATCTCTTTTTGAGTATGAGTTCCCTTTGGTTCTTTTCAGAACCTGGTTCTTTTCAGAACCAGACATACTCACAAAAGAGATTTAATATACATGGTGCTATGGCAATACCTTACAAACAATACCCATTGGACAATGTAAACAATAGACACACAATCCAAACAACTTGGCATGCATTCACATTTTTGGAATTCGTGAGAACTCATAACACACCCTCAGTAACCCTCGAGTAAAAACATGGCAAGGAAATGCTGAAACGCGCACACACACTGAAAATAAAAATTCAACAATGCCTCAAATCACTGAAATTCAATAACAAAGAGTGCCCTTGATCAATTCTGACAAGTCTCACATCAATACCTTACAAATTTTCCACACACCACTCAAAATGAATATTTTCTCTTTAAATGTGAAACAATGTCGACACCTACATGTGTATATATATACCTTACAGTTACAAGAGTACAATTCATAAGATCGGCATGCAGGCGATCGGCCAAATATGGCTTCATTACCCATCATGCTCTACATCACTACCAACATCAATAACAGGCTGTCTTTAGCATTAAGTGGGTGAAGTCGCATGTTAGCAATATCAATGAAAGATGCCCAAATTTGCATTGGATGTATGTTGGTTATCAATGTATATCTTGACATATTAGCGGAGTATAGAGAGAGCGCTGCGCACTGTTCCATTATTTATAATAGCATGACAAAGTATTCCTGAATACTCTAGCATACATCATCAACAAGCCAATTTGTACACATCTTTCTTAACTTTCTACATTCTCATATCGACTTTCTCAGAAAAGCATGCATATTTTGGTGCACTAATATTTCTTGAAAATATTTTTTTAAATAATGAAATGTTTCCCTAGGTTGGGAGTTAAAGTTTATTTCCTCCACAATAAAGTTCAAAAAGTCCACACTGGTGTACACAAAATGTACTCTGCATACACCTATACAATCTGGCCACAACCGATAGATGAGCTAGCATGTCCGAATCAAGAAAATTTACAGCGCTGTTATTGGTGTTGGTGGCAAACAAATCAATTTGTTACAATTCAAATATTTCATAATAAAGCCCATCTATGTATTTTACTTGTGAAGTTCATTAGCATACTTAGTGCAACCTCTAGCCATAGCTGACCCCGAGCATAAGCCAAACGACTCGTCATTAAAGCATCCGCTTTGGAGAAATTCTCTCAACAAATCACAAATGCTTCCATCAATGCCAAATGAACATTTCATTATCTCAAATATTAGTAAGTGCATACCTCTAACAAGCTCAATACAATCTTGTATGTACAGTCAACTCTAAATTATATTACAGCAGAAGTCCATTGCAAGGGTACAGTATACCAGTATACCAGTCTCCCATGAAACACACCAGTCCAGTACCAATGCACATTATTTACTGAAGTATCAATGAGATGATCAAATTTTAATAGACAGAACCCTCCAAGTCATTTGCCTCCAAATTCAAGTCGGAAAATTAGCGACTATTAAGCCTGTGACACTGAGCACAAAATGTGTTTATGTTTATGTTTCATAAAAAAAATAATGAGTTCCAGGATTCCAACTCTTTTTGACCCGAAGTAGAATTTGGCCAAAAAGCCTCTAAGCTTCAACAGTGATTCATTGTTTCTTTTTTGGTAGACATGTTGCAACACTATTTGTTTGGTGCAAGATGCCAAACTACACCATTGTGTCCATTGGCTCGTAATGCCATATACTGCATGAAACAGAGTTTAATGCATCTAAATGCCTTTTTTCTGCTGAAACTGTGGCAGGTCAGTTTAAACGATAGTGTGTTTCCTTTAACCCCAACAGTCCTCCCTTAATGAACTGTGGTGTACACCACATCAGTTGGTGCAGGTTTGGTGCATCTTTGGTGCACACCAATTATGCACCATGCAATCACTGAATATGCAACAGCACCACAAGTACACCACACACGCTCTGAAACTTCATCAACCAACCACCAAAATGCCACCAGAAAATGGTCACTTACAATGAACTACACCATTAGTGGCGGTGGTGCTGTTCTGGTGTACTCCTTTTCTACACAAGGGATACACCACAGTACTGTACACCACAGTGGCACCAGTGGTGTAGCTCTGGTGCTAATTCAAATATTTGGAACGCACCAGAAGTACACTAGAGTGTGCTTCTTTTTCCAGGCAGGGGGTACACCAGAACTGCACCACGACAACGGTTGGTGTACGGGCCTACAAAGCTGTACCACAAATGCACCAAAACTAGACGACTGCAGGGTGAGGGGCTGAATCCTCAAATTTAAATATGATTTTTCACACCACCGAGGGAGTTAGGGTTAAACAAGAAACAGAATAATTCATGTACAATGTAAAAAAAAAATAAAACCAAAAAATAATACATCTACTTTTCTAGCATTCGAGTACATCCTGTACAGGGGCAAATATAGCTGATCAACGGTTAGCAGAAAAGTTGTGCTAGGCCTAATTAAGCGAATTTCACAGGCTAGACACGTTTGCGCGTGCATGAAGATTCCCAATGTTGGGTGCCTATTGCTCATTGCCTTGCTTCCTACTAAGGGCTGTAAAGACTGAATGTGTTAAGCAGGGTCGTGCAACTGGCTTCGAATAATCATCACTCATCTTAAATTTATGGCAGACTCGCATGTAAGACTGGCATGCCGCACTGATTACAACCTTCCGTATATCACATTATTAATAACCAGCCTCTAGAGTAAGTCCGACTAAAAATTGTTAAATTTGATGGAACATCAGTCAGTACAAATTAATATATGGGTCATTCCACCAGGTTGGGACACAGTGTGTGGCATTTATCCATATCTTTAAAAGTACTATTACATTTGATTCAGTTATTTCATGTAACATCAGTCTTTGGGTGGGAAATATTTTAGAAAGTTTTAAATCACGTAAATTATATTTTACCAAAAATATGACCAAAAACTGTGTCAGTTTGACGTAACCAGTTTGACGTAACATGGACACGTCCATATTTCAATTTTTGTGTTTTTTCAACACTTTAAATATAGATATGGGAAATTCACCATGTGTACTAATTAAAAGATGTACTATGCAACACAAGAACACTTTTTTTATGGTAGCAACCATAACAAAAAGTGTTTTCTGATAGCATTGAGTGTCTTTTAGTTAGTACATATAGTAAGTTGCATAATTATTTATTTAATGATGAAAAATTAAGGCAGTCTGGACGTAACATTTAGTAATGACATGGTGTGACATGAAAATGCACATTTCCTTTTTGTAACATTTTCAATATTTATATAAATAATTATGCAAACTCACTCTGTACACTAATTACAAAACACAAACTGCAACACAAAAACATTTGTTATGATATTCAATATCCAAATGCAGCACAACAGCAGAAATATATGTATGGTCATGGTCTATCAAGGTGTCCATGTTACGTCTGCACCGATTCTTCAAATTCTTGCTATTTTCTGCTATATTTGGACACTGACTGCCGTAAAATGGTGTTTCATTGTTGCATAGTGTGTCTTTTAATTATTGTACCTAATGAATTTCCCATATTTATTTATTAAAGTGTTGAAAAAACACAAACATTTAAATGTTGGACACGCGGTGTCCATGTTACGTCTGTTTTACATCAAAATAACACACTTTTTATCATATTCTTTTAAAAATATAACTTACATGATTGAAAACTTTCTCAAATAATCTCACACCCAAAGACGGATGTCACATGAAATAACTGAATTAAATGTAATGATGGTTTTAATGATATGGTCAAAAAACACACTGTGTCCCAACCTGGTGGAATGACCCATTTCCAAAAAAGATGCCTAACTATAAATATAACTAAATGAAACTAATTGTTAATGTGCTTGGATACCAAAAAACTGAATAAATATCGATACAAAACATCTAGTGTTCATAGAAAATGGCCCCCAAAAAAGGGAACATATAAGGTTAGTTCCTAAATTCATTTTTTTATATTAATAAATCCCAATTCAATAAAGTGAGTAATTAATTCATTCAAATATGGTTGAAAAACCCAATCATTTAACTTTCAAGGTTTCCAACTTCAGAGTTCAGAAAATGTCGTCTTGGAAAATCTTCAGAATTCAATAACAATTTACCAAACTCGTCATGAGAAGGATTTACACTTTTCCAAGTTACCCTTTTTCAGCTTGGGATGTCCAAAAAAAGTACAATAGCTAATTCAATAAAAGCGAGTTGCTTTGATGATAAGAAAATTACAACTAAAATTAATAACTTGTGGTCCTTTCTTAGAAATATCAGGAAATGTAACAGTTCCAATAAGATGGCAATAAGACAATCTGGCATACAAAGAGTGTAATTTGTCTTGCCCGTCTAACATGGATCTGCGTTAGTTTTATTTAATTAATATAATCTGTGCACAAGATAACGAGCACAGTTATGCTTCAATGTATATCCCTGCAATGACTTGTATCATGCGCAGATCATGTACACTGAATTACTGGCTCCGGAATTTGAAGTTGCGATCTTACAAAATTCTAAACTAAATTCTAAAAGTGGCATGGAAAATTCTTAAATATTCACAGAAATCGAAATTGGGAAAAAAGTGCCACAAATGGTTTTATCGTAACAACGAACACATAAGCATTTGATGAATTATGCTGCATAACATGCAAAAATCATGTTACATTTCCTCGCCCACATCATTAACAGTAAAAAAAAAACACTCCTTGCCGCACCTCTGATGTTAGGAGCCATGTACAAAACTCAGTATACTTGTATGCAGTATGGCAAGTAATGTTTTATTCTCCCAATGACGTCACGGCCAGAATTTATGATTTATTTGTGGGTGTGGCACATGGCATGTTTTCCTTCCTAATTCCTGACAGCTTAAAAAAGATATAACAAAAAAATAAAATAAAATAAAATAAATAAATAAATAAATAAATAAAATAAAATAAATCATCATGATATTCATCATTATTTCAAAGCCATTTATAGCATTTTTTTGTTTTCGTTTTGATTTCTTGGAACCTTGTTACAGGTCAGTTTCCATCCTACCTGTCATTTCATTTTATATTACAATTTGTAATTTACAACCAAGGATAATGGTTGCCACTTGCAACAAATCCAAATGAAACCACAGGTAGGTCATATTCTCGGTTAATGGTCCCTCTTTTACAGAATTCCAAACTAAATAGCCTCTGAAACCTGAAAAAAGAGCCTCTTCCTTTCACAACGACAAATAAGAAGGGAAAAGATGCCTGTTACAACCCCACAGCAAATCCTCCATCACTACAAAACCAAATTCAAATAGCTCTACTGAAGGCTGGTGGGCCAATGAATCCTTGGCAATCCATTTGGTGGGTATCTGTACAGTCCTCGGGGATTAAACGATCTCTTCCTCCAATGGAGGCTGGTCGTTCCATTCTCTCGGTGGGGGCTTCGGGAGCTTGGACAACTTGCAGTTCAACAAGTCGCCCACTTCGCTGATGATGTCGAGTGCCTGAGAAGGTAAAGAATGAAATATACAATGCTGGTTGGGATCGGCAATATTTTTACCACTACTTGTGGTTAATATTTCAGCATTTTGTTTGATAAGCTTGCCAGCATTTGTATTTTCTCCATATAACGACCAAACTATCAAACTCTTAACATTTGCAGCGACGCAGATGGGGTTTAAATACTACACTCATGCAATTAAAAATGTGCATATGCACAAAACAGGCATCTTTTCCCTTCTTATTTGTCGTTGTGAAAGGAAGAGGCTCTCATGTACACTTGAACACACCTCAGACAAATCATAGTGAAACTTGAGCCAGGCTCAATCCTACAGCTCATCATGATATGGCATACAAGACAGTAGTTTGGAAAGATGCATTGAGGGTATGCATTTAACTACATCACTTTGTTAAGTATAAATGCCACATGCCGGATCAGTTATTCTTTCAACAAATATACTCAATGGGATTACTCACTTGGTATACCTGTAACAAGCCCATCGTTCAATGGCAATTAACTACAGTACTGATAAAAATCCTATCAATGTCTTTCCGCCACACACAGCTTCATACTACATGTGCACATTTGCTCCTAAGAATCTGTTGGCGACTTCAACAGCCTTAACCCCTTGCGTACGGATGACGGAATTTGGCGCAAAAAAACAGTGCCACCAGGCCGGATGACGCAATTGGCCACTGTTTGTGCAGTTTCAATCCACTGTTGGATTATTGTGTATAGGTTACGCTTGACTGCACAAACACATTGTAGCGGTTCGCTTGGCTGCCAGAGCCGCCGCGGCACCCCGACGTCTCCCGTTAAATACCGTACTCAAGGGGTTAAACAACACTGTCTAATCATGCTTTTGGGGTATATAACCTAGAAAAATAAATGTTAAAATTAAACTACTAATTTGTTAGCATTAAACAAAGTATAGAAGGTTTACAGTATCACCATGTGAGATTGATCTCTTTTGAGTTGTGTGGTTCTGAGAAGAACTGGTTTGTTTGAACTCTTCTATAGCCGACGTTTCCAAGAGTATGCTCTGTTCGTCATCAGGAGATCAATTTCATATGGTGTTACAGCAAACCCTCTATACTTTTTTTTCACATCCACCATGCAAACCTTCAAGTCATATTGTTTGCATATGAGTCTTTCAATGAGAAATTTCACCCCAACAAATTGTGATTTAAGAAAGTTTCAAATTTGAAGTTGGCAGCAGAAAACTCTTAATTTCTTCAGTAGTAATAGTTTTCTTCCCGAATTCATGAGAACGGGGAAATCCACTACGTTGAAATGTTCGGTCAGAAAACAGACATACCCGCAGGGATCGAAATATCCACTGGACCGCTGGACCGAGTCCAGTGATTTGAGCGTTGGTCTGGTGAACTCTTGAATGAACTAAGTCCGGTGGTCTAGTGATTTTTTTCATACACTGCATGAAATGCTATCACTAACGTCCATTTTTACCTAAATCTGGTAAACTGAAAAAGCCCCATAATTACTAGAATGGCCATTTTTAGTTTTGAGCCAGGGAGTTTCAATCAAAATCAATTTTTAACCCCTCCCCCAACAAGATCGGCAAAGGGGAAAAAATCGAAACAGATCACTCATTCAAAACACTGTGTGTTCTTATTTTTACCATTGGTCTTGTGAAATACCTTCTGGTCTAGTAAATTTTTTGTGCTACTAGCCCAGCTGTCTAGTAGATTTTTACCTGAAATTCGACCGCTGACCTGTAGCAGCTTTAAGCTTGTTTACAGTATTTAAAGCTACCAGCAAATGTCATTGCATATATCCACATAGATATTACCTTATCCAGCATTTCTTTAGTGTGGCTCGCAGACAGGCAGATTCTTAACCGGCTCTCCACCAATGGCGTAGCAGGAAATACGCAGACGACAATGCCGAGACCACGCTTTCGACACATTCGGCTGAATGCACTATGAGAAAAAATAAATAAAAATCTGATGAAACAAGAAATCCGTGATGAAAATCACTGCCGTTTTGCACACATTCAGTTGAAATTTGGTCACATGATGTCCCTGATGGAATGCCAATTATGGAAACACTCTGTTGTTACTGGGACAGAGCTAACTCAAGAAAAAGTTCAGCCTTGCCGACTACAGTAGAATTCCATTATAATGAACATCACAGGATCCACACAAATATGTACACTATAGTGGTCGTTCCTTTTTTGTGAATAATGGTTGAATACAACAATTTGGGAGCCAAAGAGGATGTTCGTTATAGCCAAGTTCTACTGTATCTGCACAGAGTCATGAGAGTAGGCCGATTCAAACACATGTGCTATTAAACATAGCTGCTTGAGTGCTACAAATTTGACCCATTTTACCCTTTTGACCAAGAATATTCAATTTGTTCCCTTTAACCATAGGGGAAATGTTACATCACTCTGTGTTCTTTATCACCATGCATCCAAAATCCTCTTTGCCAAATGGAGGAATTTGGAGGATTGAGGGTCTTTGAAAGATGACTCAATCTTGCAAAATCCTCTGATGCTTCAACTTCCAAAGACCCTCAATCCTCCAAATTCCTCCATTTGGCAGAGAGGATTTTGGAGGATTTCGGAAGGGTAGGGTTAAGGGAGTTGAAGAGTTTTAAAATGAGCCCTCACCGGGGTCTACAGGTAAAGTATTTCTCAAGTTAGGGAATGTTTAAGATTGGAAATATGGTGGAAAACACATTGCTGCTTTTGAAAAAAAAATTCTTTAATGCCATTCTGTAATAAATGCCTGGTTTTGGCATGGGCCGTCACAAATGCATTTCTCATGGATCAGATGTTTTAATTGTGTAATTAATTGTGTAAGTTTTTAATGTAATGTTCGGTCGGGCCGCTTTTCGTCTTTTCAGGGTTTCATCAGGCTCCACTGCTCCGAGTTATTTTCAAAAAAAGAAAGAGCATAAACGTATATAAAAACAGTTTATTGCAACTTAAATTTATCGAAATGAAATATCAGTTCAGCTTCCAATAATTCTTTACTACCAAAAAATGCCTTCATAGTGAGAACATTTCTTAATATTCGGCCGCCATTTTGTTTTCATTTTTCAGCCGAATGACATCATGAATCAAATTTGTCCCGACAGTGAACGACTTGCCATCTTGCATGCCGTCTGTGTTCATTCCGATTATATGTAAACCAGGCTTTAGTGCCCTTGCTTAACCCCTTGAACTCGGGTGTTATATGGCGGCGGCGGGGGGGGGGGGGGGGGGGGGGGGGGGGGGGGGGGGGCACCATGCCGGCTTGTGCAGCCAAGCAAAATGGAAAACAATAGGCTTGTGCAGCCAAGCATAACGTACACAATACCCCAATAATGGATTGAAAATACAGAGATTGGCATGTATATACGTCAACCGGCCAGGTGGCAATTTTCAATCCGCACATATATGTGTCAACCGGTGACAAGGGGTACCGTAATTTTCGGAATATAGGCCGCGCGGGGTATAAGCCGCAGCACGCAAAAATCTGTAAATTAAGATTTAAAGTTGGCGTATTAGCCGCACCGGTGTATAAGCCGCACCGCGGCGCTGACGACGTCCAACCACAAGTCATCATGTTGCATGCTGAAGCGCTAGTCGGACTCCCTATTAATTATCGCGGCAACTCTTATTATCGCGGCATCGGAAATTACTCCTTTTTTTGCGTTGCCAACCGTATGGCGATTGTTCATCCAGTTCATCAGGCATTAAAGGACTTCCTGCTAAGTTGTATAAAAATGACGATTATAAAATGTTGTGTCGGGACTTTTATTGAATTCACGTTTTCCAAAACTTTTTTGCCTCACCGCGTCTGCTAAAAAGTACCGTCTTTATTTTAACATAAATCTTCAATGGTGGTCTGTCCATGGTAGTTCTATTGTCTAGTTCCCATTCTACAGCTACATGTACAAATGCAAAATGACGCCGAAGGACGATATTTCCACCGCGAAATCGTAAAAACTTACGGGAGCAAAATGACAGTGCGGTAAAAAAATAAAATGCGTAACGACGTCGCACCGTGTAAAGTGAATGGCGCCCCCAATCGTCAATCAGTAGACTTGTCTCAGTGAATTTTGTCGCCTTCCGGGGGGGGACAGGGTGTTAAGAAATATCTTGCAGGCCTAATCGTCTTTATTCAACTTGAACTTGACAGGGAAAATATCGTACTTTATTCAGGGGATGTTTTGGTCAAACATTAACTATGAATAAAAAGTTGAGATCATTGTAAAAACCACTTCCAGTACCGCGATAATACAGAGTCTGTACTCCGCTGAGCAACGGCGAGCATGTCTATTTTCACCGGCACGTGTCGCTAGTCGTTGTTTTGATTGGCCAAAGTAGATTTTGTTGCGCGCTTACATGTACGCGCTGGCAACCATTCATAAATTTGGGGGCCTTGCTAATTCATGCAAAGGGATGTTTATTGGTTTCGGCTTAAGATTTCAGTATAAAAGTAATGTTTCTTTAAATTTGATATAAAGCAAATACGCCTGCAAGCAAGTAACTTCTTTTTCAAACACAAATATGATTTTTATTTCCCACATTATCATTTACTCCACTTGACAATGTTTTCGGAAATTCAACAACATCCCTCGTAGCATATGGTGTAATCCAAAACTAGGCACGCTCATTAGATCTGAAGAAAATAATTCGTTTTGCTGTAAACGAAAGATGATTTTTGTCTGGATTTTTCTCCACTTCAGGGAACATACGAGGACGAAATTAAATCGCCAGAATGACAATTGATAAATAATAAATATATATGCAGATAGATGAATATATTTTACTGAAAGATTTCAGCGGATTGCAATGGATTGTAATATTTCGGTAAAAATTCTCCTAATGTGAAAATGAACGTCGCATGGTGCCCGCGCGCGATTTTGTTACTACGGACAATACTGGTACCCGCGCCCCGGAAGTACGTGACTTTTCTGCAAAGATGTGGCGACAAAACATTATTGCAACAATATTTTGTTTACTTTAGAGGACGCTGGAAATGGAAGTTGTACGTATTAAAGCCTACAATTATTGTAGGCTTTAATACGTACACAACTTGTATTTTTTTGTCACATTCGCAGACCGCAGATGCGGTAGATTAAGCCTCAAAGCGGTGGAGGTATGTGTTTATCATGATCCTTAATACTAATAATAGTTGACTAGAGCTTCGTTAAGTCCCAGAATTTTGACATTTTGACATCGAATATAATCGATGTTGGACCTCCGATGTATCGATTATTGAAAATTCTGATAGCCGGACCCTACGTTAACCAGTGAAATAATAAACAACATGGATTACACAACGATAAAACAGACAAAAACGAACAGACACACCACACGATTTGTGAGGTGTGAACGGTACTTACGGTACATTTGCAAGTCAATTCGGTCCCTCTGGACTGGTTTCCTTTATTTCCAACACGCTGAGGCGCGGCTTCTGTGACTGATTTTATTCTTCAAATGTTGCCGTATAAGCCGCCCGGAGTATAAGCCGCAGGGACATTTTTCAGTGTGAGAATCAACGTATAAGCCGCGGCCTATATTCCGAAAATTACGGTAATGACTTTTGCTGCTTGGCCAGACACAGTAGGTAAAGCTACTCACGGTACTTTGGCAGGCACGTAGATCAGCAGGGGCACCACAGGAGAGTCCTGGTTGCCGTAGAATATAAATCTCATCTCCCTCAGGTGGTAGCGGAAGTATTGGGTGTTCCAGGCTAGGCGACTGATGCGGTTCACGCCTTTGTAGAGAGGGAAAAAGTACTGGTATAGTACAACCGCATACAAATTATCACAAGACATCTGTGGATTCTCTCTCCTTTGTTTTCTTTTTCTTTTTTAAGTCGCCCAATACAAGGCTAAAAGCCAAAAGGGCTACACACAGAGGTAGTGAGGTTGGCCACATTTTAGGTTGCCAGCCCTACCACCTTTTCTTGGGTCTAGATCTAAATAGAGGATACATGTAAATCTTTAATAGATACCAAAGAAATTATCCCAATTTTCGACTCAGGCGGGGTAATTCCCACCATTGGTGAGTGGCAGCCTGTGAGTGGCAGCCTGTGAGTGGCAGCCTGTGAGTGGCAGCCTGTGAGTGGCAGCCTGTGAGTGGCAGCCTGTGAGTGGCAGCCTGTGAGTGGCAGCCTGTGAGTGCCAGCCTGTGAATTCTTTCCCACAGGCTCTCATAAAGCACCGAGTATTAACTCTTTCACTACGGTATTATAATGGGGGCTGTGACGTAATTGTTTTACAGAATGTTTACAACGAGCCGCTCTGAGCGGCTTGCCGGCAGGAATAGGCTTTTTTCGAGCCGCTGTGAGCGACGCGCCGTAGCGGAAGAGTTAAGGTGCTTCATACACTGCGTCGGGAAAAGGGCAAAAAAAAAATCTCACTTCTAACAAACAAAAAAAGGTTGACAAAAAAAGGTCTAGATTCGTAAAAAAAAATTGACCAATCGCTCATTTGTGCATATCCTTGCCTTTGAAACATCTCTTTGGAACTCTGTGTGGTATTTCTTTTGTGTCTAAGATCCGCATGCTCCATGTCGAATTGTAGTTGGTGTGATTGGATATTGATTGACAAGCTGTTCAACATGATACTACTGCAAGAGGTCTCTATTCTTACCGACATTGGTGCCATCTTCCCCCATGATAGTCCTCATGCTAGCCAGGACCTGCTGCACTACAGGAGGTGCCATGGGAGCTCCATATGCAGCACTGTGGGATTTGGTTTGGATCCGAGCAATCAAATCCTGCAAGAGCAAGACAAGATATGCATATGAAGTCATGAATATGTATGAGGTATAAAAAATAGATTTACATGTAGATCCGATTAGAGCAATCAAATCCTACAAAAGCAAGATAGAATATGCTCATTACATACAGATTATGAATATGTATGAGGAACAGAAACGCATGAAGATCTGATTAGAGCGATCAAATCCTACAAAAGCAACAGATAAAATATGCTCATTACATACAGATCATGAATATGTATGAGGAACAGAAACACATGAAGATCTGATTAGAGCGATCAAATCCAACAAAAGCAACAGATAAAATATGCTCATTACATACAGATCATGAATATGTATGAGGAACAGAAACGCATGAAGATCTGATTAGAGCGATCAAATCCTACAAAAGCAACAGATAAAATATGCTCATTACATACAGATTATGAATATGTATGAGGAACAGAAACACATGAAGATCTGATTAGAGCGATCAAATCCTACAAAAGCAACAGATAAAATATGCTCATTACATACAGATCATGAATATGTATGAGGAACAGAAACACATGAAGATCTGATTAGAGCGATCAAATCCTACAAAAGCAACAGATAAAATATGCTCATTACATACAGATTATGAATATGTATGAGAACAGAAACACATGAAGATCTGATTAGAGCGATCAAATCCTACAAAAGCAACAGATAAAATATGCTCATTACATACAGATCATGAATATGTATGAGGAACAGAAACACATGAAGATCTGATTAGAGCGATCAAATCCTACAAAAGCAACAGATAAAATATGGTCATTACATACAGATCATGAATATGTATGAGGTATAGTAATAGTTGCAGATCCGATTATAACAATTAAGGTCTGCAAGGCCTGGCAAAAGACAGAATATGCATATTATGTCATGAATATGCATTGTCATAAATTGCACCAGGAAATAAAAGAGTCACACTTTTTCATTCCTTCTACTGTCGGAAGATAAAAACTAGTTCTAATGCTTGTATTGAAACAGTTCTAAAGGTATTAAAGATATATGTTAATATAACGCTCACATGACAAGCTCCCCATACATAAGAACTTTCCAAGGTATTTATGAAATATGGTTGTCCAAATTCATCTTCACTTTAGGACTGTCCCAAATGTACCGAATATTCGAATATTCGATCGTCAACCGAATATTCGATCGTCAACCGAATATTTGAATACTTTTTGCCGGTTCGAATATTCAAGAAACAAATTATACACGTACACATATGACTGTGATGCTATTTTAATAGCAAAGTTACGTCGCTTAGCAGTGTCAAATGCCTTATTTTTGTGGACGTTAACTTTTTGTGGACAGAGGTTTATTGTTCCCGTCCGTAAAACCCTTGACACATATAAAATAATTACTGCAAAATCGCAGGCTGGAGTTTGGTTTCTTGTTATCAGAAAGTTATACGTACCCGTAATGATCCAGATACAACAGGCGCATACAATCAAAAAGTCAATCAGGCAGTAATATTGATCGCCGCACGTAAAACACTGGCGTGCTTTGCGTGCAACTTTTTACCGGCGGGGCAAACAGTTGCAGCTGACGCGTGAAAACTTGATTGCCGAGTATAGCGAATATTCGAATATTCGGTCAAACCCAGTTTCGAATAATCGAATACTAAATTATTTGAATATGAACAGCCCGACTACACTTGCTTAAGATCATCTGGGCTCTGCAAACCATTCGCGAAAAATGGGATGAATTACAGCATAAATTCTGTGCTTATTTTAAGCACATTTTTGTGCTTCTCATAAGCAGAATTTTGGCACTGTATCATGTGCAACTTCAAGTTAATTAATGATTTCCTCGGTACTGTTTGAAGCTTTGCATGGTGGAGTTTAAGCTGGAAAGTAGGTGGCGAGTACCCCATGGAAAGATATCTCTTTTGCAGTTTCCTGAAAATGAACACAGCACACCATTCACAGAGCTGCCAACTCTCCCGGATATTATGGAAGACTCCCGGAAAATTGGTCGATCTCCAGACTCCCGACACAACCTAAAAATCTCCCGGATTGTCAATTTTTCATACTTTTTCAACCTGTATTTTGTAACTTCTATTGTCTAAATATTAATAAAAGTCCGCACAATCCGGGAGAGTTGGCAGCTCTGCATTCAAAGCATCGAGACCTTATCTCAACAGCGGCTCCTTTCAGAACCAACACTTCCTCACAAAAGGGATTTCTTTCCATGGTGATGATTTCATGTTAGCTGTGTTAAACAATTCATATGCTATCCACATCAGCAGAGAATGCTAACAGTAAACACAGATTTCCATGTGAAGCAAGACATGGGATTGGGTCTCTGTCTTCCAAGAATAGCTGAATGGGTCGACTGACCTTTGAACCAGCCAGATAGCCACCGCAGGCCCCAAAGCTCTTGGAGAAGGTCCCCATCATGACATCAACATCATCTGGGTTGACGCCGAAGTACTCAACGATACCGCGCCCAGTGCGTCCCATGGCCCCAATGCTGTGGGCTTCGTCTAGGTACAGGTAACACTTGTACTTCTTCTTGAGGGCGATCACTTCTGGAAGTCGTACGATGGAACCCTCCATGCTGTAATCGAGGGTAAAAAATGTTTAAAATATGTATCCTTATCAAGAGAAAAGATGGCTCAGTTGATAGAGTGCTGGTACGGTAATCCCGAGGTCACAGGTTCAAATTCCACTCCTGCCAGTTTTCTTTCTTCACTTTAACAAAATTATTACAATTACATCGTTTGTTTTGGTTTGTTTAAAAATATTGTATCCTCATTGAATGATCCCCACACTGCCGATTCCCAAGTTGTATCATAAATATGGGGCGTGATTCTTTACTACAGGACAATATGGGGGTTCATGACTTCTGACTAGCCCCCCTCCCCCCCAAACAAGGATACTAACAAATAGGGCTGTTCGTTTTCGAATAATTTGGTATTCGAATAATTTAGTATTCGATTATTCGAAACTGGGTTTGATAGAATATTCGATACTCGGCAATCAAGTTTTTAACGCATCAGCTGCAACTGTTCGCCGCGCCGGTAAAAAGTTGCACGCAAAGCACGCCAGAGTTGTTTACGTGCGACGATACATATTGTGGACTGCCCGATTGACCTTTTTTATTGTATGCTTCTGTTGTATCCGGATCATTACAGGTATACATAGTGGAGTGCTGTGGCCTCGTGCCTGAGTGTACCGAACTCAAGATCTCAGTGATACTGCAGATTGTGGGTTCGAGACCGGCTGGGGTCATGGTGCGTGTGTCCTTGAGCAAGGCACTTTGTCACAAGTTGCTTCTCTCTACCCAGGAGTAAATTGAGTACCTGTGAGGGCAGTGATGGTTATGTGTTTGATTAGCCCATGTGCGCTTAACTTGCAGCCGGGGCTGTATACTCCTCAGGGAGTTGAGAATGCTTCAGGAATGATTAATGGGCCCGATGAGCAGGGGTAATAATATTGCAAGCACTGTGATAGAGTTTTACTATGATGAGTGTTCTTAAATGACGGTTATTTATTTATTTATTTATGTATTTATTTATTTATTTATTTATGGTATAACATTCTGATAACAAGAAACCAAACTCAAGCATGCGTTTTTGCAGTAATTATTGTATATGTGTCAAGGGTTTTACGGACGGGAACAATAAATCTCTGTCCACAAAAATTTAACATCCACAAAAATGAGACATTTGACACTGCTAAGTGACGTAACTTTTCTATTAAAATAGCATCAGAGTCGTATCTGCACGTGCATATTTTTTCGAATATTCGAACCGGCAAAAAGGTATTCGAATATTCGGTACATTTGGGACAGCCCTACTAACAAACTCGGATATTTTATTTATTATTTCTACTGTTATGCTAATGATGTGAAACCAAAATATATGTAGATTTGTACATGCCAACTAAAAGTCATTAAGTAAAGCCTAAGTTCCGCCAATCCAGCTTTTATGTACGAGAGAAAATAATTTGGGGCATAACTGTACGTGGCTGTTTTACGTCGCTGAATAGTCCAATGCGCACAGCCACTGTAATGGAAAGCATGCATGCTTTCCGTGCCTTTATGTGTACGTGACCAAGGACTTTCCGTGAGCCATGCAATCCAAGTGCGGACGCAAGGAAAGAATAAACACAGTTGAATGTTAACAATCATGCACGGTAACGTTTGACAATAGTTTAGTCCAAGGCGAATGCGGCTTTTGCTGGGAATACATACTGTGGACCTTAACAACGTTGGTTTTACTGGCAGACAGAGATGAAATAGATTAACCCTAACTCCCGAGGTGGTGAGAAAAATCGCATTAAAATTTGAGGATTCTGCACTGTTTAGGGTCATGTTCCTGGTTTTAGAAAAGTGGTGAAGCTTGTTAGTACGTATTGTAATATTGTGCCCAAATCTCTGCTGGGAATCGGTCCCTTTCTCGGGGAGTATTTACCTGTAAATGCCTTCCACCACAATCAGGATCTTCTTCCAGGGTCTGTGGGAACGAGGTTGACCGTCGACGATGGCGTTCCTCAAGACCTTCTCAAGACTCTCCATATCTAAACAAGTGCAAGGGGACAGAAGTTCCCAAGGATGTTATGTGGGTCATTCCATAAATTTGGGGTCCAAAATTGTGACATTTTTTTGGTGTCCTTGTTACACCTGACCTGTGTAATTTCCATAAAGTATAATTGAAATTGACAATTTTGTACTTGTTTGGCAGGTACTTTGCTTTACACAATCACTCTTGGAGATAAAATTAAGGCACATTTACACACAATGTACATGTACACATAAATCTGCTTATCTGCATGTACTTGTATACTTTTTCCAATCCTATAAGGGCTCTGCCAAACAGGTATCATTGCACCAGTGAATCGACTTAGAATTGTCCATAAAGATATATACCCTCCGTACTTTTCCAAAAACTTTTTTTCTTTTTTGGGGGGTTCCTGTTCTGATCGTTCTCATTCATTACAATGTAAACCATGAATACATAACACAGAACGGGAAAAAAACTACTCCTTGACAACCATTCCCCATATCCCAAATTTGTTTAAATCTTAACATTTGCAAGATAACCAACATGGGCACGATCTCATTATGTCCTAGAATCTATGACCCTGATACGGTACAATGTACATGCACACCTCAAAGCCGAGGTCTGGATCAGAAACATTTCTGAGGTATTTCCCTTATCCTGTTACTTGGCAACCACGTGAAACACAGCATGACATTTTGCCCTTAAGTAATTAACAGACAATGCCGCTGTCAATGATTCATGACATACATGTAAAATAGTCCAGTAAGAATTGACGAGGACCCTGACATTTTTGTTAACAGGCAAATTTTAGTGGCAAAGTATTTATTGCGATTCTAGGTACCTCCCATAAAAATTCAACCAAAATCAACCTTGGCGAAATATGTTAATTGAAAAACAAAAGGGATGCACAATTTATATTGTAAGGCATGTATTTCCGACATCTAAGCAAAATCATACCTTTTAAAAGATTGGGAAAGGGTCCTTGCAAATGTTCAACTTAAATTAATAAGAAAATGGCAAATGCAAAAACTTAATGAAGATTATGACCAAAATGATCATGAGAAAAGAGTATTTTAAGGACGTCGACGTTGTCATCGTCATTGCATAATCATTGTCATCATCATCAAAGTACCAAATGGCTTCTGCCCTCAAAACTCTTCAAGATTTTCGGGAAGAGATGGTCCTAATAGATAATGAAAAATGTATTTCAATTACTCATCCTAATACTGTGCTCCCCATCCTACCCCATTAGAACTTCGGGAGAAAGAAATATGTTTTTTATTGTTAAAACTCATTAATTGCTTCCACTGCTGCAAAGATTCGTGGTAAAACTTTATGGAATTAGCCATAGAGAGAGTAATTTGGTGATTTTTTTACAGAAATGTAAACTATCAAAAAGACGCATAAAAACCCTAAAATCAGACATCAACTAGGGACAAATTTTGTCGGCAAGCTATTTTATCTTGCTGCAAAATAATATGAAACCGCTTAATAACATCAGTTCGGTTAAAATATGGCAAATATCCGAGTCTGTGATCGATAAAAAAATTATCAACTTATTAGCTACGTTGGTTTTACGTGACATGCTTTATTGCCCAAATTGGATTCTGACCAACTTATGATGATCCTGTATTGGCTAATCATTGGTCCAATTTTGGCATCAGTAATTGAGTAATAGCATATTCGCATGTAGAAATCGGTATTTTTAAGAGCTTAAAAGTCACAGTTCCCCCCAAGGAAAGAAATTTGTTGAATTTTTTGTGTGTGTTCAGGACAACCATATAAAGGTTTCCGAGTAGAAATTCAGCGCCCACCCGAACAAAGATACTGACAATTTGGGAGACCGCCAACATAGGGCAAGATAGCTCAGTTAATAGAGCTCCGGTACGGTAACCCGGAGGTCGCAGTTTCGAATCCCGCTCCTGCCACTTTCTTTGTTCACTTTGAAAATATATTCAAATTTACCTAGTCAGTTTCCCTTGTGGATTGTTTGGCGAATTAGAAATTCAGTTGTTAACTAAAATGTCAGGGTTGGGCATTTTTCATGTTAACTCTTACTGGACTAAATGGGCTCATCACCAATTAATCACTCAACAAAGCATGGATGAGCATTACAAACATGAACTACATGTACACAAATAATTTAAATAAGTAATCTGTCTAACCCTGACATAACAATAAAATGGGCCCTGCCGGGTACTAAGTTTCTCTAAAAGGTCGAGATCGATCATCGGGTGCATCACAGCTGTCAAACAACAAATGTAGAATGATGAAGACAATTACAATCCTTGACACATGTACTTCTTGGAACTTTCTACATATTTAAAAGGAGACCGAGAATAGGTGGAAACTCACTGTTGTGTTCAAATACCCTGACCACAGCGCCAGACAGCCTGATGCCCAGGACAAGTGATGCATGGTTCAGTTTGTCGCTCACTACCAGACATCCCTGTATCCGTGACGGAAAACATGTAAAGATACTTGAGATTAAATGGCCATCTTCGTTATACGCAAGGGTCGGCCAAGAGGCCATTATTTCCAGTGCAATTTCTCTATTGCAGTAAATTTTCATATTCTAGTATTTTGACCAAAAATATTTAGATTGTAAACTCAAGCAACGTGTAAACTTAATAACTCTGAATTCATGTTTGTGGGGGTGGGGTTGGGGTTGGGGGTTGGGGGTTAATAAGGGGTGGGGTGGGGGTGTTACATGTAGGACAAGGTGATATTGGTGACGCGATTGTCATGGCGTGATTGCTACATGTAGTTCTGAGCTTGCGCACGTAGTTCTCAACATGTGTGGGTAGTTCTGAGCATGTGCAGGACTGGTGAGAACAATGGAAAAGGAACAGTATCTCTGCTTCCTCACTTTCTCAAAAGTCTCCCAGTATTACTACCAGTAGTAAGTATTTTGTTTAGGCTTTTAGGTTGTTGTTGTTGTTGTTGTTGTTGTTTTTTTGTATTGTTTTCTTTTTGTGTGGTTCTTTTTTTTGGGGGGGGGGGGTGGAAGGAGCCTGGCCCCCATTTCCCCCTCCCCCTCCCCCATCCCCGATCCACCCTTGATTGTACATGTACCTAAAAAAAAATGTTGTTTTGTTTGTATGAATCTGTTCAATACAGGAGCAATATTACAAGACTGATAATCTAGAGCCATTTCTCAAACCTTGGCTTCATCTCCATCGACAGCTATTCCCCCAGCTCCATTGCCAATCTGATGTACATTTAGACAAAAAGTCTCCCAGTTCTAGCAACATCTTTGTACCTAAAATTAGGAAAGCCAAAGTCGAAACCAAGGGTTGGGAAATGGCCTAGAAAACGTGAGGATTATTGGCCGTGTTAGACTGGCTATCGTCAAGAGGACACCCTCAATATCATAGCAACCGCGGTGTGATTGCAATTCTCTTTGAGATGTCAAGTGCCCCTCACCTTTCCTATCAGTGATGGCATGTTCAGAGCATTGGTCGCAAAGCCCATGGCAAAGGTGACCGCATCCTCCTTGCCGGTGAAGCGAGCAACGAGACGATCTAGCTCAGTGTGGATACTTAGATTACCTGTACAAAAGATGGGCAAAAATTAAGACCGAGTCAGACTTGGGCAAATATACCACAGTACCGAGGATAAGGGATTTTAGTGAATGAATAGGGGTTGAACCCCAATTTCACTGAGACGAACAACTCCAAGTAATCTATAGAGGGCTTTGTTGTCGAGTACTCACAGCTGAAGCATGGAGCAAGTTCGATCAAGGACCAATGGTTAACTAGTAGTTGGTTCGTGACGTACGTAGCGCATGAGCACTGAAGTTGAAGTGCGAACGACTCTAGTCGAACTATTGTCATGTCAACGCGACCATGAGAAAATGGCGGTGGCTAGTTTTTTACGTTTTTGGACGAGTTCATAGATGAAAGCGACACGGACGATATTTGCTCAGTATATCAACAATGTCACAAGTGGTAACGTGTGCCTTATTTCAACATGTTAAAAGACAGACAAAGTAACAAAAAACGATCGTTCACTGCTGCTGAATATTTACGTTTTTTCGCCATTTTTCTGATAACTGGTCCTCTCTGCACTGTGCTATTAAAACGGCTATTGGTAACCAGCGATGCGACCGACCTTGGCAGGCTGGTCGCGAATCGTCGACTAGACTAGTCCAACCATCGTCGACTAGCGTGCGTTCGATTAGAGTTAGTCGAACTATGGTTAACTATAGTCCTTGATCGAACTTGCTCATGCATGGCTCAAAATGCACTGACCCTAACCCCCTCCAGTGTTTTTCATACGGCCCGGCCAAATCCAACAATTTCCAACAAAACTGAAATGAGAAGCCTGCTGAATCCAACAAAATCCAACAGGTACATGTATTTGTTTGTGTAAGCCCTGCCAAATCCAACAACAAATCCCAATAAAATGTTACCAGATATCTGCTTCCACCCTGCTAAATATGACAATTTAACGGGTGTATTTAGCTTGTGCCCTGCCAAATACAACAAAATCCAACAGGTATATTTAGCTGCTACCCTGCTGAATACGGCAATATCCAACACACCACGTACATGTAGTTTGTGTTGACTGCTAAATCCAACAAATTACAACAGCTTTTTACCATTGTTGGATTTTGTTGGATTTAGCAGGGTTGGAGCTAATAATGGCAAGGTCTTGGTGTGACAAAACAATGTCCTAAAGACTCCCCGTTTTGAATTTGGACACCCTGTATCTTTTTTCATTTACATGAGAAAGGATTACAACAGAATAATTTAGACACCTAATTTTTTCCATTTACACCTTTACAGTGAATTTGGACAAGTCGTTTCCAAATTCTCGCTAAAACCTTACCCTTTCCTGGCTTTCACATCATCAACATTGAAAACCTTGTTGTACAGGTTCGTAACACAGTTTTGTCCCTGTCAATGTCATATAACAGCCAGAATATTTCTTGGAGGTTTAGAGGAATCCAGGGATGTAGTCGAGTCCATCACAAGTCCCTGCAAGTCCATCACAAGCCCTTCAGTCCTAATTCCAATCACAAGCTATTCAAATGAGCTTTGACAAAGACTTGAATTGGGAAAAGGTGGAACAAGATCCAGCATTTTGGTGCGATCGTTGTCTAACCGCAACGAAACCGCAAGTCGCGTTCCCACTTATGCTTGATCCACCTTTTCGAACGGAAGTGTCGAGTCCGAAAGGTCACCGAGTTCGGTATTACGCATGCGCTTGCTTGCTGAGCACGCGCTTTGTGGCAGTGTTGCATGCTGGGACGGGTCAAATTGCATACGTATACATACATACATGTACATGTGCGATGTTTTTATGTTCGAAGTAACGTTTCAACATGGAGGAAGAAGTGTACTCTATGAAAGAATATCGACAAAAATATTTCTCTGAGGCGTATCAGCTGCCAAATACCAATCTCCCTACAGACTCAAGCAAATCGTACATGCCGCACATGCGACATGTATATCACTTCCCTAAGTAATCATAGTTTTCGCGTAAAAAAACAAACATCTTTTTACACAAATTTAACTTCTGCAAAGATGATGTTTTTACAAGATATTTATTGTGTCAAGATTTTCTGGAGCAGTACTAACGTTTCTGTTCTATGACACGCTGCGGGTTATACGCTAACACGGAATTATTTATGGATGGACAAATAAGTAAAATTACACGAATGAAAAAGGTTTAGAAACGGACGACTTTCCAGTACGCAACGAAAACTGTAAAAGGGCTAGCGTAGGACGTACACATGTGCGCAGCATACATGCATGCACGCACGCATCGCGCACCTGTGGTGACACATTTTGTATACAGCCCAGTAGTCCAGTAGTTGTTTATTGTGCATGTTGTGCACGTGGGAAATTTTCACATGATGAGCTACAAGCCTAAACATATTTCTTTGTTCATCAGACCGCAAACTTTTCGCGCCTCTCGTGCACCAGCTGGATATTGACAGGTCAAATTGCCAGATCAGATCCACTACACACAATTGCAGGATCTGATCCACCAATTGGGGGATCTGATCCGGCAATTTGGCAAAAGGTGGATCAGATCCCCCAATTGGTGGATCTAGTGGGAACGGGGCCATAGGCCATAGGACTCGACTACAACTCTGGAGAAATCCCTGAATTTTGTTCTGTTCTTAGTAAACAAATTAATACACATCACAATCTTTATTTTGTACATGCATGTCCTTGGCATTGTCTGTAAACCATTTATAGCATTTTTTGTGTGTGAAACTTTTCAGTTTTAATGTCTGCCATTTATGTACTGAAAATGAGAATGGACTTTGTATGTAAATATTGTTTTGCCAAAATACACATTCAGCCACTAAGATAAGTGCTGAGAAAATGGGAAAGCAGATGTTGAGCCATAAATTCATCCAGGCTGTATAAACACATGGGGTAAGACATACATGTATGCAATGACCACTAATCGTCACTTATGTTTATATACCATGAAAACCAATAAGGAAATCAAATACCAGTATCTTGAAGGCCACTCAAATGAGTATTGTGTGTAGATCAGATGTATCACCACTATAACATGATGGGTAAATAACAACGTACAAAAATACCAGCTGTTAAATACATCAAAAAGGAATACGCTACTATTTATGACCACTACAAAAATCTATAAAATTAGTATCAAAAACAGAAGCCATATTATAAAGGACATTTTGACATTTACTCACTTTAAATAAATTTGAACTTCGCCTGCTAGGCAACGTATCTTTGATTGTTAGTGGTTAGTTTATCAGGTAGGAACATGAATGTAGGAAGGTAGGAACATGAATGCCATTTTAATCTACCACTGAAATGAGATTATTGAGACTGAAAGATAGAAACTTATTTCCATGACTACAAATAATCACTGGTAGAGAATGTCTTTTCAGCAAACACTTTTAAGATGAGCCTTCTAGTAATGAAAATTGACAGCCAACTGGGGGGGATGCAAAACCTCTTGAATACAGACGACGGCCATATCAGTGGTTTGAAAAATACCACCTGGCCGGTTGTCGTCTATACGCACATTCCTGCACATACTCAATCCATTTATGTTTCAACTATATTGTTCTTGAATGGGAGTGTAAAGAACAGATGGAGCTTTTTCAAACAAAGCTTTCATTGACACAAAAGGGGGGGGGGGTCCAAGTGCAATGAATAGGACCACTCTATTTAGTGTGGTGCCTATTGTTTGTGTTTACACGTGGCTGCACAGCCCTTTCTTGGCATACCCGCCTGCCCTGCCCCCCCCCCCCCCCCCCCCCCCCCCCAATAACAGCCGGACACAAGGGGTTAATGGAAGGTTGTTGCACTGTCCATTCTTATAATAGGAATTCTTTCTTACACAAGAATCAAAAGCACCTTTATGAAACAAATTGTATACTTTTGTGAGTTACGATAGGGGATGTGCACTTCTTTAAAACGGCCAAAATGGAAATAACTATGAAAAATAAAGTTTGAAAACAAAAAAATGAAAATTGATGCTCATTACTGTATACGCGTGTACACTGGCTGAGGGACAACAACAAATTGTGACCTCTGGTGACTTTTGTCGCTTAGCCAAAGTAAGCTGGAATATTTTCATCTGAAATAATTGCAATAAATGTAACACTGACATACCACTTTGAAAACAACTGAACTAAATCCATCATTGCCAGGGACTTACCAGCACTGATCCACCATAGATATCAATGTCAGTCGAGGCATGAAACCCTTAGTTCACAAAAACTACCACAGCCTATCAATTGTACAATATGAGCCCGATTTACAGAACTGTTTAAAACCTATAATTTGATAGACTTTGGATAGATACACGTAGGATATCTGGGTCCGTTTTGGCACTGAGAGAGGAAGGTTTTTAAATTAAATTCTACTGTCTATCAAGCCTACTTGTCACGTGCATGTTCTCACAAAAAAAAAAAAAAAGTACTGTAGCGAACACTATATCCACAAAAAGTAGTTTGCAGTTTAGTGACAGTAAGAGGTTCCAAATTATGAGAAACTGTCTTCTAGACACAAAACAAGTGTCGCCTTTTGACCCACAGGTAAACATCTTCCAGGTAAACATCTTCCAGTAGGGGCTCCAGAATGTATTAACATAAATGGAAAGAGAAACATTAGTTTGTTATCTTTGGTGAAAGAAATAGAATACACAGGTTGAAGTTGTTCAAAGTGCCTACATTTGACACAGGCTTCAAAACCTTTTTAACCAGTTCGAGCCCGGATTATTTTTGCCGAACTTCTGATATACAGCCAAACGCCACAAATACTGATTCGCAAGAGTAGTTTCAACAGTATTTGTAGGATATTTCTTGCCGAAACCTCATATATTTCAATACTCCGGTGTGCCCACTGGAGGGTAAATTGTAGAACAACAGGCCATGCACAGCGGCCAAGTTCAAGTTCAACACACGGTCCGCCTCCACAGACTTCTCGGACTTTGTGTGTGTGTGTGTGTACAAAACAAATGAGGGATTAGCGTGTTGAGATGTCATCCAGAGGTGAGTCGAGGCAAGCTTGACGTTTTAACCCGTCAGCCATGCCCGTGTATAAAAACAGCCAGTGCGTGTTAACTCGTCCTCCGACGCGAACTGGTTAAAAGAGCCACAGCATCTGTGAAACTCTGACGACATCGACATTCACCTCCATCACTCGTGGATTTAGAAAACCTAAAGCTCTGAGGGCATGCTTCTCAGAAATGGCGAAATGACACAATAGATTAGATCGAGTACTGATCTCCATGTAAACAATCTGGATAGCTTATTGGCCATTGGGCACTGTACAAACAACTGAAGCTAACAACCAGCATATTACCTCTCCCATCTTATGTCTCTATCAATACAGGGATTAACATGTAATTCGTAACTAAGATGAACATTGTTTTGATATTTGCTCATATGATGTACTGTAACTGTTTTTACCTCATTATTATAATTTCCACATATTTGATTGTCAACACATCAATAAATCAGATGAAAATAGACATTTCTTTGGATGTGTACGGTGTGTATTGTCTTGGGGAAGGGATTGGTGGATCCGTTATAAAGCCCTTTTCACACGACGCAAAAAACTCTCAACAATCCGAGAGATTGTCTCACTGTTTGAGAAATGTTACAAAATGCCCATCATGTGAAAGGAAACCAATGCTTGAGAATGACCGACATTCCTTGCGATTTTTTCTCAAACAATGAGAGATTTTGGAGGACGACGACAAAACTCTTCCGCTAGCGAAATATTTCGCAAAGAATGTATGCCAAACCATGTGTGAAACGATTCCTTGACAAATTAATGCTTATGTCATGTATGTGTGTGAAAACAAGTTGAAGTGGATATCTACTGCATGGTATCTTTAATGGACTCCAACTCGAAACTATAATGAGCTGTGAAAACAGCCAGTATACTGGCTGTTTTCACAGCTCATTATTTTTAATATATACTGTACCACATGGCCATTGCACATTTATTGTCACCCCACTGCCATAAATAGATACATACATGTATAAACAAGTTCCATTCTAATGTAAATGTACAATACAAGTACACGCATGTCTATGTATATTAAGCACTAAAGCTGTACATGTACATGTACGCATGTCTATGTCTGTATATGTCTATGTATGTCTATGTACTATGTACTATGTCTATGTACATGAATGTGCCCCATGGTTGAACTTGGTTATTTATTCTGCCTGTTTGTAGTACAGTGTATCATGTCATCAGAGAAATATCCCTGCACACAGAGACATTCACCTCTGACTCATGCTGTGTGGCACTGAAGTTGGCTCAACATTGCTAGACTCTCAGACTACAACCCTTTCTGGGAGGCCGGGGCAGACCCTTAATCCACAGCCAAACTATTGCCGGATATGACTATTCTATGGGGTGTCGGTTGCAAATCTTACACCATTGGTTATGCATTAAGCCATACATGTACATTTTTCTTCTTGTGAAACACCGTATCATATTCTGTGGATATATGGCTTCTATGTACAACTACATGCACAAGGTCATTCACAGCAGTCTTCACCCACCACTGGAAGAAGTTGCATTGCGTGAAAATGGTACCCTGAATTCTTTTGATAAAGTTGGTGTCAAGATGTGCCTCAGATGATAGCCAAAAGAGTCAGAAGGATCAGCGTAAAAAAAGCACTGCACACTATCACATACAAACTACATGTACATGTAGACGTTATGGATTATAGAAATGAATATGGATTATTAGAAAAAGTAGGAATACTTGAAAGCCTGTATCAATGTTCCAGATAGTTAGCTTCGGACATTAACGGTTTTGGAAACACAAGACCCTCATCTACATGTAGATTCATGGAACTACAAAGCACATAAATTATTAACTTTGGGTGGAGTGGTTAATCTGCGGTTAGGTCAGGCCAGGCAGTTGAAAAGCCTTGCCAAGCCCCAATAAACTGTCCATTAATTCTGGAGTCCAGTGGGCTCCCATTGTTCACCCAGACTTAACTGACAGCTGAGGCATCTTTTGATCCAGCTGTGAATGGGTACAGATTAGTGTGGGAGTGGCTACAACCAGGCCTGGCCTAGCAGAGGCCGGGCTTTATTGATTAGTTGATGCTCTATTGTTAGGTGATTTGTGGCTCACAATAGCAAGAGTAAAAGCCCGAAGGCCCGGGCATGGCTGGGCTTTTCAAAGTCCAGGCTCGACCACAGATTAACCACTCCTCCCTATAGCAAAACAGGGTACCAGCCAAAATGGCCTGTGATGAAAATGTAGTACTTCATCAGGGGTGAGATCGGCCAAAAATGAAAATTCCACGAAATCCACAAAAAATCCACGAGGACCACAGATCAACATATAGTTTGTATTTGCCTAAAGGCACCCCCTTAAAATACCTGTTTCTATTGGTCTATATCCACTTTTACAGGTAAAAACACCTTTAGGACAACACCTTTAGGAATTCCAGACCGCAAAAGAGATTCTTTAACAATTCTAAAATCCCGATAAAAAATCCTGAATATCAGGAAAAAATCCTGACAAATCTCACCCCTGGTACTTGCGTTTGGTGCTCAGCTGAGTTTAATTCCCTGAGCAAGTGAATTCACTCGGCAATTTTTGCCGCTTTGCAGCATGATGAAACTTGGCTCGACAACTTTGGCTTGTTAGGGTTTTAGGGGACGGAAAAAGACAAGTTTCACATGGACGAAAATAGCACCGATCTGTGCACTTGAAACCAATGCTCAGCGCTAACAAATTTTGCATTCCTTCGTGTGCAATTTATACGTATGGTAAACATTTTTGAGCTTTTAAATGTCCCTGGTTGAGTCGTCCAAAAATCTAATGCACGTAAGGTGAGAGTTATTGTTCTGTGAAATAGTTGAACATCATGTTCAGTGAGAATGAATTTGGAGATTATTTTTTTTGTAATGAACCACACTGCTTGACCCGTATGCTACGCTGTCATTTGCAGGGATTTAAGAAATGCATGAATGGAGTTGTTAAATAGCACTGTGTTTGTTGAGCACTGAGAGCCTCGCTGTCAGGAGGATCAGGTTTGTGCGGTGGTACTTTCCTCGCCGTCCACCACTGTGACCCTGGTTCGAATCCGGCTGGGGCCAACATGTGGATTGGGTTTTCAGTCCCTACCTGATTCCGTGGGTTTTCTCCAGAATTATTCTCTGGGGTTTTCCCTCCCAAGTCCAAAACTGTAATTTCCTTCCTCATCTTCTATCATATGGAACCTAACTGGAAATAAGTCGAAAGACTTTCGTGGGCTATCCCGGCTGAATGCCGAATAATAAATAAAATAAAATAAAATAAAATAAAATAAAATAAAATAAAATAAAATAAAATAAAATAAAATAAAATAAAATAAAATAAAATAAAATAAAATAAAATAAAATAAAATAAAATAAAATAAAATAAAATAAAATGTCAACCAGAAAGTGTGCAGATGGGACTAATGTGAAATTCGTCCATAATTTGAAGAAATGGCTGATCTATTTTGTTTAGAAAAGATAAATTCAGGCATGAAACCAAAGTTGATATGGCAGAAGGCATAGTTTCAGTGTGTAAAGAAAAGCTAATGGAGTATTTCAAAAGAATCTTGAAGCATTTGATTTTAAAGATGCATGTAGGTTTAGGACAGTGTTGTAGTCAAATCTTGTTTGAATCCAAGGCCAATCCAATGAAAAAGTAAACCGGATGTACGTCGACTTCAGTCCAAAACTCAACAGACTCAAGTCCAGACTTGACTTCATTTTGGATTCTAGAAGCCTTAATTTCCCATAAACGATCATTTTAGTACCTAGTTCCCGTCTTGGGCTGCATATACCGGCGCCATAATGCCTGGATGCCTCCTCAACTTGGACTGATCGGGGTCCAGAGTTCTCTGCAAATCCCAGGTAGTTGTATGAACCAAGGTTGATACTCCGCTTAATGTTCCCTGTCAAACTGTATAAAAACGGACAAGAACAAAATGAGTGGTTAGCATTGCACCTCCAAAAAAGCTCTCAATGCAAGGGTGGCATTTTAACCTCTTGACCACGGACGGCCATAGCCGGGGTTTGAAAAAGACAACCTGGCCAGTTGTCATCTCTACGCGCATTCCTGCACATACCAGCCCCCATTAATAAACAGCCGGACACAAAGGGGTTAGGGATTATGACCAATGTCATTAAAATACATCATTTGGTACTCACTTTTGTATTTAAAGGTCTTTAAAGCTAGTGTACACGATTGGTAATCCTCCAATTTTTTAGTTACTGAATTATTACGAAATACGCCCCGGACATGCTGGCATTCGAGACGGTCACACGTCCAGGTAGCCACGCGCGCATTGATTAAAGGCTATCATCCGCCCGACGATTGAAAACGAGCACCGTTTTTTCTCTCGTTTTTTTCGCCAACCAACAACGCAAAACTTTGAACAGTTCAGTGGAACGATATTTCCTATAAAATACTAACCCCCAAATCTGACTTATACTGCTTTTAAAAACATTTCTGCACTGATTTTGTAAGAAAGATCGGTGAAGCAATCGCAACATCGTTGTCCTATCTTGTTACGTGAAAATATGATGCCTGATTTGGGAAAATAAAATGGAAATTTTCTCAACGAAGTTTATGTATAGATTCCATCTTTAATACAAAACAAGGCAGTAACTTGAAGCATAATAACTGTGCATGCCATTATGTCTGTCCTGTTACGTGATTTGCAGCATGGATAATAAAACACTTCAGTTTCATGGAAGTCCTTCATCAAGCTATATTCTCGGCAGTATAATTATAAACCCCCTTATGTTACAGTATCAGAAAAATACAAGTTGAAATGTTCATTGCCATTTTCATTCTTAGGGGTGTCCCACAAGAAGGGGCACTAGAGCAGATAAAGAGCCACATGTAAATCCAGCTTAAAGTACATTGTATGCACGCAAACTAAAGCCGTGTCCGCATTGGACTTTTTTGGTGAAACATAGGCTACGGACACTGTTGTCAACTTTTCCAAATTCAAGGGCCGGTCACACTGGTCACGATAACGACGACGATAACGAAAACGGTGAGAACAAATGCTATTGATTGGTGGAATTTTCGCGCGTATAATACGCACGCGTTCTACCCACCAATAGAAAGCGTTTATTCACATCGTTTTCATCGTCGTTATCGTGGCCAGTGTGACCGGCCCTTTAGTCTAGTGTGGACAGCTTGTAAACTTTCCAAATTGTCAAGTGTCGATCATCAGTTGTCCGTTTATCCCTCCACAGGGGGAACTTTTACAGGGCCAACTGTGTAGCGGAAGAGTTACACGTACGTGGACAGCCACTGTAATGTAAAACATGCATTTTGATCATGTGCTTTCCGTGTTTGACCACTGCAAAGTTTACGTGGCCAAGGACTCTCTGCGAGCCATGTAATCCAAGTGTGGGACGCACGGAAGAATAACCACAGTAGAATGTTAACAATCACGCAAGGTAACTTTTGACAATAGTTAGTCCAATGCGAATGCAGCTTAACATTGCATCTTTACCATGCTCTTACCAGATCCTATATCATTAACCCTACTAGCCTTTAACCCTCCAAAAATCTTTGACATTTTTAATACTTAAAGCATAGAGGTAGTAAACATGGAGTTAGCTTGAGCTAGAGATCAAACAGAGAGAGTCCCATGCCGCGGTCGTAAAAACAGCAGGGCAATTACCCAATACAAACTTCGAGCCAGATAAACTAATCAAATTAGCGGGCGCTAAGCTAGCCTCAGACGGCGCGCGCAAAGCATTCCGGGAGCAGTAGCAGCATGTTTGCGCATGCGCAATGAATGAAATGGATAAGAAAGATGGCGGCGTACAGTAAAGATGTTTTTTCATGCGGTTCAGACTTCGGCGATTTTTCCCGATGAGGAATTTTCGGACGAAAGTTTTGGATCAGATGATGATGGAGACATTCTCCGCTATTGTGTGTGTGGTTTACCAGCAACCATTGACATGATTGAGTGTGATGCTTACGGATGCAAAATCGAATGGTGACCTGCGGAATGCATCGGCTTTTCAGCCGACACAATTCCCGAAGATTCATGGCATGGTTTTGCAAACTTTGTCATCCACCTATGAACGACAGTAAGTTTTTCCCCTCACTTTATGTAAAGGTATCCCTCCCTGTATTTTGTAAGTGTAATTGTCAACAAACATTGGCGTTCGTTAAAAAAAGGTGGAGTTTATGACATCCCCGGTTTTTTTATTCTTAAAAAAAAAAAGTGTTGTCGCTCCAAAATTATTATATTATTATTTATATTATTATTTATTATTATTATATATTTTTCTAAATTTTGAAAATTATGTTGGGAGAAAACACGACATTCTTACCTGGTTTTCCAGTGGCGAGCATGCGAATTAACACACTGCCACACGACACGCTGGTTGCAAAACAATCAGAGAGTGGCTTAAAATAGAACTTTCATCAACCAAACTGCGGCTGTGTACCAAACCAACACGGGCACTGTCGCCATGTATGGTTTCAGATTGGGCGTGTTTGTCCCCCCGTTTCACCCCATAATTTCCAAAAAAAAATCAAAACCCGCCCTCTTTTTGGGGCTGAAATGGAAAGATAACTTTATAAAAATGTTTAAAGGTTGTCTTTTGGCCTTGGGCAATACATTAAAACTTCTTTAAAAATTGAACAATTTTTTGCTTTATAAAACAGCTTTCAAATATGTGCCACAAACTGCTTCAAGAGGATCAATCATCTCTTTCAAGCTCATCACCCAAGATTGCAATGTCTACAGACACCAAGAAAACAAAGGACAAAAACTGCCCAAAAAAATCAGGTAATTAAAATGGTCTTTGCAATTTTTTTTACTGGAGTGAAGAGTTGACTACTTTGCATATCAACTATCAATGAGATATGGGAAGACAGTTACATTGTATTATATTTGTGAAACGATGACTTAAAATATTTTATTTCCAATTCTCCACACTTTCCACAGTTTTCAGTATAATGGTGAATAACAAATTGACATTTAATTTTTATTTCCTCCACCCCCCCCCCCCCCAATTTTGCTGGTGCGAATCAGAAAATGTGGGGAATCACTTCCATCAATTGACCATTGTACAGTTGCCAGATCTGTGTATGTGTTTACTTAGATTGTAATTTCTTAACTCAACAGCTCCAAAGACGAGGCTACCTTGTAAATTCACACAAAAAGATGCAGAAGATAGACCACCGAACATGCCAGACAACCTACATTCAAAGCCGGAGTGCCTTGTGGTTTGTTGCTACAGCATAGCAGGAGATAAAGGGTTTCTCATGGAAGTGGAGTGGTCTGGAGCAAGTTTCACAGATACACATATATAAGATTAAAAATAACTATCAATGGATATAATTTCTCGAGTCAGTTGATATTGACAGTAATGGTCAACATATTTTAATACTCTATCAATATCTCCTTCAGCAAGTTTTGAATGTGTTAGTCTATTCATGTTTTTGCTGTTGCCCTTCTTTGATGATTTCATGCTGCTGGAAGCTACATGAAGTGACCAAACTGCTTCAAACAGTTGTTCGGAAATCCAGGGACTTGAAGTTCTTTTGCCAGTTTACACAAAGGAGTAAACTGAAGAAAGAGGGGAAAATCAGACAAAACTTATTTATTCACCAGAATGTATTGTTTATTTGTTCACTTTAAAGGAACTCTACAACATTTGCTTTTGCTTTAACTTTTTTAGAAATGAATGGATTTTTCAAAACCAATTTACCATTCATGAACTTTTGTTTCGCAACATTTTCCTGCCAGAAATCCACCGTGCCAGAGTACTTTAGTTTAATCTTGCATATGTCTAAAGTAACATTTATTTATGACGCATAAAGTTATTCCCTAAAAGGCCTAAATTTATCTTGCAAAGAAAAAAATGTCATAATAAATAATTTGTCCGAAAAAAATGGTATGTCGTTTAGAATCCCGTTCCATAATAAAAGAGTGAAAAAACACTTTTACGTTTTAGGAATTTGGCAGGAAGTCACTTCATTTGTTTGGATTCATTAAACAGTTACATGTTACATGTACATGTAGTTCGTTAATATGTTGAATATCAGCAAGCTTAATTTTGTGGAAAGAGGGCAGGGTTTTGTTTGGAGGGAAATATGGAGTAAAACAGCAGCCTACATAACACGAGGAAGAGATGGCGACACGCACGTCTGAGTGCAAAAAGGGTAAAAAAATGTCACATTTTCTTCAAACCTACTTATAAAAATTTACAAAAACATGGGTTAATTGGAAGAATACACCGCTTGATAGGCTGCAAAAGTCATTTTGAAATTTTTGAATGAAGGTATCCTAAACTACATGATTACCGAAAAACAATTATCATAAAAAACCGCAAATGCCATCATTTGTAATTCATACTTTTGCAAGATCAATTTTTTAAAATGACTAACTCAACTGACTGAAGCCAATTGTGAAATAAAACCCCTAAAATTACACATGGAAGTCCATGTAATTGCCCAATTCCAGTCATTTAATCACGGAAAGCAGAATATGGTTAATCTCTTTCTTCTCCATTTTCTAAATGTAATCAAAACTTGACAATTTTTTGAAACGATTTTCTGTTTTTGGACACGACTGCTCACGCAATCGAAATGCATTACGGAAAAGTTCAGCAACTCAACTTTCAATTCCTGCCATTTTCGCGATCGGGGGGGTCACCGGAACACTCTAAAATATCACAAAAACATAGCTACATATAACCGTACATTTTAGCTTTAATAAAAATATGATTTTTGTCCAAACCTTGCTCAGGAACGTTCGATTCCGATGAGCAAAACACCGACAAACTCAGAAAATTGAGATCAATTCAACAGAAACGATAGCGCAGGCAACACACGGCTTAAAACGTTCTGTTCTGTTCTGTTCTGTTCTGTTCTGTTCTGTTCTGTTCTGTTCTGTTCTGTTCTGTTCTGTTCTGTTCTGTTCTGTTCTGTTCTGTTCTGTTCTGTTCTGTTCTGTTCTGTTCTGTTCTGTTCTGTTCTGTTCTGTTCTGTTCTGTTCTGTTCTGTTCTGTTCTGTTCTGTTCTGTTCTGTTCTGTTCTGTTCTGTTCTGTTGTTTGTTTGTTTGTTTGTTTGTTTGAGGTACAGTATTATCTCCAGTGTGGATTTGCCATGACTAGTGTACTGTGTGTGGCTGGGATCAGTGGCATGGAGCTCTGTGCACAAAGAGGGTTATCGCGGTCGTAAATCTGTCGCGCGCACCAGGAGGCTCCATAGATTTTGTGCAGGCTAGAGGAGGGCGCTAATTGCCCAATTAAGCCGCTGGGGTTCCAGCTAACTCCATGTTTACTACCTCCATGCTTAAAGGTAGTATAATTTGCTTTTGCTACAATGTAGTATTTTATAGCGAGCTACAGTACATGTAGCAAATACTACCTGTTTAAAGTTTTGTGTGCATACATGTACATTTAGATGCTGGGAAAACAGAGAGAACAAAATTCTGTTCTAAGAAGTCTGGTTCCCTGACCATACTTCAGACAAAACAAAGCAATTTATAGAGTCAGGGAATTATCAGGTCGGGGAACTTGACTATTTCCAATGATTGTCGGCGGACAATCGTTGGAAAATGATATAAATTTCCACTTTTCTTGAAAACGGCAGCACACCAGGTGCCCTGATTTCACAGGATGCTTGAGACTGCAGTCTAGTACGGTATTTCATAATAATTCAGTAGTTTTGTTTTTTGATGTTTGCAAATGTTGTATACTACATGTACATTTACATTAATGTGGGGACCCTCCTAAAATAATTCATGCTATAATAGGGTTGAGCAGTGTGGACCCTCCAAATAAATCACAGTGAAAGGAGGGCGAGTAGTGTGTGGATCCTTCAAAACAAAGGGATTTGTGGTGAATGAATACTGTAGGGATCTTGCTGGTAGAATTTGCTTACTCGTGAAGTTAGTTGTTTTTCCCATCCCATTAGTAGATCTATACACACATATTCCACATGGTACAGTACAGTCAATGCTTCAAAACACTTCAGGACTCCACACAGCACACAGTTTTTAACACTTCAAGTGTCATACATGTACAACACAGAACTTTGTGTTAATGGTCTGACAAGTCCATTTGCTGAAGGATAAGAGGTATTGTGTATGTTACATGGCATGATGATAAGCTGCAAACTTAGCTGATAAGGCTGTCACTACTTCAATTGATTTTCCAGTAACTGATCAAAGCTTCCCCCATTTAACTGTTTGCTTTCAAAGCAAGTACATACAATGTACATCTATTGATGTACTTTGGTGCAGTTATGAAAAGAGAGTTTGAATGACATGATCTCAACAATAGTATGTGTAGGAAGTACAAATTATTCTTTCTTATCAGGTTGATCCCGGTACCTGTGCCATTGCATGTAAGTGTACACTGGGAACTATCAATTTTGATACTAAAGTTTACCTATCAGAAGATGGAATTTGCGTCGGGGAACGATGTAAATTAGAACAGAGATTGTTTTTCTCTTTTTGCCCTTTCCCGACGTAATATATGAAACACTTTATGCTCAGTGCTTTCCGAGAGCATGTACATGTCTGAACAAATTCACAGGTTTACTTGGGCCTGTGAATTTTGGTCACTATCTTCTGACTGATTAAGTGGTATCCACTGCTACATTGGATTCGAATCGGCCATCGACCCCATCAAGCTCGGTAGTCGAGTGGTTAAGACGTCTGCACAAGTAAGCAGGAAGTTGTGGGTTGGAATCCCACCTTTAAATTTTTTCATACTGGCTCTCGGAAAGCACTGAGCATACAGTGCTTCATACATGTATATTATGTCAAGATAGGGCAAAATGAGAGAAAAACAATCTCTGTTCTAATTTAAAGTTTACCTGGCAAGCTCTTTATTGCCTAAGTATGTAATGAGGGGGAAAAAGGTCCCAAAGGACCATCTTCGTCACTTAAACTTCATTCAATTTGTGTGTTCAAGTTTAATGAGCGCATTCGGAATAATCAAAGCACAATTTGTATTCTTGTTGCCAGTTGAGCACTTGCTTGATGCATAAAAAGCAAGCATGTGCAATGCCGTGTTCAGCATGGACTGTGTAATATTCAACTGTTGCTACCTTGGATTGACCAATCGGGATCAAATAATAATTAAAATGTAAATTTATTTGCTTTTACTTATAATACATTTGTTTGCTGAACACTGTCAAATAAGATGATTGTGTATTTGTTTATAGGGTGTGGAAGTAAATGTGAACTGCAACAGAAAACTGTATCCACTGCACACAACAATGTTTAAAGGCATGAACGTGAGATGGGAAATAAAAGAATTTCACTTTCATATAATCGAAGACATTTGTGGTTCATGAAAACTACATGTACATGTACATGTATGTACAAATGTATATATAGCACTAAATACTTTTATTTGCACATAAATATACATGTTTGTAAACTGAAAAGTGACTGATATTTAATTCACTAAATGTAAATGAGCTTTGCATTTTAAGAGACTTACATGTATTTAAGTACATGTAATTCCTAGTTAAAACAGTGTACATTATGGTGGATACTACATGTACAAATGTACATGCACATACAATGTACATGTTAATGCATGAATATGTACACATCTGCACGCACCCAATGCATGTCGTGTACACACTCTACTGTATTAAGTCAAGTGATCTCACAAAAAAATCAGTAGTTTAAACAGCACATGATAATGTACACAGTAAGTTTACACCCACATCAATGTAAAATGCATTATGCATGTGATGATGTACATGTATCGTGTACATGTACGTACACCCCATGTATCGTGTACATGCATTCAATATGTCAATGAAAATATGTAAGTACATTGTACAGCAAAGATTTGTCGCAATTACACATGTCTTACATGTACATGTACATGTACATGTACATGTACATGGGACACCCTGGGATGCACATCTACATGTACAGTGCCTGATACTGACCATGATCAAATTACAATTTAATTTACAGAATGTAATTGCAGATGCCTCTCTCCCTTGACCTCATGAGCATTACATGTATGTATTAGATCTGTATATTAGTGCAGAGATATGATACACGACACATTTCAGAATTGGAAAAGGGGCTCTGAATTGATACATTATATATCAATTCCTGGGGGTACAATTTCACTGAAAATGGCTTAAAGTTAAAGCTTACAGCCTAAGGAACCTAGACATATGTACCTCATGTTGAATCATTTTCGTGAGCATTTGTTTTCTTCTGAATTTAGCAGATAAAAAATTGCCCCCTGAATGAGAATGTCAGTGTTACATGCTGCACTGTTGTCTATAAAAATGGTGTTCAACCACAGACAGTAAGGATTTAAAAAAAATAAATCAGCCTCAAACCGTTTAAACTACTCAATTAAAGGTATTTATAGCAACAAAAACTGTAAACATTATATTGCTTATTTTTCTGACGAAATTAAACTTATCGATTCTGTACATAACTCTTGGTGTCCGCCTCGTTGTAATGTAGTCTCGCTCTCACCTAATATCGCATGCAAACATCTTTATCTCGCCTGCAAATCTAAACTATGCACATGCGATCACTTTACAAAATATCAACGTCATAGAGGGCCTCGAATCAGTGGCGAGCTTTAATGACTGGTTTCCTATCACTTTGATTTTTCGTGTCCGTGTGTTACGTACGCATTCCGTCATGCAGTGCGGGCTTGCCGAAGTCAGAACACCCAATGTTGCAAATTTCTAGCAAGCTAGGGAGTTGTACTGTCATGTGGCCTGACCAAGGTTGGCCGTGATTGGTTGGGTTTTCTGAAGTGGTGCGTTGTGTCTTCGTGTCCGGTATCTGGACACAAGTTATGTACAGAATTGGGACAGGCATGGGTGAGTTTTTCGTGTCATCAGTGCTCACATTTCTTGAAATTCCGGGTTGCCAGAATGTTCAAACGTTATGCCACAAAATGGTAAATGTAATTTTTCTTACTTCGATGGGAAAATTTACATGTAGTGCTTCAAAACAACAATGAGAGGCTAAAGTGTTTCGGTTTTGGGGGAAGTCCAGCCAATTTTCCGCTGATTTTTGTAAACATGGCAGCATGAATTTTTCGTCCGCGTTATGTTCGAATGCCGATTTTACTAGTTTTTAGTTTATTGAGGATAAATTTTTCTTTTTCAGTTTTCGTAATGGTAGTCATCTAACTTAACTCAATTAGAAACAAGACATTTTGGAAGTAAAAAAATGTTTTGACGGGGTTTAGCCTTGATTTCTGGCGTACATAATTCGGACACCGAGATCTGGAGGTCATGCAAAATGTACATAATGCAACATGAAAATCGAATTAAAGCTCATAAATTAGTTAAATTGTACATGCATACAATTACTATTAAAACAAACATTCAACTATACAACTTTTTTCAAAGCATGGTGCCATAAACTGGTGAAGAGCAATGACAAATCTCCATATATTACCAATTTGGTGTCCATGTTTTGATGTTATGTACAATTATTTGTCATGGTTAACCTTGCCCACTATATAAGAGCTTTGGATTCCAGTACTTTTCTATCATGTCTTTCTATGGTTATGGGTCAGTGCAACATTTTAAGACAAACTATTTAGTTGTCCACTCAAATCTCAATAGTTATTTCATAAAGATTAATACCACATCTTCTGTACATAACGGTGTCCACCTAAACACAACTCATTTTTTTTTTTATTATGTATTTTCAGTGTTTTGTGTATGTCATGTTGCATAGTATTAGACATACTTTAAAGAACAACTTCAATGTCCTGGGAAATTCTCTGCCCAGTATGAGAAATGTGCTCCTAAAGGACACCAAGTTATGTACAGAAGATATCTCCCTTGGCTCACTTTAAGGGCTGGTGTATCTCTTGTTTTGAGTTGTCTTGCTCCACCAGTTCATTTTTATGTTTCTATGGACTATATTAAATATCTTTACAGGGTAAATGATGGTAACATCTGTTGTTCATTTTTGGGTCTGTTTTGTAACAAAAATGTGTCGTGTATCATCACATTAGTCTAACAATGTACTGTACATGTACATGTTATTACACGTGTACATTCTGTAATGCCTTAACCAACAGGCTGAACACATTATGGCACCTTTGAGTCCTTTCCGGTAATGAAAAAATTGTGTTCACTCTGGACGTTTATTTGTGATATTTAACCCAGACAATGGTAACATATCTAAAGGTTGAATCCTTCCATTCTTTTTTCACTCAGAGACTTTTGTTCTATCCTTGTTTGTCATAAGACATAACCTCAAGACACACTGTTTTGTACTATCAGTGAACGATGCACAAGTTCATTTAAGTTTCCTCACCAGGTTCAGCCAACAGCGCCGGAACACTTTTGAAAGTGGGGGGCCAAAACACCCCTTCAGCTATTTAATGGTTCGTTCCACGCGCAAGTAGTGGTAAACATTTCCTTATATGGAAATTGACGCGCGCGCGACTCGCTCGCCAGGTGGTGCAGAACGCAGCAGTGCCGGTGTAGTGTGAAATTATAGACTCTAAATACGGACGCATCATTAGTATTGCGCTTGCGTTATTAGGAGAGTGACTGGTCGCTCGAGTGCTCAACCAATAAAATGGACCAGATTTTGTAGGACTCTACATTTCGTGTGACACCGGAAAAAATGTTTAAAACCGCGCCGTGTTTAAACAACTTCCGGCCGTGTTTAAACAACCGTTTAAACACACCCACGTGTGACAGGCTCTCGACCAATAGGGATAGTGAAACTCGCTGAGGCATTTATGAATAAACATTTACAGGTTGGAATAAAACTGATGTTGCATACTAACTTGAGAGTCCAGTTAAAGTCTGGGGTGGTGTACTCCATGATGTCAAACAGCGGACCAGGCACTCCTGCTACAGGGATGTGACCACAGTCCCTCCCTCGCATGTAGATATTACGCGCAAAGAAATTCACAAAATCAGAGAACAGGGGTACAAAGTCCTGCAAGATAAAGAAAAAGAGCCACGACACTATTTAGTTACATGTACCTTACTTTCTTCATACAATAACAAAATGGAACTGTAATACAGTATGTGCATGGTCAGTATCATCTTGGTAAAATACATGTACAAACATGTACAACTGTACAAGTGTTAGATCCAAATAATGAAATACATGTACAATGTAATTATGCATTCAATGAATGCATGTACATGTACATGTATGCACCCAATGTTTGACGTATGTACATACTCAATACTTTAGGTTTGTGGGGTACATATGTACTTGCATTGTTCTCCCATTCTCAATAATCTCTAGAATTTCTCCTGTGGGATACTGTCAAATAAAGACCAACCTGTGGGGTACCACTGTTCCAATTGTGTGAGTATCCCACAAGGCTGTCTTTAGTGGGTTGTGCATGGAAACAGCTGATTGAACAGAAATAATAATGAACATTTATAAAGCGCACATTTCCACCAAGATCACGGTGCTCACGGGGCGCTACATATTATTACCCCAGCTCATCAGGCCTATTAATCATTCCTGAAAACTTCTCAGCTCCCTGGGGAGTTTACAGCCCCAGCTGCAAGTTAAGCGTACAATGGTATGTGGGCTAATCAAACATAACCATCACTGCCCTCACAGGTACCCATTTCAGATTTACTCCTGGGTGGAGAGAAGCAACTTGTGGCAAAGTGCCTTGCTCAAGGACACAAGCACCATAACCCCGAGCCGGTCTCGAGCCCACAATCTGCAGTATCACCGAGATCTTGAGTTCGGTACAACATGAGGCCACAACAGTACTCCACAAGCAATACTGGACTATTGTTCAATTAAGGCATCATTGGGATCAGCCCATCCAGTTTCTTCATGAAATCTACTACATTGGTTGAACTACTGGTGTTAAAGAAAGGACAAGGTCATATTCCACAACAATGCAGTCTGGGATGGTTCATGCCTAGACACTGTGGCCTGCGAAAAACCAGTCAAATCACGGTTAGATGCACTCCCGACAGTCATACAAAAGTATGACAAAATTGAGAAATAAGTGTTGAAAGCCTCCAAAATGCAAGCTATGTAAATTACATGTGGACGCGACACCCAAAAACTTGCATATTACATTGTGTAAACGCAGCATATGTAAACACAAAAAAAGGTGAAAATGCACTGTACAAACATGAAATTACACACATGTACATGTACATGTACATTATGGCAAAATATTATCAAGTTGTGGTTTTTGTTCATGAAAACGTAAACATTTTTAAAATTTTTAACCCTAACCGTGTTTTTCATATGGTCCTGTTAAATCCAACAAAATCCAACAATTTTTTTCTAGAAGTCTGATTCCATCCTCCTACATTGTTCATGTACATGTATATACGACAAAATCCAACAGGTATAGTTTTTTACCCTGCTAATTAGGACAAAATAAGAGATTTCAAAATGTGTGAGTCTGAAGATTGAATTTGTGACAACTAACCAAGTCATATACATGTATACATGGAATCGGCCTTTCTTGTTATACAAAAAAATACATGTAGGTCTGACAATTATATCCTCAACCCCTCCAATGCCTCAGATGTGTGTGTGGTGGGAATTGTCTTTTCAGAAGTGACCAAATGCCAGGGGCATCATCACCTATACAAAGGTACATGTGTAGAGCCGAGTTTTACCAGTATTTCCAGTCAAAGGGCATGTTCAGACGCAGGCCCGCTGGAACACATTTTTATCAGGGGGTGCTGGTTTTTTTTAAAGACAACTGGCGAGCGCGAAGCCCTTATGGCATGGGGTCCAGGGCCTGCTTAGGGGCCCCGGAAGCTTTGGGGTCTTTGACGCCCTGTCGTGCAATCTTAGCCACTATTTGACACCTGAATTAATACCCCCTTTAAAACAAATTGTATGATTAAAAAAAATTGCAATTTAATAATATATCATCTCACTTAAAATTATGATTGAAAAACTAGTGCCGTTTTAAATAGAATTCTAACCCTGATATCCCATTTTAACCACTTCGCGCCGGGATTATTTTTGCCAAAAATTTAGATTTTTGAAAAAGGCAAAATATAGCAGCCAACTTCTGACATACAGCCAAACGCCACAAATACTGATTTGCAAGAATCATTTCAACAGTATTTGTACAATATTTCTTGCCGAAACCTCATATTTCAATACTCCGGGTGCGCCCACCAGAGCGAAATTTGTAGAACAACCGGCCATGCACAGCAGCCAAGTTCAAGTTCAACACACGGTCCGCCTCTACAGACTTCTCGGACTTTATGTGTGTGTACAAAACAAATAAGGGATTAGCATGTTGAGACGTCACCTGGAGGCGAGTCGAGGCAAGCTTGACGTTTTAACCCGTCAGCCGTGCCCGTGTATAAAAACAGCCAGATCATGTTAACACGTCCTCCGACGCGAACTGGTTAATAAAATGAGTCGTCCCATATTATGTTATATATTTTTTTAAATGTTAGGTATTATATCCCCTGTTATGCTATAATAATTTAAAACATTCTTTGTACATGTATGAAATATTTGCCTTCATACCTTTTCGTTGAAAACATGTTTTCCAGCCGTTTTGACATTTTGCCACATACACGTTGTTTGCAAAAATATCTGAAGGTTTTTCATTTGATTAGCATCCTTCCATTTAAAAATATAGATCTTAATTAATCACAAAGTTTCCAAAAAGCAACCACAGGTTAGCCTACCAATTAAGCCTGTTCGATATGACGATATTTCCCGATATTTCGATATTTTTTTCATATCGAGAATCGTATCGGCCCCTTTAAAAAAACACCGGAATATCGGGGAATTCGATATACCGAAGAATATCGCGATATGTTCCTTTTAGCCGCATTAAATGTGGATTTGTCCAGTTTACCTTGCTCGAAATTCTAGTTATTTTCAATTATTGGACGGTAGAATAATATATAATGTATCAAATCATAATGTACCATGGAAGAATAATAAGTACTAAATGTGTCGTTTGACCGTTTTCTAAACCCCGACATGACATCTCCGGGTCATGCGTAGTCAAGTGCAAACAACCGCACTGAATGCTACCGTCTTATTCCCAGTGTAATGTACCTACACGCTAGCTAACATGTTGCGAACTTGTCTTGAGATCGAGGGGTATGGCAATTGTTTGCAATAAGGTCAACATCTGCGCATGCGTGTTGCTTTGTTGCTAGCCTTGGTCAAGTGCAAGCAACCGCACTGAATGCCGCCATCTTTCCCCCCAGTGTACAAGGCACACATACGTGCAGTACATGTACGTGTAGCGAACTGCATCTTGAGAAAAGATTAAAACACGTGCAGCACATCCATTGTACATTGTGCAATGTCGTCTTCAAAAAACATACGATACGATCGTTTTTTGACAGCTCGCATGTGATCGTCCATGGTATTACCATCTGTTACTAATCAACAATGTCGAAATAGAAACAAACGCTAGTCTTTCTGGAGTGCCATAAAGAAGCCAACTGAAGGTAAATGTCGTAATACTCCAAATACTCAACGAGTTTGTCAACCCGGCCCCGAACTTGCCAGCCACGGCCTGATTCGCGATCTCAGTGGCCGGCCCCGATATAAAATTTTAGCTGGTCTGAGCTTAATCCTGGCGGGTCCGATCCCGGTGGCCCCGATCTCACGATGCCGTGCTGACTTCCATCATGTATTCCTTTTTATTCCTTCATTCTTCCGGTAAGGAAAAAGTGACGTCATCACGATAATATCGAATATCGCGATATTTTTTTGCCGATATTTCGGTATCAAAATAAATGGATATCGAACAGCCTTAGACGGTACACGTACATGTATGTACTTCCCTCAGTGTGGGCTATGTCAGTTGCATCCAAAAGACAAAATATAGTGGAGCTAGGTCGTAAAAAGAAGCCCCACTGAGCTGAAAGCGGAGCTAGCCCTACAAATTTTCGGGGCTAGAATTGAAGCTAGCTAGGCCCTGAGCTGCCTAAAAATGGGAGCTTCATGTAAGTTGCGTTTTCATGACAAATCTGTTAGGTGAAGCATGCCGGAGGAACCTCCATGGGTGAAGCTAGCCAGTAGCCATGCTTCGTGGCTATCTCAAAAGTTAGCCCTCTGTCTGAACAACACCAATGATAGTTAGCTCTGGAGCTAGAGTTGCAGTAGAGCTAAAAGGTCTCCAAATATGTTAAGTAATATCATTGGTCATGGTGAGTCGGTATGTGCTTCCCTCAGAGTGGGCTAGGTCAATTACGTTCAAATGACGAATTATGGTGGGGCTACAAATGTACATGTGTAGGTCGTAAAAAGAAGCCCCGCTGAGCTGAAATCAGGGCGAGCCCCACAAATTTTTGGGGCTAGAATTGAAGCTGGCTGGCCCATGAGATGAACAAAAAAGTGAGCTAAGTTGCGTTCCAATGACAACTCTTTTAGGTGGAGCTAGCGAACTTTGTGGCTATCTTAAGAAGTAGCCCTCCGTCTGAACGACACCAAAAATCCCCAACTACTGGCCTAAAAAACGATATGGGGGGGGGGGGGGGGGAGGTAATTGATGTACAGTACATGTACAGTACATGTATGTGGGTGCATAATTTCAAGCATCCTGGTGTTTATCTGGTGTCCCTTATCAAAACAGGAATTTAAGCTGGCACCCCTACTGATCCAAGGAAACTGCATACATGCATGGTACAAGTCTTATAAATTGGACTTGAAGTACACTTCAAACATGCCCAACCAAGTTTTTGAAAAAGTAGAACAAGTTACATGTATCTTGCTTTTCAAAATCTGTTGGCAACCAGAACATCTGTATTAAACCAGTACACAATCATCTATCAGACACTGCTCTGTCATCTAGAACCAGATCATAATGTTTACATGTACATTATAACTTATCAGTAACCCACAAAGTAAACACTTGCAGAATTCAACACCTGAGGTGAGAATAAAGGAGGTGGGCAACTGTATCAACAAATCAAGTGAATGAGTGTCCAATGTACATGTACATGTACACTGCATTTACACTGAATCCAGCAAGGGGGATGATTGAAGGGCAATGAGATCTACATTGTACATGTAGCAAGGGGATTGAAGGAAGATCAATGGAAGATCAATGGAAGATCAACGGCGAGCGTACAGTATCCCTGCACAGAACTACATTGTACATGTACATGTACATGTACATGTACACCCTTGTCTGACATTTTGTACAATGTACATGTACATTCCTACTCTCACTGTCTTCGGAGTATGAACAAGTTGAACTGTTTTTGTTTTGTTTTTTATATTAGGCCGAGTAAAAAAAAAAACATGTTTCACGTCCGGGTTTTCAAAAAAAGGAGGAAGAGGGGCTTTTTATTTTTTATTTTCAAGATGGCCGTCATTTACAAAAACATTCTGGCAACATGAAAGAGACATGTTGGACAAGAGAACTGAACATATTTAAAGTGTTTTTTAGTATGTTTGTAGAACCATATCAGCAACAACAACAACAAAAAACTTCCGACTCGCAAGTATTTATTTTCCGATTGACTGATTGACATTTTTGTTTTTTATACATAATTTTTCTGTGGTAAAAAAAAAAAAAAATCAAAAATCCAACATGTTTGTTTGTTTTTCGCCTTAATAAGCAATCTTTCCTAATCAATCAATCACTGACTGCAATTTAGTGCAAAAATGGGTTATTTTTGGTGTCAGCGGTGCTGCCAGATTTCCATTTTTAAAAACTGTTCTAGCACCAAAGAGTGGTGCTACTGTAAGTTGCGTCCCAACGACAACTTTTGTCAGTGGGCTGGCCTCGTTTGGGACTTGCACCAATTACAAGATGTAGCCCCTCGTCTGAACTTACCCTGAGATAATTTACCATACATGTACATGAACATAATCTTGTCACTTTGCACTGCCAAAAATGCCCACTTCAATCAATTTAAACTGGGAAGGATATTCTAACTGAGGAGATATTCACATTTATAATTTTCTGAATGCACAAGCAAATTCTACTTTCTGGAGACTACAAAACATAGATCTATACAAGTAACTTTATGGTGTAGTTTTGTAACATTATAAGGGATCTGAGTATTAAATGTTACAATACATATTTAATTCCCTACACTGCATGTACCATTTTTTTAAAGACAGGACACTGGTGGTAATTGAATATAATGGAAGAAGATTTTGGGAAAACAACGTAAGCAAGCATACATTACGCTGATAAAAAAGATGTTGTTGGTGTGTTGGTGTATATATGTACATGTACATGTACATGTATACATGCACATATGCCCATGTACATTTATCTAACAATACAAAGCCTTTTAAAGGCATTTAATATCTTTGTTTAGTTACCTAACCCATTTCCATGGTCCGAGTGTAAAAATTCTATATTATGTGTAATTCAGCATCAGCCTGTATGCTATTTTCAAACAAAGTGCCAAGGGCACCGCTCTGAATTCCAACCGTCCGACTTTTCTGAACCAAACTGACACCACCGAAATGATTTTCGTCAATGATTTTCAGACAAACGGCGTATTTTCAAGGGATGGTCATGTTCATTATACTACTTTATTATTGTTATTTTTTTACTTTTGACTGATCTTTCCAACCATAGCAATTTTAGGATTAAACCCTTTTGGCAAAGGCAATGTTTCCTAACCCTAACAGTCCTGAATCCTCCAATTTTAATATGATTTTCCACACACCCTAGGGAGTTAGGGTTAATAAACTGTACTATACATGTCAGGTCAAATGTCAGTTGGGTCATTCCACCAGGTTGGGACACAGTGTGTGACATTTATCCATATCTTTAAAAGTACTATTACATTTGATTCAGTTATTTCATGTAACATCAGTCTTTGGGTGGGAAATATTTTTGAAAGTTTTAAATCATGTAAATTATATTTTACCAAAAATATTATTAAAAACATGCTTCGTTTGACATAACCAGTTTGACGTAACAGGACACGTCCATATTTCTATTTTTGTGTTTTTTCAACACTTTAAATAGAAATATGGGAAATTCACCATGTGTACTAATTAAAAGATATACTACGCAACACAAGAACACTTTCTTTATGGTAGTCCGTGTCCAAATATAGCAGAGACAGCAAGAACAGACGTGAGAGTGGACGTAACATGGACACTGTGTCCACTGTTACATCCACACATGCATGTTTATATTGTTCTTGCTGTTTCTGAGCTATTTGGACACTGGCAACCATAACAAAAAGTGTTTTCTGGTAGCATTGGGTGTCTTTTAGTTAGTACATATAGTAAGTTGCATAATTATTTATTTAATGACGAAAAATTAAGGCAGTCTGGACGTAACATTTAGTACTAACATGGTGTGACATGAAAATGCACATTTCCATTTTGTAACATTTTCAACATTTATATAATAAATAATTATGCAAACTCACTCTGTATACTAATTACAAAACACAAACTGCAACACAAAAAACAATTGTTATGATATTCAATATCCAAATGCAGAACAACAGCAGAAATATATGTACATGTATGGTCATGGTCTAACATGGTGTCCATGTTACGTCTGCACCGATTCTTAAAATTCTTGCTATTTGTGCTATGTTTTTTTGACACTGACTGCCGTAAAAAGGTGTTTCATTGTTGCATAGTGTGTCTTTTAATTATTGTACATAATACATTTTCCATATTTATTTATTAAAGTGTTAAAAAACCACAATTTAAATGTTGGACACGGTGTCCATGTTACGTCTTTTTTACATACAAAAAACACACTTGTTATCATATTTTTGTAAAAATATAACTTACATGTTTGAAACTTTCTCAAATAATCTCACACCCAAAGACAGATGTCACATGAAATAACTGAATTAGATGTAATGATGGTTTTAATGATATGGTCATATACACACTGTGTCCCAACCTGGTGGAATGACCCAGTTACTTCCATGAAAAGAATTGATTTTTGTTTCCATGTTGCCATGCGACCATTTACGCAATTCAACCCAAGTTATTAAACTTCCAAGCAGGAAGCTGTCAGCATGGGACATCCATTAACCTTTGTGGTTGGTTAATTTCTGGGAAAACAAAAACCTGAGGCCTGAATGGATATCCGCAAAATATTACTTGTGATTTTAACGTGCTTCATGTAGTGTTTCTAATTTCTGCCAAGGGACACAGGTGCATGGTGCTCCACAAACATCCTTTAATTTGAAAACTAAACATTTGAACCTACTAAGCGCAGTCTGTACTTCACTTTCATTTGTGCATGTGGTATACACATTGACCATGCACAGTTTTTCTGAAAATCATGGACAAAAATACTTTGAACACAAAAGTTTGGTTCAGAAAAATTGGACCGTTGGAAGCTGCAGATACAGGCCTCAAATTTAACGGCGGCCACGACGGCCAGTGCCGTCGATGCCCTTAAGTTTGCCGTGGTGCCCTTCACAAAATCGCACTCTTCACGGCCAGTCTTGCCGTGCCCTTTTCCCAACTGGCTGTAGTGCCCTCGTTGCCGGCCCACGCGTACCTACCTGTGCCGTGCCGCGCCGTCGGGCCGGGCTGACCGGCGCCGTAGTCGGCGCAGCGCGGCAACGGTGAACGCGGGCCAGACCGGTACGGTATGTACTACATGTACGTATGGCTGCTGCAGCATGCATACGACACAAAGTCTTGATATAGACTGGTTTCGTTCCCTCCATCAGCATTTTAATTTTGAATGCAGGGGGCAGAAGCCAAATTTAATCTAAAGCACGTACACGTACGGTGTGGCCAAGTTCAATCAGCGACTATTTGCCAACCACCACTGGTCGATTGTGCCTGGTACCCAGGATATATTTTGTGCATAGGTTACCAGGCAAAAGTTCGCTCGTGCTTTCATCATAGAGTTGTGTACGTGCGGCGCATTTCATCATTCATTGTATGACCGATGTATTGTGTTGTTTGTAATAACCTGAACTATCAAGTTTGTAAAAATGCCACAAAAAGATCGATTAAAGCGACAAACATTCATAAATGTACATGTATCTGTGGAGTTTTACAGGGCTTCACAGAATATTTCTAATAGAAGTAATAATGACTGGCCTCCGTGCCCTTTTAAAAAAATGCCATTGGCCTTGGTGCCCTGCCAAATTTTTCATTATCGAAGGCAAAATGGCCGTGCCCTAGAAAATCTTAAATTTGAGGCCTGCAAATATACATTTTTGTATCATATCTGGTACGACTACGTTTAGTTTTTTTATTAGGCCGAATAAAAAGAAAAACATGTTTCACGTCCGGGTTTTCAAAAAAAAGGAGGAAGAGGGGCTTTCTATTTTCAAGATGGCCGTCATTTAAAAAAGAATTCTGGCAACCGTTGGTGTTTCCCTGTTCAAAGACGCATTAAAAATGAAAGAGACATGTTGGACAAGAGAACTGAACATTTATTTAAAGTGTTTTAATAGTTAATAGTATGTTTGTAGCACCATATCCTGCATATCAGCACCATGTACTAAATTTATTATATAATGGAGATCGATAGTTAGGGTCTCAACACGCTCCTCCTTGTCTTTACTTTGACTCTATATATTTACCCGGTTCAGCTAAGTCGAGTCGAGCTGGTATTGTCTGGAGCAGAGTGGTAGAGGGAGGACTAGAGATGAGCACAGTACATATATGTAAATGCTCATGCGCGTGAGCTAGTCTCAGACCCGTCGCATTTGGCTTCGATTTCAACCTACATTCCTATACGCAGTGCGTGTTGAAGAATTCGGGTTGAAACGACTGTAGTCGAAAACTATAGAAATACACACTAGGGCTGGACTTGCAGTGGGTTACTTACACTCTCACAAAGACGTGTTTAGAGATCGCACGGTCGACTACGTGATGTGGAAAGTGACCGACAAAGTCTATACTGAAAACTTCCGACTCGCAAGTATTTATTTTCTGATTGACTGGTTGACACTGTACCATTTTTAGCCGCGTCGCATTCTCCTAAGATCTTGTGCCAAATTCGTTTTCGCGACACGGCTCAACAGAAGAGGGCGCTACAACATTTACTATGCTGTACTGATTCCTAGGTGGATGACTCTGCTCCTGCACGAATTTGTATTACAGCATGCAACAGTGTTATGAAAAACACTTAATGAGATTTCATTTTTTCAGAGTTGTGGGACCAAAAATTAGGAACAAGAAGGAAAAATAGGAATTTCATGGAAAAAGTAGGAAAAGTAGGAGCAAGGTGAACAAAAAATAGAAAAAAAAAGTAGGAAAAGTTGGAATACTTGAAAGCCTGTGGTTGTGTTAACTTGTGTACATGTACATGATTACGTTTTACTTTTTGATCTTTCCCAACATAGCAATTTAGGACGAACACTTTTTTCTACTTGTGAGGTACATGTACATGTAATGTGTTCCTTTAACAAAACAGTTTCCACACCAATAATTCACATATAAATGAAGAAAAAAAACGCTATACATGTTTATACAATGCCTGAATAAATCCCCGACATCTGATTGGTGGATCGTCGATCACGTGCATTGAATTATTCGTCCCATCGCACGACGCGAACCCGCACCGCAAAACAAAGTTCTATCATATGGTTTTATCAAACGGTATATGCGTTCGATAGAACTTCTCTAATTTTTACTGTCACTATTGGTGGCGCTACAACAGACTGGTTTCCGATCCCTCCATTGTCCTTCGGACATCAAATGTATATTGTATACGTATGGGGACCGGGAACCAGTCTAGGCTGTCATTCACACAAAATGGCGGACGGTGTTTCCGAACCGCTGTTTGTTCTCCATCTCCTAACAGACGCTGCCAACACAAAGAGACAAATGAAATATGCAGTCAAACGATTAGAGGAATTTGCAAGACACGCCGGAACAACAATTAATGCTTTAACTGATTCGGAACTAGACCACTTTTTGTCGCGGTTTTATGCAGGACTGAGAAGGTAAACGGCACATTGTACACACAGATGCATGCAATCTGTCAAGGATTTATTCAGGCGTTGTATAAAACAAATAATGAATGTTTCACATTCGTGCAATGGTAAGAATAATTTCATGAGGTGACTGATGGAATGTCCCATTCCACTCGGCTTCGCCTCGTGGAATTATTCTTACCATCGCACTCATAAACATTCATTATTTGTATAATATCGTACCTTAAGCTTTGCTGATTCTTCGGAGCCGGGCTTTTTCAGGAATCCCCATCGCCACAGGTGCTCCTTGATGTATCCCACCAGGATAAGTACCAAGAAGCCGAAGTAGGTCATGATTGCGATGTGGAGCGGGGTCTCCTCAAAGATCTCTTCAAACTTGCTGTCTGCTGGCGCCTGTGGATACAACCAAAGCAATTGGAGAGAAATATTTAGTTTATTTTATATTTACATGAATTTATTACATTTCATTACCCAGGGTGTGCCCAAACAGTTTAGAACTGGTTTCCATTGGGTCCTGCATGCATTTTTAATTAAAAGTGAATAGGGCCTACACATACAAAATATTAACTCAAATATGCAACAATATTTACACAAATACAAGCACAGCCCCCCCCCCCCCCCCCTTCTCCCAGGGATCGAAATATCCACTGGACCGCTGGACCAAGTCCAGTGATTTGAGCGTTGGTCTAGTGAACTCTTGACCGAACTAGTCCGGTGGTCTAGTGATTTTTTTACATACACTGCATGAAATGCTATCACTAACGTCCATTTTTTTCTAAATCTGGTAAACTGAAAAAGCCCCATAATTTCTGGAATAGCCATTTTTAGTTTTGAGGCAGGGAGTTTCAATCAAAACAGCATTTCTAACCCCGACCACAACAAGGTCGGCAAATGGGAAAAAATTGAAACAGCACACTCATTCACAATACTGTGTGTTCTTACTTTTGCCATTGGTTTTGTGAAATACCTTCTGGTCTAGTAAAATTGTTGTGCTACTAGCCCAGCTGTCTAGTAGATTTTTAACTGAAATTCGACCCCTGCCCTGCCCTGCCCCCCCCCCCCCCCCCCAAAGAAAACTGCCAATTTGGGAGACTGCCAACATAGGGCAAGATAGCTCAGTTGGTAGAGTGCCAGTACACGGTATTCCGGAGGTTGCAGATTCGAATCCCGCTCCTGCCAGTTTTCTTTGCTCACTTTGAAAAAACATTAAAGAATATTTACACAAATAAATCTAAATATACAGCTTTCAGACTATTCCTGATTTACGGGGTGGGTGAAAAGCCACAAAAAACCTTTGGGGGAAAAATACAAGGGAAAATTCCCATCTGGCTCGAAATTACCATGGCAACCAAGTTTATCAGCGCAAATGGCAGAAATACCACTAGTGGATGGCTTTACCTAGTTCATTTCAAATGAATGAGTACATTACACGACTGAAACTGTTCATAACAGAACCCATCAAGAAGAGCCATGTGATGGGTAAATATACATGTACATGTAAGCTCTGAATGCTTTGAATGCAATAAAGGTACATGTACCACGTGGCCCTTGTATGGTAAAAAACCAAATTGGAACTTTTTACACAAAATGTAATTTTTTTTGTGGGTTTTAGTTCCTTGTTTGGTATTATGGTAATGTTTTAGATCTTTCTGCTTAATATTTTGATTGTATTGTTATCATTAACCCAACCCCCTTCAGTGTTTTTCATATGGCCCTGCTAAACCCAACAATTTCCAACAAAATTGATATGTGAAGCCTGCTTAATACAACAAAATCCAACAGCAAATCTTGTTGGATTCTACAGTGTATACCACCTACACACCAGCCTTGGCATTTTGCAGCTACCCTGCCGAATCCAATAAAATGCAACCAAAATATTCAGGCTCTCCTAATTCTTGGAGTGGAAAACTTTCCGGACATAATTTTACCTCAAACACACCAAATTGTAAGATGTATACAGTACATCAGTTTGGCACACAAGGGTAGCATGGAGGTCATCCTCTTTGTAAGTATATCCAAATACATACATGTACATGTATGTGGGGTTCCAATGGCAAGTATGCAAGTGTATGTGAAGCTCTACGGACACACATGGAGCTACGCGTATGCATACTCCATTTGTACACATTCCGAATAATGTCACACTTATGAAAAGGATAGGGGTAAGTTCCTTTTAAGGATTTATTAAGAAAATTCCTTTACTTTAAGTAAACTAAATTTTAATACAATTTGTACTCTTTGAATTTTTTTATATTTTTAATAAGGTTCTATCATAAGCAATTATTACGGTACCTATCCCCCCCCCAAAAAAATGTTTTTATTAATAAATAAATAAATAAATTAATTAATTTCTAAATAAATAAATAAACATCCAAACAAAAATGGTCAAGAACCAAACTTATTAACAAACATGTTGCTTCAAATTTCCATTAACCCCTTGAGTACGGTATTTTACGGGAGACGTCGGGGTGCCGCGGCGGCTCTGGCAGCCAATACACAATAATCCAACAATGGATTGAAACTACACAAACAGCGGCCAATGGCATCATCCGGCCTGGTGGCACTGTTTAATCCAACAATGGATTGAAACTGCACAAATAGCATCCAATTGCGTCCTCCGGCCTGGTGGCACTGTTCTTTTTGCGCCATATTCCGTCATCCGTACGCAAGGGGTTAAACACTATGGCCACAGCACACAGTAAGAAAAAAGTCAAAGCCATTAACGTTACTGCATATAATTACTACTACATGTAATGACCTTCATCTGGCTACATGTACATTAGCTTCCTGCACTCTGTGCGCGCTATACAGAGATTAATCTGATCAATCTAAATGAATTTGCTGATTAATTTTGATTTAATCAATGACTGGACATTTCCAATGGCATTTCCTCTATGTTAAGGCTGTGTGAAGCAATGCTTGAAGAAGTCAAAATTAAACTGTAAATCAAACATCTTTCTAATCACTTTCTCTATATATACATACAAAGAACTGATTTGGCTGATTGGTCTTCATTTGCTTGGATTTGAATTAAAAATACTGTTCGTGCTCTTTTCGAGTTTCACCCAAAAAAGAAAAAACAAAATTTCCTGGCAATAAAAACGTTACTTACTTTTGAATGGGACATGGAACGAAAAATATGCCAACATTTAGTTGTCAGTTTAACAAATGTCGACATAATTGCAGCCCAACAATAATTTGGGCATTTCTTTGTGAGCATCAGATGCATGAAAGTAACCAGGAATAAAAGCCCTGGAGTGGGAGGGGGAGATAGGGTGGCAAACATCCAAAACAGACCCCCCCCAAAAAACAAAATTCATTAAGCCTAACTCCCTACATTATTTTTCCTCCAAGTAACCTGAATCCTTCAACATCCTCTAATTTCAAAGTGTTCAAGCTGCATGTAATAACCTGAATCCTCCAAAATCCTATGGGGACCATTGCATGAATCCTCCAAAATCCTGTAGGGGTTTTCGTAAAAACACCCTAGTAACCTCAATCCTCCGAAATCAACCAGCATCAGATTGGGCCTGATGACCTGGATCCTCAATTTTCTTCCAGAGGCAAAATCCCCTTATGCCCTCAATCCTGTAAATTCCTTCGATACTTCAACTTCCCATAATTGTAGGTAAGCGGCGGAACTACATTTTTAGGCGACTTAATGCATCCACCCTACACACACCTACATGTACAATGTACATCATGCATCATTGGATAGCTTAATGTGTCTACTTTAACCCTAACTCCCTACATCATTTCCCCCCCCCCCCCCCCCATGTAACCTGAATCCTCCAACATCCTCTGATTTCAAAGTGTTAAAACTCCATATAACCTGAATCCTCCAAAATCCTCTTATAGGGACCATAGCATGAATCCTCCAAAATCCTCCAGGTTTTTTTGCATACCCCTAGTAACCTCAATCCTCCAAAATCCTCATGTATCACATTGAGCCTGATAACCTGGATCCTCCATATTCCTGCAGGGGCAAAAACCCCTAGTAACCTCAATCCTGCAAAATCCTCCGATGCATCAACTTCCAAGTGCCCTCAATCCTCCAAATTCCTCCATTTTGCAAAGAGGATTTTGGAGGATTTGGGAAGGTTAGGGTTAAAGTTAGGCATGATGTGGAATTGCCAAGTTGGGCCAAATGTGTTTTTTTGGACCATTTTGATCAAAAACTCTCATTTTTTGGCAAAAATATGATTTTTGGGATATTGTTATTTTTGACATCTACATGTATGTAACAAGCCTCATCCATGTAAAGAGGTTTTGGACTTATCTGGCACCCCATTAGTGCAAAATAAGCATTTAAAAATTACAAAATGTACAGTAAGTATAGCCGATACCGCGTGAATATGTGTGTTTTTCTCAAAATCATATTTCTGAAACAAAAATGGAAGTAAAATTTTGATTGCACATATACAATATCCATGTTCTCTACATGTACATGAAATAAAATATTAAATACTTAAGATACAATATACATTCAAAGAAGTCACGATGTGGAGCTTCAAAATGTTGCCCAAGGTGTTTTTGGGTACGTTTGGTGAAAACACTCACTTTTGAGAAAAAAATGTGATTTTTAAGATATTGGTATTTTTGACATCCATTTAACAAGCCTAATCCATGGAAGTATGTTTTATATCTATCTGATGTTCCATTAACTCAAAATATGCATCTTAAGATAAAAACATGTACAGTAAGTATAGGCGATATTAAGAGAAAATGTGTGTTTTCTCGAAACTATATATCTGCGATATTAATTTTGCTATTGCTGTTCTATACATATCATCTATGACCAATTGCTCATACTCCTGTACACAGTTGGTAGTATAAACAAATTGGTATGATTTTAGTCGTCTTTTATTATAATTTTTCAGATGCTGTCCCAAGTTCAAGACTGTTCAATATCCATATACTATAGATCACTCGTTGTTGCACATAGTGCATATTAGTCAAGACACTCTAGGTAGAAATAGATGTACATGTATATTATCCATACCAACTTCAATCTTCTTCTTTTTCTTCATATCAGCTGACAGGATGTCTAAAACATAATCACCAGTACATTTTAGCTCACAAACTCGTGCACACAAAAACATTGTTGTAATTCAAGTTACTTTTCATGTAAAGCATTCTCATGATGTCGAAGCTATATCTCTCTTAATGTAAAAGAGTGAAAAACTCACTCTCCAAAAGAGTGAATCCCTTCTCAAACCACTCCAAAAGAGTGAATCCCTTATAAAAACCACTCGAAAAGAGTGAAAACCACTCGAAAAGAGTGAAATTTCCACTCTTTCGAGGAGCCATATAAGGGACAAGTCTAAAAAGAGTTGTTCCTTTATATGGCTCCTCGAAAGAGTGGAAATTTCACTCTTTTCGAGTGGTTTTCACTCTTTTCGAGTGGTTTTTATAAGAGATTCACTCTTTTGGAGTGGTTTGAGAAGGGATTCACTCTTTTAGAGAGTGAGTTTTTCACTCTTTTACATTAAGAGATAAGCAGATCAAGCAAGACCAAGGCCAAGACCCAATCCAGCTCCTCCTCATTGAGCATTCCATGTGCACAACGGTCACCTGACACGAGCGATAACAAATCTCTGGTTTATCTCTAGAATTAGAATCAAAACCAACGTGTAGACAATCAACTTCCAGAACTCACAAAAAAACACCAGGTGTGGAATTACACCGACTCCCGGACGACAAATTTCAACTAGTGAAATCCCTGGCAGAGAAAGTCAACAATTTGACTTTGGCCAAGGATCACGTCACTAAACTAATCAAACAACTGTCACGAGCCATCAAAACCGCCACACCACCACCCTATCTGGAAGTCGAAATACGACCACATGCCCACACAGATCCCTGTAATTTCTGGGATCCTTCAGGGAACGTTGGAGCAATCCCGGGCCAAGTCATCGCTTATTTTTGCACGTACATTTTGTACCACACTTGAGGAGAACGAACAGCAAACGGAGACGCAGCTGGTCAAGGCAAGAACAGCAGCACAGGAGACCCTTGCTGAACAGTTTTAAGGCCAAGACCAACGAACCGCCCAACAACTCTACGGTTTCTTCACACGGCCAAGACAATTAGCAGGCTTCAAGAGAAAATATCCCTGAGATCTCTCATCAAACACAAACCAAAAAGTCTTTTTTCAAGACCACCACATCTTCTCAAAAGAGACATCCAATTGTCATCCGTTCTAATCTTGAATATAACCCATCCCAACTTACCATTATATTCCTAACCATGGCCAAAAGGAAATTCAATAAAGAGATTAAGAGATCCCCAAATCATCGAATCTCGAATCTCTCAAACTAAGAAACTCACTTAAAAAACTTTTAAAAAGTCTAAACTTAGTTCCCACTGCTAAACCGTCTCGTAAAACACTTTTATGTGACATAAATACCTTCAACCGAAGAATGAGAATTGCATTCCTTATGCACAATAAACAAACCAAAAATCATCCTTTCAAACCACTCTCAAAATGGCATCCAAAATCAAACACTAGAAGAATACTTGGAAGCAACAAAATTTGAACTGGCCCACATCAGGCTAAGAAATCGGCAAAACAACGTGAATTCATAAGGAATATCCGCCATAAACAACCTCAAAGGGTAGAGGCAGATGCATAATGAACCTTTGGGACTATCTACAAGTGGGCTACGGCCATCTTGAGTCCGAACACTACACCCAACTGGACTAAGATATTACCCCACAAACCATAACTTTGTTGGTTCACAACACACTAATAGAAATGGTACTACTTCGACAAATACACTCTGAATTACCTTTGACCCACTCCCATTAAACTATACCACCAGAGGATACAATCCTACTGAAGTTAAAACAGCAACAAACAGAGTTTCACATGCTGATAGAAAGGAACAAATACACAAAACAGGATGAAACAAAATCTAAACAAACTCCTCTCGTCTTGTCTTCACAGGACATACAACCCAGCCATAAACCACTGCGACCTATAACAAAGCGATAAATAAACACTAGCACCTAATCCAAGGCAATAAACTATACTCTCGGAAATCTTTTCCAAACCTCCGTTCATTGCCTTCAGAAAAGCCCAAAACATACGGGAAAAACTGGCACGAGCCAAACTACCAAACCAAAATCAAGAGCTCAAACCACTCCCAACAGACTCTGGCTTTTTCGAGTCGATGAATCAAGTGGAACAGACAAAACCTTAGAAATATTGGTTTCCCTTTTAGAGGAACAAAATGAAACCAACTAAAACATCATGGCTCAATTTCGCAATTCATGTCACGTTTCAGTTGATTGAGAAACACCCGATCAAAAACACTGCGAGTTTGCATCAATTCATTTTTGAATTACCCATAACAACTGATGAATGCCACACGCCAAGACACGAAAGCATGCTCTTACTCGCACCCCCAACCACCAGACCTAACTTGGTCACATCTCCCTTATGTCCGCCCATCTCCACCATGCTACGGAGTGCGGACATAACAAGCACAGATTCATACATGTACTTAAATAATTAAAACCGACTCCACACGAGCTCGATTTTAAGTTTCTCAAGTCAACAGAAGAAATGTGTCACTGGATGGGATGGCGCCATCACTTCCCCAAACAAAACAATCAGAGATGATGATGAAGATGAAGATGAAGATGAAGATGAAGATGAAGATGAAGATGAAGATGAAGATGAAGATGAAGATGAAGATGAAGATGAAGATGAAGATGAAGATGAAGATGAAGATGAAGATGAAGATGAAGATGAAGATGAAGATGAAGATGAAGATGAAGATGAAGATGAAGATGAAGATGAAGATGAAGATGAAGATGAAGATGAAGATGATATGGACTAAAACGCGATCAACATTTTGTTAACTTAAAGAGGAAAGAAAACCAATTTGCATTTTTTTACTTTAGTGGCTTTTCTGAGAGCTTATGCCTCCCCAAACCTAACAAAGTAGGTTTGAAGAGTTTATGCATGGATTTGGCAATTTTAGAGAAGTTTTACTTTGGAGTCTCTTTCGCTCAGAATCAGAAAAGCTCGGGGTCAACCGCGTGTTTATAATCCAATCGTGTGACGTAGCTGCGTGGAGATAGATGACGTCACTATGCGAGTGCCCATTGTGTTTCTATGCGTGTACGTGTGTACTATGTGTTGGTTTTGTCCTATTTTTAATGTTCCTGGCGGTGCATTATTGCATGAACGTTGCACTGATGAGTTTTTCATTATTTTTTTAATGGGGTCTTTGTGGAGCAGGAAGCTTACTCGTGTCTTATTCATCCATATTTTGACACTGAAATTTGGGTTCGGAATTTGTGTGGATGGAGAGATATACATGTACCATACCCTGTGGAGACATGAAAACAATAGAGACAAAGGGACTGAATAGGTCTCCACTGGGCAATTCTATTGGTTAGGTTGTCTCCACAAGGAATTTTGTGTACAAAGACTATGGGGGTTTGCTTAAGTACAGGGACAAAGGGGAGAACAATGCCATGTCTCCACAGGGATGCAAAAACGCAGAAATGTGGATGGATTTGTGTATGCGCCGCGAACATAGTCTGGTAACTGCATTGTATCTGTCTCAATGAAATGAATAAAAAATTAGCTGGCCTGACGTTTCGAAATTCCAACTGCCTTTGAGAAAGAACTTGCTTAAGTTCGAAACATCAGGCCAGCTAATTTTTTGATTTGTATATTTCAGGTCCATTCAGTCAGTCATCAGCAGTTTGCAACAGTTTAATTCATTTTCAATGAAATGAAAACATACAGTGACGTCGCGATACGTTCAGACGTACACGTCAGTGTTCTCCACGAGGGGTTTCAGCAGTGCGGGCCGCCCCGCTAAAGTTTTACCGCCCCTCTAAAATTTTCACCGCCCTGCTATTTTGTTTCCATTGGATTTTCCCTTATTCTCCACCGTCTTCACAGTTTATCTAAGTACGAAGAAGTTTACCGCACTCTGTGGAACGAACATGAAGAGTTTGCCAGCATTAACATTCAGCAGTATTGCAGTAGCGTTTATAGTAATCGAACAGATATCTGGACGCAACGTACGCAACATAAAAATATGCATTCACATCATAAAACTGGCCTGGTTCCAATCTCCCTGGTAATATCATTTTCACTTTGTCGCGTCGAGAACCAGTTTACCTAAATTACAATGTTCCGTAACATTTGGGACCGGGTAGTACTCAATAAATTTGTGTGAAAACATTTACAATTTAAAGGGGAAAAAACATGTAAATACAAGTAACTGCTAATTTATTTTTGGGAAAATTAACATCGTTAATTCGATTGAATGATTTAACGTAACGATACAACATGCATACAGCGGCATTCAACTGTTTTAGCACATGTACGTAGCCTCTGTTAAAGCCTGAAAGGATGTATTGCAGCAATAAGCGCACGTGTATAAGGATCACTGTGCAAACCTGCGTCTTGAGAAAAGGCTAGTCAAAAAGACGCGCATGCGTAGTTATAGTTTCAAAGCCGGGTTAGTGGGCAACACCGTGATTTGTAAGCAAGTGATTTCAATGTGGTATATATACGACGCTCGTGAAAAATTGAAATAAGAGATCTCAATGTTCTTGTCGGGTGCAAAGGTGTGTGACGTTCGAATTCTATGATTTGTAGAAGCATTTGCCGTACGCTAGAATTTCAGACGTTTGGGTGGCCACTTTCTCATAAGAAAGTGGCCAGGAAATGCCTCAGATTGCACCACAGAGCATCTAGAATCCAAAATTTCCCGGGGACCTTAAGCGGGCCCTGGACCGGCCCCACGCCGTAAGGGCGTCGCGCTACGCGCTCACATTGTGTCTGCCGCCCTGCTAAAATTTTAGGCCGTGGAGAACACTGCACGTACTTTTAATTTTCGCTCTGGAATAATGGCAGAATCTGATGGCTCGTGGGAGGAGTATAGCGTAGATTCTGAAGATTTTCAGCTGCATAATACCGTCAACTGTAATACATTCGAGCTCTGAACTCCAAAAGTAATCTAGAAAGGCCGTGAATTCGGCGAAAATTGCCAAGAAAGTACGACCAGCTGACGACGAAAATGTCATAACACACACGCGGATGATACTTGATAGTGCCAACACGCTGCAGATGTGGTGCATGCAGTGGCCGCGCTGCTGGTCCACCGAGGCCAAGTAAGCGCACACGCGTCATAAGGTCATATGCATACATTTGCATCCTTAATGACCTTTGCAGGAATTGAGACCAAACGCTCACTCCAAGGGGCAATTTTAGTCATTGTTTTTTCAATGAAATAAATTGTAATCGTTCTTTACCAATTTGTATTCGGTCAGAAGAATATACAAGCTCTCAGAAAAGCCAATAAAGCGGAAAAATGCAACTTGGTTTTCTTTCCTCTTTAATTGATATACCTTGAACAAATCTTCTTGTTTGGTACATCATACAAATTGTTTTAAATACATGCATGTGACCTGAACTGTTTTATGATAACTTGAAGCCGGCATGTATATTTTACAGACACCTCCATAAGAACTATGTAAACAAGCAAAGTACATTTTATAGTGATCGGTGGTCTTGTGTTAGTCTTGTGTTAGTCTTGCAGGGTCTTGCAGGGTCTTGTGATGGTCTTGACTTCCTCACTGCATTTTTTCCATAGAGGTAGCTTCCTGTGGAGTTGTTCAAACTCATATTTTGCCCCAAAATAATTATTTCTAAACAAAATGACCCAAAACCACATTTAGCCCGACAATACAGCTTCTCATTATACATAATCTGAATGTAAATGGTATCTATAAGTACTTGGGCATTCATTGATTCATCAAACGTGGGCATTTTGAATTATAAGCAACAATTAACTCTCATTTAGCTTTCAGAACTGTGATTTTGAGAAAACACACATTTTCTCTTAATAACGCCTATACTTTATGTACATTTTGTAATCTTAAGATGTCTATTTTGAATTATTGGAACCTCAGATAAGTATAAAACATACTTGGCTTGTGTAATAGATGTAAAAAATACCAATATCTTAAAAATCATATTTTTTCCCAAAAGTGAGTGTTTTTACAAAACATGCCCCAAAACACCTTTGGCAACATTTTGAAGCTCCACATCGTGACTTACTTGAATGTATATTGTATCCTAAGTTTTAACATTTTATTTCATGTACAGAACATGGATATTGTAAATGTGCAACCAAAGTTTTACTTCAATTTTGCTTTCAGAAATATGATTTTGAGAAAGACACATATTTACTCGGTATCACCTATACTTACTGTACATTTTGCACTATTGGAGTGCCAGATACAATGTAAGTCCAAAACATCTTTGAATGGATGAGGCTTAGCATGCTTAGTAAATAGATGTCAAAAATAGCAATACCTCAAAAATCATATTTTGCCCAAAAATGGCCCAAAAAACACATTTGGCCCAACATGGCAATTCCACATCAAGCCTAACCGTAAAGTAGAGATATTAAGCTGTCCAATGATGTATGATGTAGGTGTGTGTAGGGTGGATGCATTAAACTCCTAAAATAGAGCTCTTTTCTCAGGTTCGCCGCTCTTCTATAAGACCCTCAATCCTCCAAATTCCTCCATTTAGCATTTTGGCGGATTTAGGAAGGTTAGGGTTAACATAAAATATAAGATATTGACCCCTTGAGTACGGTATTTTACGGGAGACGTCGGGGTGTGGCGGCGGTTTTGGCATCCAAACAAACCGCTACAATGTGTTTGAGCAGTCAAGCGTAACATAAACAATAATCCAACAATGGATTGAAACAAACGGCGGCAAATGGCGTCATCCGGCCTGGTGGCACTTTCTTTTTGACGCCATATAGAGGAATCCCACAACGACGAGTTTAGCGCCGATCTGCGCACTTCCGCGTTTGAAAACGAAGATCTCAATGTCACAGTAAACAACTTTATGCTGATCGTGCGCCTGCGCTTCCTTTTATGGCCTGATTAATTCATGCATGAATGAATGTGCTGAAAAGCGTTGTTTTGTTTGCCACTGACATTCTCGCTTTCAACCCGGAAGTGCGCAGAAGGGGCTAATGTGAAATTCCTCTATGGCATCATCCGTACGCAAAGGGTTAAGAAAAAAGAAAGAAATTTGTTGAAGAGCATGGATAACATATCTTTAAACTATTTGCAGAAGATTTTTGACAAACACAGAAGAAATACATCTAAAAAATGCTTATCACATACATGTACATGTACATACTCCATGTACATGTACATATGTAAAACTATGCTTTTTCAGACCCTTGAGAAAACAAAGCTGAATAAAATATTAATACATGTAGCTCTGTTATCGTATGATCATCCAGCATTTGCAGCCTCTCATTCTATTCAAGGCATGTGACTCCATGATCTCACAGTAAAGGATTTTCGATTGTGCTGTGCACATACATACACGTACATGTACATATTGTACACACACAGCACAAATGGACAATCCATCGTATTGACATAATTTCCAAATAGTTTGCTCCATGTATATATATCTGTACACACTGGGTGCAACATAAATTTGTGTACAGCTCAGTCGGTATGGGTGTACGTGCACTGTATATATCTCCGAGGACAAGAGAAGAAAGGAAACACAAAGAAACCTTTCAGTCCTCGAACGTAGAGTCTTTTGTTGAAATCGGTCCTCGAACGTAAGGATACGTGCTTAGTCTATGGGGGTTGGTTATATTAAAGGAACAATAGGAAACACAAAGCATTGTCCTCGGACGTATTGGGGAAGTACGACTGTGTGCACATGCCTGTGAGAAAGCAGTGTGTGAATTTCATTCAGTATTCTGCAATGACCGAGGCCTCAAATTTAAGATTTTCTAGGGCATGGCCATTTTGCCTTCGATAATGAACAATTTGGCAGAGCACAAAGGCCAAAGCAAAGGGCACGAAGGCCATTGGCATTATTTTTTAAAGGGCACAGAGGCTACATGTAAAGGGAAATTTAAGTGATGTACATGTATGGGCAAACAAGTTCTGTGCCGCGAGCTACATGTAGGTATGAACGGCTGACCGGCCACACCGCATGCACACATCGGCACGGCAGGCCCGATTATGTGGAAAATCACGTTGCGCTACAAAACTTCGTTACCAATATGAGCAGGTCGTTAAAATCTCAAAATAAATACATGAAACAGAAACAAAAAATACACATCCTGAGAAGAATGAATCCAGCTTTGGCATTTATATGCTGACTTGGCGAATTATTCACCTTTTGATCGTTTTAAATTAATCCGGCGAAAAAAATACACGGGAACAGTGAGCGATTCCGCTCCGGAAAGCTCCAAAACAGCTCTCGAAAAAAATTACGAGAGCGATAGTTTTTCAACATTACTGAAAACAAATCGCAAATGTATGGCCGGTACCGTAACGGTCTGGTCCGCGTGCACCGTTGCCACCCCGACGACCCGTGGGACGGGTTCGCGTGGTCAAGTAGGGCACTTCAGCCAGTTGGGAAAAGGGCACGGCAAGACTGGCCGTGAAAGAGTGCAGTTATGTGAAGGGAACCATGGCAAACTGAAGGGCATCGACGGCACTGGCCGTCGTGGCCACCGTTAAATGTGGGGCCTGATGATTTTTTACTCATGCAATACTATCATCTTGTCATTTTTCTGTTTTGCTACTTTCACATGGGGTCAACCATAAAATTCACAAAATATGTCACAATTCTTGATGTAGATGTAGTTGCTTTTTTTTAAGTGTGCACAAAGTAAATTTAGCCACCATTATGCTCCTGTCTGTATGCTTTACAAAACATTTTGCACACATCAAGGTGATTACATAATTAAGCCCCAAAGAAAATTTGCTTTTTTTTACAAATCAAAATTTCCAAAATAATTCAGCTTGTTCCATGTGACGTACCCCCCCCCCCCCCCCAACCATTATTGCCATGGTAAAAATCAGCACACTTTCATTCCGTATTGTGAAAAGAAACAAATCACTTAAAAAACAAAAAGGATTAAATAATGCAAAATCAATCATAAATAAATAATACTTTTTACGCACAAAAAAAGCTGCAATATGAACACAAATATAGCTGCAAGCTTGGCAAATCTGAGAGGTTGATGAGTCATACATGAACACTGAGCAACCACAATCCACATCAACCAACATGGGCTTCCTGTGACAAGGCGAGTCACCATTAATGACAGGTGATAGAAGGTTAACCACATCACAAGCAGAAAACCAACAATCAGTGGTTTCCCTCTGTCTTTGTGTACAGCCACTAGGGCTATTCATTTCCGAATAATTTAGTATTAGATTATTCGAAACTGGGTTTGACCAAATATTTGATACTCGCTGATCACTGGTCAAGTTTTTCACGCATCAGCTGCAAATGCATGCCGCGGCGGTAAAAAATTGCACACAAAGAAGCCGGTGTTTTACTTGTGGCAAACGATATTATTTCCTGCCCGATCAGTATATTTTGTTGCATGCGCCTGTTAAAAATCATTGGGTCCTCATAACATTCTGATAACAAGAAACCAAACTCCAGCCTCTATTTTTGCAGTAATTATTGTGTCAAGGGTTTTATGGACAGGAACAATAAACCTCAGTCCACAAAAAAATTACCGTCGACAAAAATGCAGCATGGAATGACCCATATACGTGTGTATTCTGTGTTAGATGTTCTTGGCACAGTGGATGGTCACTCAAGGGGGGGGGGGGGACAATTGAGACAACGGAGTAATTGCAGAATACCCCACCACTCGAAAATTACCAACAAAAAATTTCGGAATTAAGCAGTCGGAACTAAGGGCGTTGATTATACGGCTGCAAAAGTACAAGGCGGCTACAAAGTGGAAGGGACCAACGGAGGCTGGGAGGAAAAAATTCTAAGTCCCAACTAACCCCGTTGGCGGCTACGCAGCTACGAGGTGGAAGGGTGGGAGGGTCAAAAGAGGTGTACATTTAGCACGTTTTTTTCATAATTCTGAGAACGAACGATGTGTGTATGCACCGTGTACTGCAGAGATGTAGTCGAGTCCATCACAAGTCCCTGCAAGTCCTTGCAAGTCCCTGCAAGCCCATCACAAGCCCTCCAGTCCTAATCCCAATCACAAGCTATTCAAATGAGCTTTGACAAAGGCATTCCTTTGTCATTGTTCATCCAGGTACTTGTGACCGGCTTTATGAAAGGCCTTCTGACTGGGCTTGCGATAGTACTTGTGAAAGGACTTGCAGGGACTCGACTCCAAGTCTGGAGTACTGGCATTTCCTAAATAAATTGTCAAAGCTTAAATGTAGTGTACACGATTGGTAATCCTCCAATTTTTTTTTTACTGAATTATTACAAAATACCTTACTAGACTGGCTATACCAAACATTCGGCTATACCGAACACCATCCTTGGCTCCCAAATTTTGTGTACAAAACTTACCGAACATTTCAGTTGAAAAAAAGGCAACAGATTAAACAAATGTACTGGGTATTTATGCTGTTTGTAATTCCCAAACGGCCACAGCTTTACATGTATATGTTGAAGAGTGACATGCGGCTATTATTTCCCCAAGGAATACAATGTAAAAGGAAAAGTCAACTGTTGCTTTAGAATTTGGTAAGCTTAGAAAGTATGAACATGTAATTACATGATTCAATGGCCGGCACATGTTCAATTACAATAAAAAGAGGGCGCACTTCAAATACGATGCAAGAGGGCGCTATTTAAAAGAACAGATGCCATGTTGGCGGGCTGGCTGCTGAAAATCGCTATACTGAACGATCGCTATACCGAACAAAATCTGTGGATCCCGCGATGTCTGTTATAGCGGCGTTCCACTGTAGTAGTCTTAATCATCCTGTGAAATGATGGCACCAGGTGTGCTGTCGTCAAGAAATGTGGAAATTTATATCATTTTCCAACGATTTCCAGCTGGAAATCCTTGGAAAAATGCCCTGTAGCCTTTAGTCAAGGCGCACGTGGCTACCCAGACGAGTGGCGTGCCCCGGACATGCTGGCATTCGGGGTGCGTCACGCATATAGGTAGCCACACGTGCCTTGACTAAAGGCTATCATCTGCCCGACGGTTGAAACGAGTGCCGTATTTCTCTCGTTTTTTTCGCCATCCAACAACGCAAAACTTTGAACAGGTCAGTGGAACGATATTTCCTATAAAATACTAACGCCCAAATCCGCCCATTTCTGAAAATTGCAACAATGACCAATCATGTACACTACATGTACCTTTAATTTTTGAGAAATACCGGTGCAAATTTCCGTTTTTTCATAACTAGAATTCTGAGAACGAGCGATGTGTATATGCACCGTGTACTGGCATTTTCTAAATAAATTGTCAAAGCTTAATTTTAGAGAAATACGAATTGTCCCTTTATCAAGTATATAAGAAATAATTTTCAACAAACTTTTGCAATCTCCTCATACTTTTGAAACTCCCTTATAAAAAAAATGGAGTGGTCCAGGACAAACAAGATGGCAGCCAGTGAGGCAGCACGAAACGCTGCCATCGCGAGTTAAGTTTTTGCGTATTATTTCACACACTGACAAAGGTTTTAAACTATGTTGATATACATAATATGACTGTTTGGGAAATAAATGACATTGTGAAATAATTGTTTATGCTTAAACTTTAGTATTTAATTTGTTGACGTTTTCAGGCGAGGATCCAGGGGGGGGGGGGTTTGGTTTTTTTTGTGTTTTTTTTGCTTTTGCTTGTAGGGGCCTACACCTTGCAAATACAGGTCTTATTTTGCTTATGAGTGAGAACAAAACATAGAGGTTAAATGGCGCCACCAACGGTGAGAAAGTGTATCAGCCCCCCCTTGTAAAAACAAATTCGCAGGCGGAACATTTTGGGAGTCACTTTTCTGGGCAAATTTCCTGGATCAGCCCTGCTCTTGGGATGCTGTATGGCGTCAGCATAAATATTAAGAAAGGCGTATGGTACTTAGTTCTATGTGGTTGGTGGGCAACCAAGTGTGACCACGTACAATGTACATGTAGCCAGCTACGAGGTTGAGTAGAGGAGTGGTGGGGTATTCTGCAATAAGCCAGTTCGATGTTTCGCTCGCGCATGCGCCAACTCCCTGACGACCGTTTTCTTTTTTATAAACAAACCTTTCCGCCCGATAGCAACGCACGTCTTGGACGTAAACGCGTTTTTCCATTTCAGCTTGGATTTCTTCATATTACAAGTCTAAATTTTCAAAACCTGTCGAAATGTTTGCCATCATAGAAAACCCCATTGAATAAACTATAAATTGGTTTTGGAATCAGCATTTTATCACTCAGAACAAAAAAGTTGTGATTTTTCCTGAACCCCCGCACATGGTCCGGGCCCACCGGACGTCCAGCCCGTGAGACACGCAACCTCGTTCCCAAGGCTTACTTTATTTTCAACCTCGTTTCCAATAGTAAGCCCTGGGATGGGAACTCCTTACTCGTGCCCTGATTGGATAGTGAAAATACAGCATTAGCTTATTAACATATAGAGAAATTAAAACCATGCAGTTGGTGATTCCACTGTATTTCTTGATGAAAGTTTGTCAGCGCGCCAAAAGTGAAACTTTTCTTGGTATTTTTTAACGTTAGTGACTTTTCTGTAGTATAACATGTATAACTATATATTCTCTGAAATTTCTGCAATGGCGACGCCCAGCCCCTCAAAAAATACACCTGTCAAATCTGATACTTGCATCTTGTGTTCCAAAAGCGAAAATCGTGGGACGCAGCACATCTGGAGAGTCAGTGGACCAAAACAAATTTGCTTTCACAATACATGTACATGTCATAGGCCTAGCTTTCACACTGAGTGACACAATATGCCGAAGTTGCGGAACGAAGGTCCATAAAACGGTGGAGGATGCACGGGTCAACATCGCTAAACTGCCGTTCATGTAGCAGCAGTGGTTGTAGCAAATAATTCCTAAGATCTCCTGGTGAGAGTGCTCCAGCTGCGAAACGGCGGGTTTTTGGTCCTGTCAATACCAACGGCAACGCCGCCCGCCATGCCGCACGGTCCGAGGCCTGTTGTTAGCCCCGAAAGCCTGTTCTTAGGCTTTATCAAAAATAAAAGGAAGTCCGAAGCCTAATTTGTCTCGAGTGTGCGCCACGTACGGAAACACCACAAGGAAAACTGGTATCACAAGGGTATGTACATGTACATTTGTTTTTTGTTCTTTTCATTTTGAGATAAATGACGCTTCGTTGATGCTCAACCATGTCAACCATTCTGAGAACCCATGAACTGCACGTACTGTAGTTTGCGGCCTTTTTGCACGATTTTACAATCAAGCTAATCAATCTAGTACCAAAGAGCCTATGCTGTGAATGCGACGAAGAAGTGAAGTTTAAGTATTGCCATCAGACTACTACGTGCCCAGAATACATCGCTCACAGGGAGCCTAATTTGCATGCGTGTTCAAAAATCTTGCACATTTAAATGATCCCGTACCAGGGTGAGAGAGCAGCTGTGGTGTCGGTGAGGGCACTGCTCGACACTGTTGAGCGCAATCTTCTAAGGCGCGCATTTTTTAAAAATGCGCACTGGCAATTTTTGAACACGCAAATTTAGTTGGCTTGCGTAAATTAAAAATGTGCGCATTATAGATCGAGCGCAATTTTAGAAAATCACGCAATCTTTATTATTCAAACAGTAAACGGGGTTGCACACGAACTGTAAGTTCTTAATTTCTTGTGACAAAGCGCTTGAAAAGGGATGCTGGGATCCGGGGCTGGGATACAATTCAAGCCTGAGGTTTGGCAAAAGTATGGAAAACCAGTAGAAAAGTGTAAAACAAAAACAGAATAACAAAACTTCGTAAAAATGCTAGAAAATATATAAAACAGTGCTCAATCTATTAGGAACAAGCAAATAAATTGCAAAGTTCAGACGCGTACGTGAAGGGTGCACCATCATGACCAGCATGTGACAACATAATCTCCCACTATACTGACCTATATAAGTTATTTCATAGAAGAAAAAAATCTTATCCAGTAGTCTCTCAGTTGCTGTGTGAAGAATGCAAATTATAGATTGCTTCTTAATCTGCCATTTTCTTTTAAATGTTGGGAAGTTAGCCGATCAGACACAGAGGTTTAGATCATTTCCCAATGAAAAAAACACCGAAAATGTATTCCCCCCCCCCCCCTCCCCCCGACGGCGCCTTAATGTCACGCGAAGCACAGAAGATAGAAGCACAGAATCTCAGGTGATAATAACAGATGATAAATTGAAGGTCAATTCAACAGATGATATGACATCACCACAAAGATATGCGACAAAGTATATGCAATAAAATTCACATCGTAAACTTTATTCGCTTATAAAAAATATAGTTCACAAACAATGTCAACATATTTGCAAATCAAATAAATAAATGCTACACACACATTGTAATATACGAATTTGCAAATATTCACGACATCGTGTAGCTCAAGAGCTGGAAAACTCAAAACTTGAAAAACTCTCCTCTTCACAACATTTTTGAAAGTATAGTCGTAGGACTGGGAGACAGTTCCAACCCCTTCAAGAACGCTATAATTGTTTTCTGTAGAGGAGTCGGATACAAAATACCCTCTATCTACAGATCAACTCGTCAAAATCGTCAACATGCCTATTGCCGATTATGGAACGGCTGCCATGCGTCTGACGCCGATGTAAAATTCATGTCTACCATGTAGTTCGTATCAGATATCGTGCCCTAGTTGTTGTCCGAAGCGCGTATTTAAAATTTGAGCGCGCATACTTTAACTTAAAAAATCCCCACGCGCATTTGTTTTAAATTGCGCGCGCAAACTTTTAAAATGCGCGTCTTTAAAAATTGCGCTCAACAACACCATGGAATGAGGTTGTGAGACAAGGGCAAAATTAGTTCCAAATCTCGCTTCGCACAACGCAGCAACACGGAACATGCGTCGCGTACCGCGAGCCAGACTAAGTCTGGGAATGGACTTATGGCATCCACGCACAATACGAATACAGTACCAGTCTGGTTTCCGCCACGCAAGATGTCTCGGGGTTGTTACAAAATCATCGTTTTGCTTCTGTACTCGATCTATAAAAATACTTGTTGACTAAGTGCGTCTGGTTTGTCTGATTTTCATTTTATATCATCCTGTTTATAATAGTTTGGGCTTCATGTGTACGAAGCTTAGGCGTTTTTTGGCGTTCCTTTTATTTATAAAGTTACATTCAAAAAAGTTACAATTTGTCAAAGAGGTTTAGAGTTTTACATGTGATTTCAATTAACGTTGCGGCACCGACGCGTGAAAAGCGCAAGTGGAAAGTTCAATTTTTTAATATTTTATTTTCCTGCCAAAATGAATGAAGTTTCTATATAAACACCATGGATCGTAAGAGTTAATATTCCTTTTGATATCAGGGCACTTGTTAATTGATTTAGAGCCATGCTAATACTTATTATCACGGTTTGAAATTGACTACTTTTGAGTACGCTATGCACAACACGAATGGCGCACCCACGTACATTGTACATGGGTTTGTTTATCCAATTTCTGTCCCACAATTCCCTGCGCGCCCGAGACATCGAATTGGCTTATTGTGCCGAGACAACTAACTGACAATAACGAATAGCGATGTGTGGAGATTATTTTCACCATTTTACATGCTTTACATTTTGCTTACCTGTCTTGTTGCTCCACCAAAAGTTTTTTTCTCAGTTACTGCAGGGGGCACATGCCCATTCATCTTGCCATTACATGCTGTGGACGTGCCGTTGGTTAGTCCAGTATGATGCACCCCGTTGCCATTGGTCATACCGTAAGCAGTCCCATTCTTCACCGGCGAGCTGTCAACGCCATTTACCATCTTTGAAACTAAACCATTCCCTTTGGGATCTGGTTTTTGCATCGTTGCTGCTCCGTGGACCACCATGTTTGCTTTTCAATTAGGGGAAACGGGCGTGTATTCTCCTTGTATGTGCACATAGGATAATAAAAAGACAAAGACGCTGTTTGTGTTTATAATTATCTGGGAAAGATTTTACTTTAATACCCCCCACCAAAATCGGTCAAGAACAGCAAAATCTTGGAAAATAACCAACCCTCCTTGATAACAACTGTCTTAACATGTGGCACAACCTGTTAATAAATCACTGTTATTTCAATATTTATTTCAGCTAAATCTGTACAAAATGAGAAACAATATGTATAGTGCACACTTTGGAGTGACTATACATGGTGGTGCCAACTGCCAAGAACTTCTAACACTAACCATGGAGGAAGGCACAGAAAACACAAACTTTCTTCCCCTGGCCTAACGTTAGGCCTATAATAAATTGCACAAAAATGTCCCAACAAAATTCTAAAATTTAAAGGTTGTGCCAAGTGTTTATATAAATACCATTATGAACACAAATGGATGGTTATTTTCCAAGATTTGCTGTTTCTAAGCGATTTTGGTGGGGGTTATTAAAGTAAAATCTTTCCATTATCTGATGTCAATGCTTAACCATCCATGACCATACCATGGAGGTATAATACCTCCATGACCATACCCTGTCAATTTATCCGCTGACAATCTTTTTGCCTCTGGGATTCGATCACTGGCCAATCCTACTCATCTGTCAAGAATAAATTGACAATAAAAATTATCACAGTTTATTTACTCTACCTTTTTCTTCAGCCTCTTCTTGCCCTTTTAGCTGCACTGTTTACGTACGGTGTATGTTGAAGTTTTGTGGGTTAAAATTCAGTAAAATTTGACGTTTCTTGTGGACGCACAGCGTCCACTTTCACTGCTGACTGCTCCGTTCCCCGTCTTGTCAGTACGGCCATTAATGTGTGTATACGTAAAGCCACGGCCGTATACGTAACATGCATGCGTGCTGTGCATGGCACGGACACCGGAAAACGAAAGAGGGCGCAATCAACTCATCTATTACATTTTAGCCACATATTTACCGCTCAAGCTTGTATAGTATGTGAAGCTATTTCCAGTACCGTATTTTGTTCAACGTGCCTAGATATATGCCACAAGTATTGCCTGCTTCGATATATCTCCTGGCATAAACCAAGAAAAATACTGGCCAATGAGGTTTTCGAAAATACTTGATAATAAGTAAATGAAACTCGGGTTGGGGAGGGGGTGGGTGCTCTTACCCCGAAATTTGTCTACTTTGAAATATTTTCAAAATGTTTCACCAATTTTCTTTGATTTATGAATTTTGTTTGGCCAGCTTTAATACGTAGAGGTCAGCACAAGCACACGTTTTTGTTTATTATTTACACTCTGCTCATTTCAAGTAAAATTAAGTACATGATTTTTGTTGATGCAAATCATCTATTACAGCAAGGTTAATTTCTGACATATATTTATATATTTATTTATTTTTGAGGGGGGGGGGGGGGTTGGGGGGGGGGAAATATTCCCATTTTTTTGCAGCTCTGAAAACACATTCAAGAGGTTAACAGGGCTTTATCTCATTTATTACAATTGTGTTTATTTACCGAATGTTTAATAAACAAAGGTTACCATTGGAGTTGAGCTTACATCCAGCACACCCCACCATGGGCGTCGCCAGGATTTTTGTCTAGAGGAGGGAAGGGGGGAAAAGCACTCATTAGAAAGCAGCAAAGGGAGAAATCACCAGCCGCGGAAAAATCGAAAGGGGGAGGGGGGGGGGGGGGGGGGGGAGGGGGAGGTTGCTAGACATCACTCAATGCTTTGTTCAATACCTCGATACCTAGGCCTACTGTATACATGTATAACCGCATTTTAGGCCCCTTTCACGGCGTTTTAAATATACATTCAATTGAGTACATTAACTTCGACCCTCTTTTCTTTTGTATTTATTTATTGTTTTAGTTCTTTTTTACATATTTTTTTTATTGAAACACCCACCCCACCCCCCCCCCCCCCCCCCCACCTTGCGATGCCCATACACCCCTCACACTTTACATCATCACGAAGTACACACAAAGACAAAATATTATGGGAGAAGGTAGTTTATTGTGTCTCAAATGAAGCCCTCACGTGTACAATTAACTGTCTTCAGATACATAATTCAGGCATGAGTTATAAAATTACCATAAATTAACATAAAGCATTACCGACGACATGAGACCAGACATTTGACATGTTGCAAACAGGAGAATTGATTTCCTAGGATTTTCACTAGTAGTATTTGAATAAAAAACACCACCTTATCATTTAGATGAAAAATACATCTAAATATCACATGACAGAACTTCACTACAAAAAAGCCTAATCATAAGGAATAATAAGGTGGTGCATCACAGCACAAGAATTTAGTATTTTATAGACTAGAGTTAAAAACCACTTGATATTAGGTTCAAACTGGCAAATAACCAATTATTTCCTCAGTGATAACACACATATTGATGAGCTGTTGAAGTGAGACAGGTTGAAATGCTCCTTGAAGTTATACAATGCTTATGTACAAGTTACAGCAGCACTTTCAATATTGGGTTTTGCCCTTCACCAACGTATTTTATAAACACGTATTTTATAAACACTATACTTGGTGTTGTCCCAAGAGATTATTTGGAAAAATAATCTCTTAAAAATATTATATAAACACGGAGTATACAGTGTATATAAAATACGTCGTTGAAGGGCAAAACCCAAATTCCATCTTATGTACAGCAGTACTACAAAACAAGCAAACCGACAAATTCAAACTAATGGTTACTTAGTGTGGGAGTTGTAAGGTGTGCTTTCATATTTTCCTCATGGGTATATGAAGTATACCAGTATACTTGAGGTTTTTACATAAGATATTGTGAAAGGTTTCTTTCCGAGCATTTACTAACTGTAGCGCTTGTCAAGCTCAACACCCCCCCCCCCCCTTCAACATTTACATTGCCCTTTAAGTAAACAGCAGCCATTTTTGGTGTGGAATTTGGTAATGTGAGCTGAAACACATTCCCCTGCCGGGACATTCACAATGTAAACCTAAATGTAAAAAAACAATCCTTGTGGTTTGTTTGAAGGCAAAAATACAAGACAGAAGTATTTATAAACAGCTTATTTATAACAAAGGGTGAGCAAAAGAATCAAACCAAATGGTTTTTCAATCATTTTTAAATATATTTTGCAAGTCATTTCTAGACCATGAAACCATTAGCTTTCTTTTAGTACTAGAACCATAACAAATAAAAAAGGCATGTGCAGGATCTAAATAAAACTGAATATGAGAAATATTTTAGTCTGTTTGTACTCGACCTGTATGTATATGCGACCTGGCGCTGCGAAACAGGTGGAGAGTATCAAAATTTGAGAATTGAAATTATGTTATTCCCTGAAAGTACAGGTTATTAGCCTTAATTTATTTTATGTTGCTGTAGCTCATTCCCAGCCCAAGCTATAACGTTTTAAAGTTCTTACGTGTCATGACCACTTGTTTTGAATCTCAAAGTCAGTAACATAAAATCACCCTAAACCACTATTTTGTGACTGAATGCAGTTAAACTGCAGGATATATGTTTACATCCCTAAATCGACTTCCAAGTGAAAAAAACAAATTGCCATACTTTGATTTTCTGTTAATTTTGTTAAGCCATGCCACAAGTTATAGTCAGTAATACTAAAAAAACAACGGTACAGTTTATTCCCCCCAAAAAAAGAGAATTGTTTTTTTAACCATATTAATTTTATGAAAAAGAATGAAACTGCTTTGAACCAATGATCTTGCACAGTAAAACTGGACGAGCTCAAACTTAGAAATCCTTTCTCCTCTTTCCGCTTCTGTCGTGGTCATCGTGGTCACGTGACTTGCCACCCTCAGCCGGCCGTTTGCCAGCTTTCTTAGCGTCCTTCAAGAATTTATCCAGACCGAAGGGATCTTCCTCCTCTTCTCGTTCAAACTGGACGGGGCCATCGCGACGACGGTTGCGATCGGTACCGCTGAAATCCTTGTCGGGAACAAATCTGAACAATGGGATGCAAAAATCCCACAATAAAAGTTAACCAATTTCCAAGAAGAGTGTTTGTTTATTTCATAGAAGTCAGCCACTACTAGGCTAAAACCCACTCTAGGTAAAGGGCTACGGACAGAGATGGTATGTTTGCTAATCCTACTACCCATACAGTTTTCCTGGGCCTAGATCTAAACAGAGGATAAATCTTAAACAGAAGCTAGATAAATTATCCCAATTTTCAGACAAATACACCCAGGTGGGGTAACTTCCTTCATTGGTGAGACTAAAGGCCTTTTCACACTACAAAATATCTCGGTGTTGGACCCGGGTCCGACCTGTGTTAACTAGACTGACCTTTTCACACTACACTTTTCACGGCACTGACCCATGTAGAGCGCTCAACCTGGGTTGAAAACACCTCTGGGTTGAGTTCAACCCGTGTAACCGTGTTAGTAGTGTGAAAAGGTAGCGTAATTGACCCATGTTGAAATTTTAAGAAGTCTACACGGGTCGAACATACATAGTGTGAAAAGGCCTGAACTTTAATACCCCCCTTTTAAAGGTGAAGGGTTAGCTGTACAATTAATGCCACAAGACAGAAATCACATCAGGGATGACGTAAATGTTAACAGGATATTTTTTGTTAACCCTTTCCTTTACCACATTGTTTATTTTTTGGCTTATCTTCCCCCAGTACTACATTCTTTGTTCAGTCAAGCATTAAACCCACTTACACAGAAAAAGCAGCCAACCGCTTATTGAATGGTTGCATTTTCAACCAAAGATTTCACCCTCAAGAATTGACTGATTCAATATTGGGTTTTGCCCTTCAGAATTGATTGACAAGGAAAATGTGTGTATTAAAAGTTTGTTCCATGAAAATTTCTCTTTCATACGGTGTAAAAATGAAAGTTATAACTGCTAAAAAAGCAAAGTTATGGTACATGCAGTTTTCTCTTCTGGCTCACTTTACAAACAGGAAAGCCGTTTGTCACATGAACAAATTGCACTCTATACACATAACTGTACAAGGAAACTTCGGATATAGTTTTCTCAAAATATTGCTCTTTCCGTTGGTATAAAGATCATGTATGGACAGTGAAAAACACAAGCACCACAGTTTGTTGAAACGTGGTAAATATATTTGTTGTTTGGATACTCTGGTGTGTGGTTTCCTTGTCGAGTATTAAAACTTGACACATTGGTAACAGGGATGCTGTGGCTTGTCGAGTACATTCGACATTGGTAAGGAAAGGGTTAAGCCAACCTGGGCAAGCTTGGTGGTCGAGTGGTTAAAATCTCTGCACTAGTAAGCAAGAGGTCGTGGGTTTGAGTGCCACTCCAGTGGGATTTTTTCCCTAGTGCATACAATGTTGGGAAGGACAAATATAGAACTATAATAGGATTCAGAAATTAGTGACTTGGTACTCTTAAAATAACGAATCTTATGAAGAAAGCTAAACACAAATTCTGTGATTATCAGTGAGTTACCTTACTAAAATCTCTTTTCAAAACATTTTATTGTACTAAAATATAAAAAAAAAAACACAGTGTGATTGTATTTTACATAAACTAGCATTTTAAGCAATAAAACGAAAATTGACCATCAATGGATTTTTGCCTGTAGCTCAAAACGAAGGAATGCGACTTCCGACTGGTCCCTTGTAAGAATGGCAAATATTTGGCAGTTGAAGATAGAAGAATCACATTTATAAACACAGACATGGCAAATGATAGAACATAAAGTTAAAAAATAAAGCTACAAAATACTACGAGTAGTAAACTGTAGTATGCGGCACCCTCGCCTATTTGTCTACAATGCCTGTAGTAATTTTTAGTATTTGGTAATTCATCCAAAATAAAGTACGTAGTAATATGTAGTACTACCGTTTGTTGCTGGTATTGGAGGGAAAATGTCTGTTATCATCTAAGGCAGAAACACAGCATGAACTACTAGTTTCAGAGATGAAAAAATTGTCTTAGCTATCCAATTCATTGACACAAATACAATTTTAAAATAAATGGTAGTACCCAGTAACTTAAATGTATTACACAGAAGTAGTACTTTGTAGTGGCAAGTATCTTGACTGCTGTCATGATACACTCAATCATCAAAGACAGAGAGACTCAGTGCTACAGAATACTATTAAGTAGTATTCTGTAGTACATAGGTCTCCACCCCTAGGGGGTTAGGGTTAAAGGGCATTTTTCAAGTAACACAATTTGTCCATACAAGGGTCATACTGTAGCCAATAACCAGCACCCACCTCTTCTGCTTGATGAGCGCATCCAGGTCATCCCCGTACACATCTTTTTCGGCATTCTTACTGGGCCTGTACAAGCTATTGGCCACATTCTGGTCCTTACGCCACGGCTCGCTGTACACATTGTAGGACTCATCCTCACCGCCTGCAAAACCGCTGCTCAGGCCCTGTGATATAAGATGACAGACACGTACTGAGACTGCAAACTGGGCTGTGATATACACCATGCTTTGGGAATGGAAAATGTTTGTGTGCACAGCCACGGTCATGGGTACATTCTTTGTTGTAAAGGCACCATTATGAACAACAGGACAACTGTAATAAGTATTTCGCAGATTAAGTATTTGACAAACTAAATATACTTTTTCGTTGATGGCCGAATAGCTAACTCATTTAAGGGTAATTTCAAGGTCATTTTACGTCACTGTTTTTCAAAGCTGATCATAATGAAAACAGCAGAGAAATAAATGCACCAGTGATTGTGGCTGCGCATTACTGAATGCAATACAATGACATAACACAAAGCAGGTCGTGCTATTTAGCGTCAACAAGCGTCAACAAATTAATTACGAAAGTTTTGGCGTCAACAATTATTTCACAATGTCATTTATTTCCAAACAGTCACATTAAGTATATTAACAGAGTTGAAACCTTGTTAATGTGTGAAATAATAAGTGAACATTGTCAGTTATTTTCTTGACAGAGGTTGGCTGATGCAAGTATTAAACCACAGACTTTAAAGATCTGTAGCAAGTAACATAAATACCAAATAATTGACTAACCTTTGAGGTGTTGTAGAGTCGATGGTCGTGCTGCATGTCATCTGCTCTACCACCAGCATTGGGCAGGCCAAGGGCAATCTTTTCACTAATGTCCCTCTCTTTCTGCTTGTCAAATCTGGCTCTGAAAAAAACAGTAAAAAAAAAAAAAAAAAGGAAATGAAGAAATTTGTACGGCTCTTCATTTTCGAATAATTTAGTATTTGATTATTAAAAACTGGGTTTGACCGAATATTTGAATATTCGATACTCGTCAATCAACTTTTTCTCGCGTTAGCTGCAACTGCATGCCGCGCCGGTAAAAAGTTGCACAAATGCACGGCCGGTGTTTTAGGTGCGGCGACCGCCTGATCGACTTTTTTTGCATGCGCCTGTTGTTTTGATAATAAGAAACCACACTCCAGGCTGCATTTTTGCAGTAATTATTTTTAAGTTTCAAGGGTTTTACAGACGGGAAGAATAAACCTCCATCCACAACAAGTTACCGTCGACAAAAAATGTGGCGTTTGACACCACTAAGCACCATAAATTGTCTATTAAAACAGTATCAGAGTCGTATCTGTACGTGCATATATTTGTTTTTGAATATTCAAACCGGCAAAAAGGTATTCGAATATTCAGGTCGATTTAATATTCAAATATTCGGTATATTCGGGAAATCCCTAGATATTTGGCACATGGGAGAGTTTTGTGCAAGATGTGTTGAGATACCAGTTGAGAAGTGGGCATACACAAAATTGATAGAAGGATGAAACCTTATGGAATAATCATATGGAATAATTTGCATGTACAATTGAGAACCATGACTTCTCTAACCTCATTCAAATCTGAACTAGGTAAAACATTCAGTCAGTAATATTTCCGCAAATATGTATTTGTTTGCCATTATTAACTGATTATACAAATCGAAATCTGTGCTGATCTACTGAATTAACAAACTTGATTGCCATAACAATAAAAATCTGGAGGGGAATGTTCCCTTTTTTTTCTCCCAGAAAGGGTTTTTCGCATTTTCTTTTTTAAATGATAGGTCACCAGTTACTATCTACGTAAAAACAAGTCACAACTGTCCAAGTCCACGTTTGTGTAGGATTGAGTGATGTTGACTGGTATTCACTATGTATGTGCACAGGCCCAGACAATGATCGTCAGTCAACATCCCACGATCATATGCTATCTTGGACACGGCCAGTTTTGAACTGTTTTGAACTGTTTTGGGTAGACACCTCACGCTCAGTAATCTGTGACCAGATCTGGCTGAGTGACCTATCATTTCAAAGAGAAGATCTTAGGCTACATAATAATGCTAATTTGGTGACACCAGTTCGAATGATTAGTTATATATATACAGGGTTCAATTCCAATACACTTTTCTTTGACACACATTGTATATGTGTACGTGCACTGTATATATCTCCGAGGACAAGAGAAGAAAGGAAACACAAAGAAACCTTTCAGTCCTTGAACGTAGTCTTTTGTTGAAATCGGTCCTGGAACGTAAGGATACGTGCTTAGTCTATGGGGGTTGGTTATATTAAAGGAACAATAAGAAACACAAAGCATTGTCCTCGGACGTATTGGGGGAGTACGACATCGTGTACATGTACTGTATTACGTTCGAGGACAAGAGGAGAAAGTAAATACCAAGGAATCTTTCTTGTCCTCGGGAGTAGGTCTTTTGTTAAAATCGGTCCTCGGACGTAAAAATACATGCTTAGTCTATGGGAGTTTTTAAAGTTAAGGAACAATAGGAAACACAAAGCATTGTCCTCGGTAGTATAGGAAAACACGACCGTGTGACCCGACAACATGAAATGAGTGGAAAGTCTTACTACAGCTTTCTGAGTTACAAGCAAAAAACTATTTTTCAATAAAAAGTCAATTTTAAAATGTTCACATTTGAAAAGTGTTATTCTGTCATATCCCAAAGTTCTAAATCTGAATTCAATATTTGTCATTATTTTTGGGCTGTGATTTCTTTTCTGAACTCGGGTTATAGTGTGCACAGGACAAAAACTTGCTGCTTCATTTTCTCAAAACAAGGGGTCAAGACTGTAACAACTTCAAAAGGTCATCGTGGGGCCAGGAATGAGCTACAGCAACACACAATACATCAAATGAATGCTTTTTGTATTTTCAGGAAATATCATCACCTCAATTTTAAAATTTCCCACTTTCCACCTGTTTTGCGGTGCCACGTCACAAACGAGAAGAAAAACACATAACACTTCCAAACACTATTTAACCCCTTGCCTACGGTTGACACAAATATGTGCGGATTGAAAATTGCCACCTGGCCGGTTGACGTCTATACACGCCAATCTCTGTATTTTCAATCCATTATTGGGGTATTGTGTATGTTATGCTTGGCTGCACAAGCCTCGTTTTCGTTATGCTTGGCTGCACAAGCCGGCATGGCGCCCCCAGTGCCCCCATATGAAATCCGGGGTCAAGGGGTTAAGAATCCCGGTCACACAGACTAGTGACAACAGATTCTGCAAGGAAATTCCAATCATTGAGACGAGCCCTATTACCTCCTGTCTGGGGCAGCTCGACTGATGTTCCGATCTCTCTGTCTGTCCCTGTGTCGCTCATCACGGATCTTGTCCCGTTCTCTTGCCTCATCGTCGGCCTCTGCAAAGGTTGAAAACATGGGGGGGGGGGTGATAAATATATACGCAGGTCATAGGTGACATCAGGGCCATTCACAAGCAGTATACATCACATAGCATCTTAGCTGGTAACCAATTTTGCTTAACTTATCTCTTTTTGTGTTAAGCAAAATGGTGCGCTTAGCATCTCCATAAAATTGGGCCCGGGAACTTAGTCTAATTGAAAGGTCATTCTTGAATATCATGATCTGAAATCACAATACTGTTCCACAAGGGTAAATTCACCAGGACCTCAGCCTGATTTAGACAGCAAAAGAGTATTGTGCACGAAGTCCTCAAGGAGGACAAACCACGTAAATCTGAATGAAGGGGCTTCCAATTTTTCTGGAGGTATAGCCTCTGACCGAGAGAATTGTCTCCACCCCCCCCCCCACAAACACCTTCAATCGTGGACCTCCTATTGTCCTATTATTTGTACTTTAACCTTTTTGGCACGACCCTCATCGGTTTTGTACACGATTTTCAACCGTGGACCTTGACTCAACCTTGGACCCTATTGTCCTTTGTTAAAGGTCCACGGTTTGTATAGCTACAAACTTACACAAGTGTGTAAACACCTTCAATCGGGGACCTCCTATGGTTCATACTTTAACTTTTTGGCAAGGGCCCTCATTAGTTTTGTACACGATTTTCAAACGGGGACCTTTCTCAATCGGGGACCTTTCTCAATCGGGGACCCTTTTGTCCTCTATTGTTAAAGGTCCCCTATTGAATGCAAAAACAAACTCACACACACACCCACCTGCTTGTGTTTTGATACCAGCACGGTCCTCCCGCGCCTTCTGAGCCAGGTTGCGTAGGTTCTCCTCATGTTTCTCTTTCTCCTTGGTGGCAACCTTCCGTTCCATTGTGGCTCGCATCTCCACTGCCTCACGAGCCTGTAGATGAAGTTCGTTTACATTAAGCCAAATTTTCTTACTTATTTTCATTAACCTTTCATTAACCCTTCGGTTTTTCTCCAGTCACCCAGTTGAATTCAACAGAATCCTATGGCAAGAAAAGTGTAAAGCCTGCTGAATCCAACAGAAAAAAATCTTTTGTTCTCTGCCAACGTCAACAAAATTAAACAGAAAGTAACCACTGTTATACAAATAATGAATGTTTATGAGTGCGATGGTCAGAACAATTTCATGAAGTGACAGATTGAATGATCCATGGGAGAATCCATCTGTCACCGAATGAAATTATTCTTACCATTGCACGAATGTGAAACATTCATTATTTGTTTTATACAACGCCTAAATAACACCTTGACAGATTGCATGCATGGATTTCTCGGTGTACAACGTGCCGTTTTAAACGCACGTTGTATACCTTCTCAGTCCCGCATAAAACTGCAACAAAAAATGGTCCAGTTCCAAATCAGTTAAAGCTATAATTGTTGTTCCTGCGTGTCTTACAAATTCCTCTAATCGTTTGACTGCATATTTCATTTGTGTCTTTGTGTTAGCAGCGTCAGCATCGCCTACGAGTTCCAATATTTAATCGATTGTTAGGAGAACAAACCGCGGTTCGGAAACACCGTCCGCCATTTTGTGTGAATGACAGCCTAGACTGGTTCCCGGTCCCCATATGTATATAATATACATTTGATGTCCGAAGGACAATGAAGGGATCGGAAACCAGTCTGTTGTAGCGGCACCAACAGTGACCGTGAAATTAGGGAAGTTATACAGCGGGATTCGAACCTGCAACCTCCGGGTTACCGTACCGGCGCTCTACCAACTGAGCTATCTTGCCCTATGTTGGCGGTCTCCTAAATTGTCAGTATCTTTGTTCGGGTGGGCGCTGGTCAGAAGTCATAAACCCAGAAAGCCGTATAGCCAGGGATCACACCCAATTTTACGATACAACCTGGGAAGCGACATTGTGGGGGATCACTCAATGAGGATACGACTTTTTAACTTATAATTCATCAAACAATTTACAAGGGAAACTGACTAGGTAAATTAGAATACATTTTCAAAGTGAACAAAGAAACTGGCAGGAGCGGGATTCGAACCTGCGACCTCTGGGTTACTGTACCGGCTCTCTACTAACTGAGCTATCTTGCCCTATGTTGGCGATCTCCCAAATTGTCAGTATCTTTGTTCGGGTGGGCGCTAGTCAGAAGTCATAAACCCAGAATGCCGTATAGCCAGGGATCACACCCAATTTTACGATACAACCTGGGAATTTACCTAGTCAGTTTCCCTCATATTGAAATTGGTGGATTTAGGGTTAAGTTGTCTAGTCAGTGTGGCTACTTCCACATGAGCAATAGGTCAATTCACTGAAGGTGAAAAAAAAACTTCATTATCCCATATTGGTACATGAGGGAACACAGTGCTAACTCGTTCTTACCTTTCTGTCGGCAATGTACAGGGCCTCTGCCAGCTTGGCAAAGTTCTCGTTGATCTGTGGGTTCTGCAGCCCACGCCCATCTGCTGCCAATCTCTTGTCTAGGGGGATGGTGTAACCCTGAAATGCACATCAAATTATACACATAAAACGAAATGACAAAATGAGTTGGGCACAAGCAAACGAAAAAGATTCATGTACAATCTAGCGGGGTTTGTGTGGGCTGGCTAACCCTGCGGTATTCTCTGAAACTACCACTCAAACAAAAGCATTTTTTAACCCCCTTGACCCCGGATTTCATATGAGGGGTGTCGGGGCACCAGGCCGGCTTGTGCAGCCAAGCAAAACGGAAACAAGAGGCTTGTGCAGCCAAGCATAACGTACACAATACCCCAATAATGGATTGAAAATGTAGAAATTGACGTGCATAGACGTCAACCGGCCAGGTGGCAATTTTCACGCTGCACGTATTTGTGTCAACCGTACGCAAGGGGTTAAGAGCCGATATTCACAACAAAAATGGCAATATCAAGAGTATCCCCCAGTTTACTTTTATGCAAAGTGTATTTCCTGTTTGGCCTCTTTTGTTGTCTTCTGTGACATAAACTTTGGCAGAAATGAGAGAAACAAGCGTAATGAGATTTACCTTGGCATTCTTCCAGTTTGATATGCATGGTGGGATCTTCCATTCTTGTTGTTCCTTCACCGTAACCTACAAATGTACGAAAATGTTAACATTAACACAGTGCTCTTAAAGACTCCTAAAAATTACAAGAAAATCTTTGTTCGCTCAAACATTCGGTTCCACTTTAACCCTAACCCTGCCAGACGCAGCACAGTGCATCTGTGGTGACAGCTTGACCTTGCTGCACTCTGCACACAAGTCAATGTGACAAAGTATGCAATCTGATGCGTCTGGCAGGGTTTCTAGCCAAAATACCCTGGAGGGTTAGGGTTAAAATGTCAAATGACACATCAAAGAAAATACAAGAGGTATACACACAGTAACATAATTGAGTAATTTTGACAAGGAAATAGATTAACCCTCACCTTCCCAAATCCTCTAAAATCCTCTTTGCCAAATGGAGGAATTTGGAGGATTGAGGGTCTTTGGAAGTTGAAGCATCGGAGGATTGTGCAGGATTGAGGGCACTAGAGGATTTTAACCTCTGGAGGAAAATGGAGGATCCAGGTCATCAGGCCCAATCTGATGCTGGTTGATTTGAGGATTGAGGTTTACTAGGGTGTTTACGAAAACCCCTGGAGTATTTTGGAGGATCCCCGTAAGAGGATTTTGGAGGATTTAGATTATAGGCAGCTTTAACACTTTGAAATCAGAGGATATTGGAGGATTTAGGTTATATGGAGAACAAATGATGTGGGAAGTTAGGGTTTCTGGAACAGCTTCCACTATCATGGAAGGTGTTCCAATGGCCTTTCATCATTAGTTCCCCGTCCAAACTTTCACGCACTCTAATCGCCTGACTGACCCATCCGTTCACTGTTGTTGTTTCAAAGGCTAGTACTGCGAGAAACTCCAAGTTTTTCCCCTTGTACTGCCTCTCTCCGTTACTCCTTACCTGTAACCTGCTTACCTTCTACCTATAATGTGAATAGATAACCTTCTATCCCTGTGATTTCTGTCTGTTCTTGTCTTTTGTAGCCCAAACCTCGAGTGGCCTTTTGGTCTAGTGTTGGGAGATACCCCCCCTCCCCCCAAAAAGATTCCCAATAAAGTCGCTGATGGAGTTATTGCAGTCAGTAACAAAATCAGTACTGTAAGGCACCAGGTGCCCGTGGTTTGATAGTATTATTTAAACCCGACTTACCTTTCTTGTAGGCGAATGCATGACGGGTGCTGGGGGAGATGGTGGGCCACGGGGAATCTTCTTGTTTGTCCTGAAATTCAAATGCATTGAAATCTGCAAATGCCAAGACTGATCTTGCAAATTCATACACAATAAAAACACATGGTGAAAATTGCAAGTTTGCCATTCACTTGCAATCTGACCTGGACAAGTGAACTGCAGACACGATCATCGGTGATTTTTCACTCCACGCACATGTTGGTCCTATCGTAATGAAACTGCATCCAGCATTCTGCCGGTGTGACTTGGGTACAATTTGGAGTTACATCCACAGAGATATTAAATGGCCGTGTGGTGTGAAGCCTGTTTGTGCACAAAGCTATGGAATCCCTAACATTTAGTATGGCTTAGAACTATTTGCAATCTGAAATTGTGCTGATTTTCATGTGTTAACCCTCTGCGTACGGAAGACGCCATATGGCGCAAACAAAAACAGTGCCACCAGGCCAGATAACGCCATTGGCCGCTGTTTGTGCAGTTTCAATCCATTGTTGGATTATTGTGTATGTCATGCTTGACTGCACAAAAACATTGCAGTGGTTCGCACACCCCGACGTCTCCCGTAAATACCGTGCTCAAGGGGTTATATATCACAGTATTGTTGCTCTCGACATAAGTCAAGGCTTAGTAAACATGCCAATTTAATGCACATTCACAACCGAAATTCGTGAATAAAGCGATGCCTTTTCAAGTGAAAGCTCTGAGTGTTCACAGCCGTAGGAGAAAGATGCATGCAGAACAGCCACGCAATGTTTTCAGATTTCAATTGTTCTTCAGTCACACACACAGCACGCAAACCCTCCAATCACGGCCACGCCCAGGGTGGCGTCAAAGCATCTGCTTGAGGGAATAGAGAGTTAGAGCCCTAGTAATTTAATATAGCTCTGTGGTTACTTAGACATACGTAGAGGGTCCCATATCTTGCAATGCATGAGGTAATGAAAGTGCACTGCTAGGATCTGTCCATCACCAGCTCCGTCAGGGTAGGTCAACTGGTAGGCTGCTGTCAAATGGAGACTAAAACAATATGTGGGACTGACTTACCTAAACTTAGGCGGTTCGATAGGGTCTTTCTGTACCTCCACCATCCGAATCACGCGCTGCTTGGCACCAGAGTTAAATGCGACTCCTTGCTGTGACGGAGTGTACCTGGATAGAATTATGGATAGAATTATGGATAGAATTATGAATAGAATTATGATAGAATTATACCCATGCAATGGCTAGTATCAAGATTGTTCCATGTGAAAATAAATCTACTGAACCTTCAGAATAGTTATCTAGTTCCATGAATAACAAGGCAAATAAACTCATAAAACCATTGACGCAGAATCTAACAAGATCCAAAGCAGGGGCATTTCCACTGTATCTTGGTGTAAAGAAAATTAACAAAATTTCTTCTGTTCTAGATGTTTAATTCTGTTGGAACCAGCACATTGCTGGCAAAAAAAATTGCAGCAAAGTTTCAGTTAATGACTTCATGGGCCAGAGGGACAAAACGTATTCAAGCAAACTTGCAGATTTTTACATCTACTTTTCACCAACAAATAAAGTTACTGCTTCAGACTTCCTCTCATCCATTTATCACAACATCGCAATAAAATGTCCATTGTTCACGTTGCTTACAGAAGAAAAGAGATTGAGAATGAGCTTTATAAGATGAACAGGCCTGTGCAGGCTTGAAGACAATCTATATGACTGAGAGGTTTAAAGGGCCAGTCACACCGGCCACGATAACGAAGACGAAAACGAAAACGGTGAGAATAAATCGCACTGATAGGTGGAATTGTCGCGCAAGTAATACGCGCGCATTCCATCCACCGATAGGGAGCGTTTATTCGCTTCGTTTTCGTTATCATTATCGGCCCTTAAGTGTAAGGTCAACTCACCTGATGTATTGTGCTGGTGCCTTTTCCTCAGCACATCTGACAGGCATAGCTGCAGTGATCTTGGACTGTACGAGTTTCTCCAAGGCCTGCCGTGTCTTCTCGGTCGTCTGAATATAAAATATGTATTCATGGTACAGTTGTTTATGGAAGTGTACTCAAAGTCATCGGTTGTCTTAAGTATATGTAGTTTGTATGTATTCAAAGAAATTTTTGCCCTTTCCGCATGTTGTGTATGGAGCACTGTATGCTCAGTGCTTTCCAAGAGCCTGTAGGAAAAATTCACAGGCTTACTTGGGTGGGACTCGAACCCACGACCTCCTGCTTACTAGCTCAGACGCCTTAACCACTTAACCACCGAGCTTGCTAGGGTTGGCTGGCTGATTGGAATCCAATGTAGCAGCGGGTACCGTGTAATCAGGGATGATGTAAATTACAAGACAGATTTTTGCCCTTTCCTGATGAAGTGTATGAAGCACTGAGCATACAGTGCTGACATGCGACAGTACAGCGCTACCACACCATGTGCAATGAGGACTTGGAGTGTACATTCATGGTAATGGATACAAGCATGGGAAGCTTAAAAGACAGTGTTGGTATTTCACAACTAAATAAATTTAGAAATCCCCTCCCAACAATACCACATGTACTTACATCTTCTATTTCTTCCTCATCTGGTTTCTGCAGGTTAGGGTCGTTTTCATTGGCAATCTGTGTTGGTACGAGATCCTGGGGCTTGGAGTGAATAACCTATGGAAGGAAATGTGCAACACCTCATGTCATGATTTGCAGCGTCATAGTAATTAACCACATTTGATGAGTCTATTTGTAATCACTGCCATATCTGTATATTTGTGCTGTCTATGTACCAAACTTTCTTACTGGATTATCTCCAACAGAGCACATTCTTTTGCCTTATAGGTGTCCAAGTTTAATCAATCAGTGTCTCAAATCATTTACAGTGACAATTAACAGGGGGTGAGATTGGCCAAAAATAAAAAAAAACACGAAATCTGCAGTGTTTTGGGGTCGCGAGGATCCCAGAGCAATGTAGGGTATGTGGTTTGTATTTGCGTAAAGGTGCCCGCTAAAAATACCCTGTTCTATTTGTTTATATCCACTTTTACAGGTAAAAACACCTTTAGGGTAACACCTAAGGTATTCCAGATTTCAAAACATGAAAATTCTGAAATCAGTACAAATCCCGACAATACATCCTGAAATCAGGAGAAATCCGGACAAATGTCACCCCTGAATTAAGTAGGAATTAAATAGGCAAAGGGCCAATTTAATAGAGCTGCTTCAGCACACAAAAAAGTTGCTTAACCCTAACCCCCTAAGCTAGGGTGTGTGGAAATTTGTATTGATATTGATGAATTCAGCAGTGTTAGGGTTAATAAAATAAGGTTACCAGCCAAAATTCCATGTAATTTATACTGCTTGTGATTGGCATTCAGTTGTTTGCGTAGTATAACAATCGCATGGAGTTTTGGGTGGTAACCCAATTTTACTAAGCAAGTTTTTTTTTTGCTTAAGCAAATTTGTATGCTTAAGCATATCCATGAAATTGGCACTAGGTTGGCCCCACAATACATGGGTTGAATTTGCTACTTTACCAGGCGGGTTTTTCCTGAAAATTTTATTTCAAATCCCACGCTTAAACTGACAATTTCTTCTGTCTTCTCTCAACAGTTTCCTGGCTAGTTTAGTGACAAAGGTGACTTTTCTAATAATCCTTAGCTCAATTCCAAAATCTTCAAAAAACAAAACAAAAAGACAAGAATTAAATTTAAGAAAACAAATTTGGGAAAATCAAAATCTAGACACTGACCTTGTCCTTGCCATGGCCAACCCTTGCCAGAGCGTCGTACTTGACCCGACCCTCCGCATCCACTGTCTTTGCTATGGCATTTCCTTTACCATGGGTTCGTCCCATGTCCATCGGAAACTGGGCCACCGGGACTTCCGGAAATGCACCTCCGTCTCCAAAATCCTTCAATACACAAAAATGTTTAAACAAAAGTCAGTGCGAGTGCATGGATCAGTAAGTTTCCTGTCAAAGCTATTTCTGCACAAAGGGCTATTGCTTAAAAAAAAAAAAAAAAAAAAAAAAAATAACCCTAACCCTCTCAAATCCACCAAAATCCAACACCATATTATGTTGTATTTTGATGGGTTCAGGAGTGTAGAGCCTTAGCACCATTGAACTATGATGCCTCAATTTGTCTAAGTCCAAAGAATGTGCCATAGGTATACTGCACAGTGTTGGATTTTGACAGATTCAGGACACTTCCCTGTAAAAGTGCCACAGGGGTGCAGACTCCCCAGACCCCACTAACATAATTTTTCACCGTCCGAGAATCGGAAAAACTTAAGAAATATAAACAAAACAAACTACACTAAATGGGCTTGGCCAATGTGCTGCAAACAAAATTAGTTTAACGTGATGGGCCGGTTGAGTGTTTGCATTTAATTTGACGTGTATTCGCGTACTGCGGTTCAACGAACAGGGCGCACATGCGGCCGAATAATGCGCATTTTTGGAATGTTTTTTGTTTGTCCAAGATTTGGAATATCATGTGATGTTCAACAGACGCTACGCTTGGGTAATGGTCATGAACGGCGATAGGTCAATTTCATTGCTCTGCTGACAATGGAATTTTGCACTTACAATCACTGTTCTCTGCTTACAGCTCTAGCACAGAAATTCTGGGTTACTTCTATAAGCACAGCATCCTCAGTTACGGGATGCATGCATGCGCATTAATCAAAATTCCTTGCTAACCCCAGAAACAAGCTCATGGTTAGCGTAGAGATTTCCGCTATATATAGTTAACAGTGATTTTTCACTTGTTACACAGTAGGGCTGTCCCGAATATACCGAATATTCAATCATCAACCGAATATTTGAATACCTTTTTAACGGTTCGAATATTCAAAAAAAATATACACGTATGCATGTACAGATACAACCCTCATGCTATTTTAATAGCAAAGTTACGGCGCTTAGCAGTGTCAAATGCTGCATTTCTGTCGACGGTAATTTTGTTTGTGGACGGAGGTTTATTGTTCCTGTCTGTAAAACCATTGACACTCATAAAATAATTACTGCAAAAATGCAGGCTGGAGTTTGGTTTCTTGTTAATACCAGAATGATATACGTACCCGTAATGATCTTGATACAACAGGCGCATCAAAACAATGTCGATTGGGCGGTCCATATTATCGATCGCGGCATGTAAAACACCAGTGTGCTTTGCGTGCAACTTTTTACCCGCGTGGCATGCAGTTGCAGCTCACACATGAAAAACTTGATAGGCAAGTATCAAATTGTTCGAATATTCAACAAACCCAATTTTGAATAATCGAATACTAAATGATTCGGAAATGAACAGCACTATTACGCAGAGCCATGAAATTAAGCCCTGGTCACAGAAACAGTATTTTGGCCAATGAAACTTTTGATGAGAACATGCTCATACACTTGTATATCTCCTGGTATGATGTGATTTTGTTGACCCCCCCGGATCACAACATTTGGTAATGATGATCATTTTGCATTTTCTTTCAAAAAACGTCTTCTTCACAGCAGGTGTCAAACAACTTCCTGTACACAGGCATTTCATTTTAGGCTCACTAACCATTGGTGTTCTGGGCACCCATCCTTTCCTCCGCCCATATGGTGGGGCTGTACTTCTTGCAATGGACAAAATGTTCAGCTGAAATGACAAAACAAAATACAAAAACATCTAATATTTCTAATCATTCTTCTAAACTGCATTTCCAGCAGGGCTCAAAATTCGCACTGGACCGAGTCTAGTATAAATCCAAGTGCTGGTCTAGTGGTTTCCAAGTTGCACTCACCTCACAGAGAAAGCAGCACAGCACACTAGAGTCCCATAGCAATTTATGTAAAAATTGTGTACCAATTTTATGAACTTTCAATACATTTCAATTACATACCAAATAAGGCCACAAAGTAGTTCTTCGTCTTCATATTTTTGTTTATGGTGGGTTTGGTCCTGGATATTTCTGGTCTAGCAGATTTTCCCCCGAAATTGAAGCCCTGATTTCCAGTATCATTAACCCTAACCTTCCCAAATCCTCCCAAATTACTCCTTGCCAAATGGAAGAATTTGGAGGATTGAGGGTCTTTGGCAGTTGAAGCATCAGAGGATTTTGCAGGATTGAGGGCATTAGAGGAAAATGCCTCTGGAGGAAAATGCCTCTGGAGGAAAATGGAGGATCCAGGTCATCAGGTCCAATCTGATGCTGGTTGATTTCGAAGGATTGAGGTTACTGGGGTGTTTACAGGATTTTGAAGGATTCAGGCAGTGGTCCCCATTAAAAAACAAATTGGAAGATTTTGGAATCGGAGGATATTGGATGATTCAGGTTACATGAAGCAAAAATGATGTAGAGAGTTGGGGTTAATTCAGGTTATCATGGTGTCAAACAGATTTCAAATGTTTGTTATTTCACGTAAATCACTATATTCTGAACAAAGTTTGATGTAAACATTACCACACACAATGGGAAGTCATTCTTACCTGCCGAGGTCTCACCGATTCAAACTCCTCCTGGCCCCACTGCTTCGGCGCAGGTAAAATACTGTAAGAGAAATGGAGATTTTCAGACTGTGTGCAAATTGGCCATTTTTTATATAATTTCAAGCACTGCAGTTTTTATTTTTAAAGACTGGCATGCTTGCGAACACTATACTTGGAGGAACCAAAAACTAAGCATCCACTTTGCATCTGACCAAGTCTACACCGAACAAATGTCAAAAAGAGTTCACACCTCTATATTTCCCCTACCAAAAAGAACTCCCAAAACTCTGGTTTTCCAACATTTGCCTAGCCTACATGTATACTGTTCTGTACAATATAAGTACATTTCTCCTCAACTCACATTTAAAGAGGCAAACGCTAAGACTAAATTTAAGCTACTATCCCTAACCCTCCAGGGTATTTTGGCTAGAAACCCTGCCAGACGCATCAGATTGCATACTTTGTCACATTGACTTGTGTGCAGAGTGCAGCAAGGTCAAGCTGTCACCACAGATGCACTGTGCTGCATCTGGCAGGGTTGGGGTTATTTAAGTACAAGTAGGCTAACAAAGTAAATCTGAATATGACTAAATCTCCAAACCCCAAAACATACTTAACATAACAAATAAGTAAATATATATATGCAGTAGCTTTTTGCCAAATATATTAGATCAGCATTTATTTACAGAAGCACAGCTTAGATGCAAGTCCAAAATTTGAATGTCATAAAAATTAAGCACAATGCGGAAATTTCCTAAAAGCAAAGAGAAAATCTTATTGACTGATATTTTTCAGTATGGAAAGAGTTCCATATCTATTAATACTGTCGAGCGCAATCTGGAGTTTTGCGCAAGTTTATTGTACTCCCTCCTGAGCTAATTTCCCTTTGAATGAAATCTATTCATAGGGATATGAACTTAGGAGGGAGTACAATAAACTTGCGCAAAACTCCAGATTGCGCTCGACAATACCACTAGGCCTACATGTACTTTGGGGTTTTGCGAACCATATTTGAACCCAAAATATGGCCTAAAAACCACTTTCAGTTTTGCAAGGCCGATTGGATTTGTCTTCAATGAAAACACAAGGTGAGGTAAAATTTATTATGTTTGGTGACAAAGATGTGGTGGCCGGATACGGAACTCTTGCCAAATGATTTTTCAGTGTCAAAAATTTGACATTCACTGATCATCCTTAAGGTGAAGGTGGGAAAAAAAGTGGCGTGCCAAAACTAGTCCGGGATGGGAACTCAAACTATATAATTATGCGCAGTCATTCATTCTCGCGGTCGGCATGACATCACATCTTCCCCTTCGTCTATTAATTTATATATACACGGCGTGTGTGCTTGTTTTTCCCCCCATGCTTCATAGCAACCCATTGATCTCTGTACAAAGTTCAAGCAAAGTTCCTGGATGTCCGACCGCGAGAATGGACATGGCAGTTGGAATACCCCAATGTGAATGTCAATAGATCTCTCTCATAGGACGCCATCTTCGTAGGAAAATTACAACTGCATGTTCAACGCCATCACTGCATCAGGTGCGTGTGCGTGCAGTGCAGTCATACTAATCACCGTCAACACGCAAAACACCGTCAACACACCGTCAACACCTCCAAAACACATTCTTAACTGACAAATGCGGTACAAAACTGTAAAGTATGGGTCAACACGAGATTTGGGCTTAAAAATGGGAGGTTAAACGTCTGAAAATGCGATTTCTGTCTTGCAAGAAAACGGACCGCTCCACGCAGCTCCGAAATCGGTAGCCGTGCCTCACTCAGCCATGTCGCAGGTGCGCAGCGCATGTGAAGGCAAGATATGAAGATGGCAGCCAACGGCCGTGCTGCTTAGAGATAATTTTTTCATGTGAAAAAATTCCATTTTCATAAATGAAATGTGACTTTTAAGTTAACCGACAGAAATTCTAATTTAGCATAGGCATTACATTTCTATGGCTCTTTTGTTAATTTAGAATGCGTTTTGGAGTTGGAGGTGTTGACGGTGTGTTGACGGTGTGTTGACGGTGTTTGTGCGTGTTGACGGTGATTAGTATGACCCGTGCAGTGTGCAAAATATTCTAAACACGTGCGCATGTTGTTGCTCAAAATTTCTTCGAAATACGGCGCAGCCGATGCGCGTCATGAAAATTTGACGGCCAAAATGCCGATGCACGTGGCAATCTATGTGAAGTGACGTCATTTGAGAGACCTATAGAAAAAAAATGCTACAGGCTACTGTGCCTAACGTTATCAGGTTATGTCCGAAAACTGGACCAGGCAATGTACACTATCAACTGTGGGCATTATCACACACTGACGAAAGGCTGACATATTCACAGTGATAAATATTAGAATCTAGATAGCATATAGAACAACATGATATAATTTAATTAAGTTGTAGGCCCTATTGCCTTTTCAAACACGATTTCTACAACTTACTCCGCAAGCGAAACCATTTTTGCATGCACTGCTCTTGTAGTATCGATGATTTCTATTTGCCCAGACTTTTGGCGCGTGCGCGTCGAGGGTGAATATTCGGAATCGGTATCGATTACGAAACAAGGTACGGTAGATAAGAAAAGCCACGGCAGGTCCTGAATGGAATGTAATTAACTTGGGAGTAATTGGTAGCATGCGCCTGAACCGTGGCAGCCAGAGACCGTAATAGAGGACTCCCAAAACGACGAGTTTAGCGCCGATCAGCGCACTTCCGCGCTGATTGTGCGCCTGCGCTGCCTTTTATGCCCTGATTAATTCATGCATGAATGAATTATGTGCTGAAAAGCGTTGTTGTTGCCACTGACATTCTCGCTTTCAACCCGGAAGTGCGCAAAAGGGGCTTATGTGAATTCCTCTATAATGGGACAAAGTCTGATTGGATCACAGAGCTCATAGAGCAGGCGCATTTCTAACTAGCATAAAAAAAATACAATGAACGAGATTCCCGCGTATCCTGATCGTTAATTTGAAGAGTACCCTTAGGCTGATGTGTTCCGTGGTTTATTATGTAAAAGATCTTGGTAAGTCAATGAAGTGGTACTGTCGACATTTAATGCAGCGTCACAGCCAGATATGTGCGCTTAATTAACGGATGCATTGTTCTCCGGCCCCGGCCCCTCTGACATTGTAAATTTGGTTGGAGAAGAGTTAAGCTCATCTTTACAATCACTTTCTCACCGGAGATTAGTTGCTACTCTAAGTCTGTTCTATAGGTATTTTCATGATAAATGCTCCACTGGCTTATCCAGCTTGGTTCCTCCATCCAGTCAGGGTGTTTGAGCGTGAAACTCGGCTCTCTGCCTCTGATCTTTCCTGTTTCAAGAGGAATGTTAATTCCTATCTTTTCCATCTTTGATTTCTTTTTCTTTGTAGCTCGATCCATACCTTGAGTGGCTTTTGGCCTTGTTTGGGGCGATCTTGCATAAAACAAATTCGTGTGGCTTATAAAGGCGTTCTATTGCACATGCGCAATTGGAACGTGAAATAACCTTGCTTTCGATGCGCGCAGCTATACCGTATGTGTGATGTGGCATGTCCAACATCCCCATCTGAATTGAGGCTTAAGCAGGTTATCTTTGCGCAGAGGCGATATCGTAACCAATGAGGTTTATCCGAGGTGCGATTATTGCTAGTTGAAAACTTATCCCAATACCCCGCAATGACGACGTGAAATACCGTCGGCATATGCAATTTTTGATGGTCTCCAAGGAGACCAAATATTATTCAAAAAGCAGGAATTGTATTTTTATTCTTACAAACAGTTGCTGGAAACTAGACCAGTGCGTCTAAACACCTCACAAAAGTATCGAAACCTTGAATCAAACCCCATCATTTTAAAAAATATAACTGTGTTAATAAAAACGAATAGTCCCTTTGATAATTCCGAGTTTTTTCCAGAGCATTTCGACATCAATTGCCAGAGTTATGGATGTTTGAATGTTCACAAGTCGAATTTCAAAATGACACTTAAAGGTACACACCGGCCTCAAATAATCAATTCAGAATCATGGATTATACTATTTAAAATGTTGTTGTGAATTTGTTTTACCAAAATGTCTTTTCATTAACGAGAAATGGTAAAAAAAAAAACGAAATAGGTCAAAGGTTAACGTATACGCTTTTCCAGCCGCAACAACCGTCAATTTTTTGTGACATTATTGCGCAAGATTGCCTGTAGACTGGTGCTTTGCTTATGGATCCCACAACTATTGCAAGTCAAATAGAGGACACGGTGATCCAGTCTGCACGGTTGGACGGCCAGAATTATACATAAACAGTCATCACCAGTGAGAGATCAATCAACAAGATCACGATCGAGTCATGGAGAGCGTTGCATTTTTATGGAGAGGTCAATAACCACAGGAGAATGGAAAAGTCTTCTTTGGATAAATAAACCATGTAAACTATGACATACATGTACACAATTTCACACACACAACCCGGCCTTAGGCCTACTACTGTAGACAATGGTCAGGCCCCTACAGCATCACTGTCAAACGTCATTTTTACATACAGGCAATCTTGCGCAATAATGTCACAAAAAATAGACGGTTGTTGCGGCTGGAAAAGCGTATACGTTAACCTTTGACCTATTTCGTTGTTTTTTTTACCATTTCTCGTTAATGAAAAGTCATTTTGGTAAAAAAAATTCACAACAACATTTTAAATAGTATATCCATGATTCTGAATTGATTATTTGAGGCCGGTGTGTACCTTTAAGTGTCATTTTGAAATTCGACTTGTGAACATTCAAACATCCATAAACTCTGGCAATTGATGTCGAAATGCTCTGGACAAAACTAGGAATTATCAAAGGGACTATTCGTTTTTATTACACAGTTATATTTTTAAAAATGATGGGGTTTGATTCAAGTGTTTCGACACTTTTTGTGAGGTGTTTAGACGCACTGGTCTAGTTGCCAGCAACTGTTTGTAAGAATAAAAATACAATTCCTGCTTTTTGATTAATATTTGGTCTCCTTGGAGACCATAAAAAATTGCATATGCCGACGGTATTTCACGTCGTCATTGCGGGGTATTGGGATAAGTTTTCAACTAGCAATAATCGCACCTCGGATAAACCTCATTGGTTACGATATCGCCTCTGCGCAAAGATAACCTGCTTAAGCCTCAATTCAGAGGAGGATGTTGGACATGCCACATCACACAAACGGTATAGCTGCGCGCATCGAAAGCAAGGTTATCTCACGTTCCAATTGCGCATGTGCAATAGAGCGCCCTTTGTAAGCCACACGAATTTTTTATGCAAGATCGCCCCAAACAAGGCCAAAAGCCACTCAAGGTATGGAGCTACAAAGAAAAAGAAATCAAAGATGGAAAAGATAGGAATTAACATTCCTCTTGAAACAGGAAAGATCATAAGATGAAGGGAAACATGCCGCACCAGGCAAAGAGTTCTACAAGGATACAGAACGAGGAAAAAAGCTATTGGCATAGCTTTTCGTTCTACATCTAGGTACAGTCAGAGTATATTGGTGGGAAGAGGCAGATGAGAGCCGAGTTTCACGCTCAAACACCCTGACTGGATGGAGGAACCAAGCTGGACAAGCCAGTGGAGCATTTACCATGAAAATACCTATAGAACAGACTTAGAGTAGCAACTAATCTCCGGTGAGAAAGTGATTGTAAAGATGAGCTCAACTCTTCTCCAACCAAATTTGGAGAAGAGTTAACCTTTAACTCAACCGGCCTTTAATAATCATTTCAGAATCATGGATTATACTATTTAAAATGTTGTTGTGAATTTGTTTTACCAAAATGTCTTTTCATTAACGAGAAATGGTAAACAAACAACGAAATAGGTCAAAGGTTAACGTATACGCTTTTCCAGCCGCAACAACCGTCTACTTTTTGTGACATTAAATCGTTGGAAAACTGCCCTGTAGCTCAAGGCGCGCGTGGCTACCCGGAGGAGTGGCGCGTTGGACATGCTGGCATTCAGGGCGCGTCACGTTGATCGTGTCCAGCTGGTAGCCACTCGCGCCTCGACTAAAGGCTATCATCCGCCCGACGGTTGAAAACGAGCGCCGTTTTTCTCTCGGTTTTTTCGCCATCCAACAACGCAAAACTTTGAACAGGTGAGTGGAACGATATTTCCTATAACATACTAACCCAAATCCGCCCATTTTTTAAAATTGCAACAATGACCAATCATTCGACTTGTGAACATTCAAACATCCATAACATCCATGATGTCGTATCATAACAATTGGCAATTGATGTCGAAATGCTCTGGAAAAAAATCGGTATTATCAAAGGGACTATTCGTTTTTATTACACAGTTATATTTTTTAAAATGATGGGGTTTGATTCAAGTGTTTTGATACTTTTGTGAGGTGTTTAGACGCACTGGTCTAGTTGCCAGCAACTGTTTGTAAGAATAAAAATTATACAATTCCTGCTTTTTGGTTATTATTTGGTCACCTTGGAGACCATCAAAAATTGCATATGCCGACGGTATTTCACGTCGTCATTGCGGGGTATTGGGATAAGTTTTCAACTAGCAATAATCGCACCTCGGATAAACCTCATTGGTTACGATATCGCCTCTGCGCAAAGATAACCTGATCAAGCCTCAATTCAGAGGGGGATGTTGGACATGCCACATCACACACACGGTAGCTGCGCGCATCGAACGCAATAAAGGTTATTTCACGTTCCAATTGCGCATGCGGAATAGAGCGCCCTTTGTAAGCCACACGAATGTCAGAGGGCAGGGCGGGCGCGGCCGGCCGGCCGGCCGGGGCCGAAGAAAGCGTCTGAAGGAGGAATTCAGGATTCACCCTGGTACTGCCGCGGTGCATATGGTGCGCTGCATGCATGCGATTGAGTCTGGTACCTTATAACAGAAATTGTGTGTATAGTTCTGAGAAGGTGCGGGTCCTTATGAGGGCTGCATAAGCAAAGTCGCCAGACTAGAGTATAGCATCAGCTTACACACAACTCACCGCGCAGGTCCCAATAAAAGCCGACTGCAAATAAAGGAAAGTATGAGTCATAACTAGCTTTTCAGCAAGAACAAGCCTACAACCCCAATTCTAAATGTGTCTCACAAAGATGTCAACACTTTAAAATATGTTTACCGTAGTGTTACACTTGAATCATGTGCAAAAGGCACAGGCACAGCAAGAATACTAGCCTTAGACAAAAAAATACGTACAGACTCTACGTAAAACATTGTCATATGTTTCTACACGTATACGTCACCACTCGCGCGATATACGGCATGCAGTTGACCTCGGCCTTTTCTGAATCGAGTCAAAGTGGCTCAGAAGGAAAAGGCTCAAAAACATTTTTTTTCTTCAGAATCATGAAACTTGTTACATTAGTTTTGGGAAGTCCAAAAAGTCAAACATAATTTTGGCGTTTTAGTTGGTCTTTAGGAGTTATTATTCAATAACTAAAAGTATGTGGATTCCTGTTCACTCAATATCTCATTCGAAACTAATAACTTTGATAATGCTCGAAAATGATTCAATTTTAAAATGAACTTCCATGATCCACGCATACACGCCGAAACGTAAGGGATAGCGCCCTCATTCGTTTATAAATGACTGCGCGAGAGTAAGCAGACGACATTTCGTAAAAAAATTCCCATACGTCGTCATGCATAGTGTGATGTAAATAAATGCCTAGGTAAATATCATCGAGTTTGTTTATACTTGAAATAGCTGTGAGTTGATTTTGAAAAGGGGTCCGGGTCATCATCCGGTGAACAGGTGAAAAGTTTTTGCACGCCGATTTCGATTTCACCAACTGCGCCGGTCTTGCATCATCATGATCATGCCGGTGCTCAAAGAATCCGGCCGTGGACCATTCATTATTTCTCCATGGACCACCTCACCTGTGCGTTACGACGGGCCTTCGAGTAACTCGAACCCTACTTTAGTACTTATCGCCATTTTACCCATGTTAACCTAGGGACATGATCCGGCGATAGGGTCTAATATTGATAAGGCAATGATAACCGCCTGGCTGATGAGTCCGCACAATGGTCACAACTCACAAGGGATTGTGGGAAGGAAAAAGGAGCAATGTTTGCTCCTTTTTCCGGCGATTGTGTAGTGTGGGACCCCTCTTTAATTACTTTTGATCAAATTAAAGTCAAGGGTATTTTATCTCATTCCAAAATGGCCTTTTCAACCTAAAAGCAGATTTCTCTATAATATATTCTATTGACATCTTTTTTTGAAATTTTAAACAGTTTGTGGTAGAAAATAAAATTTTCTTAATACAGCTGTTGCCATGCGAATCAATTCGGTTTTGCGTGTTTACTATGTGTCTATCGCATCTTCATTTTCGCATTGGCATTTGTCGGCTTAATCGTCACCTCACCCCAAAATTTCCCTGAAAAACCTAAAACACTGCAATTTATCTACAGTATACCATTTGGTTTGTAATGTGGCAATTCCAATAATCTATAAGTGATTTTTTCCCTTATGGGGAACAGGGCCCTACATTACACAATCACCCATTTCCTTCCCACAATCCCTTGTGACCATTGTGCGGACTCATGTCAGCCTGGTGGTATTTACGATATAAAGGTCTATATGCCTGCCACCGACCTTCATAGTTCATAAGGCTGTTTCATGTTCCAATTGCGCATGCGCAGTAGAGCGCCCTCTGTAGGCCACACTAACTTCAGACACTAACAACATACCCATTCTAGCACATGGCTTATTAAAAAAGTCTGAAGACCCAACAGAAATATTAAATTTCACCCTTCAAATGGCCACAAAAATACTAGATACATGTACGCCACATGAGATACACGTAGAGTTCCACTTCCAGGATTAAGATGGAGATACTGAGGTTTACTTCGATCCAGACCAAAAGTGGAATTTCCCATTCAATTCCGAGGGACACTCGTCATTGCAGCATAGCACCAGCCATTTTCTCCTGGCCATTTGCTTGTGACCTCATATTCTAGTGAGAAGTCATGTCATACCATGCCTACACTCTGTACAGATGCATTCATCTGAGTCATGCCAATACGCTATGCAAAGTCATGAATGAATGCAGAGTGTAGGCATATAGCGCATTTGTATCACCGCCATGACATGACTTCTCACAAGAATATGAGGTCAATGGTCGAGTTGTCTTTTCACCCGACCAGTGCACGGCCACAGTCAAGCCTCTTTTTGTTATAAAACATCATTGCAAAGTCACTATTTGACAAATGTAAAGAATTATTAATTTGTACAGAATGTTAGATAACTGACCAACTGATTCAGGTATAATTTCAAACAGTTCGTGAATTGAGTGCATGTACAGTTGAAAAAAAACCTTCACCTTTTACCTGAACTATTTTCTTTCTTTATCAAGCATGGTGATAAGACACATCCTGCGATTCTTTCGTTTAAGTGGGTATGTGGTACCCATCTCATTGGTCACTGTGGCAACCATGGGTTCCTTTGGCATGTGGCTGAATCAAAACAGTAAGAGCATCAAGTCCAGCTGGTCAGCATTTGGTCCCGTCAGATTCGGAAGAGCATTCTTCAGTGTATGTAAAACTTTGAAACAAAAGGACTTAATCTTCTTAAGGTTCAGAATCATTGCTAGTTTTTCCAAAAATGTAGAGGCAGTGACTAAAGAGACTGCCTTGAATGGTTTTAACCCTCCTATACTTATAACTATCACAGCCTATCAAAAACTCTTAACACCAACTCTCACAGTTTGTGTGTGTTTCAATCAGTGTTGTAGTCGAGACCATTTCAAGACCAGGCACAAGACCATTCACAAGACCAGGCATAAACCATGACAAAGGAATGCTTTTGTTACAGTTCATTTGAATAGCTTAAGACTTGGATTAAGACTGCTGGTCTTGTGCTGGTCTTGTGCTGGTCTTGTGCTGGTCTTGTGCTGGTCTTGTGCTGGTCTTGTGCTGGTCTTGTGCTGGTCTTGTGCTGGTCTTGTGCTGGTCTTGTGCTGGTCTTGTGCTGGTCTTGTGCTGGTCTTGTGCTGGTCTTGTGCTGGTCTTGTGCTGGTCTTGCAGGGTCTTGCAGGGTCTTGCAGGGTCTTGCAGGGTTTTGCAGGGTCTTGTGTGGTCTTGTGATGGTCTTGACTACAACACTGGTTTCAATCTGTCATTTGATAGGTTTTGATCTGTACAGCAGCTGGGCCGATTTTGGCACTGAGAACAGGATGGTTTTAAGAGAAATGAAAAACGGATATGTTTTAAAATTCTGTACTGGAATTAAATGACAGTTCCTTGATAACCTCTTTCGATTTAGAGCATCGATTTAGCATATAGACAAAATGCATATTTAATTCACCCTTTTCATAAACCCCCGACAAAGATGTCACCTGTTGAGCATTACTGCCAGATGTGCAACATTGAATCTCCCACAAAGCACGGAAGTGTTCATGACAACCATATAGCCACAGTTTGAAAAAGACCACTTGGCCGATTGTCCTCTATACACGCATTCCTGAGTATACTCAATCCATTCATGTTTCATTTATTGTTCTTGAATGGGAGTGTAATGAATAGATGGAGCTTTTTCAAACAAAGCTTTCATTCACACAAAGGGTTGCTCTAAGTGTGATGAATAGGACCACATACTGTATTCAGTGTGGTGCCTATTGTTTGCGTTTACACTTGGCTGCATAACCCATTCTTGGCATACCATCCCCCATCAATAACAGAGGGACACAAGGGGTTAAGAAATCATACATTCTGGGATACTTGGTGCCCCAGACCTAGTTTTAAGGGTAATTTAGTGATTACTTTTTCTTGCCGATTATTAAGATAGTGGATTACAATATGCATTTGGTCAGTCTCTACTCTAAATTGACAAGTTTAGAGTATAGATCATCTGTATTCAGTCTACACCCTTTGAATACAGTGTGTTTTAGAGCTAGCTTAGAGGGTATAATTGATTTCTGTGTAGGGCATGGGCCTACATTCAGAGAACTTGAACTGCATCTGTTGACTGCTGTTTATGAAGTGAAGAAAGTCTCAGTATAAAAGTAGAGGCTCTCCCACCCAACCCCCTTCAAAATATAATGATTGGGCAAACAAGTACAAACACAAGAGTTCAAATTTGTGCATCATGTACATGTGCTACATGGTAGCCGTGCATCTATAATGCAGAGAATATTGTCCAGGTGTAATCTTATTTCCCCAGTTTAACATTTCCCCAAGATTTACAGATAATTTTTACATCCTTTAAAGTAATTGTTAGAGGTTCAGACTGGTACAAGTTTAATGACGGTAATTTTTCCTTCTTAAAGATACCTGCTTTGGTATCTATCTTGCCCTGCATGGCATCATGTTTGTTCTTTTCTCTTTGACTTCAACAGGCAACATCTGTGGCACTGGATTATAAATTCACGTTGTTTGGTTTGGACACAGAGTCCGAAAGATACAAGGAGCTCAAATCAAAGGTGCGTCTATCTTTTGAAAGGAATTGCTATTATATAGCACATAAGGGAGCATGTCAATAACTTGGAACATTTGCACGATTCCACTGGGAAAATAGCCTGTTCAGGTCAGGAACACACGCTATTCCCACCGGAAATGTTGGTCTATTTATTAGTCTTAATGAATTTGAAATTTGTTAGAAAGGTATTTGAAAAGCTTATCTGCATTGTTGGCGATAGGGTCATATGTCTGAGAAAGGTGCCAAAAATTAAAAGAGAAAGTCATTCTGTTAATTGCATAGTTTTCACCCTCTCTTGATCTCCTTGCAACAGTGTTCATCACCTTGTGCATTTATACGCGTGCATTATGGGTCTTCGGTCATTCGGTATAACTTGTCATTGTGCACATGCACAGTTGAAATACTGAACTGGTTTATTGCACAGAGAAAGCCACTTTGTCAAAATTTGTCATTAACCCTAACCCTGCTAAATCCCACAAAATCCAACAAGGGTAAAAAGCTGTTGTACATATGTAATTTGGTGGATCAGTCAACACAAACTATGTGGTGTGTTGGATATTGTTGTATTCAGTAGCAGCTAATACCAGTTGGATTTTGTCATATTTGTCAGGGTGGAAGCTAATTGCCTGTTGGATTTTGTTGTATTTAGCAGGGAGGTGGAAGTAGACTTCTAGTAAACCTTTAGTTGGATTTTGTTGGATTTTGTTGGATTTAGCAGGGCTCATACAAACAAATACAGTTGTATTTTGTTGGATTTTAGCTGCAAAATGCCAAGGCTGGTGTGTAGGTGGTCAACTGCAGAATCGGAAAGATTTTACTTTAATACCTCCCACCAAAATCGGTCAGAACAGCAAAATCTTTGATAACAACTATCTAAGTATGTGGCACAACCTGTTATTTTCAGATTGATGTCAGCAGAATCTGTGAAAATGAGGCAGAAATTAACATGTATGCAAACACTTTGAGCGGACCATACACTGTGCAAAGAACATATAAGTTTCTAACACAGAAAACACAAACATTCTTGCCCTATATTGCACGAAAATTTCCCAACTAAATTCTCAAATTTAAAAGTTGTGCCAAGTGTTTTTACAATTCTGAACACAGACGGGTGGTTATTTTCCAAGATTTGCTGTTCCTAACTGATTTTGGTGAGGGTATTAAAGTAAAATCTTTCCGCAGAATCCAACAAAATTTGCTATTTGATTTTTTGTATTTAGCAGGCTCGTCATTTCAGTTTTGCTAGAAATTGTTGGATTTAGCAGCCGTCATATAAATAAAACCTTGAAGGTGGTTAGGGTTAACATAGTCTTCTCGTTTAAATCTGGAGGTCCACCTGCGTTCTGCCCAACGACTCTACCGCCTCTGCTGCAAGAATGGCGGTGTCTTCATTAAGGCAGGGCAGCATGTAGGTGCTCTGGATTACCTACTACCCAAGGAATATGTGGAGACGATGAAAGTGCTTCACAATGACGCCCCCTGCAGTGAGCTGGAAGACATTAAGAGAGTCGTGGAGGAGGACCTTGGATTCAAGGTGTTTTTTTTTTAATAAAAAATATGTTAGAGAAAAATATTTAGAAGGACATTTTTTGTTGAAAAGCACAGACAGTACAACTTTTAATTTAATTTACTAGTCTCCAACTATGAACAAAACACAAATAATTTGGGGAGCTAACCAGGAGAAAAAAAATTATTCTATCAAATAGGATACTGAAGCTTTCTCTTCTAAAAAAGATGGCATTACTGTTGAATATTAACACGTCACCCATTATAAATGCCCACAAAAAATAGACCTTGAATATGTATTTTATCTGAAAGCAGGCTTTTTCATAAGTTTGTTTTATGGTCCGTTTTAGACTATATCTTACATCCTAGGCCTTAAACCTAACCGACACCAAACAAGCATAAAACACACTCATGATCATGGAAAGGCAGCTTGATAGTGACATCTGGGGTAAACTTGATGATGACCTATTAATCATCAGGTAGATGAAGTGTTCTTGGACTTCTCCGATGAGCCAATAGGCACTGCTTCTCTGGCCCAAGTGCACCGTGCCAAGCTTCGGGATGGGAGGTCAGTTGCGGTCAAAGTTCAACACCCCTATGTCAAGGCCTACTCGGATGTGGACATGAAAACCATAGATGTAAGCCACCTTTACAAGCATAAACAGTACTGGTGTTAGTGTGCTAGCGGACTAACTGTTTTCCAAGATCACCAGAAAGGGGTTCACAGTTCTGAAAAGAATCAGTTTAGTCAAACGATTGACCTTATAATTATTCAGTTATTCAAGCCGTCTGGCTTCCCATTCATCAGCAAGGTTTGAGGGTAAGGAATGTGGCGCCGCAAAGAAAAACAGTGGTACCGCAATCAATACCGTATGTGGACAATTTGAAATTCTCCCTTGTAGTTTAAAACAGCTTTATTGCGCAGTCACATTTGATCCTACTGAAGTTCATTTCTTGTAGTTTCTCCTGCACGCTGCAGCCCGTCTCTTCCCTGAGTTTGAGTTGTTGTGGTTGAGTGAGGAGATGCAGAAGAAGCTACCCATTGAGCTGGACTTCCTGCAAGAAGGTCGTAATGCTGAGAAGGCTGCCCACCTGCTCAGCCACTTTAAGTTCCTCAAAGTGGGTACTTGCACATCTCTTAATCTCTCATCAGTATATGTGCAATGCAAGGTGGATGTTTATGTCATATGTACATCAATGCATGATGACTGTGACACCTGTAATGCCTGTAAAATCAAAATCTGACCTTACTTTTTTCTAGGGCTGTGCATCCAAACCGGGTACCCGAGCACCTGTCAGAAACTGGTTCCAGATTATGGAATCTAGTACCCGTAACCGAAATAACATATCACTTAGTAATTTCTCAGACCATGAAAAAGAAAGTTTTTGAATGTCATATGTGGGTAATTTTCGAAATGAAAACCAGGGTACATGGAAAAAAACAAAACAGATAAATGTTTATGATGCTTGCGAAAATGCAGTTTACACCATAAAGCTACAGAGCTCACTGTACACACTTGCATCTGGCTGCATTGATGCACCGATGTGGTAGTATTAACCCTATAACCTTCCCTAACCTGCCAAAATCAAACACCCCTTTGTGTTGAATTTTGTGTGATTGGGTACTGTAGAGCCTTGGCACCATCACTTTGCATGGGACTTGATGCCCTGATTTTGTCTAAGTACAAAGAATGTGCCATTGGTTTACTACACAGTGTTGGAGTTTGTGTGGTTAGGGAAGGATTCTAGTAAAAAGGCTTGGGCTGTTAGGGTTAATGGGCAGACCTTTATGAACAATATGAACAGCAATTTCCAAGATTTAATTTTTGGGATTGGCTTTCTTTAATGGGTACCCAGGTACCCATGCTTTTTTCAATTGGGTACATGATTCCTCTACTACCCATGAATGCACACCCCTACTTTTTTCAATAAAACTATGCCAAACCAGTCACATTTTTGGCTTTGAACAAAGTTCTTTTAGGGATTTGAGGTAGTTCTACAGTAATTTTAAGGGACCAGATTCCCCAAAATTGGCAAGGCTGATAGTCCAACAATTTTAGCCCCCCATTAATCCTCCTGCTATTCTGAAAGTTTTGGGCCAGGAAGCTCAATAATGTTGAAATCTACTCTCGATTATCATACTTAAGCTTGAATTGAATCTTTCGAATAGCATCAGTTGGCATGTACTTATTCTTCATCGTGACATGATACTGTATGAAGTGTTTCACTGTTTCCAGGTTCCAAAAGTGTACTGGAATTTGTCAACAACCAGAGTACTGACAATGGAATACTGCCAAGGTGGAAGGGTGAATGATGCGGAATATATGAAACAACATCAGATCAGTGTCAATAAGGTAAGACTTATTACAGGCACGTTGTTTGACGGCAACAAATATTAAGTGCTTTGTTGTGGTACAAGGAACACATGGCACCTAAGGCAAAACTGAGGGTACTGTACTTTGTCCTTGAGGGTGTTAAAAGCCTGTCTCATGTCACAGCAGTCATCGTTGACCCCTTGCATCTGGCTGTGATGGGGTGCTGTGGTATGCCATGATCGGGGCTGTGCAGCCAAACGGCAAAAAATAGGTATTACACTAAGTAGAGTGTTTTTTTAAATTGTATTTTCAAAGTGAGCAAAGAAAACTGGCAGGAGCTGGATTTGAACCTGCCACCTCCGGAATACCGTACCAATGCTCTACCAACTAAGCTATATCTTGCCCCCCCACGAACAAAGACACAGACAATTTGGGAGACCGCCAACATAGGGCAAGACAGCTCAGTTGGTAGAGCACCGGTATGGTATTCCGAAGGTGACAGGTTCAGATCCCACTCCTGCCAGTTTTTGTTCACTTAGAGAAAGGTGTGGTATAAAATCATTACAAAATCATTATTGCGCAATGATATTTTGATAATATAGGTTTTTGAATCAAACAATTCTTTGCCTGACAGGTGACTCAAGACCTAGGCAAGATGTACAGTGAGATGATATTTGTTCATGGCTTCGTGCACTGTGACCCCCACCCTGGCAACGTCCTGGTTAGAAAGACATCCCAAAGTCATCCTGAAATTGTCCTGTTGGACCACGGACTCTACCAGGTATCTCTTTTCATTGTCATTGTCATTGTCTTTGAGGATGAATTCTTTTGTTTACATTTTAAAATTGAAATCACCCAATACAAGGCTACAAGCCACTCTAGGTAAGGGGTTACGATCAGAGGCGGTAGATAGAGTTGGCCACATTTTGAATTGCCAACCCTACCACCCTTACGGTTTTCCTGGCCCAGATCTAAATAGGGGATAACTCTTCAACTATCAGTGAGACCAACTTACCTCCCCCCTAGGAAAGATGAAGTTACATCAGGGTGATGTACAAATATCTGAGTAGGGTCCTTGCTCTTCCCTGCGGTTTGACACTTCCCGACATATAGTTCCATCTTCAAAACGAATTCTACATTTGTCATTGATTGTATGGTAGTCATTGCCACATTAGACTGCAATGAGGCCCAGTTCCATAGGGTGGTTTAACGGTTAGCAGAGAAGTTGCAGAATTTGCTTCAGCAATAGTGCATTTCAGGACTAGTCTTGCTCATGCTTGCAATTTTTAGCAAATTCCAACTGTCACCTTCAGCCAATCTTCACTCTGAATGTTTCACAACGTCATTTGTTTCACGTTCATATTTGTGTTTGGCTTTTTTACAAAGATGTTAGGCCAGGGATCTGAAATGACAATAGGTACCACACAATCAGACTCCAGCCTTGGTGGTGGAGTGGTTGTCGATTCAAGCCCCAGCCAGGTATGCCTGTGAAGTTTTAGTCACCAGCTCATAGAAAGTACCGAGAATGCAGCGCTAATAATCAGTGATGTGGTCGAGACCATTCACAAGACCATTCACAAGACCATTCACAAGACCATTCACAAGACCATTCACAAGACCATTCACAAGACCAGCTTGTTACAGGCACAAGTTACAGGCATAAACCATGACAAAGGAATATTTTTATTACAGTTCATTTGAATAGCTTGAGACTTGAATTAGGGTCTTGCAGGGTCTTGCAGGGTCTTGCAGGGTCTTGCAGGGTCTTGCAGGGTCTTGCAGGGTCTTGTGATGGTCTCGTGATGGTCTCGACTACATCACTACTAATAATACTACACTGGCAAAAACCTTGTCCATACATTTTCAATCATCATGTTGTTTGTAAAAGAAAACCTGCATTAGAAATGTGCATGTGTAATTTGTAGTCTAATTTATTGAATTTGTTATCATTTTTTGGGGGGCCCGTTTCTATTTATTTTTCTTTACAGACCTTAACGGATGATTTTCGTATGAATTATGCCAATTTCTGGCAGTCCATTATCGCAGCTGACATTGATGGTATCAAGAAGTACAGCGAGGCGTTAGGGGCAGGGGACATGTATGGGCTGTTTGCCTGCATGTTAACGGCCAGAAGCTGGGACGTAGTCACAACAGGAATTGACAAAGTCACTCCGTCACAAAAAGAGGTGAGCAGGGGCGTGGCAAGCAATTTTTCTGCTGCCAGTATGACAATCAACGCCAAAAAGGGGTATGTTTCTGTGGGCAGCGGCACACCCAAAATTTCCATCCGAAGCCTTCATAAATTACTAAAAACAAAATAAAAATGTCAAAATGCTTATTTCTCATGTCTCATGTATTCATTATTGTTTCAGAACAATTTGTTTTTCTGTGAACCTGTAAGCCCTGCGTATGTTGGCAGCCATTGTAAATAGTCTCCTTGCCAATGTGTCAAATTGTACCAAATACAGAGGTGCCAGTTTCAAGAAAAGAAAACAACTTAGGCTTTTTCGGGTAAAATGTTGGGATAATTTCAGGCCTTAACATGTATAATCAGGCTTCCCTTGTCCTATTTTCATGCCCTGAACAAGAACCTCACTTATTACATTCCTACAAATGCTTGTGGGTCTCAAATTCCAAAGACTGAATGATTGAGTAATGAGCACAACATTTATTCCATCTCAGGATGAAGAAATCCAGAAGAACGTGGCCATGTACATCCCCCAGATCTCCACCCTCTTGAACCGCATCCCGAGGCAGATGCTGCTCCTCCTCAAGACCAACGACCTGCTGCGGGGCATCGAGTTCTCTCTCAGGTCCCGCAAGAGCGCGAGCTCCTTCATCAACATGTCCCGATGCTGCGTGCGAGCCTTGGCCGAGAACGACCTGAGGCTGTGCGACGGGTGGGCGTGTCGGGCCAGGGTCAGGCTCCGCCAGCAGGCCCGGCTTCTAACCATCAGCATGTACGAGATGTACATGTGGCTGATCACTACCTCTACTTACTGCTGGCTGAAGAGAACGTTATTATCAAGGATCAGTTTGCTGTCGTTATTATGCACATAGATGGCTGAATGATAAATCAGGGCCCATCATTGTGTAGAACTGCTTTGGGGTTAGCAGAAAATAATGATAATTAGAGGTTTTGCTCGTCCTGATGTGATGTTGAGCACTGCTGCTCAATGCTTTGAGATCCTGTCGGACTCGAACCCACAACCTCCTATTTCCTAGTGCAGACACTTTTACCAACTTTTGTTTGGCAACTGGTTACACATTCGTGAACAGGTGCAAACTAACTAGTCTAGTTCCCCGACCTGCAGTTTTTTTTGTTCACTGTGAAAATTCATTAAAAATTACCTAGTTAGTTTCCCTTGTGGCTTGTTTGGCCAAAATTAATATTAACCCCCTTGAGTACGGTATTTTACGGGAGACGTCGGGGTGCCGTGGCAGCTCTGGCAGCCAAACGAACCGCTACAATGTGTTTGTGCAGTCAAGCGTAACCTATACACAATAATCCAACAATGGATTGAAACTGCACAAACAGCGGCCAATGGCGTCATCCGGCCTGGTGGCACTGTTTAATCCAACAATGGATTCAAACTGCACAAACAGCGGCCAATTGCGTCATCCGGCCTGGTGGCACTGTTTAATCCAACAATGGATTCAAACTGCACAAACAGCGGCCAATTGCGTCATCCGGCCTGGTGGCACTGTTTAATAAAGGGGTTAATAAAAGTGAGAAGGGCCTTTTGTTTTGATCCTAGCAGAATCTTTCTCGAATGACACAGAAACAGAGACTCTGACAAGTCTCTGGAAACCCATTACTGCTAAAATAGCATTCATGACAACACTGATAGCAGGGGCGGATCCAGAGGGGGAGTTTGGGGAGTTGAAACCCCCCCTCCTCCCCCCTCCTCCCCCACTTGTTGCCATTTTTTGTTTTGCTTGTAAGGGCCTACGCCTAAAGTACCGTAGCAAACCAGAAAAGAAAAGCAAAACCCTGTAAAGGTTTTATTTTGCGTGTACGGGTAAGAACAACAGAAATTTAAGAGGTTAAATGGCGCCACCAACGTGGAGAAAGTCCGTCCGTCCCCCCACCCCCATGGCGAAACATTTTGGGAGTCAACTTTTTGGGCAAATGTACGAACAAAAATGTCAGACCCTGCAAACAATCCTGGATCCGCCCATGGATTGTGTCATGTTTATTAGTCTCGCCAGCTGTTAATGTTAAAATGGCTAAATAACTCTTTCTCGATATGATTACTTTAACCAGTCCGAATAATATGTGTGTGCAAGATACTAATAAATGGACTGCGCAGAGCCGCAGAAAGTTGCGACAACTTCTGACTTTGACCCAAAGATGGCCGCTCATTATGTGTACAATGAAGTGTGCGACTATTGTTTACCAATTGTCCACGTGCACTGATGCATAATCCGCCATGTTTTGTCCAATGTTTGGGACCCTTCACACCACAACTTGATCTATGGCTCTATAGGATTGTGTAGAGGATTTTTCTCCTTTTAAAGCCATATGGAAAAAAGTTCTGTTACTTTTAAGCATTTTTGTTAACGTCTCCCTGATTTAAATGTTTTTATCCTGTTCAGACTAAAACAACAAAGCCAGAAACAACTATTGGCAAAGAATAAAGAAAGTAAAAACTTTATAAACCAAAAAATGTAACAACGCACGAGTAATGATGGACGATTGTGTTATAAACTATGCAAGAATTTTCACATCTGCTCAAGCAGTGTGCTCTGTAGTCAAGTCATCTTATGCTAATTCAGATACCTGATGTGTAAGTTTTAAATATAACAATTTCACATTATTTAGGAATTGATGTGCAAAACTGGCAAAGTTAAAGGTTTAAACTTATGTACACAGGTTTGTTTGTTTTGCATGTAAACATATATATTTATTATTTGTCATTTTTGACTGGGGGGAATACATTTCATAGAAGAAGAAATGTGTGCAGCCTTCCTAGGAGTCCTCTTCTTTACTAGGTTCATAAGTGCAACTGTTTTTTGAGGAGATGAAGTACAGTAGGCATGTATGCATTCCATAGTTTGGGGAAATTAAAGATATTGCACCCTCTGGGCTCCTCTAGCTAGTCCGGGAGCCCAGCAAGGTTTATTCAAAATGTTGAGTGCAAAAGGTGGAACATGTAGTGACTGAGACACCTGTAAAATGTGATTTCCTAAGTGTCACGTGTGGTGCCTTTGGAGGGGGATCCCCTTGTTATACCCCAAAAATTCATTTTAATCAAAATGTTTAGTGCATCCCAAATTTCTTCATTAGTAGATAGCCGAAGGTTAAGTGATTAAAACCTGAATATTTATGCTATTAGCGTTGCCGTCAACCCCTCCCGTTCATTTTTGCTGATAACGTTGTAACGCGAGGATAGAGGAGAAAATGAAACCAGTTTCTGTTGATGCCTTGGTATTTGTAGAAAATGAAAATGTAACGAGAGTGATTTTAGTTAAGACTATAACTTAACCCTAACCATCCCTAACCTGCCAAAATCAAACGCCCCATTTGTGTTGAATTTTGTGTGATTGGGTACTGTAGAGCCTTGGCACCATCACTTTGCATGGGACTTGATGCCCTGATTTTGTCTAAGTACAAAGAATGTGCCATTGGTTTACTACACAGTGTTGGGGTTTGTGTGGTTGGGGAAGGATTCTAGTCAAAAGCATTGGGCTGTTAGGGTGAGCGGCGCGAAACGCGCGGAGGGGGCGGGCCGCCAACCCCTTCATGTACATTTTCGCTTATATCGTCGCAATGCACTTTTTAAAACGTGCAAAGTTGTCCCGACATGTTTGCTGACGTCTTGCAGTTATCTTTACATCGATTTCATGAAAATAGGGCACATCTCCATCACCAAATGTCCATTTCCCAAAACGGTGTCAGGTAGGCCCAAATGTTAACTTTTCCCATTGATAATGTGCATGAGAGTGGGCATGAGAACATCGACACCAAAACACTAACAGATTAAATTGAAACTTCACAGATGTTCGGAGGTTCATTTATTAGGGGTATTCAACCTTTGCTTACAAAAAATGAGTAATTATGCGAAACGCACAAATAGGGGATTTTATTGATTTATTATTCGGCATTTAGCCGGGATAGCCCACGAAAGTCTTCCGACTTATTTCCAGTGGGGTCCCATATGATAGAAGATGAGGAAGGAAGTTACAGTTTTAGACGTGGGAGGAAAACGTGGGAGGATAATTCTGGAGAAAACCCACGGAATCAGGTAAGGGACTGAAAACCCAATCCACATGTTGGCCCCAGCCGGGATTCGAACTCAGGGTCATAGTGGTGGAAGGCGAGGAAAGTACCACTACACCAACCTGGATGACTAATTAGGAAACAATAGTATGTTATGTAGACAAGTAAATGGTGTCAGTGTTATGAAATTCCCCTCACGGAATGTATATACGCCCCTCATTGACCTTAACTTGTGAATGAATGGGTCTATTTGTTTACGCGACATAAAAGTACTGGAAGTTTCTGTGCACAAATCTCGTGTACGCGCCGCTAGGTCTTTCGAGAAGCTGCAGTGTGTAAAAGTTTATTTTTAGATGTGACATAATTATGTAAGATTGTATTTAGAGGCTGGCGTCATTTGTAAGACGATTCTGGATAATTTGGTAATTTCTAGAATGTAGGAAATTCTTTATATACGGGCTAACTTCACAACAAAATTGGGACTTTAGACGGACGGAGAATTTCGTTGGGATTTTGGTTATCGAGTTCATCGAGCCTTCTTAATCGGACCTGTGATATGGAGCGTCAAAAGTGGACAACCGTATTTTCTCATTTTCTGCCAGTAGAATTTTACGTTTTTAGAAATGGCAACATCGGTTTTGAAAAAAATCAATTTTCTGCTAGCAGAAATTTAGATTTTACTTTGACGACTATCTTGGCGCCTCGAAAGTGGACAACTATTAAAAATCTCGAATTCCTATACTGACAAAATTCGTAATGCTCCAAAAGTGGCGATTGTGTAGTGTATGGCCCTGTTCCCTAGCTATTGCCAAACTAGTTAGCGACATTACAAACCAACAGGTATGCCGTAGATAAAGGGCAGGGTTTTAGTTTTGAGGGAAATTTTGAGGGTAAAGCGGCGATGAGGACGACAAAGCGCAACGCGAAAATAGCGATGGCGATCACCGCGACGCACAGTAAACACGCAAAACCGCGTTCATTCGCATAGCAACTACCGTAAAGCGCGTAAGAAAATTGCATTTTCTACCGAAATAAACTCTTCAAAATTACAAAAAACGATGTCAATAGAATTAAGAGAAGTCTGCTATAGGTTGAAAAGTAATTTTGGAATGAGAAATAATACCCTTGACTCTAATTTCGTCAAAACTTATGAGGGGCCCTACACTACACAATATCGCCCCAAAAGTGGACAACCCCGTTTTCCCATTTTTTGCTAGCAGAGATTTAGATTTTAGAAGCAGCAACACCTGTTTTTTTAAATGTCAATTTTCTGCTAGCAGAAATTTGGGATTTACTTTACGACTTTTCTTGATGCCTCAAAAGTGGACAACTAAAAATCCGTAATATTTCTGTTAGTAAATATTCGGGTTCGAGTAACCTTCAAACAAGAAGAAAGTTTCTGCGACTTGTTATGTGCTTTACAATTTTAAACAATCTTGTCAATGTTAGCTCCCTTAACAAATTTAGTCCTGCTTCAAGAATTGGCCGAAATGATCATAACCGTAAATTACAAATCCCTTTTGCCAGAACAGATTGCTTTAAGTTTTCATTTTGTCTTCGAACAGCTAGTGATTGGAAAAGGCTACCTAACCATGTCATTCAATGTACATCGTTGAACGCCTTTAAACGCTCCCTTCTGAATTTTTAACTTCTTAATTTTTGTTAATTTAACTTAATATTTTTCGTGTCTCGTTTTTTATCTTTCTTGTTGTTCTTATAGTCTGTGTTTTACTTTAGTTTTAATTCCTTTTATTCTTCTTTCCGGGGAGTGATTTTATAGTTTTGTATTTCATTTTTCTTAGTCGTATGGTGACTGTGTCTTTTTATTAGTTTTAAATTATTTTAACTTATCCGGGGAGTGATTTTGTAAGGACCCTGTGGTCTTGTTCACAACCCTTGACTTGATCAGAAATTTTATAATAAAATAATAAATATTTGCTCTTAATCCAATAATTATAATGTCAAACTTGGCCACTAATCTCTGGACCAAGCCTTATATAGGGTGTACACGTAATTTGGCCAATGGTCACCTAATGGTCAGTAGGGGTCATTTTCTTCAAAATTACAAAACGCTTCTTCTCCCACGGTCTTGATGTCGAACTTGGTCAGTTGCATCTCTGGACCAAGCCTCATAGGGTGTACACGTAATTTGGCAAATTGACCCCTACTGACCAGTTGCTGACCGTTGACCCCAAAATTTTATTACCCCAGAAGGAGCACTTAGGCCAAGGATGCATTTGACCAAGTTTGGCTAAACTTGACCTAATAGCTTCTATGAAAAGAAGCATTTTTGTGAGCGTTTCCGCATTTTCATAAAAGAACCACCGAGTGACCACATGGCCACTACCCTGAAATCTACTAAAATGATGTACGGGGTATGGGCTAAGCATGTAGGCCTACTTGACGAAATATTGTTCAAATCAGGTAAAGAATGTTGGCCAACAAAAATAATTTTACCTGTTTCAGTAAAATAAAATGACCCCTATATACGGATGACCATTAGGAGACCATTGGCCACATTACGTGTACACCCTATTTGAGCCTGGGCTTGGTCCAGTGGCCAAGTTTGACATTAATTGGATCAAGAGCAAATTAATCCGAACAGGGCCTATTTAATAACAGAAATTACGGATTAGTTGTCCACTTTTGAGGCGTCAATAAAAGTCTCAAAGTAAAACCCCAATTTCTGCTATAGCAGAAAATTTACATTTTTAGAAACAGGTGTTGCTACTTAATTCTAAAATCTGAATCTCTGCTAGCAGGAATTGGAAAACGGGGTTGTCCACTTTTGGAGCATCATGATTTTTGTCAGTAAGAATTTGAGATTTTTAGTTGTCCACTTTTGAGGCGCCGAGATAGTCGTCAAAGTAAAATCCAAATTTGTGCTAGCAGAAAATTTAGTTTTTTAAAAACCAGTGTTGCCATTTCTAAAAACCTAAAATTTTACTAGTAGAAAATGGGAAAATACGGTTGTCTACTTTTGACGGTCCATAGTTCAACGTGGAATTATAATTGATGTGATTGGGCAAATTCACAAGCTGCGCGTTAACGCGATTCGACCGCGATAGGTCAATTAGCAAAAATTCCAAACGGCTATCCTGCAAAAAATTTAAAAGAATTTGACAGATTAAGGTTCAAAGTATAATTTTCAGTCGTGTCACAAAAACTGAGAGACTCTTGGATAAGGATTTTTTTCACTGTGAAGTTAGTGGATTTTACACCGAGGTCAATGGGAGTTTATTTATGTACAGCACCATTGATCTATGGAGGAGATCAATGAACACGAATACACCCTTCTGACTATTACACTTCACACAATACAGTCCACATAGTCGTACTTTTCAATACTTCCGAGGACAATGCTTTGTGTTTCCTATTGTTCCTTTAATATAACAACCCCATAGACTAAGCACGTATTTTTACGTCTGAGGACTGATTTCAACAAAAGACCGACTTGCGAGGACAAGAAAGGTTCCTCTGTATTTTCTTTCTCCTCTTGTCCTCGAATATACACCCTTCCGTGGTTGCGCCACCAAGTGGCAGAAATTGACTAAGCTTGGTAATGGCTGCCCCCTTGTATTAAATATCGTCCGATGAACAGATGAAAGAAAAGGATAGGGTTTATTGTGGGTAAGATTTTACGGTGTTTGTGTAGTTTATGACATTTCTAGAAGGAAAACATTTCTGTTTCGGTAATCCTTACCTTTAGGACCCCGTTCCATATAAGAGAACGAAGGAGACAGTTTATGTTTCGGAACTTACCTCAATATTTTGCGAGTAGGCCTAGTAATATACAAAAATAAGTGTTACACAGTCTGTACAGGCAGGAAAAGTCACTCTGTGCTTGGAATTGTCGAGCGCAATCTGGAGTTTTGCGCAAGTTTATTGTACCCCTCATGAGCTAATTTCCCTTTGGGAAAGATTTTACCTCCCCCACCAAAATCCGTCAGGAACAGCAAATCTTGGAAAAAAAACATCCATCTCAGTCCGGGAAAAGTACGAATTCGACAACGTTGTCGTTTATAACAACCATTGTCGAATTTTAACGATTATCGTTGTCGTATTCGACAATGTTAACTTCAAATGCAAAAAGTGAAAAATTTACGCAAAAAGTGTACTTTTTGATTGCATAGTATTAATTTACAATCCTTTACCTACATTTCCATCCGCGTAAATTCAAAACTCGCCCATGCGTTTTGAAGAAATTTTCGTTTACTTTTCGCAAATCCGAAGTCTCAGCGGTATGACGCCATTTTGTTAAAAAGCGTGATCATGAGGCTCCATCCTTTTCCGATGATTTCAGTTACTGGTATTACAAAATAACACCTGGAATTCAAAAATAATTGTTTTAACTTAGAACTACAAATTTCTGACATAAATTATTAATATTAAAGAAGACTTTATTTGTGTTACAGAAATAAGCGTCATTTCAGGTGTGAGACTGCAGCGACTGCGTGACGAATAGCTTCATACATTGCGCGGGAAATATAAAAACAGAGGAATACCTACGGCCTACCCACCCGGCCGGGCGGCCTGTAACAAATGCACTTTTTGACCGCTGAAAATTGCATCCCAGACGGACTTTGACGATGATAGACACAAGGTTTTGGAAGAAGAATCACAGTAAGAAGAGGAAAACAGCAAGACGAGAGTAAAAAAATACATACATAACTCTGAAACAAAACGTTCAACCCATACAAAAATCAGTCGTACGTACGGGCCGCAACATGTGCGGACCTTTACTAATCGGCCTGTACTTGCGGTGGTGGTACGGTGATAATAAAGATCGTTTTCCCCCCTCATTTTGTCAAGATGATTTCGAAGCCAGGGGCCTAGTACTAGGTCTACATTCCTTTCAACACAGGCTTTTCTCATCAACATTTGGCAACACTCTTTTGATGGGCGCATGGGTTATTGTATTGTATGGGTTATTTTCCAGAACTATTGTACTTTTGTAGTCAGACGATAGCAACAATTGGGGTAGCCTATACGTCTAGTAATGTACCATATGTTGCTTCCAAATGATTTATCCTCTTATCAGTATCATTGAGGATATGCCCGTTTTTTTTTTTTTTTTAACATCCCAGACAAACGAATTTCTTACCTTATAGCTTGCTGACAAAAAAAAGATGTTCGCCGTGATCCTGAACTTACCTGCTCTTTGTAAAACAGCTTTCCTTTTTTGTTCATCTTGCTATTTTCTATTTTTCTGTGTATCACATCATCAAATTTAAATTTAGATGGACTACTGTTGTATTCGATGGGAATTGTGTGATCACAACTGGAAGATATCCAGGAGGATCTGGCCGTGGGTCTCGAGACCAGATCTGCCCATCAGGCCTAATCGCCAAACCCAACATATGCTGGCAAGGTCATCGGCAATTGGCCTTGCTGGCCCCATGTGCATGCCTCCAAGGATGTAGTCCAAATCGTCTAGGGACAACCTGTTATGGCAAGCTGGGAGAAGAGAACTGATCCCAAGCTAGAATGTTTTTTTGTTGCTTTCCTTGTTTTGGAAGTTACAAATAAATCAGTTCAGAATTATTCATTTATGCTATATAATTTCCCCAAATTGATAAATAATTCATATAAAGCACAAATTGGTAGAGACATTGATTTCTATTTCAGCTATTCATCTGAATTTGCAGACATCAAGTTACACAGAGTAAGAGTACAGGAAACAGCCTCTCCCTGCTTTAAAAGGAATGATAGGCCCTACTCCACGCACCTGATTCAGCCATGTAGGCCTACATGAAAGGACATTGACAACAAGTGTCAATAATTTGATTAACAATTCAATAGAAACTAGACTTTTTTTATGAAGCAAAGGTCCGAAAAGCGTCCCATAATAATTGTCTGCATTTTCGGAAAACCAAATGCTTTTTTATTTAAAGCAAAGTTCTGTAAAGTTCTAACATTGGTTTTTTTTTATTATTTTTATTTTTTTAATAAAACCTTTTTCTTAAAAAGCAAAGTTCTCTCGTCTCCATTACTGTTTTCCTCTAACCAAGACAAAATAGACCTATGGTACCGGTAGCATATCCTTGATTCCTTTAGAAATAGAAAATACTACATTAAGAAAGGGTACTACAACACGCAAAGTTTCAACATAACACCCATTTTAATGTTCCAAAATCGGACAGGTTTCAGTTTGCAGACACTATTCATAAAAAAACTTCAATATAATAATTATATACAAGTGGAATAACTGTTTATCCTTTTGCAACATATCAGTTAGATTGTTTTCCAATGCCTCTAACTGTAAACATTATATGCAAAGACTTTTACCGACAAGAAACCACTTTATAATGCAACACATAAATCTGTATTAAAATGACCTTTTTACTTTTCAAACAATCATTTTGAATAAAAAACGTTTTTGCAACTCTGTATCACATTATTCCAACCCCGCCCCTCTTCTCTGAATGTATTGTTAATGTCCCGTAGCGTAGCCTCTACCGGGCGTGGTCCTTTTTTTTCTCCAGTGCCTTTCTTGAGCAAACTTCTCCCCTGAAATTTCACAAAAAATTAAATGTCATCAAGCTCGATCTATATACTGAAAATGTTCGTTCATAAGTTTTGAGTTTACCTATACCCACTACCAAGTTACCAGAAATTAATTTTGCCGTAATTTTCAGATTTTTTTTTTTATGAGTGCACAATGATTCAATGCCTTTTAAAATGTGTCAAAAAATATTTAAAAAAATTTCCCGTCTGTTTGTTTGTTACAAAATAATTTTCAGACAAACTTGTACTTTTTTTTGTAGTTGGGTTTGTGAGTGTAGATACAAAATAATGGTTTATCAGAAGTGATAAAGAAATTGTCAAGAATTTACTAAGATTTTGTCAAGTCTATACGCAGCTAGGCCTATTCAATTTCTGGATGCAGCTAAGTGTTCACAATTAGAATTCAACAGTAAGCATTAACATGATTAAGGTAAAAGTACCAGTATTTGACTGAATGAATGTGATGTTTGGCAACAAAGAGGTTTTGGCAACATTGCATGAGCAAAATTGACGGAAACGGCCGAAACGCCGAAGAACGCAACGCTATGGGGAATCCACTCTAAGGTACACCGGAAGTTGTCAAATACGACAATGGTTGTTAAAAACGACAACGTTGTCGAATTCGTACTTTTCCCGGACTGATCTGTATTCAGAATTGTCTAAACACTTCTTGGCACCCCAATCCTCCAAAATCCTCCTTGCACTTGCAGTTTTGGAGGATTTTGGAGGATTGAGGATGAATGGAATTTAAAAAAAAAGAGGATTTTGGAGGATTGAGGATGAATGGTGTTTCAAGCAAGGAGGATTTGATTGAGGATGAATGGTATTTCAAGAAAAAGAGGATTTTGGAGGATTGAGGATGAATTAAAGGCAAGCACAGGAGGATTTTGAAGGATTGAGGATGAATGTATTTTTTGGGGCAGGGCAATCAGAGGATTTTGGAGGATTGAGGATGGTTCCTAGCAAAAAGGCTCTAGGGGGTTAGGGTTAAATCTGAGAATTGTAATAGTTGGGAAATTTTCGTGCAATTATAGGGGAAGAAAGTTTGTGTTTTCTGTGTTAAATATTCTTGACAGTGTATGGTCACTCCAAATGTTTACACATGTAATTTCTGCCTCATTTTCACAGATTCTGCCGACATATATCTTGACATAACAGGTTGTGCCACATATTTAGATAGTTGTAACCAAGGAGGGTTAATTATTTTGCATGATTTTACTGTTCTTGACCGATTTTGGTGGGGGTATTAAAGTAAAATCTTTCCGGGGAGTACAATAAACTTGCGCGAAACTCCAGATTGCGCTCGACAGAATCATCCAAATAGTTAGCTAAGATATCATGTTGAATATGAGCAAGCTTAATTTTGTGGAAAGAATTAGGCAGGGTTTTGATTTATGAGGGACATTTTGGGGTAAAACGGCAACGTCTCTGACTGCAAAAAAAAGTTAATCTGAAGAAAAAAAGACTGCTTTAGCCTGCAAAAGTCACTTTGGTACTGTAAAGTCATCTGCAAAAGACAGTTTTAAACGGAACTCCTAAAAAATAATAGAGGTGTCCTAAAGGTAATGATTATCTCCGTTTCATTTCTGTTCTTTGAATGCTATGATTGGTTGAAGTTAAGCCGCATAAGGTGCACATGTGGAATTCCATATATGCCATTTCAAACGTCGCCCTTCAAAACTTCGAGCGTTGCCCTTTAAAACTTTGAGCGTCGCCCACCGCCCTACCCTTCAAAACATCGAGCGTCGCCTATCGAGTGTCGCCCTTCAAAATGTCGAGTGTCACCCTTTAAAACGTCGCCCGTCGCTCTTCAAAACGTCGCCTTAAAGACCTTAGTGAGTTTGACCTTTAATGATGACAACAAAGCGAAGTCGTGTTCTTTGCGCAAGTCCCCCTTTTGGGATTACTGGTCAGTGCGACAAGACATAATTTGTTATGTGACACATGATGACAAGTGAAAAGTGGAAGCTGCAGTGGAAGCCCAAGCCCTGCCCCGTGCACAAACGTACAAGGCAACATTCGCTCGCATGCGCATTCTCCTTAAACTCTTGACCGTCTGATGCGACGCTCGACGTTTTTGAAGGTCGACGTTTGAAATGGCAAATATGGAATTCCATATGCACGGGATATCACCTTTACCCGCTAGTTCTTGTGATATAATATGACTATTACACTTTACACAATACAGTCCACATAGTCGTACTTTCCCAATACTTCCGAGGACAATGCTTTGCGTTTCCTATTGTTCCTTTAATATAACCAACCCCATAGACTAAGCACGTATTTTTACGTCTGAGGACTGATTTCAACAAAAGACCGACTTGCGAGGACAAGAAAGGTTCCTCTGTATTTTCTTTCTCTTGTCCTCGGATGTGTGTGTATATATGTACGTGTCGACATTCGTATGGCATGTCTGTTATTAATGGGGTGCTGGTATGCCATACGGGCTTTTGCAGCCAAGCATAATTAATGCAAACAATAAGCAAACAATGGATTGAATGCATGCACGAATGCGCATATAGATGACAACCGACCAGGTGGTCTTTTTCAAACCGCTGCTATGGCCGTTGTCCGTATTGAATGGGTTAATGATAACATGTGAATATGAAAACAATTACCAGAAAACATAAAATTGGCTACACAGATCACCAGTCTCTTTGTATAGTCTGATTTTCAGATTCAATTAATATACTGAAGACCCATTATTTCTAAGTAAGCATGCGCTATGCACAGGAACAATTCCACTGACAGCCTTTAGCAAAACATTTTTTCTTCTAATCCCAGGATGTAAGTCCACAGAAACAAAATGAACAGGGAAGACACTGACGGTGATGTCCAGCTGTCGTGGTTGGGGAGGCAGCAGAAAGCGTTCCGGGAAGAGGTTAACAATTTTGATTTGGAGGACTGTGGGAGCTGCAGATTTATCGGCGGAGGGAGCTTGATAGGGGCCGGACTGTACGTCGCCTATGTGGGGAACCGTCGAGGGTTAGGCCGAAAGTGGGGCTTTATACCGTCTACTATGGCTGCTTCAGGTGCGTTGCTTGTAAGAGATTTGAATAATTTCTATAACCTTAGTCCAGGGCTAATATTAACTAGGCTGTAAATTGGAAGAGAGATTTTCTCGTTTGCCCTTTCCTGACATAATATATGAAGCACTGCATGCTAGGTGCTTTCCGAGAGGCGAGAGCCTGTGTGAAAAAATTCACAGGCTTACTCGGGCGGGATTCCAACCCACGACTTCCTGCTTACTAGTGCAGTTATCTTAACCACTCGATTCCAACTTGTCAATTAATGATTGAAAATTGGTCAAGTGAATGAAAATAAACAAGGCAGACTTGCATTCAAAGTGCGAAATGAGACATAAAAAAATAGTGCCTGATAACTTGGAAGAAAAATCATTGGCCCACTGGTCTAGTTTAGGTCTTGGAGTTTGCTAAATCAATGCCTAAAATACTGGTTCCACTGGTCCACTGCGAATTTCAGGCACTGTAGTCGGTATTTTGACAACCTTAGAGCTCAAAATGTGAACTTGTTTTAGACGTGATAGTTTAGAAACAATTGAGTTTCCCCGGTTCTTTTCAGAACCAAATTCACAAAAGAGAGAGTTGCCACATGGAGCTACCGAAAATCTTGATCTTTAAATTGCTACATTCACCATGCAAACCTTCAAATCTAATCAGGTTTAGGTGCCATTATGCAGATGCAGTTAATACCTCTGTTGCTCAATCTCTGTCTGTCTGTCTCTCTGTCTCTCTGGATATCTTCAGCTATGCTAACTCTAGGGTTGATGAGGCTCGCCGGCTTTAATCCCTTCTCATCCAGCGGACGGTCAGTTGGAATCGATGCCTTGGAGCCCCTCAGCGAAATGATAGCCAAGACCCGAACGAAATCAGAATTGTGGAAGAAGAAACAGGCGGAGGCACAGCAATCAATGGAAAAGTCAGACCATATGGGAAAGCTGCAAGACGTAGAACAGATAGGGCAGCAGAAGCAGCGAGAATGTACACAGCAAGATAGGGACCTGAATGCATCCAAGGACACGGCTCAGCTACACAAGACAGAACCAGGACCAGGTGCGAAAAAACACTTTTGAAAGTGGGGGGGCCAAAGCAGCATCGGTGCAGGCTGGCTGCCGCCCTTTTTTCTGTTTTTCTTTATGCGGAACTGCCAAAAATGGGGGGACCAATGGCCCCCTTTTCCACTGCCAGTACCTTGGACAGCATTTTAAAATTCTGATGAGTGTCAGTGATATCTCCTGGATGTTGCTTTGTGTCTTCAACTTACATGTATGGTTTCTACCATGTTTGTATTGATACTATTTGCATTTTACAGAGTGTATCAAAGAAATGGTAATCCAAAAACAATGGGCTGTTATATTAAAGTTACGGACTTGATCACTGTAAATGTGGTTGCATCATAAACAGGGTTCAACTTTCATTTAAAGAGCATCTCCAATGATTCCTAACTTTTCTTAGGTTTCAATTTAATTGAGAAGAGCTGTGTCAAATAAAACAGATACTTGTCAAGATCCCCATCTTTGACGCTGGTTTTTATGGTAAAAAGAAAATGAATTTTTGTTGCCTTTCTTTCTGCGAGTCTATCCAAGGAGCGTGACGTCAAAGCTCATTTACATCTAATGAATATATATTTCTGACGTTACCGGTGAGCATGCATCAATGCGATATGTACATAACACGCATGCGGCTTTCTCCGGTACTACATCATATTTTTTCAACAGCGCCACCAGCGGCCAATTTGTGGAAATTCAAAAGAAAATGGTAATAATTTCTCGCAAAATAACACAACATTGAGACGCAAAACAAACATAATTTTGTAATGAACATGTAATTTATTATATATTTAACACAATAACATTTAGTTGTATCGTAAAAATTGGGTGTGATCCCTGGCTATACGGCATTCTGGGTTTATGACTTCTGACTAGCGCCCACCCGAACAAAGATACTGACAATTTGGGAGACCGCCAACATAGCTCAGTTGGTAGAGCGCCGGTACGGTAACCCGGAGGTCGCAGGTTCGAATCCCGCTCCTGCCAGTTTTTTTGTTAACTTTGAAAATGTATTTTGTTTGACGAATTATAAGTTAAAAAGTCATATCATTGAGTGATCCCCACAATGTCGCTTCGAAAGGATGCCTGAAAATCATTGGCCTAATGCTGTGAATGCATTCTGGCAATAACTAATGGACCTATGAAGTTAACTCGTTTGCAAAGTGGGACATGTGGATATATTGTAGTATACGGCTTCTCCGACAAAATGTACTTTGTACATAGATGCTAATTTTGCGGATTATTTTTTACTTCATATAAGAGACCTAAAGGAAACCATTGTTATTTCCTTGCGAGTGTGAAAAACGTGTAAAAAAAATGACGTGATTCCATGCCCACCTGGCTGCACAAATTCAACATGGTCCACTATTTCTTTTGGGGGGGGGGGGGGCATTTGAAGAACAGTGCTTCTCATGATGTCGAGTTTAAGTTTATATGTGCTACAATCTAGCAGTGGCGAGACTGGGCATTAGGCCAACTTGCAAAAAGATGGTTTTTAGCCATTGTTTTGAAATCAGTGGTCACTCATCTATGGATGCCAGGAAGGTGTTAATTAGCCTTTTTGAGATTATGGGGGGACACAATAGGAGAGCACTATCTGATTTGGGTAAACCTTTTGTGCCATAAAAAAGGCTAATGGAAAGTTGATGAACTGCCCTTCATGAATCATGTTAATAGTTTTCAAATATATAATTCTAACATGATACATGTGATAAGGGGAGGGGGGTGGGGCCGAGGTGTATTCCTTACAGTTTGAGCTGGGGAGTGATAATCATCCCCAATTTGTCAACACCATGAAAGAAAAAGTGTCACTTTATTTATTTGCCTTGCTCTCTGAATATTATGCTAGATAAGTTTTGAAGATTTGCATAGTGAGGTTGACCGTTTCGTCTAAAAAAAAAAAAACCAACGAACACAAAAATTAATTTCCCAGGGGTGAAATTTGTCAGGATTTTTCGTCGGGATTTTAGAATTTTTTAACGAATCTCTTTTGCAATCTGAAATTCCCGAGGTGTTGTCTTAAAGGTGTTTTTACCTATAAAAATTGATATTTTAGAGGGTGCCTTTAGGCAATTACAAACTATACGTTGATCTGGGGTCCTCGTGGATTTTTCATTTTTGGCCAATCTCATCCCCGATTTTCACATGGTGTTACCGCAGACCTTCACTGTATTATCGTGCTAGTCATTAATACTCTTCATATCAGTGTAAACCTGTTTGAAAAGCACCCCCAGCTCTTACTTTTCTTGAAAACGACAGCACAGCAGGTGCCATGATTTCACAGGATGCTTGAGACTAATATTTACTTACAGTATGGTAAGGTATTTCGTAATAGTTCAGTAATTTTCTTTTTGGAGGTTTGCAAATGATGTATACTACATTTAACCCTACTGGCCCCAAATTTCAATATGAAATTTTACACATTTTGGGTTAATAAGGTAAGAATTTGGAGTGTCTCGCTCCTAATTCAAAATTTGAAACTTCTGTTTGAAATTTAATTGTTTCAAACTTTGTTTCAAATGTCATTGGAAAGCTTATTGCATTTACTTATCTAATGGTAATAAATCAGCAGTTAATTTTTTCACAGAACTTTTTATAATAACACCAAAACATTAAATCGGGGTAACTTTAGTATCAAAATTAAATTGATAGGATTTCCGTGGTTACCATAGAAACCAATGTAAAGACTATGGTAACCTTGAATTTGAGCTGCTTATGCGGAAATACATGTATGTAGACAAACATAATTATGGATTTTTTTTTACATTTTTGGGCTGGAAAGATAAGGTTTCCGTCACATTTGGGGGAAAAAAAAAAAATCCCCAAAACAATTGACCAAAAAGTGAGTTATAGTGCCCCAAGCGGTGACCTTGGATGTAAGAAAAAAATGCATTCTGATGATAGTTAATTATACAAATAATATGTACATCTATGCATTAATTTTGAAGGCATTTGAATGAAAATTAGAAACTAAAATGGCAAAAAATTATTAAAACATCCTTTTGCGTTCACTGCAGTGCAACCAATGTTGTATATATACATGTACCACCCAATCTGCCAATTTTGAGGTGGGCACCGGCCAAAGCACATGGAATTTACGGAAGGGGCACACAGTGTCCCGAGGAGGTCCGAAAAAGCCCAGTCCTGATAAGACTTTTTGTATCAGCTCCACAGAAAAAATTGACATTTTGGTATGCTGTCTTCTACTAAAAAGTCCCTGGCCCCACCCCCTACAAGCTGACTGGAGCTTAGTCTTGGTCCAGTTTGATACTAGTCAGCAAACAGTGGGCAATTTACTGGCAGTATGATTTGGTCACTGCGGTCGGTCACCATATGTAACGAATTTAGTAAAATCGATTCTCATTTTCCTAGAATCGAATAAATTGCTGAATCAATTAATATTGTTATGCAACGCCCTCACCCGTGCGAATAAGCCAGTTTGGTACCTCGATGGAGTAGTCCAGGTCAAAGGTCATTCAGGATGAAATGGTTGCCCCTTTTCAACCTGTGGACCTTGCAATGCATGATAGTTAGCAAAGTATAGTATCATCTGCTGTGCTTTTTAAAGCTGCCGTTTCAGATTTATTTTGTTTTACTAAGTTCGAGTATGGAAAATTCTGAATTGACATTGGATGATTTTCTTCGAGGGTTGAAAAAGCCAAGATGGAAAGACGTGTCGGCTGCTTTAGCTTATGCTGCTGAATACCTAAACAAACTCATGTTACCCACGGCAGGTGAGGAGAAACAATGGCATTTTAACTGGTACATGTACATGTATAGACAGTTGCTAAAATACAATGACAACATCGATCATTGAAATTGTGGTGATTTTACATATTTTCACTTGACTTTTGTGCTTACAACTTTCTTTTCCTGCAATCCAGCCCTTTCAAATCTTGTTTAATAGTACACAAGCCTGTTTAGTTTTCGCACCCGAATGTCACTTTTCAGAATACATTGTATTCCCAGAGAGGTGCTTTCCAGATGTTTGTATCAACTGACACTGAAGACTGTTCAGTTTGTGTTCAAGTGTTGCAACCTTATCCATTAACTTGTTAATTTCTCTCTGTTTGAGACAACATCCTTCACAGCTACAGTTTTCTTGGCATCGGCATTTGAAGGCATAGTCATGGTCACAATAGCTGGCTTCCGACTGACTGTCATTTATGGGGCAAGCATCAGCAGATATGCATATGTCTAATTTAGACCTTTTGGGAATAACTGTATTTTCCTGTCTGCATGGGATCCGGAGTGGCCTTCTTGATTTTCGCTTTGAGACATATGATGGAGGAGTATATCCCAGTTCCAAAATTGGGTCTGGATGACGGAGAGTTGGTTCTCCATCAGGAAAATGTTTGGAGCAAACACGACTGTCACCTCTCTGGTCTGGCTGCCAATTATGGCCATGCACATTTTTCCTGTTGACAAGTTGACTCCAACGTGAACGCGCTTGACGATCCTTTGTTTCTGTTGGAAACGGGTGCAGTGTAAATGGAGGAGGGCAGGTGCATCTTGATGTTCCCTGGTTGCAGTTATGAATTTTGCAATGAATTTCCATCCATTTCCGGAGATGGTAGGTACTGTTTCCACAGCCCACGACTGCACATATGCGCATCCTTGTGTTGAAAAGAATAAACAAAAAATGCTAAAATGTAGTACATGCATCACTACACTAAACTTATACAGTTAAAATGTCTGTTTTTTTTTAAGTGAAAAAAAGAAAACTGGCAGGAGCAGGATTTGAACCTGTGACCTCCGGAATACACTCTACCAACTGAGCTACATGTATCTTGCCCTATGATGTTGGTGGTTTTCCCTTTGTTCAGTGGGCACTGACAAATTGGGAGACCGCCAACATAGGGCAAGACAGCGCAGTTGGTAGAGCGCCGGTACAGTATGCCGGAGGTCGCAGGTTCAAATCCTGCTCCTGCCAGTTTTCTTTAAGTTGACTTTCAAAAATTGTCTACACGTTTTCTATTTCAATTCTTTCGGTTTTCTTACCAATTGGCAATTGGTTCTCTAGCAATCCCTATTTTATATAGGGCCTAATACAGAACTAAGGTTTTCACAAACCTTACAGAGAGACACATTAAAACTGCTGTGGAAGATGTGAGGCAAAGAAAATAAAAATCCTTGGAATGTTTTCGCAGGAAACAGTTGTATAAATATTTGCTTCAGCTGCTTGAGTATGCCTACGAACCTGAAGCAAATATTTATGCAACTGTTTCCTGTGAAAACAATCCGAGGATTTTTTTCTTTGCCTCATGCGTTGATATGAAAGCTGCACTCTGCACACAAGTCAATCTGATGCCCGTCTGGCAGGGTTTCTAGCCAAAATACCCTGGAGGGTTAGGGTTTTAAGGCACCCTCAGTGGACAAAATCGATGTGAAACTGCCGAGTGGCGATGGCTGCAGTCTTGGTTAAGCTAAATGTTCGTAAAATTTCACCTTTTCCAGTGACATTTCAAGGAATTGAACCTAACCTACGTACATAGCCATTATCAAGATAAGGCATATGAAATGTTGTGGCAGAAAATTTCGTTACAAAAAGCGATTGTGTAGTGTAGGGTCCCTCTTTAGTTTTGATCAAATTAAAGAGTCAAGGGTATTTTTTCTTATTCCAAAATGACTTTTTCAATCAAAAGCAGACTTCTCTTAATTTTAAACAGTTTATTGTGGTTAAAAATACGATTTTGCGTGTTTACTGTGCGTCGCGGTGATTGCCATCTTTATTTTCGCATTGCGTTTTGTCGTCTTCATCATCACTTTACCCCAAAATGTCCCTAAAACCATGCCCTTTATCTACGGCATACCTGTTGGTTTGTAATTTCTATAACTAGTTTGGCAATTCCAATAAACTAAAAGTGGATTTTTGTTTCCTTAGGAAACCGGGCACAACACTACACAACCGCCAAAACAAAACAATCGGTAAAAATCTTCCACAGCCATTTCAATATGTCTCTCTGTAAGGTTTGTTATAATTTGGAATGACCATATTAAAAGGAATGGTAGAAACATTGTAGTACTGTCTGAGTAACTTTGACCTTTTATCGCCCTTTTAAACATTTGGACATGATCTGGCGATAAGCCTGGTGCTAGCCCTACAAATAGGGCTGTAAATGGTTCCCTTTATAACTTTTGTCATTTTACTGTCACCATTAGCCCTACTCCAACGGCACCCCTACACGCTGGGATTTACAACCGGTCGACTTTGATTTGAAATATCTCCCCAAATTGTTATCGCTGAACACTTTTATATACATCATTGTATTTCTGAGATGTTAGCAATTTCTACAATATATAACAAGGCTTACTAAATGCTGAATTCGTCCGGGAGTGTGCGAGGTCTTCAAAAATGACAAATGTAAAAAAGTCTTCCAAAATGTCTAAACGTGGAGGCCGCCATCTTGTTTTCATTCATCGATACTGATCGCGGGAAGTCAGGGCACCCAGCGGCTGTAGAGACTGGTCTTGACATGAATTATGCATAATTATCATGTCATGCTAATATGCGGCTCAGCGGGTTATGAATTATGCATGTTGTTTCGTTCATGCATCCGCGCGACGTCATCATGCATAGACCAGTTTCTACAACCGCCGAGTACGGTACCCTGACTTCTCACGAAACAACCTTGTGTCATACATGACATGCTAATCATGCATAATTAATGAACAGCCCTACTAATAACAATTTTGGGGAGATATTTAAAATCAAAGTCGACCAGTTGTAAATCCCGGCCTGTAGGGGTGCTGTTGGAGTAGGGCTGTCAGTGTAATGGTTCTTGGACTTTATTTCCCTTTTATGCCGGTGACTGTTTCGTGAGTGGTACAACGGTCGCGGTACGTGTACGTGTGTAGATACATACATGTAGCCCAGGTTGGACGTCCTTACTTCATTGCATTACGCAATGTAATGGAGATACTGAGGAGTCCAACCTGGGCTAATATACATGTAGATTCAAGGTTGCACGATAAAAGTCGCGCGATAAAAGCAAGATATTCCCAACCTGCCTCCGACAATGGTCGAGCCGATATACGGAGGTCGTCATCATTGTGTGCATGCACACGAAGTGTACGGTGTGAATTCCGTCATGTGGAAAACGGGAGGATGGTGAGTAAAAGCTCAGATTTTTCGGAAATTTCTCAGTCCCATGTTCCAAAAACCATTGTTCCCAAATTTTAGAGAGATATGGATCAGCCAGGACGTGTTTTAGGGGAAGATTTGATAGAGAAGGTGGAATAAGCACTTTTACGGTAATATGCGCCGTCTTGCTTACAGGGCAAATTTACACGCGTTGCTGTGTACGCATCAATCGAAAACTTTGGCACTTCCAAGTCATCATGCGTTCATTCCAAAATGCGCTCGCGTCTAGCAACGCGTGTTCTTTTTGCCCCGTCAACAAGATGGCGCATATTACCGTGAAAGTGCAAGTGCTTATTCTGGAATAAGGTAGGCCTAGGCCTAATTCGTCTATCAAAACGCCATGCCAATTCCCATTGAGTTACGACCTCCCGAAAAGTAAGAGTGCTAGAAGGCACACGGGGGGTGCCTTCTACTAGTTTCTAGAACATGTACATGATGTATGACTAGACGTCGTCCAACCAGCTCCATGACCATGGGTCCAACCTACCCCTAGAACTATGGGGTTCCGACAGGAACCCCATAGTTCTAGGGGTAGGGTCCAACCATTGATCTCCATTATATAGACTGGATAGGACACCGCGTCATGTTTGTGCACGAATGCGCGGCCGCGCAATGGCGGCGCAAGAGGGTGGTTAAACGCGCACTGTGTGTTCGCTTTATGTACTGTCTGGAGAAGTGGATATCGAAAAAATTCTTAGCCTGATAACATTATTGGGGAGTTTAAGCGCTCCCCAAAAAATCAGTAAGAACAGTGAATTTGTTTTAATATTTGTATCACACCTGTAAGTGTAAGTCATTAGAGCAGTTGTATAATACAAATTTAATAATCGTATTGAATATTATTCTGAAATGACGTCGTATTTTAAATTCTGAGCACCCAATGTTACATGTATTATTTTATAAACTGAACACTCACAATTAAAGAGAGAATGTATCGAGGTTCATTCAAATGTAACACAATTTTACTACAAAATGGAGCACAATTAGAAAGTAAAAGGTCAAGACAAAACTCGCTGGGAAATATGAAAAACTAATAAACAATCCTTCATCCTAAGGCACAACTAAAAGACTCATCAGGGAATGCTTTTTGCACAGGGTATTTATTTTGGTGAGCTTATGGGTATGTCTCACTCGGTCTTCCTTGATTGCTGCTGTTAAAACGGGCCTCCCACACACACACATACATGTTTGTAAACACCTTCAATCGTGGACCTCCTATTTTCCCCATTTTGTTTGTATTTTGACTTTTTTGGAAGGCCTCCCATATGTAGTTTATACCAGCTACCGTAGTTACCAGGCATTTCCTATCAAGAATGCCAATAAGTATGTTATAAGCGACCGCCTCTCGTATAAATTTCTTTATTTTTAAATGTGTAAGAAGTTTCGTTTCTGTGCATTAGCCTTTTCTTTAGTTGTAACGTTATACATGTACATTGATATCAACGTTATAGACGCGCCGTTAAATAATAATCATCAGCTTACTTGTGAAAGGATATTCCCTTTTCCCGACTCAAGTTTCCATCCTTCTCTGGGCAGTTCACTCCCGCGCACACATTAACGATTGTTCTTGTCTATTTTGACCAATTCGGTTGCGAAATCTATTTTTTCCCACGAAAATGAAGAATTAAAGAGAAAAAAGTCTTCCACTTTTTCAAAAACTCCGTTTGAAAGCACACACAACGCAGTCGCGTCACGTTCGTTCTTTACCCTAGTTTAAAACGCGCACTCAGGACGGCGTTTAGACGCGGTGTCCTATCCAGTCTATAGACGAATCCGGCGACCAAAATTAGAAGCATTTACTGCGGTGGCATCACGCTCGCGTGCGTATTTTACGCACGCGCTCGATGCAGCTTTGACCAACAGGGTGTTTACAACTTGCCGCGCGCGCGACTGAAATTAAAGAACACGCGCAACCTGCACGCGAGCGCGGCACCACTGTAAAAATGGCGTCAGCGAATTCCTGTATATAATGGAGATCAATGGGTCCAACCATGGAGTAAGGAACCCTCCATAGACCTTATCGCAAATACCGCCTGGATGAGACGTGGGACGTGGGAAAGAAACGCGCACCAAAATCGCTCCTATTTCCTTCCCACAATCCCTTGTGACCATTGTGACGTCTCGACCAGGCGGTATTTGCGATATGGTCTATTCCTCCATGGTCCAACCTGGGCTAGGCATGGCCCATACTTTGTGCATATTATGGCCGAATATGTCTCTCCCCCATGAGTTACAGCATACCTTGTTGGTTCAGCCGAAATTGACAGAACTAGAAGTAGGGACCTAACAAACAACCTTGAACAGATGAGAAGTTAACGTTACTTTTGTGGGTGATGAACGCTATGACGTATGTACACGCCGCGCACACAGTCACTGTACTGTAGCTGCAGCAGTGCGTGCGCGCTGCATGCACTATGGGGGTTTTCGAAACGCTGGCTTCGGCTTGGCTTCGGCTTCGTCTCCGACTTCTAAATAACTGAGAAGCAAACAAAATGAAAATATTCTAAATGTTGGTACATGTTCTGCTTCAGGAACATTTATTCGGTTGATTATGAAAGTACAAATTAGAATACTTACATTTTGTTTGCTTCTCAGATATTCAGAAATCGGAGACGGAGCCGGAGACGGAGCCGGAGACGAAGCCGAAGCCAAGCCGAAGCCAGCGTTTCGAAAACCCCCATTATGACTGCTGAGCGCTGATTCCCGAGTGACCTCCTATCAAAAATTCACCCGTATCTTTTCGCAGATGCGCAGTTAAAATACAGGGCTGGCTTGCTCTCACAGTCACATGGCCGTCACGTGACTAGCACTGCTCCATAAATACACGTGTTGCCTTGGTGTTGAAACTTTCAAGAAATCTATGTTTGCAAAATTGCTACTTCCATCAGTGTCTGTGGGTTTAACACTACAAATTACAATGACGGGGAAAGGTGTATTTCTGGGTCCATGTGTGTGTCTGATTGTTGGGATAATTGTGACGATTAATGGTCAGTTGATGCAACAACCGGAACAAGTTCACCTGGCAGCGACAGGTAGGACCAAACGTTATGAATGGATGATAAATGGACCATGACGTATTATTATGCGATCCGTTAACCATGCAGTACGCAGTAGATAGCACCCGTTACAATGGTTGTCTAGCCCTAGGCCTAACCTTTTGTTGAAAGATTTGTTAAGATTTTACGGAAAGATTTTACTTCAATACCCCCACCGAAATCGGTCAGGAACAGCAAAATCTTAGAAAATAATTGTGTAAACATGCACAGTACATGGATAGATACATGTTGCAACCTTTCATATTGAGACTTTTTTTTTTTGTAGAATAAATTAAAAAACATGTTGAACTTGAACCATCCTTCCTCCATGCTTGAACTAAAGTGCAGAGGGAAGGGGCACTTCATTAATTAATTAATTCATTCATTCATTTATTCATTTATTCTTTATTATTTTTACCACATCTCATGAAAATAACATTGGAACGTAAATATATTTGCTTTTTATATTAAGAAATTAGATAGGCCTAGATTTCCGAAATATATTTACATTCATTTTTAATTTAGAGATACATGTAGAAGGGGATCCCTAAAAAGCAGAGCTTGTTGAGTAGGGATCCCCTTTAACATAAATTAACCCATACATTTGGTAAAAATGAAGAAATGTGTAATTAGTTGCATATAAGATAAGAATAAACAATTAAAGCCAATTATATTCCTGATCAATAGAAATGGGAAAGATACAGAGTAGTAACCCAGTAAGAAGTTTAATCTAAGCTCAAGTAATTAGATAATAGAGTAGTTTTAAGTTTATATTTAAATAATGGCAAGCTATATGAATGCCCTTAAGTGAGTTATGTAAGGTATTCATTAATTTTGGGGCACTATATATTGCTGTTTTTGCAGGGGTGTAGCCTACTGTAGGGGACTTATTGGTCTATAACGTCAGTGGTGGCACAACAGGGAAAGGGGGGCCTTTTGTCCCACCAAGTTTTAGCAATTGTGTAGTTAGTTCGGTTGTTCTGGCCAAGAATATTTTTTATCATTCTAAAATGACTTTTTTTCAAGTTAAAAGCAGACTTCTTAATTCTGAGTGACACATTTTTGTCGCACCTGAACGAAGTTCAGAAAGAGACAATGCAATCACTATTTCTGTAGCTAGTCCGTCCGGACTAGTCCGTCCGTCCGGACTAGTCCGTCCGTCCGGACTAGTCCGTCCGTCCGGACTAGTCCGTCCGTCCGGACTAGTCCGTCCGTCCGGACTAGTCCGTCCGTCCGGACTAGTCCGTCCGTCCGGACTAGTCCGTCCGTCCGTCCGGACTAGTCCGTCCGTCCGTCCGGACTAGTCCGTCCGTCCGTCCGTCCGGACTAGTCCGTCCGTCCGTCCGGACTAGTCCGTCCGTCCGTCCGGACTAGTCCGTCCGTCCGTCCGGACTAGTCCGTCCGTCCGTCCGGACTAGTCCGTCCGTCCGTCCGGACTAGTCCGTCCGTCCGTCCGGACTAGTCCGTCCGTCCGTCCGGACTAGTCCGTCCGTCCGTCCGGACTAGTCCGTCCGTCCGTCCGGACTAGTCCGTCCGTCCGTCCGGACTAGTCCGTCCGTCCGTCCGGACTAGTCCGTCCGTCCGTCCGGACTAGTCCGTCCGTCCGTCCGGACTAGTCCGTCCGTCCGTCCGTCTGTCCGGACTAGTCCGTCCGTCCGTCCGTCTGTCCGGACTAGTCCGTCCGTCCGTCCGTCTGTCCGGACTAGTCCGTCCGTCCGTCCGTCTGTCCGGACTAGTCCGTCCGTCCGTCCGTCTGTCCGGACTAGTCCGTCCGTCCGTCCGTCTGTCCGGACTAGTCCGTCCGTCCGGACTAGTCCGTCCGTCCGGACTAGTCCGTCCGTCCGGACTGTCCGTAGTCCGTACATGTCATTTTGGTTAAAGTTTCAACAATTTGGTCTTTATGCAAATTTGAAGTCCAATTGCAATCAAACTTGGGTCATGCATTCAATATTGCAACCTTTATGGAAGGCACTATTCCAGAAGCACCAAAACGACATCATCATGTATTACTGAAAGTGCACTGGGCCTTACTGAATAGGCACAAGGCTTTATTGAATAGGCACCAGGCGGGACGATGGCATTTTGGTGGTTCTGGATAAGTGCTTACCAACTGTTGTATGATGCTTGTGTCAAAGGTCAAGTACTGAGGTCAAAGGTCATTTGAGGTCAAGTTGTAAAATAGGCTGGAATTTTAAAATTGGTCTTATAAAGTTATAATATGCAAAGTTTAAGTCCAATTGCAATCAAACTTGGGTCATGCATTCAGTATCTGACGTCTGTGATTCCATTGCACTGCTACTTGCTGATGAGCGTCTTAAATAAACATGGCAATGTCATTGAGCCAAATAATTTTTGACACCTACAGGCAAGCCCCCTGAGTGTGGCTTGGTCACTCACTGTGTTTTTGTTTTCGCCAAACGGGGGTAAAACCTGTGTATCATAATTAAATTTAGATGCGCAATACTTTTTATCCTTGAGTGTATTTTGCACTACCTCAACTCCCCCGGCACACATGAATCACTTGTGATGATACTGCAAGTTTGACTCCATCACCCTTGAACTTATAAAGTTACACTGGCTTCCAGTCACACAATGAATCAACTACAGGGTCATCATTCTCATGTTCAAAGCTTACATATGCTCCTGCTTATGCTCCAAATTAGACCTAACAGAGACAACTTTAAAGTTTGATCATCAGCCTCTTGCACTTTTAGAACCAGAACCCATTGTGTTTCTTTTGAGCATTCTCCATGGCCCCAGAATCTGAAACAAGCTCCCAGAATACATGCATCAGAGGCACCAGGTCATTGCATACATTCAATACACTCCTCAAAGCTCACCTGGTTGAGGAGGCGTACCTGGTACCATCAATAATTATTCTTCACTTCGTGCCTCAGCGCCTTTGAGCAAACTTTTGATTTTGGCACTTTTAGGAAGGTCATTGATTGATGCTCAGGCTTTTTTTCATAATTGGATGTTTGGTTTAGGTTACAGATTAGTCATCCTTACCACACTTGTTGGGCTAATGCACTGGTGATTGTGTATTGTAGGGCCCTGTTCCCTATCAGGGTACAAAAATCCACTTTTAGGTTATTTGAATTATTTGCCAAACTAGTTAGCAACATTACAAACCAAGTAACCAACAGGTATGTCATAGATAAATGGCAGGGTTTTAGTTTTTGAGGGAAATTTTGAGGTAAAGTGAAGATGAAGATGACAAAACACAATGCGAAAATAAAGATGGCGATCACTGCGACGCACAGTAAACACGCAAAACCGCGTTGATTCGCATGGCAACTGCCGTAAAGTGTGTAGGAAAATTGCATTTTCTAAAGCAATAAACTGTTCAAAATCACAAAAAAAGATGTCAATAGAATTAAGAGAAGTCTGCTTTAGGTTGAAAAAGTCATTTTGGAATGAGAAAAAATAGCCTTGACTCTAATTTGATCAAAACTATTAGTTAGAGGGACCCTACACTACACAATCGCCAATGCACTACCGTGACCAAATGTTAAAAATGCATAGTGGATCAAAATTGAGACAAGTACATATAGAAATAGGACTCTATGTCTCTTCGCTGAACAGAACATAGGGCTTTTCCGCATTATTTTTTTATGATGTCACTGCGATTTTTGCTTGCTTGTGACAAGTCTGCCTACCCACCAGGCTTCATGACAATTGGACCTACCAATTCACATGTCTTACGAGAAATTACGCTTTTGACGACGTCATTATGATGGTGCACATATTTTGCATTTTTTGTTTGTAGGACCTAACAAACCTATTACAAAAAGAATTTTGATATTAGCATGTTCTGTTGATGAGATATGGCTTAAAGAAAATTTAAAGGTTCAAAAACTTAAAAATTACTATAATTTCGTATGATGTTATCGTGACGTCACCTCAATTTTCATCATCAACAAATGCTTGCCTACCAACATACTACGTTTGAGCGAAATCGGACGTACGGTTCTCTAGATACGGGCCATCGAAAAATGCACATTTAAGATGACATCACGTGACACGTGATGACGTCATCACCCCGTCACTCTTCGGCATACAATTTCAGCTTAGGGTCTATGTTTGTGTTAAGTCTGATTAAGATCTGAGGTTGTTTAGAACCCTCCTATACTTATAACTATCACAGCCTATCAAAATCTCTAAACACCAACTCTGACAGTTTGTGTGTGTTTCAATCTGAAATTTGATAGGTTTTGATCTGTACAGCAGCTGGGTCGATTTTGGCCCTGAGAACAGGAGGGTTAGTGACCAAAGTGCCACTTACAAAATTCGAGTACAAAGTCTATGGGATTTTTGATAGAACAAAAAATTCACAGAAAATCAGCCGATGACGTCCTCATGACGTCACTTCGGATTTTACATGCTAGTGGCACTATCTACCTACCTACCAATTTTTATGATGATCGGACCTACCCTTATATGTGTTTCCCAAAAGCACATTTTTTATGACGTCATAATGACGTCACACATTTTTTACATTTATGTGAAAGAATATAGAAGCTAACAAAGCTATTACAAAAATAATTTTGAATTTAGCATGTTCTGTTGGTGAGATATGGCTTTAAGAAACTTTGAAGTTCAAAAACTAAAAAATTACTATAAAATCGTATGATGACGTCATCTTGACGTCACCTCAATTTTCATCTATAACACGAGCTAGCCTACCAACATACCAGGTTTGAAGGAAATCGGACCTACCGTTCTCTAGATATGGGCCCTTGAAAAACGCACTTTTAAGATGACGTCACGTGACACGTGATGACGTCATCATGACGTCACTCTTCGACATACAATTTCAGCTTAGGGTCTATGTTTGAGGTAAGTTTGGTTAAGATCTAAGGTTTTTTAAGACCTAAAGTGCCGCGGACAAAATTCGTGTACAAAGTCTATGGGCTTTTGGTCAGAACTAAAAGAAGAAGGAAGAAAGAAAAAAAATCAGAACAAAAACAAGGCCTTTTCCGAATGGCAGTGTCGGAAAAGCCAATTATTAAATGAGATACAGCAAGTGCCATCTGTCTCCCATGTAGGTAATGTAACAGAGATGATTGTCACCTGGAGTACTTTTAGTGAGGCCCAGTCAGTCGTTCAGTATGGGAGAGTGATGCCTAATCTCCAGGCCAATGGATCCAGTTCCAAGTTTGTGGATGGTGGGAGTGAGAAACGTGCTCAGTTTATCCATCGTGTGAAGCTGACAGGTCTGAAACCTGGATTTAAGTATGGTGAGTAGTCATTCAGAAGACTAGGTACATGAATATGAAAGTTGCTCGCATTAGAGCAAATGATTTTCTCCCATAATATATGTGACCCGCTCTGCAAAAAGGGCACATAAGTCGCTGTATGCTTTTACGAGTTATGGGCCGTTCAATGTGAAGAGGGTGAAAAATTCTTCAAACAAGTGATTTTGAAGGGAGGGAATTTTTTGCATCTTTGATACATATATTATTCTATTTCATAACCAAAATCTTTGATTTCAGTGAATAAAGTTGGAAAAAGAATGTGCTTTTGTCAAGTGCTTCCATCTATTGCTTTGCTTTTTGTGTTTTTAAATGGCTTGTTTCTCCTTAAGTCATTTCAAGAAATTCCTGAAAACAAACATGCAAATTCCCAAATATCTCGTGATTGCAAAATGCTACAGACCTCAGACATATACCATATGAAAGCTTATAAAATGGCCTTTCCAGCTATATATAAAGCACTATTTTCAAATTTTGCAACATAAGTGCCCTTTTTGCAGAGCGGGTCACATATTGTTTAGACTTAGGTAAGTCCATATCTTTAGGGTGACATTCTTAAATACACATGTTTACAAGTTTACCTCTGAAATAAAATTGTAAGGCAAAACAAATATGGAAATAATTTACTGAATTTGATCACTGTAAAACTTGATGTGGAAGTAAAGTTTTTGAACAGACGGAATTTAATGTGAATGTGTTCTTTTCATTTTCTGCCTATATAGTCTATCGCTGTGGAAGTAATGATGGTTGGAGCTCACTGTTTTTCTTCAAGGCTCTTCAGAATGGGAGTGACTGGAGCCCTCGATTTGCATTGTACGGTGACATGGGAAACAAGAACGCACAGTCCCTGGGTCGGCTACAAGTTGCCACACAGGCAGGTGAATTTGATGCCATCATACACGTTGGTGAGTATGTACATTGCTGGCCTTCATGTGTATTGTTAGGCTCAGTGAATGTCGTTGTGATACTCAAAACTATGCATTATCATGGAGTGGCTCACTTCAATCTTTCCCTCAATTTCCTCAAGTAGTGTTGCTAAACTTCTGCTAATATAATGAGCTTAATATTTATTCAGTTGAATATTATGTTAACCCTTGCTATGCTAAATCCAACAATATCTGAGTTGGTCTCAGCAAACAGTGAAAGTTACCCCGCCTGGGTCTGAAGGTCTGAGAATTAGGATAATTTCTCTGGAATTTGTTGAAGAATTATCATCTATTTAGATCTAAGTCCAGGAAAACTGTAAAGGTGGTAGGGCTGGCTATTCAGAATATCACAAACCCTACCACCTCTGACTGTAACCTTTATTTGCTTTTAGCTTTCAATAACAAATTCCACCGGGTATCTTGAATTTTGTTGATGTGGGCTCAGAACAAAACTTGTTCTAATTAACTGTTGGAGATCTGTGGGTTTCAGCAGCTAGGCTTCACACTTTTCTGTCATTGGATTTGTTGGATCAGCAGGGGGCTTTTAGGGTTACTATTAATAAAACTTGCGTCGCGAATCACATGACAAATCTGCTGTTAATTCGGTCCACAAGTCAAAAAGGTGGCACAAAACTAGACAAAGGATCTTCTCTGTTGTAAGAATTGTTGAAGTTGATAAACTAAACAAACACTGATAATAGCGATTGTGAATCATGTGGTCCTAATTATTTGTACAAGATGCACAAACTTTGGCCTATATTTCAAAGGCCCTATATAATCATTAAAAAAATGCCTTCAGCAGGCACTGGGGTAGCCTTGCATGCCCAAGGTGGTCTCCGTCTTCTTTGGAGGAATAAGACTAAAAAAAACAACACAAATTGTGAGATGAAACCATGTCATATCATGGAGGAAGGATCGTGCACATTGTCACTAACACATGTAGCATGCATAAATGCCGGATTGACCATGGTGCATAGGGCCCGTGCTGCACTAAGTTGTAGGCCAGCTAGCTATGGGGAGGCTTTACCCTCCATTGCTCCAACCAGGTACCCCAACACGTGACCGTGATTGTTATATTCCAACACCTTGTTCAAAGGCTAGCAGTACAGGAGCGATTACAGTGTGCCAACAGGGGCGATTTGCAATACAATGCATGACCATGCAAGAGTTTTTAATTTTTTTGCCTGGTGCATTTGAAAAGGTCGACACATCCTACATGTGTGTCATTTTGCATGAAACAAATAGAACCGGTACTATGATACTCACGAGCATGACATTTACAGTGGGTTATTGCTCATATTTACCTTGCTACCAAAAGCTTTTCTGTGCATGAAGTATATATGCAAGTTTTAGAGCATCGGCTGATTTTGCTAGAATTTCTCAAATTCGAGCTGTATTTTTGTGGTTTTTGAGGTGAAAAACGGAAAGAAATAATAATGGTATCGGCATTCATTTGTGTTCGGAAGGACAAAGTAATAAAAGTGTGTCATTTTGCACAAAATGAACAAAACTGGTACTACTATGATACGCACAAACTTTTCAATATTACTTTCCTAAAATATCCCAAGAAGTAACTCGTCAACCACACATTGTGAAAATGGCTCTGCAGTACGGTGCAACGTACTGCTTGGTGGCGCCCTGTATTGTGAATGACCCCTTCTTGTTGTTGAGAATTCAGAAGTATTTTCCTCAAGCCACCAAATTGAGAACATTTTCTAAATCTTGGTCTTTTGGGGCTGAATTTCTTATTTAGGGGATTTTGCCTATAACATGGCTACTGATGATGGTAAGGTAGGAGATGAGTTTATGCGTCAGATTGAGTCAGTGGCAGCATACGTCCCTTATATGACAACTGTTGGAAATCACGAATACGCATAGTAAGTACAAATATTGACACAATTCCTTTTCTGACGTAAGTGTTCAAATCTCTCAAAGATGTCAGTTTTAAAATGTTGGTTAACCCATTGAATACAGATGACGGCTATAGCCGCGGTTTGAAAAAAACTACCTGGCCGGTTGACAGCTGTACGCGCATTTTCTGCATATTCAATCAATTGTTCAGTTATTGTGTGGGTTACGCTTGACTACACAATCCCATATGGCATACCGGCGCCCCATAATCACAACCGGGCACTAGTAAGGGGTTAATTATACTGTGTTTTCCCCCTAAACATATATACCCAAACTGCCCCTGGCCACCTTGCATTTAACTTTATCTATTATACACATCACTGCAGAGGATACATGTACCGTATGTTAAGGCTGGGTGCAGACGCGAGATATGATCCCGACAGAAAAACATTATTTTTTTTAGTTGTTTTTTCCAAAATGGTAGTACGTGTGAAACTGAAAATGTAATTACCATGCTTGTCCTACATTTCAGAAAATTGTCTGGAAAATTGTCTGGAAATTTGTATTTATTACAACACAACTGAACAATGATTTCATTCTGTTTGCACCAACAGTAATTTTTCCAACTACAAGAATCGATTCACAATGCCGTCCTATACAGACAACCAGAATCTGTGGTACAGGTAAGTGTTTATCATTAGTTATACATCTATTGAACCATGAGTAATGGGGTTACAACCTCACTAACACATTTGACATACTGCGTTGAATGAAATCACTAGCCATTCAGTGTGTTTCCATGTGGAAATGGCCATTCAGTTGCTGAATGTGAAATCTTTCATTTTAATGTCATTTTGTTTGTTTGGTAAAAACACAAATTTGGGAAAAATTTATTTTTAATTGGGAAATTTGGGTTTTTTCTTATTTTTTTAAAATTTCTATTAAAAGACTCATCAGACTTCATAAAAATGAAAATTACAAAAATATCTCGAAGCAAATATTATATTGAGACTCTCGACAAACTATTAAAATCAAAGCTCATTTCATTCTTCTTTTTTAAGTGAATATGCAGGATGCACCCCCCCTAAAAAAGAACCCAAACAAACCTAAATACAATGTAGATACAAAATAAAGTGAGGAAGAGATCAATATTACTCTATTATTGGGAATAACCATAAAAACCAAAGATAAGCAGTAAAAAAGAATAAGAAGACATGTGTAAGCCAGCCATGCAGTTTGTTTTGTCATGTATAAATAAACAGTTTGGCCACTGTTACCTTCATGACCAGTGACTAGCCAAGTAACCTGCATCATTCCATATTGTCTCTTTTTGTAGTGTCTATCAAGCTACAATCTTTCATAAAAAAGTTTTGAAACACCAAACTTCCATGCCACAGTCACCGAGTTAAATTCCAAGCAACCAAAATGCTACCAGTGTAGATGGCACAGAATGGCCCAAAGTTTATAGCGCTGATCATAAAGCATTGGGAGGTGTAAAGAATTTTATTCTACAGGCTTGTGGGTACATAGCTATTTTAATGTATGCCCTTTTAATGTATTTTAATGTACATGTATGTCCTTCTTTGTTCCAGCTGGAATATCGGGCCTGTTCACTTTGTCATGTTTTCTACAGAAGTGTACTTTTTCACAGACGATTCAAAAGAAACAACGAAAAACCAGTTGGCGTGGCTCTTAAAAGATCTCAAGGTAAGCTCTGGGCTCATTGTAATTTCATGGAATTGGTAAAGGTTAGCAAACAATTCTATGCTAACGATTTGCATACATGTATTTCACAGGCATTGGGAAGTTAGCAGAGCTGACAAAAACACACAAAAACAAGAAAAACATTAAAGGGAAAAGTTTTGCGATCTGTTAACCCCTTGCGTACGGATGACACCAAATGCCGCAACAAAATTTCCACCAGGCCGGATGACGTCTATATGCCATTTTCTCCATTGTTGGATTATTGTGTATAATACGCTTGGCTGCACAGGCCGCCCCGGCATGCACCCCGGCGCCTCACTACGATAACCGTACTCAAGGGGTTAATAGCTGTTAGCAAGGAATTTTGGCTTGTGCGTATGAATGCATTCCATAACTAAGGATTCTGTGCTTACTAGGGTTAGCGCAGAATTCAGTGTTAGGGATATTCCATGGAATTGGTTCCTAGATGGTAGGACAGGCAGGAGCGAGGTGTTGGCAAAAGTAATTGTTGCAATTTTCCCTGCAAATGTTTTTCTTGCTTTGTTTGCTCCACTTACTTTTCCTTGTAAACCAAGAATGGGTATTTTACAGAGATGATGGGATATATAATCCCCAACACTTTTTGACTGGGGGATGGGTCACTGATAAGATCATCTCTCCAGATTTTTGCAAAAAAAAACCCAAGCCCAACAATGTAAAAGAGAAAATTTAAAAGTAGAGGCCAGAAGCCAATATGAAAATGAAAATTTCAGTTCGTGAAACCGCGTACTGAGTAAATTTCGGTTTCACGAACTGACACCCAGGTGTGCGTGCGCACATCGGGCACTGACTCACTGGAGAAGAATTTTCGTTTTCACGAATTAACATGCAAGCATGTAGCGGAAATACCATTCCAAGAAAAACGCTTTAAAAGCTTTGATACAAATCTACTCCATCTGTATACTTGTGGGGTTAGAGAAACATGGAACTTAAAACCTCTAAACTTGTGAAATTAGGAATGGTTTCAGTTCGTGAAAAAGAAAATGTGGTTAGCGCGCGCGGTGCTGTACACTTGGGTGTCAGTTCGTAAAAACGAAAATTACTCGGTTCTGTAAAATACGCACGCATGCGGGCACTTGCGCGCTAGAGAGTGTCAGTTCGTGGTGTTGGTGACGAATTAATGCACATTGAATAAACAGCGTCTGCTAGTGTTAGAAAAAAATGTCCAATGCAGTTACAATAACTGTCCGCGTATTTGTTCCTCTCCTTGTAGGAAGCAAATGAACCAAAGAACAGGAAAGAACATCCCTGGATAATCACATTAGGCCATCGACCTATGTATTGTTCTGACCTCAATTTGGATGACTGTACCAGAGGAAGTAGCAAGGTAAATACTTCATGGCCTCCTCTGTAAAGATTGGATAAATTGATTGGAAAAAATAATAATTTATTTTTTTATATGTGTAAAATAATCCTGTGCTCTAAGAGAATTTCATAGGGGCTAGTAAAACTAGTTCACCTTTTGTTTGTCTTGTGCAGGAGTAGACATTTATGAATGGAATTGAAAGTGTGCCAAAGTGGTTTAGTCTGGTTCCCAGACCAAAATATTCTGACTATTTCTGATGAATATTAGGTCTGGTAGCTGCCAATGTCACGTGACGAAACGCCAAGGTTTTCTGAACTTGTTTTCAGTAATATCCGGCTGTTAACGTTGATGTTCGGCTTTTGTTCGCAATAAGAAAAGTCTGTCGGGCCCGTTACAGATTCTGGAATTTGAATTCTCAATTATATATAAATACTGAAAAATCAATGCCACACTCTTGCAGTATTTAGCTGACTGGATTTTGCAAGAATATTAAATTTGAATGATGCCACTGACCTCACTCGGACTAACACTGTACGTCATGATCTATATTAAACCGTGGTAGCTACCTGACCTAAGATATAGAAGTCAGGGAAACTTTTGGTCGGGGAACCAGACTAAAAGTGGTTTTAAACAGGTGTATTTAAAAATTTGTTGAAAAAGACTACTTCATGACACTTTTAACCCCTTGTGTCCCGGTGTTATAATGGGGCACTGTATGGTGCCAGATGGGATTGTGCAGCCAAGCAAAATGCACACAGCCAGAACCACCATAACTGAACAATGGATTGAATATGCAGAAAATAATGTGGGTATAGACTAATCCGGCGACCAAAATTAGAAGCATTTACTGCGGTGGCGAGGCGCTCGCGTGCGTGTTAGACGCACGCGCTCGACACAGCTTCGACCAACAGGGTGTTTACAACTTGCCAAAATGCGCACGCGACTCAAATTAAAGAACGCAGGCAGCCTGCACGCGAGCGCGGCACCGCTGTAAAAATGGCGTCGGCGAATTCCTGTATAGTCGTCAACCGGCCAGGTGGTCATTTAATTTTCAAACTGAGGCTATAGCGTCATCCGGGCTCAAGGGGTTAATCCCATACAATATTACATTGTAATCATTTTTATCTTTATTTGTACAACTCTTGGAAAATATCTTAGATTAATTTTGTTCTGTATCTTGGACTTGTATAGGTTCGGGCTGCTTTGGAGGAATTATTTTACAAATATGGTAGGTAGCTCAAAGGTTGTGAATGTTTTGATCAGTGGTTGGTTACCCAATCTATTTCCTTCTGGAAAACCAAGAGTTTTAGCATTTTGATACTAAAATGATGACAATCAAGTGGTGTGGCAGCTCTGGTTCTATAAATATTGAAATAACCACAAAGACCAAAGCCTGAAAAAAGGTATAATAGGGATGTGTTATCCAGTTCGCGTCGGATGACGTGTATACACGCAAAGGTTTTGCGGTATTCGGAACAGATGACAGATAAACACGCACTCGAGCGAGGCCAGAAATATCTGTCAGCGACCTGCTCACAGTGAGCGAGGCCAGAAATATCAGGGTGTGCTACCCACAGATGACGGCCTAGGTCCGGTCAATGTCAAAATAATCCTGGTGTGAACTGGTTAAAGATATATTGTCTGTGCTTTTCCGAAATTGTTTTTTTTTTGCTTGTTAATATTATCTTCAATACCTGTTGTATTTTAACATAAAAACCTTTTTGCTATTTTAGGCATTAGAAACTCTCAAAAAAGGCTTTTATTCTTGGTTGCTTTTGTTCATGTAATGAATAGAAAGTTACGCTTAAATTATTGTCGGGGCGCAAATAATTAGATATGAAAATAATTATTTGATAACTAAACCTGGGTCGTTTTTTTATTTGATGTCTCGTTCAAAAGTGAATAGCTTTTGCATTGCTGGAAAAGGAGAAATGAAAAAAAAAAAATGATTTGGGGGGGGGTTAAACTTGAAACGAACACAGACATTATATTAATGTTTTGCATCCCAGAAAAAGCAGGGTTACTATTATACATGTTGCCTAAAGCTCCAATCCAAGGTATACAAATAAGTATATGTTTGTTTAAAGAGTCTGGTGAAAAAGAAATTTGAATTCAAGGGTTGTAATATGATCAACAATGAAATATACTTTGAACAGGTGTTGATATGGAGATCTGGGCCCATGAACACAACTATGAGAGGCTGTGGCCAGTCTACAATGAAAAGGTAAACATGCTTAGTTTGGATTTGTAAATTAAAGGTATTATACAGCATTGGTAGAGCTGACATAACAGTTGCAGGCAGTGTTCATACTTTGTGTAATTCTATATGAAATAACAAACTTGGGACAGTTTTAGCTCAATCCATCATTTGAGTCTCGAGAAAATAGTAAAAAAACATTCTATTTTAAAATGATTTTTGTGTACGTTCGTATATATGTGCTTATTTCATTTGTTGAATTCGAAATAAGCCACAGTATTTTTCAAGGTCTTTAAATTTCAAAAGGAAATATTCCTCAGGAGGATTGGTAAGCTTTTAGATTGAAACCAATCATTTTATTCGTTTATCTTTACCAAAGCTGTATCTAATGCCGGTTTCACACTATGAATGCTCGCCGGGTTTTCTTCTACCCGGGTAGGTGGGTGGATGCGTGCGCTTTGTCGTGTTTTAATCGGCCAACTTTGCGAAGGTGACGTAATTTATTAGTACGGCCGCCGTGGCTGGTACTTCGCCCTAATAAGTTTATTTTTACGTATACTTAATGAAAGGCACCAGTCTTCCGTAGATGATGCCTCGTCTTAATAAGTACATTTTACATACACTTAATGCAAGGTACCAGTCTAGACCGCACAGTTGAAGGATGACTAGACTTGAAATCAAGTCGGTAATTGGTCGGCATTAGTCCGACTGCACCACCGCGTATTATAATACTTACTCCGCACTTTGCAGGGGTTACGTGTAGCGAGGGGTATAATAACATGTGGGAACATTCGTGCAACCTTGGCCCCAAGATGCATGTGTGTCGACTGTCCAATTACTGACCATGAAGGAAAGAAGACATGTCGGAACTTCATAAAAGGCGGGCATATTATTGCGTACCGCGCTGGTAAATGCGGCGCCTGCAGACAAAACACGACTGTCTAAACGACTTGTCTTCAAGTCTAAAGGATGACGCGTGCACGCTACATGTACCAATGCTGATCTGATTTTTTTTCAATTTGCATTGCATTCTCTCGCGCCGCTCTCACTTCGCTCTTTTACGCAGACGAAACAATGGCTGGGGCAGAGGTCAAGCAATGCACATTCTCCGGGTTACCATTCGCATAGTGTGAATGCGGCTACAAGTTACCCGGGTGCGCGCTGAAGCGGGTAAGCAGAATTGCAGGGTTGATTTTGTAGTGTGAAACCGATTCTCCGGGTTAGTTTCTACCCGGGTAATGACAACTACCCGGGTAATAAATTACCCGGGTAAGTTCAGAGTAGTGTGAAACCGGTATTAGTTGTAACAGAGAATTTAAAGCTTCTCAATTCATTTGTGTACAATGTGCCCTTGCAGCACTGTGATGAATGTGTTGATGTACAATGTACATGTAATGCCAAAGGCTATGTTGCTGATGAATTCCTCCTTCCACTTTGACCATGCATGTCCAGTTTTTCTTGGATTAAAACCTTTAGAATTTTTTTAAACTGTAGGCCTTTTATTGTTTGAAGAACCACAAGATGAAACAAACTATTTCTGTGACTTTAATTGACAGGTTTACAATGGCAGTAAAGATGCTCCGTATACAAACCCCAAGGCACCAGTACATGTCATTACTGGGTCTGCGGTAAGTCACAAGTTGTCTTTGGCAGTTTGAGTTGGGTGGTGTTTTTGTGTCCTTTTTTAGTGACCAGCAGGTCAGTGTTTGTCAGTCCCCAAACAGGGATGTGAGTTGATTCGTTAACTCTTTGAAGCCGGATGACGGCAATAACAGCACTAAAAAATCAGTGCCACCAGCTCGGATGACTTCTTTACACGCCATTTTCTGCAGTTTCAATCCATTGTTGGATTATTGTGTATGTTATGCTTGGCTGCACAGCCCGCCCCGGCACCTCACTATAAATAATGATGGGGGCGGTGGTATACCAAGAACTGGGCTGTATGCAGCCAAGCATAACCGCAAACAGACACTACACTGAATAGATTAGTCCCATTCATCGCACCTGGAGCCCCCCTTTCGTGTGAATGAAAGCTTTTTCAAAGTGAACAAAGAAACTGGCAGAAGCGGGATTCGAACCTGCGTCCTCCGGAATACCGTACCAGCGCTCTACCAACTGAGCTATCTTGCCCTACATGTATGTTGGCGGTCTCCCAAATTGTCAGTATCTTTGTTCGAGTGGGCGCTAGTCAGAAGTCATGAACCCAAAATTCTTCTTTACATTCCAGGGATGTCAAGAACGTCATAACCACTTTTTATGGCGTAAGCCGTGGGATGCTTTCCGATCCGAAGACTATGGTTTTACCATGATGCAAGTCCTTAACCAAACCCATCTCACTTGGCAGCAAATCTCAGATGATCAGGTAGGCTATTTTTAATGCCCGCATCAGACTTAATGGAAATATATAACATTTGCAAACAATAAAAACACAAAACAACATGTGCGTGTGAGCCAAATTTTTAACCATCAATAATCAGGCACACAGAGACCAGGATGCGGTGGCAAATGTACTTTAATAGAACACACTATCCAAAGAAAACCCTGTAAACAAAATACAAATAAAAAATAATTACAATAAAATTATGCCAATCGCAAAACTGTATTAACTTTTAAATTGCTGACTCAATGCTGTGGGGGGTTGGGTGGTATTTTGGGGACAATTCCTACGTATGTGACCTAACTGCTTGCATCCATAACAACGAATCGGCCCAGGGCGGCGCACTGTGTTGTTCTGTTGCAAAGCGCCAAGAATCTTATCAAGCTTTTTCGCTTTGCTCCGCGCGCTCCTGTTCCAATTTGGAAATGCGGTCAGACAGAGTCCGCAGTCCGTTCGTCTCAATCTTCTCTACGGCGGCTGCGGACGGTTGTGCCTCGATCTCGCGCACTGCAATTTGGCCCCCTGCTGGTGGATCCTCACCAAGCCAACGAATAGCGCGGTCACGGAACTCAACGAATGACATGTCTGGATCCTCTATCTCCAGATGCCCTCTGCAATCCCTTAACTCGCACCCCAGTTGTGAACTGCCCTTTGAGTGAGCTTTCACGGTCTTCGACAGCGTGACTGTCCCGACGCTGCACTCTATCGTACAAACGCATAAGGCCAAGTGAGAACGTTTGTAAGCTCTCGGTCTGTGTTTAGCAGCGGCGGTAGAATTCTGCGCGCAGTTCGGTCACAGATTCACGCTGCCCAAAGGCCCGAACTAAACACTCAAAAATTCTCTTGGGGTCTCTCCGTACCTTTTCCCCCCTGATAACCTAATCTCTAGTTTGGCATCCCCCTGTAGGTTGTCCCAAACAAAATCCGCTGCTTCGGCAATGGGATATTTACGCGCGTGTATGGCCTCCAGCATATCTTCAACCCATATTGCCACATCAATATCCCCAAGCTTGGCTGCGTATTTTTCTACCTTTCGCTCCCTGCTGAGGTAACGAGGATTGGTGGCCTTACCAAGGTGTGCCTCCTCCAGGCGAGCTTCTAGAACTACGTGCTCAACCCTTGCTCCCATGGCCTTTTCTTGCTCCTCTTCAAGGAGTTTAACTTTTTGGGCCAACTCATTGCGTAGCTGCTGGACCTCCTCCTCCAAAGCCATTATCTAAGCTTAAAACTACCTTAACAATACATGTACAAAGAAGTTGCAAGCTTACAAAATTGCAAATATGCCAAGGAACACATACATTTGATTGACTACACAGAAATAAAGACACTTTGTCGGACCTCAAGAGTTCATTAAGCCACCATCATCCAAGTAGCCCATCGTGTCCAGCTCCCTGTACCCTTGCCAAGTCCGACCGAGCTGTCCTGGTTCTCCGCCTCCAGATGTATGCTGTCCTCGTCATTCAGCCTCAGCTCGGACTTCTTAACCAAGAACGCTTCCATTCTGCTGATGGGGGTTCATTTCGCTGTGTTTGCAGAAACAGCACCAATCGTGTTCTAACACCGCATCCTGTCTACGACGCCAAATTGTGAGCCAAATTTTTAACCATCAATAATCAGGCACACAGAGACCAGAATGTGGTGGCAAATGTACTTTAATAGAACACACTATCCAAAGAAAAAACCCTGTAAACAAAATACAAATAAAAAATAGTTACAATAAAATTATGCCAATCGCAAAACTGTATTAACTTTTAAATTACATTTTAACAATTAGTCATTTACTGACCAGTCGGTGCTAAAATATAACATCAATACAAATCACACCTTAAGTAAACCAGATGATATCTGAGAAAACCAAGTAAACAAATAGTAAATTTTAACTGGCCAAATCTTCAGATACTGCTTCAAGGTTAATAAAAACATTTCAGAAACAGTTAAACTATTTCACTGGGACAGATCCTGTACCGGCCTAAAGTTCTGGCATAATTTAAAACTATAAGTATATAAGACAAACAAACTGACTCAGTCACTGAACTACACATACCCCATTCAGCCTCTATAGGGTACTTAAGCGACTCTTCCAGACCAGTGTCGCCAAAGCCAAGGGCAGCTTGAATTGGCTCAGCTAGCCCCAAGGAGTGTCCAGCTGTTGTTTCACCCTATTATAAGGTCAAAAGGGTAACATGAGGCCTTATAATAGTAAGAACAATAAATCTTGCTCTGAGTGGTCTGTCACTGGCAATATGGAAAAACTTTACATTGATTTCCTTATCTGGCCAATCCACTTAAAATCTCTAGGCAAAACCGTTTACACAAATGTACATGGCTGTGACCTAAATAGGCGTACCAAACATTTGTATGATGCTAAGTCAAACAACAATAATATCAGCTTTTTCTCTAGCTACTAGAAACAAAAACCAACTATATGTTGAAAAAAAAACAAAAAAAAAACAAATTCCTCCGCAATGAGATTCTGTAACCAAACAAGCGTTGTAGGCGCTACATAATCTTAAGTTTCATTTTACAAAATTGGTACTCTACTTTATATGATCATCACACCCTCCTTGTTATACTCTCATCAGACCGGAACGAGATTTACTCTCGACTTTCATCGTCAAAGGTTCAAGGAACAATGGCATCAACCCAATAAAGCGTCTAAACAATGTGAATAAGCTCCTATGTTCATCCAAAAAATTAGAGAACTGTCACTTCACAAACCACACTATTTATAAATCAAACTAATGCTTAATAGAATTAAAAGTACAAAAGGAAAGGTTAATTTACCTGCTAAGTTGACTAAGAAAAACCTGGAAAAGTCCAGTGCAAGCTTTAAGATTGAGGAGATTGTTTAGCAGCTGACACAACTTGCACAGAGCCTGTCTGAAAGTAAAGTGGCCTACACCCAGTCTGGACCAACTGTCCAGCCTCTGAAATAAGAAGGGCAATCACCCTAAAGCCTCCCATTCCACGTCACTAGACCAGGGATCGAGGCAGTGCATAAAATCAAAAACCACAAATTCGCTTGGACCCATGGGAAGGGGGTTGAGACCTGGAGATTTAGCAGCACACAAATGGGGTTATATTGGAGACTCTGGCAGGGAGTTTTTGTTTTAAAGGGACCCTGAAATGTTAATATGAGTTAAAAGCGCGAAAACATTAAAGGTTTATATGTTTGGATAAAATATAAAAATACACACAAAAATAGTAACTAAACTACAAACAGGATATAAGAAAACAAAAAGACTAATAAAACACCCGGTTACATGCGTATAGTGGTACTGTTGCCCGTATGAGCTTATACGTGCATTTCAAACATGCACACATGAAAAGTATCTACTTTATTTTGTCAATATCACGCAACCTCAAAATGCTGACAATTACTTGGAAAGGAACACATTACCAGCTTGATAACCTAGGACCTCAAGCATGAAGTAAAGCACACTTGGCTCTTCATTTTGATATATCACTCAGTTTACTTAGTGATGAACATGGACATTATTCAGGTTAAACGTTTCCGTTAAAACAGTTTCCATTGATTTCTATTGTCTAAAGGCCCTGTCACACTTTTGCGTATCCTAATTCCTTATGAGTTGCGCATTGAAATTGTTTTCATACGCACAATACGCACCTCATATGCATCTCAATCGTTTTGTGTAAGTTTTATGTACGCAGGCATGCGCACAGTATGGCCCAGTACGCCGGATAGTTTTGGGCAAGCACAAAACTACGCTGCGTACGCTGTTACGCAGGTCATAAGTTATAAATACGCAGCGCATCGGTCCCGCATCGGTCGAGCGCGGTACGAATACGCTATGTGTTCGTGGGGGATAAGCGGTTCATACGCGGTAATACGCTGACCTCCCTGCACGCACCCCGTCAGCGTATGAGCCGCGTACATTGGACGTATACATAGCGTACTTGCAGCGCAGATACAACGCACGCATAACGAATGCCGACGTATTGCACGAATTAGTACCGTTGGTCCTGCGATCGGGCAGCGCATTGTACTTATTTGTAACTTATGAGAAACGCACAGACAGCGTACAGATAGCATACTTGCCGTACATCCAGGGTACACTCGAGATTTGGTATAAATATGATGGCTCCTCTACACTCCAGGGTGAACAGACCTCCTGAAGATGGCAGATCCAGGCCGGCACCGGCGAGAACACATGATTGCTGTCATCCAACACCAGCATGACATCATGAACCTGCAGCTCCATCTCCTTCGTCAAAGAAGAGAGAGAAGAATAAGAAGAAGAGCGCGCTGAAGAATCGCCTGGGTCCGGCCATGGATAGGGAGAAGACATCAGTTTGGGGTCTATGATCAACTGATGGTGGAGCTCCGAAATGAGGACACAAGAGCCTTCACCAACTTCCTGCGCATGCACCCTGCCATGTATGATGAGCTGCTGGAGAGAGTGGGAGGAAGACTCACCAAGAAATACACCTTCATGAGACCAGGCTTGAAGCTGGCATTGACCCTCTGCCACCTCGCCTCTGGGAACACCTACGCGTCCATGAAGTTTGCTTGGCGAGTACCACACAACACCATCTCTGTGGTCGTCCGAGAGGTCTGCGAAGCCATCATAGCAGAGTACCTGGATGAGCTGATGGTCTGCCCAAGTACACCCAAGCAATGGTGCCAGGTAGCTGACAGGTACTACCAGAAGTGGAACTTCCCCCACACCTGTGGTGCCATAGATGGAAAGCACGTGGCCATCCGCTGTCCTCCCTGTAGTGGTTCCATGTACTACAACTAAAAGGGCTTTTACTCCATCTTGCTCTTTGCCATGGTCGACGCGGACTACAAGTTCCTCTGGGCAGATATTGGCGGCTTGGGGTCTGCATCCGACGCCCAGGTCTTCAATAACAGTGAACTCAAGGAGTGCATTGATGATGGTACCATCAGCTTCCCAGATCCTGAGTCTCTCCCCAACGACACCCAAGATGTTCCCTACTTCATCGTTGGAGACGATGCTTTTTCCCCGAGGACCACCCTGATGAAGCCTTACAGTCGCAGGGGCATGACCAGAGAAGAAAGGATCTTCAACTACCGTCTCTCGCGTGCCAGGAGGGTGGTGGAAAATGCCTTTGGCATCCTGGCCAACAGGTTCCAGGTGATGCTCACCACCATGCAGCACCACCCCTCCACAGTGAAGCTCATCGTCACAACCTGTGTGCTCCTCCACAACCTGATGAGGACCCGGTACCCAGACTCCAGAACCAACAGCTGGACCAGGCAGAGAATGCAGACCGTGACTTTGTGGCTGGAGCATGGAGAGAGGGTCGCAACCTGCAGGACACCATCGAGGTGACTGGTCCCAACAGAGCCTCCATGGAAGGGAAGATGCAGAGGAACCTGCTGAAGCACTGGGTCAACTCTGAAGCAGGCTCTGTACCATGGCAGGATGGGATGATCTAGTTTGTTTGCGTGACAGGGACACATTTCCATGTATCATTGTGTATAATAAATATATGACCTTGTTTGCTGACAATAACATTTGTTTTGTGTGGAAGCACATGTTATAAGGGTTAAACAAATAGACATATTACAATTTTGAAATAGGGCATAAGGGTTAATAATTTTACATATGACGTTTTTGTTAAACATCTCAAATACTTTATGTGGTGTGTATGTGTATGTGTAATTGTAAATTGTTTGTATTGCAAGTGTTGAGTGTTTTCATTGCTTTTCAAATTATAAAGGAAGGGTATTTCTTTACATCTCAATATAATAAGGACTTTTACATTAATTGTTATGTTTGTATAAGTGATGCAAAGCATAAAGGCCGGGTATTAAATTTACATGGCAAGATAATATAGGGTGGGATAGGGCAAAGTGAAAACAAACACATTTTTAACAGTTTAGATAACTTTTATTGTTATCACAATCAAATGCACAGAGTATGTACATAATGGCACTGAAATGGCCTACACTACTCTAAAACTACTAAGTGTCCCTGTTACACAAACACAAAAACTCCTACTTGTCGTCACTGGTTGCTGGTGGCGGCGTGGGGGTTTCAGGTCTTGTTGGTGACGCCAAGATGCCAGACAGAGAAATGTTAGAAATGCCAGACAGGTTGTTGATGTTGCCAAGCTCAGACAGCTGCTGCTGCTGGTACTGCTGTGGCTGCTGCTGGTACTGCTGTGGCTGCTGCTGCTGCTGGTACTGGGGCTGCAGGGAAGCCTGGCGGTACTGCTCCACGTAATGAGGGGTTGCAGACCCCCACACAGAGCTGGGTGGTGCCTGGCGTCTCCACATGTGGGAAGGCGGCTGGTACTGCTCTGAAGGTGTCAGGGTGGGGGGTGTAGAGCTGGGCCTAACGGGTCTGATATGCTGGCAGTAGGTGCGAGGAACCGTGGAGGAGGAGCAGGAGCAGCAGGATCATCACCATCATCGGAAGAGGACGAGTCGTCATCCATGTCTAGCTTGCGGAGTATGTCCCAAATTGCAGCCTTGGCCACCTTGTACTTGGGCTTGGACATGGTGAGTAGCGAATCCCTCACGAAGTTGGCAAAGGTAGCTCTCCTGCTGAGGGGGGCAGGTTCAGCCAACTGCAGCAGTTGACCAGACTGAAGCAGGTTCTCTTGGAGGGTCTGCAGGGTGGGGTCATCATCCTGCTTGCGCTTCTTGCCCTTCTTGGTGGTGGTGGTGGTGGTGGTGCTGGTTCCCGAGGTGGAAGGGGTCTCCGCAGGGGGGCCATCTTCCTCCTCCATGTCTGCAATGCCAGCTTGGGCAGCCGCTGCCTCCGCCTGTGCCAAGGTGTCACTCCCCTGCCCGGCAAGGTCTGCTCTGATCTGCAATAATGACAATGCATTAGCAACAAGAAAACAGAAGAAATGGCAAATAATTGCACATGAATGCAATGAATGTCATCAGGACAAATTGGCAATGATATTTATTTATACTTACACTTCTCAATGGCTGTAACTTGTGGCGGACAAGTGGCCTCAAGAAGGAGCAGGTGTTGAGGATCCACTCCTCCCTCTCGGTCACCTCCTTGGGCTCATCCCCGCTCTTCTTTTTGTTCAGCCTGGTGAAGTTGTCCTTGATGGACCGCCACCACCCCCTGAGGTACTTGGCTGTCTTCTCAAGCTGTTGGCCCTTCTCGGTCCAGAGTGCTTCTTTCATGTCAGTGCGCTTGAAGAGGATGAGCTTACTGTTCCAGAGGATCTGGTTCTCCTTGATCCATTCCATCAAGGCCTTCTCCACCTCAGCATCAAGGGAGTAGCTGGTCTTCTTGGCCCTTTGCTTCTTGGGGGCGATAGAAGAGGCCTGGGACTCTACCGAGGGGGACCTTGAACGCACCACCTCTTCACCACCGTCGTCTTCAGGTTCGTCACCAGGGGAGTCAGAGTGGTCTGACTGGGCAGCTTCTTCTGGAGGAGGGGGTTGAGCACCACGGGCACCATGGCCACCATGGCCACCACGAGCACCACGCCCACGTCTAGCAGCTTCAGGAGCAGGAGCATCAGGAGCATCAACAGGGGGTGCAGCATCAGTCAGGAACCACGGCCACGGCCAGCACGGGTAGTAGTTGATCCACCTTTCCGGCGGCCCATGATGACAAAAGGTTGATGTTCACGCTATGGAATCTGCACTGATACTGACAACAGCGGGAAGCTGCCGCCTTTTTATAACGCGCGGCGAGCGGCGGAAATGCGGCGGGAATACGCTCGGAATACGCTCGGCATTCGTTGGAAGTGCGTCAGGCATGCGGTCGGGATAAGTAGGGTGCGTCCGGAATACGCTCGGCATGCGCACTGCATACGCAGCTATTCGCAGCAGTAAAATAGTGTTGCGCACTGCATACGCAACTCATACGCACCTCATATGCAATGGATGCGCTGAATTCGTTACTTATACGCTAGATGTGCGTCGCACATAAGTCAAAGTAATCAACAAATTTCGAAATTTTGAGCGTACGGCTGCGTATTGAAAATTTTTAATAAGGAACTCATAAGGACTTGATATATGCAAAAGTGTGACAGAGCCTTAAAGGAAACATGCTTCTCAAATTGACCAGATCACATTTTATTTCATAAATAAATTCATTTATATGTATTAAATGTGAATTAAAAGCCAAACTGGTTCAAGTGAAGTTTTAGTGTGATTATTTGCCGCTCAAAAATGGACCCCCCCTTTTTGAAATTTGTTGAGACTCAAATTGAGGGCGCTGTTCGTGACGTAGACCGAGGCACCGAAATTCATGGATCGACTCGATAGTCTGGACCCGGCCCGTATACACACACTAGGTCTACACGTACAATTTCGTAAGTTGCAACAACAACTAACATCAAACTTACCCTGATTTTCTTCCTTTTAGCGAAGGTTCCTCGGGGAATGGGCCGTTTAACTGCTTTCGCCTATGAGCATATTTTTAATGGTCATCCCAAAGGATTTGAAAATACCAGTATCGAAACACCACGGCTCAAAGTGGTCGCTACATAACGCTGAAAAGCTGCTGGGGCCGGACCACTTTGCTCTTGTCACCTTCACTTTCGCCGTCCAAATTCTCCGATATAAATGAAGGCTTACTCCATCCGTCATTGTTTTGCTGCACCCAGCAGCCACACACCTTGTCGGCATGGCCGAAAAACCACTATTTTGCTTAGATTTTGGACGAAGAATTTTCGCCGTACAATGTACACACAATGCATACCCGTGATGAATGGGTAATGTGCCTCGATCTACGTCACACACTTATGTTAATGAGGGTCCCACTCAGGGGGTGGAGTAGCTTGGACAAACATTTTCAAAAATTGTTTTCTCCTATTTAATCTGGGAAATAATTGTCAAGATAATACTTTATTGTTTTAAGCAGGAATGATGCAATATATATCCTAAATCATGTTTCCTTTAAGATCTGTAGAAATGTCTGCAACTCGAAAGTAGCTCCGGAGACTTTGGGCTTGTTTTGTTTAGTTTGGGAAATAACTTAACTTTGGCCAAAATTTGTCTTGAAAGTAACACCATATGTAGTTATATAAATCGCCGACTTGCACACTGCATAATTTATTTGATGAAAATTTGAATAAAGATGCAGTTGTGTAAGTTATTAAATTAACTACAGCTTTCGTCTGGTTACCAATACACTGCCATTACTCCCTTTGTCTCCCCCCCCCCACATCCACCCAAATATTAAACCTCCATAATATGGTTGACATTTTTTTCTTAACTATACTTTCATATTTTGTTTTATTATACAGAAAGGAAAAGTGATCGACAAGGTGATGCTCATTAAAGACAAGCATGGCCCGGAGGCTTGGCTGTAGCTTTGAAAAAACCAACAAGTTCCCAAACCAAAAAATTGCATTGATAGGAGTTGGAGTTGGGACCTAAGAGTTGTTTAAATTAGGAATCGTTATTTTGTATGATACCAAAGATGCCTGCTAATATTCCAGCCTTCATATAGGCCTATAGTGAATTTTTTCAATATCACAGTTATTACTCTACCTCCATGCTCTGAACCAAAGTTTTTTTTTACAAATATAAGAGCCACATTGTGCTTCAATGAAGTAGTCCCATTTTGTGTTGCAGTGCAACTTATAATGTGCAAAGTACATGTATTTGTGATAAAACTGTAGTATCAAGGAGCACTTAACTCAATATTTTTAACGACACATTATACACACATGAATATCTCTATGGCAAATATTCAAACTACAGTTTTACACAATGGACCACCAGTGGTAATCTTTATCTTGTTTGAGATAGGTTTATGACCTGCTCCACTTTATGGTATTTACAGACCTGCAGTTTTTGCTATATGATCATCAGAGTAGCAGTGACTATGTACAGTGAAATAAGCCAGATTAGAATTACAGTGCACCTGCGCAGGAGATTAAAACAATTCGATAAACAACATTCTCCAAAAACAAAGTTTTAAAAACTTCTGTCTCAAACTTGGTGAGGGGGAATCCTTTTTGTTCTTTTCAGATCACACTCACAGTTCTGGCTCTACATTTACTGATCATTTACTGGTTATCAGTTTCCCAATTGGCTTGTGCACAAAATAAGCTGTGTTTAACTAAAGGGCAAGTGATTGGCTTAATGCACTGTACAGTCGTACATTTCTAATTCCAATCTGGCTTATGGTGTTCTGACAGTTTTAAGTGTGTAGTTTGATCTTTTTTTCAATGCAATAATCAAAAGTTACCGCTGCGGAGGGATAAACAGACGATTGACAATTTGGAAAATGTACCGGCTGTCCGCACTGGAATTAATTTGGACAAGTTGACAACAGTCTCCATACTTTGACCTAAAAAAGTCCAATGCGGACACGGCTTTTGTTGGATTCGTCTTTTAAATAATTTAAAGCATTAAAATTGTTTAATTGTACCAAAGAAATAAATGTAAAACTTCTTAAAGTTTGGAAATGTATAAAAAGTTAATACTGTTCAAAGAAATCATTGCAATTTTCTACTACTTTTAATCCTTAAGGTATTGATCAATTTTATTATTGATACTTGGATATCAATATCTTAAGTTTAATTGTACACAAAATAGTCCAACATTTCTTTTAAATTGTACATGCAGCTTAGTCAAACAAGGGCAATTTGAGACTGAAGTTTGTCGGTAAAAGCATAATAGGCCTATTCACAAAATGACTTTCAAAGACAAGTTTAGTCTGCTGCTTTGCTGATTAAATTTGAATGCTTGGAATGTCAAAAAGACCCACAGTACGTGCAGTAGCCTAGCGTATCTAACTTTTTGTGCCAGGGAGGGCAAACATCGCGACGGTCTTAAAACCATCGCAAAAACACTATTTCCTTTTGTTTTTTATGACGCCTCAAATGCCGCCGGGAGGGGGGGGGGGGGGGGGGGGGGGGGGGGTGTGAAGAAGTCCCCACCCCCCCCCCCCCCCCCCCCCCCCCCCCCCCCGCTGGATACGCCACCGAGTACATGTACACAAGAATTACATATGCATTGCAGCACATTTGAAAACTCAAATCAAAAGTAAGAAATTAACATGTAAAAGAAAACCTGAAATATTTGCAGTTTTGTACCAAATTGTACTTGAGTTTTAAGTATATTATTCCTGCAGTTAAGTAACCAAACATACCTCTAACAGAATTGAAAAGAATATATACATGTATATTAAAAAGAATATATATAATATTAATTGCAATAATTTTGTAATTTCTTAAAAATCAATTTTCTACAATCTGTTCACAATATTTGTTTTTAGAGATTTCAACTAAAACCTGTGTTTAGTTGGTAATTGTGCGATTTTTGTTTAATAATATCTGGTGAAATTTATTCTAACTAAATTTAAACTGGCTCTTGCCAGTTTCTTTGTTCACTTTGAAAATGTATTCAAATTTACCTAGTCAGTTTCCCTTGTGGATTGTTTGACGAATTCAATTTAAACTGGAATAAAGTGTCCAAAAGCTAATGAATATTGATTAGAAGGTAGCCAAAGATATGCATGTAATAGTGCTGCATCAAATGTGTGCAATTGTACGGGCATTAGACTTGTAATGATGTAAACATCAAAAACAAGCCACAGCTGCTGTTTCCGTAATTGTTGATCCATATTGTAGATTGCATTCAATGCATTACTTATATTTTGGTAATGAGAAAAAAGGATTTCCTTGGCTTTGAATATGGCAATGTAGCTTGCAAGCTTGAACAAATTGTAGAGAAGACAGGGCAGACATTTTGGTTTTTAGAGGTTGGAGGAAAGCTATATATTGACAACCAAATCTGCGTGTTGTCCCTAGGTGGGTCTGAACCCGGGACACAGTGATGCAAGGTAAGGAAAATACGACTGCCAACATCAAGTAAAAATGCTACGTAAAAACAAAAAATTCTTGAAAGATTAAATTTTGTTCAGATGTACTGTATAATAAGGGCTGTTTATCTTGCAAAATTACTCTGCAAATTTAACGTTTCTGAAAAATCTGCGTGCTAGTTGTGCAATCATCGTGGAAAAGCTTTCAAATAAAAAAGTGACATTTATAAATGCCCAGTAGGGCTTAAAATTCAGCAACCAAAAAAATCTTCCAGTGAGCAATGTTTTAACTATTATACTCTAGTCACGTAGGCCCCCTAGTACTTTTTAAATATTAAGAATATATAGACAACCAATGCTTCTTTGTTATTTAGCATCACCTGAGTTTTTAAAGGCATCGATCCCGCAACCTAAAAAAAAGAGCTACCAAATGAAAAGTTGCATGGCTAAATTCATTTTTGTTTAACATTTCTTATCTTTTCAACTTCCTGTAATTTTACAGCCTGGTTATTTGAGTCTGATATAACACTGGATATTCTAGCATCTCATTAATGGAAATTCAGCCGAGTTACGTTGGTATTGAAAAGAGTTCGACACATTTTTCAAGCCCCAAAAGTGACAATCCCCAGGGGGGGGGGAGCAATTGATAGGTTCCTCCATGCTTTACATCGGTCTGTCACACGTGGCACCAAGCCAAATCAGGGCTGCGTTCCACCCACGCGAACGTTGACAACGTTGGTCAGGTGCCCGCCTTCTCCACATGGCCGTCACGTGACTAGCACTGCTCCATAAATATGTTGATGTTGAAACATTCAAGAGATCTTCCTGCCTTGTGTTTGCAAAATTGCTACTTCCAGTATCGTATCTCTGAGTTTAACAAATTACAATGACGGGGAAAGGTGTATTTCAGTGTCTAGGTTCGTGCATGTGTCTGATTGTTGGGATAATCGTGACGATTAATGGTCAGTTGATGCAACAACCAGAACAAGTTCACCTGGCAGCGACAGGTAGGCCTATTCGTAATATCGATGATAAATGGACCATGACGTATACGCGCCCGGCCGTTACAATGGTACCCCTAGAAATATTGGGGCTCCTTCCGGTGGGAGCCCCATATTTCTAGGGGTATTGCAATAGTTGTCTAACCGGAAAGATTTATACCCCCACCAAACTAGCCCTTCCTCCATGGTCAAGAACAGCAAATCTTGGGAAAAGAACCATCCAATTGGTGTTCAGAATTGTAAAAACATATAGCACAACGAGCTGGAATTTTCAAGCTATAGAATTAGTTCGGAAATTTTCGTGCAGTATAGGGGAAGAAAGTTTGTGTTTTCTGGCACAGTACAGTGTATATCTCCAGTTGTGTGGTCACTCAAAGTGTTCATACATGTTGATTTCCGCCTCAATTTTTTAAACAGATTTTGCTGACATAAATCTTGAAATAACAGGTTGTACCAGTTTATTATTATCCCGATCCTCCTTCAATCCACCATTTACAGCGGAAGGAAGGTCATTGAGTGTGTGCAGTAGCAGACCTTGCATTCATTTTTTGCGGGCTATTATTAAATCGGTGTAAAAACGGGAAAGATTTTACTTTAATACCCCTACATAAATTGGTCAGGAATAGCACATTTTGGAAAATAACCATCCATTTGTGTTTAGAATTGTATAAACACTTGGCACAACTTTGAATTTGAGAATTTATTTGGGAAATGTTTGTGTAATATAGGGGAAGAAAGTTTGTGTTTTCTGTGTTAGATGTTCTTGGCACAGTGTACGGTCACTCAAAGCGTTCACATACATCTTAATTTCGGCCTCAATTTTACAGATTCTGCTGACATAAATCTTGAAATAGCAGGTTGTGCCACACATTTAGATAATTGTTATCAAAGAGGGTTAATTATTTTCCAAGATTTTGCTGTTCCTGACCGATTTTTGTGGGGGGTATTAAAGTAAAATCTTTCCCCCCATCGTACTTTCAGCATACACATCTTCAGAGCACTGCGGCGGAACAGGGGGGCCATTGGCCTCCCCACTTTTTCCACTTGGGACAGTTGGCCCGCCCACTTTTGGCTGTTCTAAATAAAGAAAAACATAACACCGGCGCTGCTAATTTGGCCCCCCCCCCCCCCCCACTTTCAAAAGTGTTCCGCTGCCCCTGCTTTAGAGATGGCTGTCATGGTGATGGTACGAGTTGGGGAAAACGTTGCCTGCACTATGCCTGCACATACCGGTTCTTCCTTTCTATTTTCTCATTTAAAAGCACTTCCCCCTTTTCTTTACAAAAAGAACACCAAGGTCTGGCCAGATCGAAGATACCTTGGTCACGGCACTGAACCAAAACTCTATCCCATTTGACTCTAACACGTAACATAAAGGCAGCATGTATGATTAGCTTCCTTCTAATAAACACAACACAACGCATTTGCAGTGCAACACGGTTCTGGATGGGACCAGCGCAGCGTCGCAGCTCCTCAATAAACAATTTTTTTCATGGACTTTCGGGCTTCCTATATAATTTATAATCCACTGCATCACGCATACCAGATGTGGTTGTTTTAAATTGCGGGGTCTGATCCACCAATTGCGTTTATACTCGAGCATTGCGGGGTCTGATCCGGATCGAATTTCCCCCGAAAGGGGGATCGAGAAAGGTGGATCAGATCCGGATCAGACCCCAATCCACCTCGCGTTTACCCTTGCGATCGATCCCCCTTCGATCCTCCTTGCCGGGTTCGATCCCCCTTTTAATCCCTTTGCCGGATCTAGTGTAAACGCGGTGTGCATGTTCTCAAGTAACAAGTTAGAATAACGTTTCATGCCAAAACTGATAATGAACAGTTGGCATCATTAAATGTGCATGATGAAAAGTGTGGGTCACTAAAATTCATGCTGCCATTGGCAAAAATTTTGACACAACTGTCGGTCGAAGATGCAAGACACAGTGTCATGCAATACAATAGTGTTGCCAGTACAATACCTTTCATTTTTGTAGGCTTTGCCACAGGGTTGTTTGATTTAAATCACTCGATTTAAATCATTGATTTGGAACAAGCTCCCAGAATATCAGAGACACTACATGTAGGTCATTCCATCATACATTCAAGATGCTCCTGAAAGCTCACCTGTTTGAGGAGGCGTACCATCAAGAATTATTCCTCACTTTGTGCCCCAGTGCCTTGGACTTGGAGCAAACTTTTGATTTTGGCACTTTAAAAATGTCATTGTGGGGCTAATGCACTGGTGATCCTGTAGTGTAGGGCCCTGTTCCCTATACAGGAACAGAAATACACTTTTAGGTTAATGGAATTGGCAAACTAGTTAGTGACATTACAAACCAACAGGGTTTTAGTTTTTGTTTTTGGGAAATTTTGGGTAAAGCGACGATGAAGACGACAAAACGCAATGCGAAAATAAAGATGGCAGATCACTTCCACGCACAGTAAACACGCAAAACTGCGTTGATTCACATGGCAACTGCCGTAAAGCGTGTAAGAAAATTGCATTTTCTAAAGCAAAATTACAACAACAAAATGTCAATAGAATTAAGAGAAGTCTGCTTTAGGTTGAAAAAGTCATTTTGGAATGAGAAAAAATACCCTTGACTCTAATTTGATCAAAACTAAAGAGGGGACCCTACACTACACAGTCGCCAATGCACTACCGTGACCAAATGTTAAAAATGCACAGTGGATACAAATTGAGACAAGTAGAAGTCATGAGATACAGCAAGTGCCATCTTTCTCCCATGTAGGTAATGTAACAGAGATGATTGTCACCTGGAGTACTTTTAGTGAGGCCCAGTCAGTCGTTCAGTATGGGAGGGTGACGCCTAATCTCCAGGCCAATGGATCCAGTTCCAAGTTTGTGGATGGTGGGAGTGAGAAACGTGCTCAGTTTATCCATCGTGTGAAGCTGACAGGTCTGAAACCTGGATTTAAGTATGGTGAGTATAGTCATTCAGAAGACTTAGGTACATGAATATAAAAGTTGCTCGCATTAGAGCAAATGATTTTCCCCCATAATATATTGTTTGGACTTATTAATAGGTAAGTCCATATCTTTAGGGTGACATTCTTAAGTACACATGTTTACAAGTTTACCTCTGAAAGAAAATTGTAAGGCAAAACAAATATGGAAATAATTTACTGAATTTGATCACTGTAAAACTTGATGTGGAAGTAAAGTTTTTGAACAGATGGAATTTAATGTGAATGTGTTCCTTTCATTTTCTGCCTAGTCTATCGCTGTGGAAGTAATGATGGTTGGAGCTCACTGTTTTTCTTCAAGGCCCTTCAGAATGGGAGTGACTGGAGCCCTCGCTTTGCATTGTACGGTGACATGGGAAACAAGAACGCACAGTCCCTGGGTCGGCTACAAGTTGCCACACAGGCAGGTGAATTTGATGCCATCATACACGTTGGTGAGTATGTACATTGCTGGCCTTCATGTGTATTGTTAGGCTCAGTGAATGTCGTTGTGATACTCAAAACTATGCATTATCATGGAGTGGCTCACTTCAATCTTTCCCTCAATTTCCTCAAGTAGTGTTGCTAAACTTCTGCTAATATAATGAGCTTAATATTTATTCAGTTGAATATTATGTTAACCCTTGCTATGCTAAATCCAACAATATCTGAGTTGGTCTCAGCAAACAGTGAAAGTTACCCCGCCTGGGTCTGTAGGTCTGAGAATTAGGATAATTTGTTGAAGAATTATCATCTATTTAGATCTGGGTACAGGAAAACTGTAAGTGTAAGGGTGGTAGGGCTGGCTATTCAGAATATCACAAACCCTACCACCTCTGACTGTAACCTTTATTTGCTTTTAGCTTTCAATAAAAAATACCGCCGGGTGTCTTGAATTTTGTTGATGTGGGCTCAGAACAAAACTTGTTCTAATTAACTGTTGGAGATCTGTGGGTTTCAGCAGGCTTCACACTTTTCTGTCATTGGATTTGTTGGATCAGCAGGGGGCTTTTAGGGTTATTAATAAAACTTGCGTCGCGAATCACATGACAAATCTGGTGTTAATTCAGTCCACAAGTCAAAAAGGTGGCACAAAACTAGACAAGGATCTTCTCTGTTGTAAGAATTGTTGAAGTTGATAAACTAAACAAACACTGATAATAGCGATTGTGAATCATGTGGTCCTAATTATTTGTACAAGATGCACAAACTTTGGCCTATATTGCAAAGGCCCTATATAATCATAAAAAAACTGCCTTCAGCAGGCACTAGGGTAGCCTTGCCCAAGGTGGTTTCCATCTTCTTTGAAGGAAGGACTAAAAAAACAACACAAATTATGAGATGAAACCATGTCATATCGTCCGTGCACATTGTCACTAACACATGTAGCATGTACATGCATAAATGCCGGATTGACCATAGGGCCCATGCTGCACTAAGTTGTAGGCCAGCTAGCTATGGGGAGGCTTTACCCTCCATTGCTCCAACCAGGTACCCCAACACGTGACTGTGATTGTTATATTCCAACACCTTGTTCAAAGGCTAGCAGTATAGGAGCGATTACAGTGTACCAATAGGGGCGATTTGCAATACAATGCATGACCAAGAATTTGTTTGCCTGGTGCATTTGAAAAGGTCGACACATATCCTACATGTATGGCATTTTGCATGAAACAAATAAAACCGGTACTATGATACTCACGAGCATGACATTTACAGTACGTGGGTTATTGCTCATATTTACCTTGCTACCAAATGCTTTTCTGTGCATGAAGTATATATGCAAGTTTTAGAGCATCGGCTGATTTTGCTAGAATTTCTCAAATTTGAGCTGTATTTTTGTGGTTTTTGAGGTGAAAAACGGAAAGAAATAATAATGGTATCGGCATTCATTTGTGTTCGGAAGGACAAAGTAATAAAAGTGTGTCATTTTGCACAAAATGAACAAAACTGGTACTACTATGATACGCACAAACTTTTCAATATTACTTTCCTAAAATATCCCAAGAAATACCCTTGGTATCAAGGAGGTGGTAAAGGGTAACTCGTCAACCACACATTGTGAAAATGGCTCTGCAGTACGGTGCAACTGCTTGGTGGCGCCCTGTATTGTGAATGACCACTTCTTCTTGTTGAGAATTCAGAAATCTTTTCCTCAAGCCACCAAATTGAGAAAATTTTCTAAATCTTGGTTTTTTTGGGGCTGAATTTCTTATTTAGGGGATTTTGCCTATAACATGGCTACTGATGATGGTAAGGTAGGAGATGAGTTTATGCGTCAGATTGAGTCAGTGGCAGCATACGTCCCTTATATGACAACTGTTGGAAATCACGAATACGCATAGTAAGTACAAATATTGACACAATTCCTTTACGAACATAAGTGTTCAAATCTCTCAAAGATGTCAGTTTTAAAATGTTGGTTAACCCATTGAATACGGATGACGGCTATAGCCGCGGTTTAAAGAAAGACAACCTGGCCGGTTGACGGCTGTACGCGCATTTTCTGCATATTCAATCCATTGTTCAGTTATTGTGTGGGTTACGCTTGACTACACAATCCCATATGGCATACCGGCGCCCCATAATCACAACCGGGCACTATGGGTGGCATGGGTGACTTGTGCGTAAAGTGCTCGCCTCTCACCGATGTGGCCCGGGTTCAATTCCCGGCTCGGACCATATGTGAGTAGAGTTGTGCGTTGGTTCTCTCCTGTGCCACGAGGGTTTTTCTCCAGGTCCTCCGGCTTTCCTCCCTCCGGAAAAATCAAACACTTTCGATCTCTGGCTGTGCTCCGTGGTCATATATGGGTCGATGTGGCCGGCTGCCAGAGGCGCCTTTACGTGCCAGCGACTCGAGCACGTTGTAGCCGCGTCCTTCGCAATTCAGCATCCCAGCTGCGAGTAAGGATGATTAGCCTCCCAAATTATTATTATTATTATTAGAAGGCCGGGGTTAATATATACTGTGTTTTCCCCCCAAACATATACCCAAACTGCCCCTGGCCACCTTGCATTTAACTTTATCTATTATACACATCACTGCAGAGGATACATGTACTGTATGATAAGGCTGAGTGCAGAGATATGATCCTGAGAGAAAAACTTGTATTTTTTTTGTTTTTTTTTCTTCCAAACATGTAATTCTATAGCTTTTTGTTCTAATGAAGTCAGTGCTGAAACTGAAAATGTAAATACCATGCTGGGACGTCCTACACATATTTCAGAAAATTGTCTGGAAAATTTGTATTCATTAATTACAACACAACTGAACAATGATTTCATTCTGTTTGCACCAACAGTAATTTTTCCAACTACAAGAATCGATTCACAATGCCGTCCTATACAGACAACCAGAATCTGTGGTACAGGTAAGTGTTTATCATTAGTTCAACTACATCTATTGTTCAACTACATCTACATGTATTGAACCATGGGGTTACAACCTCACCAACATTAAAACCCTCCTATACTTATAACTAACACAGCCTATCAAAAACTCTAAACACCAACTCTCACAGTTTGTGTGTGTTTCAATCTGACATTTGATAGGTTTTGATCTGTACAGCAGCTGGGTCGATTTTGGCTGGGTGCATAGGAGGGTTAAGTTGCTAAATGTAAAATCTTTCATTTTAATGTCATTTTGTTTGTTTGGTAAAAACACAAATTTGGGAAAAATATATTTTTAATTGGGAATTTTTGTTGTACATTTGTTTCAATTTTTTGAAGCTATTTTCTATTAAGACTCATCAGACTTCATAAAAAATTTAATTTCAAAAATATCTCAAAGCAAATATCATATTGAGACTCTCGACAAACTAAATCAAAGCTCATTTCATTCTTTTTTTAAGTGAATATGCAGGATATGCCCCCCCCCCCCCAAAAAAAAAAAAAAAAAAACCTTAATACAATGTAGATAAAAAATAAAGTGAGGAAGAGATCAATATTACTCTATTATTGGGAATAAGAATAACCATAAAAACCAGTAGAAAGAATAAGCAGTAGAAAGAATAAGGAGACATGTGTTAACCAGCCGTGCGGTTTGTTTTGTCATGTATTATAAATGTGGGATTAAGTTTGGCCACTGTTACCTTCACCAGTGACTAGCCAAGTAACCTGCATCATTCCATATTGTCTCTTTTTGTAGTGTCTATCAAGCTACAATCTTTCATGAAATGTTTTGAAACACCAAAATTCCATGCCACAGTCACCGAGTTAAATTCCAAGCAACCAAAATGCTACCAGTGTAGATGGGACAGAATGGCCCAAAGTTTATAGTTCTGGTCATAAAGCATTGGGAGGTGTAAAGAATTTTATTCTACAGGCTTGTGGGTACATAGCTATTTTAATGTATGCCCTTTTAATCTATTTTAATGTACATGTATGTCCTTTGTTCCAGCTGGAATATCGGGCCTGTTCACTTTGTCATGTTTTCTACAGAAGTGTACTTTTTCACAGACGATTCAAAAGAAACAAAGAAAAACCAGTTGGCGTGGCTCTTAAAAGATCTCAAGGTAAGCTCTGGGCTCATGGCAATTTCATGGAATCCGTAACGGTTAGCAAAAAATTCTATGTTAACGATTTAGCATAGATGTATTTCACAGGCATTGGGAAGTTAGCAGAGCTAAAAAAAAAAAAAAAAAAAAAAACACATTAAAGGGAAAAGTTTTGTGATCTGTTAACCCCTTGCGTACGGATGACACCAAATGCCGCAAAAACCAGGCCGGATGACGTCTATATGCCATTTTCTCCATTGTTGGATTATTGTGTATAATACGCTTGGCTGCACAGGCCGCCCCGGCATGCACCCCGGCGCCTCACTACGATAACCGTACTCAAGGGGTTAATAGCTGTTAGCAAGGAATTTTGGCTTGTGCGTATGAATGCATTCCATAACTAAGGATTCTGTGCTTACTAGGGTTAGCGCAGAATTCAGTGTTAGGGATATTCCATGGAATTGGGCCCTGTATGGTAGGACAAGCAGGAGCGAGGTGTTGGCAAAGGTTGTTGCAATTTTCCCTGCAAATGTTTTTCTTGCTTTGTTTGCTCCACTTACCCATTCGTGGTTTACAAGGAAAAGTAATACAGAGATGAGGGGATATGCGGTCCCCAACACTTTTTGACTGGGGGATGGGTCACTGATAAGATCATCTCTTGCAAAAAAACAAAAAAAACAATGTAAAAGAGCAAAATTAAAAGTAGAGGCCAGAAGCCAATATGAAAATGTAAATTTCATGTAAAATTCCCAGTAGAATTGTCGGAAAGAGGGTTATAATGAAGATATGCACAAATGTATGTGGGTCATTCCATAAATTTAGGGTCCAAAAGTGTGACTTTTGTTGGTGTCCCTGTTACACCTGACCTGTGTAATTTCCCATCAAGTATCATTAAAATTGACTTCACACTATTTTTTTACTTGTTTGGCAGATACTTTGCTTAATTTACACAATCACTCTTGGAGATAGAAGGCATTAAATAATTGCACAATCACTCTTGGAGATAGAAGGCATTGTAATAATTGCAAAATCTTATACATGTCACTATGTAACAGGGACGTGACCAAAAATTTCACACTTTTGGACCTCAAATTTATAGAATGACCCATATATGGACAGTAATTCATCACTGTTTTCACGAACTGACACTCGCGCGCACCTGGGTGTCAGTTCGTGAAACCGCGTCCCGAGTAAATTTCGGTTTCACGAACGGACACCCAGGTGTGCGCGCGCACATCGGGCACTGACTTGCTGGAGAAGAATTTTTGTTTTCACGAATTGACACGCAAGCATGTAGCGAAAATACTATTCCAAGAAAAACGCTTTATAAAGCTTTGACACGATTAATCTATTCCATCTGTATACTTGTGAGGTTAGAGAAACATTGAACTTAAAACCTCTAAACTCGTGAAATTAAGAATGGTTTCAGTTCGTGAAAATGAAAATGTGGTTAGTGCGCGCTGCTGTATTTAGGTGTCAGTTCGTAAAAACGAAAATTACTCGGTTCTGTAAAATACGCGCGCGTGTGGGCACTCACGCGCTAGAGAGTGTCAGTTCGTGGTGTTGGTGACGAATTAATACACATTGAATAAACAGCGTCTGCTAGTGTTAGAAAAAAAAATGTCCAATGCAGTTACAATAACTGTCTGTATATTTGTTCCTCTCCTTGTAGGAAGCAAATGAACCAAAGAACAGGAAAGAACATCCCTGGATAATCACATTAGGCCATCGACCTATGTATTGTTCTGACAGCGATTCGGATGACTGTACCAGAGGAAGTAGCAAGGTAAATACTTCATGGCCTCCTCTGTGAACATTTGATAAATTGATTGGAAAAAAGATCAATTTCTTTTTGTATTTTTTTATATGTGAAAATAATCCTTTGCTCTAAGAAAATTTCATAGGGGCTAATAAAACTAGTTCACCTTTTGTTTATCGTCTTGTGCAGGAGTAGACATTCATGAATGGAATTAAAAGTGTGCCAAAGTAGTTTAGTCTGGTTCCCAGACCAAAATATTCCGACTATTTCTGATGAATATTAGGTTTGGTAGCCGCCAATGTCACGTGACGAAACGCCGAGGTTTTCTAAACTTGTTTTCAGTAACATTCTGCTGTTAACGTTGATGTTTGGGTTTTGTTCGCAATAAAGAAAGTCTGTCGGGCCCGTTACAGATCCTGGAATTTGAATTCTCAATTATATATAAATACTGAAAAATCGATGCCACACTCTTGCAGTATTTTGCTGACTGGATTTTGCAAGAATATTAAATTTGAATGATGCCACTGACGTCACTCGGACTAACAATGTACGTCATGATCTATATTAAACCGTGGTAGCTACCTGACCTAAGATATAAAAAGTCGGGGAAACTTCAGGTCAGGGAACCAGACTAAAAGTGGTTTTAAACAGGTGTATTTAAAATTTGTTGAAAAAGACCACTTCATGATGACACTTTTAACCCCTTGCGTCCTGGTGTTCTAATGGGGCACTGGTATATGCCAGATGGGATTGTGCAGCCAAGCAAAATGCACACAGCCAGAACCACCATAACTGAACAATGGATTGAATATGCAGCAAATAATGTGGGTATAGTTGTCAACCGGCCAGGTGGTCCTTTAATTTTTCAAACTGAGGCTATAGCCGTCATCCGGGCTCAAGGGGTTAATCCCATACAATATTGCATTGTTCTCATTTTTATCTTTATTTGTACAACTCTTGGAAAATATCTTAGATTAATTTTGTTCTGTATCTTGGACTTGTAGGTTCGGGCTGCTTTGGAGGAATTATTTTACAAATATGGTAGGTAGCTCAAAGGTTGTGAATGTTTTGATCAGTGGTTGGTTACCCAATCTATTTCCCTCTGGAAAACCAAGAGTTTTAGCATTTTGATACTAAAATGATGATAATCAAGTGGTGTGGCAGCTCTGGTTTTATAAATATGGAAATAACCACAAAGACCAAAGCCTGAAAAAAGGTATAATAGGGATGTGTTATCCAGTTCGCGTCGGATGACGTGTATACACGCAAAGGTTTAACTGTATTCGGAATGGATGACGGATAAACACGCACTCGAGCGAGGCCAGAAATATCTGTCAGCGACCCGCTTACAGCGAGCGAGGCCGGAAATATCAGGGTGTGCTACTCACAGATGACGGCCTGGGTCTGGTATGTGTCAAAATAATCCTGGTGTGAACTGGTTAAAGATATATTGTCTGTGCTTTTCCATTATCTTCTTACATGTATTATTTTAACATAAAAACCTTTTTGCTATTTTGGTTATTAGAAACTCTCAAAAAAGGCTTTTATTCTTGGTTGCTTTTGTTCATCTAATGAATAGAAAGTTACGCTTGAATTATTGTCGGGCCGCAAATAATTAGATATGAAAATACTTATTCGATAACTAAACCTGGGTCGTTTTCTTTGATGTCTCGTTCAAAAGTGAATAGCTTTTGCATTGCTGGAAAAGGAGAAATGAACGAAAAAATTGAAAAAAAGGATTTGGGGGTTGAAACTCGAAACGAACACGTACACTGAAGGACTTTAATTACGCAAGATGAAATTGTACGCAGTATAACAGACGCAAGTAAATACATTAAATAATTTTATTCACAGTTTTACAATTATTGATATCTGTGTGAAAGAAATTACCACAGTTCACGGTGATAATGCTCCAGTTGCCGCAACTACAGCAGTCCACATGTCATGACCCCCCAATATCTCGTATGGCCACCGTTTGCATCTTGTAATGCGCTGATCCTGCTCGGCACACAGATGTGACCAAACCATTGATTTGTCTTTGGGGAATACGGTCCCACTCTTCCTGAAGGGCGACACGCAACTGCACGAGGTTTTGAGGCGGGGCTGCTCTCTGGCTATAATACGGTGACCCAGGATATCCCAGATGTGCTCGATGGGATTCATGTCGGGCGAATATGGCGGCCAATCCAGAACATCTTCCCCATGTTCGTTTAGAAAGTTCATGGATATGCGTGCGATGTGATGACGGGCTTTATCTTGCATAAAAAGCACCCCAGGGTTATGGGTTACGTAGGGTACCACATGGTTGCGTAGGATCAGGTCGATGTATCGCCGAGCGTTTAATGCTGCCTCCACAAAAACCAGTGCCGACCTCCAGCCATGACCAATGGCACCCCAAACCATGACGCCACCTCCATCAAAACGGTCCTGCTGCACAACGCATGGCTCAGCATTACGTTCCCCACGTCGGTGATACACCCGAAGCCTCCCATCATGTCGGAATAGCAGAAATCGCAATTTGTCACTAAAAATAACGTCACGCCACCTCGCATTTCGCCAGTCTCTGTTCCTATTGGAATGGATACGTGCCCACTGCAAGCGAATGCGCTTTCGACGTTGGTCCAGCTTGACACCCCACCCTTGCGCGGTATGGTCGTATACCCTCTTCTCTGAGTCGCTGGCTGACAGTTCGTGGGCATACTTGCCGTCGAGTGCGGCCCCTTGTCTCCGCTGCTGTCTGTGCTGCTGTACGGAACCGGTCACGGAGGTGTGTGGTGCGGATATAGCGGTCTTGTGCTCGTGTTGTAACACGTGGTTGTCCTGGTCGCAGTCTATCACGTGTCACACCAGTGTCCTGGAACCGTCTCTGCAGGCAGCTAATGGTGGATGGAGCAACCCTAAACCGTCTGGCAACGTTATCTTGCATCGCTCCTGTCATACAGCATCCCTATGGCCTGGTCACGGCTAACTTGATTCATTCGCGGCATGGCGACACGTACTGACGGTGGTGCAAATTGTGTCGGTCTTTTATAGGCAAGACCTAATGTAGCCATTGGTGTCCAGTAATGCTCACTGGCCAATCCCTATAACCTTAAACTCACATGCGTGAGCGATATATAGGAGTGGCCAAAGTCGGGAGACATTGTTAGGAGAGACAATCGTTTTATGATGCACTGAGGCATGCGTTCCTTTTTTTAAATCTGGAAAGTCAACTCACATGTCTTAAGTATCGCTACCATAAAAATATACCCATTGGAAAAACTTGCGTAATTATAGTCCTTATCAGTGTATTAATGTTTTGCATCCCAGAAAAGGCAGGGTTACTATCATACATGTAGCCTAAAGCTCCAATCCAAGGTATAAAAATAAGCAAATTTTTGTTTAAAGAGTCTGGTGAAAAAGAAATTTGAATTCAAGGGTTGCTTATGATCAACAATGAAATATACTTTGAACAGGTGTTGATATGGAGATCTGGGCTCATGAACACAACTATGAGAGGCTGTGGCCAGTCTACAATGAAAAGGTAAACATGCTTAGTTTGGATTTGTAAATTAAAGGTATTATACAGTATTGGTAGAGCTGACATAACAGTTGCATGTAGTGTTCATACTTTGTGTAATTCTATATGAAATAACAAACTTGGGACAGTTTTAGCTCAATCCATCATTTGAGTCTCGAGAAAATAGTAAAAAATGATTTTTGTGTACGTTCGTATATATGTGCTTATTTCATTTGTTGATTTTAAAATAAGCCACAGTATTTTTCAAGGTCTTTATATTTCAAAAGGAAATATTCCTCAGGAGGATTGGTAAGCTTTTAGATTGAAACCAATCATTATATTTTTGTATCTTTACCAAAGCTGTATCATAGTAACAGAGAATTTCAAGCTTCTTAATTCATTTGTGTACAATGTGCCCTTGCAGCACTGTGATTAATGTGTTAATGTACAATGTACATGTAATGCCAAAGGCTATGTTGCTGATGAATTCCTCCTTCCACTTTGACCATGTCCAGTTTTTCTTGGATTAAAACCTTCAGAATTTGTTTATACTGTATGCCTTTTATTGTTTGAAGAACCACAAGATGAAACAAACTATTTCTGTGACTTTAATTGACAGGTTTACAATGGCAGTAAAGATGCTCCCTATACAAACCCCAAGGCACCAGTACATGTCATTACTGGGTCTGCGGTAAGTCACAAGTAGGGGTGTGCATTTACGGGTAGTAAAAGAACCGGGTACCTGATTGAAAAAAATACGGGTACCCGGGTACCCGTTAAAGAAACCCAACCCAAAACTTCCAATCCCGGAAGTTGCAATAATGTCTTTCTCTGAGATTCAAAAGTCTGATTTCAGACAAAAGTCTGAAAAATATCATGCCTTTCCAGTAAACATGATCACTTCTCCGCCATTACATGTTCCGGTACGTGCATGCGCCGGCATATCACAAAAGACAGAAGATTCCCTTTATTGTCAATTTTCGTGAGCGTCATGGTCATAAACATGAAATCTGTGCTGGTTTCCGATGTAGTCGGGTTTTAATTTGGAAAATTCCTGACAAATAACATTCAAAACCTTTCCTTTTTTCATTTTCTGGGAAGTTACTAAGAGATAATGTAAAGTTGTACAGGTACTCGATTCCATAATGTGGAACCGGTTGATGACATGAACGGTTGGGTACTCGGGTACCCGGTTCCGATGCACACCCCTAGTCATAAGTTGTCTTTGGCAGTTTGAGTTGGGTGGTGTTTTTGTGTAGCTTTTTTAGTGACCTCAGTTCACAGCCCAGCAGGTCAGTGTTTGTCAGTCCCCAAACAGGGATGTAAGTGGATTCGTTAACCCTTTGAAGCCGGATGACGGCAATAACAGCATAAAAACATTCATTGCCACCAGCTCGGATGACTTCTTTACACGCCATTTTCTGCAGTTTCAATCCATTGTTGGATTATCGTGTATGTTATGCTTGGCTGCACAGCCCGCCCCGGCGCCTCACTATAAATAACCGTTTTTGATGGGGGTGGTGGTATACCAAGAACGGGGCTGTGCAGCCAAGCATAACTGCAAACAGACACCACACTGAATAGATTGGTCCCATTCATCGCACCTGGAGCCCCCCTTTCGTGTGAATGAAAGCTTTTTCAAAGTGAACAAAGAAACTGGCAGGAGCGGGATTCGAACCTGCGACCTCCAGAATACCGTACCGGCGCTCTACCAACTGAGCTATCTTGCCCTATGTTGGCGGTCTCTCAAATTGTCAGTATCTTTGTTCGAGTGGGCGCTAGTCAGAAGTCATGAACCCAGAGTAAAAGCTTTGTTTGAAAAAGCCATCTCGTCATAACACTCCCATTCAAGAACAGTGTAGCTGAAACATGAATGAATTGACCGAGTATGCACAGAAATGGGCCTATAGATGTCAACCAGCCAGGTGGTCTTTTTCAAACCGCAGCTATCGCCGTCGTCCACAAAAGCAGACACAAAAGCAAATAAGCACACTTTTTGGCTTGACAAGTTTTTCTTTACATTCCAGGGATGTCAAGAAGATCATAACCACTTTTTAGGGCGTAAGCCGTGGGATGCTTTCCGATCCGAAGACTATGGCTTTACCATGATGCAAGTCCTTAACCAAACCCATCTCACTTGGCAGCAAATCTCAGATGATCAGGTAGGCTGTTTTTAATGCCTGCATCAGACTTAATGGTAATTTATAACATTTGCAAACATTAAAAACACAAAACAATATGTGCGTATAGTTGTACTGTTGCCTCATTTTTAAAATGCTGACAATTACTTGGAAAGGAACACAACCAGCTTGATAACCTAGGACCTCAATCATTGAAGAATGGCGGGGGTTTGTTTGGAACTGCTATACCTTCATTTTTTACATTCAGCATGTACGTAATCAAGACAAATTATTTAGGCAGCCTTGTTTGGTAGTTGTCATAAGCAACCGTGAATTACGCAAAATGAAATCAAAATGTGACCAGATCCTGCGAAATAAGCCTTAAAAACATGTTTTCACGTATTCGTTTTTCACAAGCATGAAGTAAAGCACACTTGGCTCTTCATTTTGATATATCACTCGGTTTACTTAGTGATGAACATGGACATTATTCAGGTTAAACGTTCACAGTTTCCATTGATTTCTATTGTCTAAGATCTGTAGAAATGTCTCGAAAGTAACTCCGGAGACTTTGGGCTTGTTTTGTTTAGTTTGGAGTTACAAATGTGTTTCCCATTCCAGTACAAGGGAAATAACTTAACTTTGGCCACAATTTGTCTTTAAAAAAGGGAGGTTAGAAAGGAGGTCAGAAATGTTGTTGACCTTGAAAACACCATATGTATATATATAAATCGCTGACTTGCACACTGCATAATTTTTTTGATGAAAATTTGAATAAAGATGCAGTTTTGTAAGTTATTAAATTAACTACAACTTTCGTCTGGTTACCAATACACTGCCATTACTCCCTTTGTCTCCCCCCCCCCCCACATCCACCCCAACTACCCAAATATTAAACCTCCATATAATATGGTTGACATTTTGTTCTCAACTATGCTTTCATATTTTGTTTTATTATACAGAAAGGAAAAGTGATCGACAAGGCGATGCTCATCAAAGACAAGCATGGCCCGGAGGCTTGGCTGTAGCTTTGAAAAAACCAACAAGTTTCCAAACCAAAAAATTGCATTGATAGGAGTTGGAGTTGGGACCTAAGAGTTGTTTAAATTAGGAATCGTTATTTTGTATGATACCAAAGATGCTTGCTAATATTCCAGCCTTAATATAGGCCTATAGTGAATTCTATAAATATCACAGTTATTACTGTACTCTAAAATTTATAATGCCTCTGAACCAAAGATACTGACAAAATTGGGAAACCACCATCCTACAAAAAGATAGCTCAGGTCGTAAAGTGCCCTTCATTTTGTTTTTTTTACAAATATAAGAGCCACATTGTGCTTCAATGAAGTAGTCCCATTTTGTGTTGCAGTGCAACTTATAATGTGCAAAGTACATGTGTTTGTGATAAAACTATAGTATCAAGGAGCACTTAAGTCAATATTTGTAACGACACATTATATACACATGTATATCTCTATGGCAAATATTCAAACTACAGTTTTACACAATGGACCACCAGTGGTAATCTTTATCTTGTTTGAGATAGGTTTATGACCTGCTCCACTTTATGGTATTTACAGACCTGCAGTTTTTGCTATGATCATCAGAGTAGCAGTGACTATGTACAGTGAAATAAGCCAGATTAGAATTACAGTGCACCTACGCAGGAGATTAAAACAATTTGATAAACAACATTCTCCAAAAACAAAGTTTTAAAAATTTCTGTCTCGAACTTGGTGAGGGGGAATCCTTTTTGTTCTTTTCAGATCACACTCACAGTTCTGGCCCTACATTTACTGATCATTTACTGGTTATCAGTTTCCCAATTGGCTTGTGCACAAAATAAGCTGTGTTTAACTAAAGGGCAAGTGATTGGCTTACTGCACTGTACAGTCGTACATTTATAATTCCAATCTGGCTTATAGTGTTCTGGCAGGCAGTTTTAAGTGTGTAGTTTGATCTTTAAGACCTTTTTCAATGCAATAATTAAAAGTTACCGCTGCGGAGGGATAAACAGACGATCGGCAATTTGGAAAATTTACCGGCTGTTAATTTGGAATTAATACTGGAATTAATTTGGACAAGTTGACAACCGTCTCCATACTTTGACCGAAAAAAGTCCAATGCGGACACGGCGTTTGTTGGATTCATCTTTTAAATAATTTAAAGCATTAAACAAAAATTAATTGTACCAAAGAAATAAATGTAAAACTTCTTAAAGTTTGGAAATGTATACAAAGTTAATATAATATACTGTTCAAAGAAATCATTGCAATTGTCTACTACTTTTAATCCTTAAGGTATTGATCAATTTTATTATTGATACTTGGATATCAATATTTTAAGTTTAATTGTACACAAAATAGTCTAACATTTTTTAAAAATTTTACATGCAGCTTAGTCAAACAAGGGCAATTTTAGACTGAAGTTTGTCGGTAAAAGCATAATAGGCCTATTCACAAAATGACTTTCAAAGACAAGTTTAGTCTGCTGCTTTGCTGATTAAAATGAATGCTTGGAATGTCAAAAAGACCCACAGTACGTGCGGCAGCCTAGCGTATCCAACTTGTTGTACCAGGGAGGGCAAACATCGTCTTAAAACCATTGCAAAAACACTATTTCCTTTTGTTTTTTATGACGCCTCAAATGCCGCCGGGAGGGGGGGGGGGGGGGGGGGGGGGGGGGTGAAGAAGTTCTCTCCCCCCCCCCCCCCCCCCCCCCCCCCCCTCGCTGGATACGCCACCGAGTACATGTACTCAAGAATTACATATGAATTGCAGCACATTTGAAAACTCAAATCAAAAGTAAGAAATTGACATGTAAAAGAAAACCTGAAATATTTGCAGTTTTGTACCAAATTTTACTTGAGTTTTAAGTATATTATTCCTGTAGTTAAGTAACCAAACATACCACCAACAGAATTGAAAAGAATATATACAGGTATATTAAAAAGAATATATATATATTAATTGCAATAATTTTGTAACTTCTTAAAAATCTATTTTCTACAATCTGTTAACATTAATTGTTTTTAGAGATTTCAACTAAAACCTGTATTGTCGATTTAGTTGGTAATTGTGTGATTTTTGTTCAATAATATCTGGTGAAATTTATTCTAACTAAATTTAAAGTTGCATGGCTAAATTCATTTTTGTTTAACATTTCTTAAACATTTCTTATCCTTTCAACTTCCTGTAATTTTACAGCCTGGTTATTTGAGTCTGATATAACACTGGATATTCTAGCATCTCATTAATGGAATTCAGACTTCAGACTTTTTTCCCCAGCCGAGTTACGTTGGTATTGAAAAGAGTTCGACCTTTTACAAGGCCAAAATATTATGGGTAGAGTTTGCTTTACTCGTGGAGAACGTAATGAGCCTATCAATTCCCCCCCCCCCCCCACCCCACCCCTCCCCCGGGCTGCCCCAGGTCTGTGGGGGTTTGGTCACATTTTTCAAGCCCCAGGGTAGGGATTTTGGTCACTCATTTTGCCATTGTTTCCCCATCATCGGAAGTTAAATGAGGTGGGGGTGCCCACCCATATGTATGTCGGGGATTGTCACTTCAAAAGTGACAATCCCCACATCTTGGGTGGGGCAGCCTGGGGGGGGGGGGAGGGGTGGTAAGCAATTAATTGATAGGTTCCTCCCTGCTTTACATCGGTCTGTGATACGACGTAATTAAATCATACGTGGCACCATCAGCAAGCCAAATCAGGGCTTCGTTCCACCCACCGCGCGAACGTTGCCAACGTTGGTCAGGTGCCCGCCTTCTCCACATGGCCGTCACGTGACTAACACTGCCCATAAATATGTTGATGTTGAAACATTCAAGAGATCTTCCTGCCTTGTGTTTGCAAAATTGCTACTTCCAGTATCGTATCTCTGAGTTTAACACTGCAAATTATAATGACGGGGAAAGGTGTATTTCAGTGTCTGGGTCCGTGCATGTGTCTGATTGTTGGGATAATCGTGACGATTAATGGTCAGTTGATGCAACAACCAGAACAAGTTCACCTGGCAGCGACAGGTAGGCCTATTCGTTATCGATGATAAATGGACCATGGCGTATAAGCGCCCGTTACAATGGTACCCCTACAAATATGGGGCTCCTTCCGGTGGGAGCCCCATATTTCTAGGGGTATTACTAGTCTAACCGGAAATATTTATATCCCCAACAAACTTCAGTCAAGAAAAGAACCATCCAAATGGTGTTCAGAATTGTAAAAACATATAGCACAACGAGCTGGAATTTTCAAGCTATGGGGATATATGGCACAACGTTTAATTTTGAGAATTAGTTCGGAAATTTTCGTGCAGTATAGGGGAAGAAAGTTTGTGTTTTCTGGTCACTCAAAGCAAGCTATATCCTTCCTCCATGCTCAAAGTGTTCATACATGTTGATTTCCGCCTCATTTTTTTAAACAGATTTTGCTGACATAAATCTTGAAATAACAGGTTTTGCCAGTTTATTATTATCCCGATCCTCCTTCAATCCACCATTTACAGCGGAAGGAAGGTCATTGAGTGTGTGCAGTAACCGACCTTGCATTCATTTTTTGCGGGCTATTATTAAATCAGTGTAAAAACGGGAACGATTTTACTTTAATACCCCCCCCCCCCCCCCACAAAAAGTGGTCAGGAATAGCAAATTTTTGAAAATAACCATCCATCTGTGTTTAGAATTGTATAAACACTTGGCACAACTTTGAATTTGAGAATGTATTTGGGAAATGTTTGTGTAGGGGAAGAAAGTTTGTGTTTTCTGTGTTAGATGTTCTTGGCACAGTGTATGGTCACTCAAAGCGTTCACATACATCTTAATTTCGGCCTCAATTTTACAGATTCTGCTGACATAAATCTTGAAATAACAGTTTGTGCCACACATTTAGATGGTTGTTATCAAAGCGGGTTAATTATTTTCCAAGATTTTGCTGTTCCTGACCGATTTTTGTGGGGGTATTAAAGTAAAATCTCCCCCCCCCCCCCCCATCGTACTTTCAGCATACACATCTTCAGAGCACTGGCGGCAGAACAGGGGGCCATTGGCCTCCCCACTTTTTCCACTTGGGGCAGTTGGCCCCCCCCCCCCCCCACTTTTGGCCGTTCTAAATAAAGAAAAACATAACACCGGCGCTGCTTTGGCCCCCCCCCCCCCCCACTTTTAAAAGTGTTCCGCCGCCCCTGCTTTAGAGATGGCTGTCATGGAGATGGTACGAGTCGGGGAAAACGTTGCCTGCACTATGCCTGCACATACCGGTTCTTCCTTTCTATTTTCTCATTTAAAAGCACTTCCCCCTTTTCTTTACAAAAAGAACACCAAGGTCTGGCCAGATCGAAGATCCCTTGGTCACGGCCCTGAACCAAAACTCCATCCCATTTGACTCTAACACGTAACATAAAGGCTTCCTTCTAATGAACACAACGCATTTGCAGTGCAACACGGTTCTGGATGGGACCAGCGCAGCGTGCACAGCTCCTCAATAAACAATTTTTCATGGACTTTCGGGCTTATATATAATCCACTGCATCACGCATACCAGATGTGGTTGTGTCAAATTGCGGGGTCTGATCCACCAATTGCATTTATACTCGAGCATTGCGGGGTCTGATCCGGATCAAATTTCCCTCGAAAGGGGGAATGAGAAAGGTGGATCAGATCCGGATCAGACCCCGATCCACCTCGCGTTTACACTTGCGGTCGATCCCCTTCGATCCTCCTTGCCGGGTTCGATCCCCCTTTTAATCCCTTTGCCGGGTTCGATCCCCCTTTTAATCCCTTTGCCGGATCTAGTGTAAACGCGGTGTGCATGTTCTCAAGTAACAAGTTAGAATAACGTTTTATGCCAAAACTGATAATGGACAGTCGGCATCATTAAATATGCATGATGAAAAGTGTGGGTCGCTGAAATTCATGCTGCCATTGGCAAAAATTTGGCCACAACTGTCGTTGGTCGAAGATGCAAGACACGTACCCGTAGGTTTAAATAACTCATGCATGTAATGCGCCTATCAATTGATACCCCCGACCTGACCTGATCCCCCCTCCCCAGCCCCGACCATCCCCACTCCCACTCCCCCTCCCCCACTCCCCCCACCCCCCACTCCCCCTCCCCCCACTCCCCCTCCCCCCACTCCCCCCCCACCCCGAGTGGCAATTTTTATCCAGTTCATCAGTCATTAAGGACTTTCTGCTGAGTTGTATAAAAATGACAATTAAAAAATGTTGTGTTGGGACTTTTAATGATTTTTAATAAATATTTACATTTTTCAAAATTGCAAATTTTGCCTCATCTTCTCTGCTAAACCGTCTATATTTTAACATAGGCCTAAATCTTCAATGGTGCTCTGTCCATTGAAAGTTCCATTGTCTGGTTCCCATTCTACAGCTGCAAATGCAAAATGATGCCGAAGGACAATAATTTATTTCCACCGCAAAAATCTTAAACACTTTTTTTCGGGATCAAAATAAGGAAAGTGCCTTAAAAAAAGAATGGTTGAATACTGCATTAAATAGTTTTATTCCACCATGGCTGTGTGTAGAGAGGAGGGGGTTCCTGTTATCAACTTGGATGAGAAATGTGCAGTATGATGGTGATGCTGTAACAGAGATTTTAAGACAAACTTTGTATTCTAGAAAAGAATATGATCAATGAAAAGGATTTCAGTACTGATTTCATGAACAATTGTGTGTGGTTATACTCGACTTTCAATGATGGTCATTTAAATTGACTTATTTGAAACAAATGTTTTATGCCAAACAAATCTGATTTATATGTTAAAAATCAGATTTTTTTTTTTTTTTTTAAATCATGATTTTTATCAACCCTGCTTTGCCAACACAAGCGGAAATCAGCTGCACAATACTTTTTATTCTTTGAGTGTATTTTGTCCTACCTCAACTCCCCCGGCACACATGAATCACTTGTGATGTTACTGCTGCCAGAGTAATTTTAAACAAATGCAAGTTTGACTCCATCACCCTTCAACTTAAAGAATTAACTGCAAGGTCATCATTCTTATGTTCAAAGCTTACCTAAAACATGCTCCTGCTTACATGCTCCAATGCATGTAACGGAGACAACTTCAATCATCAGCCTCCTGTTCATTGCACTTTTAGACCCAGAACCCCTTGTGTTTCTTTTTCTGATGGAGCATTTTTTTGTATATGGCCCGCAATCTGGAACAAGCTCCCAGAATACATACATACATCATATCAGAGACACTACATGTAGGTCATTCCATACATTCAAGATGCTCCTGAAAGCTCACCTGTTTGAGGAGGCGTACCATCAAGAATTATTCCTCACTTTGTGCCCCAGTGCCTTGGAGCAAACTTTTGATTTTGGCACTTTAAAAATGTCATTGATTGATGCTTTTTCCATAATTGGATGTTTGGCTTGGGTCACAGTCATGCCACACTTGTGGGGCTAATGCACTGGTGATTGTGTAGTGTAGGGCCCTGTTCCCTATACAGGAACAGAAATTTATACACTTTCACGTTTAATGGAATTGGCAAACTAGTTAGCGACATTACAAACCAACAGGGTTTTAGTTTTTTTGGGGGAAATTTTTGGGTGAAGCGACGATGAAGACGACAAAACGCAATGCGAAAATAATGATGGCAGATCACTTCCACGCACAGTAAACACGCAAAACTGCATTGATTCACATGGCAACTGCCATAAAGCGTGTAAGAAAATTGCATTTTCTAAAGCAAAATTTAAAAAAAAAGTTGTCAATAGAATTAAGAGAAGTCTGCTTTAGGTTGAAAAAGTCATTTTGGAATAAGAAAAAATACCCTTGACTCTAATTTGATCAAAATTAAAGAGGGACCCTACACTACACAATCGCCAATGCACTACCGTGATCAAATGTAAAAAATGCACAGTGGATCAAAATTGAGACAAGTAGAAGTCATGAGATACAGCAAGTGCCATCTTTCTCCCATGTAGGTAATGTAACAGAGATGGTTGTCACCTGGAGTACTTTTAGTGAGGCCCAGTCAGTCGTTCAGTATGGGAGGGTGACGCCTAATCTCAAGGCCAATGGATCCAGTTCCAAGTTTGTGGATGGTGGGAGTGAGAAACGTGCTCAGTTTATCCATCGTGTGAAGCTGACAGGTCTGAAACCTGGATTTAAGTATGGTGAGTAGTCATTCAGAAGACTGGGTACATGAATATGAAAGTTTCTTGCATTAGAGCAAATGATTTTTCCGCAATACATTTGCATTCTTGTTTAGACACGTAAGCTCATATCTTCAGGGTGACATTCTTAAATACACAATTACAAGTTTACCTATGAAATAAAATTGCTAGGCAAAACAAATATGGACAAAATTTGAAGTAAAGTTTTTGAACAGATGGAATTTAATGTGAATGTGTTCTTTTCATTTTCTGCCTAGTCTATCGCTGTGGGAGTAGTGATGGTTGGAGCTCACTGTTTTTCTTCAAGGCCCTTCAGAATGGGAGTGACTGGAGCCCTCGCTTTGCATTGTATGGTGACATGGGAAATGAGAACGCACAGTCCCTGGGTCGTCTACAAGTTGCCGCACAGGCAGGTGAATTTGATGCCATCATACACGTTGGTGAGTATGTACATTGCTGGCCTCCATGTGTATTGTTAGGCTCAGTGAATGTCGTTGCCCTCTTGTGATACTCAAAACTATGGATTATCATGGGGTTATCTAATGCGGCTCACTTCAATCTTTCCCTCAATTTCCTCAAAAGTGTTGCTAAACTTGTTCGTTAATGAGCTTAATATTTATTCTGTTGAATATTGGTAATATTATCAAAACCCAGAGACTTGCTATGGTAAAGCGGGATTCGAACCTGCGACCTCCGGAAAAACTTACTAACGGAAAGTAATAAAGGTTTCAGCATTCATTTGTGTTCGGAAGCACAAAGTTATCAAAGTAATAAAAGTGTGTGATCATTTTGCACAAAATGAACAAAACTGGTACAGTGGAGCGCCGCTATAACGAACATCGCGGGATCCACATATTTTATTTGTTACAGCGATGGTTCGTTATAGCGATTTTTAACATGGCATTCGTTCTTTTAAACAGTCCCCTCTTGCATTGTATTTGAAGTGCGCCCTCTTTTGATTGTAATTAAAGGTTTTATACGGTTGCTTAAGGATGATGACTTTGAACATGTGCTGCCCATTGAATCATTACGTAATACATACATGTTCATTCTTTTTAAACTTACCGAATTGTAAAGCAACAGTTTCCCTTCTATTCCTTGGAGAAATAATAGCCACCTGTCACTCTTCAACATAAAGCTGGGGCCGTCCGTTGTTCAGTAAGTTTTGTACACAAAATTTGGGAGCCAAGAAAAACATGGTGTTCATATATTATAGCCGAATGTTTGGTATAGCGGTGTTCGTTTTAGCGGAGTTCCACTGTACTATGATACGCACAAACTTATCAATATTACTTACCTGAAATATCCCAAGAAATACCCTTGGATCAAGGAGGTGGTAAAGGGTAACTCGTCAACCACAGTGTGAAAATGGCTCTGCAGGATTGCAATTAACTGCTTGGTGGCGCCCCTGTATTGTGAATGGCTCCTTCTTATTGAGAATTCAGAAGTCTTTTCCTCAAACCACCATATTGAGAAAATTGTCTAAATCTTGGTTTTTTGGGGCTGAATTTCTTATTTAGGGGATTTTGCCTATAACATGGCTACTGATGATGGTAAGGTAGGAGATGAGTTTATGCGTCAGATTGAGTCAGTGGCAGCATACGTCCCTTATATGACAACTGTTGGAAATCACGAATATGCATAGTAAGTACAAATATTGACACAATTCCTTCACAGACATAAGTGTTCAAATCTCTCAAAGATGTCAGTTTTAAAATGTTGGTTAACCCATTGAATACGGATGACGGCTATAGCCCCAGTTTGAAAAAAGACAACCTGGCCGGTTGATGGCTATACCCGCATTTTCTGCATATAATCAATCCGTTGTTAAGGCCAGAGGTATAGCTTGGTGCAGAAATATGATCCTGACAGAAAAACATTATATTGTTTAGTTGTTTTCTCCAAAATGGTAGTGTGAACTACATGAAATTTAATACCTCGTTCTGCAAGTCAGTGCTGAAACTGTAAATACCATGCTTGTCCTACATTTCAGAAGATTGTCTGGAAAATTGTCTGGAAATTTTTATTCTGTTTGCACCAACAGTAATTTTTCCCACTACAAGAATCGATTCACAATGCCGTCCTATACAGACAACCAGAATCTGTGGTACAGGTAAGTGTTTATCATTTTTTCTATTGAACCATGAGTATTAATAGGGGTTACAACCTCACCAACACATTTGACATACTGCGTTGAATGAAAAAACAAGCCATCCAGTGTGTTTCCATGTGGAAATGGCCATTAAGTTGCTGAATGTGAAATCTTTTATTTTAATGTCATTTTGTTTGTTTGGTAAAAACACAAATTCGGGAAAAAGAATACATTTTTAATTTGGAAATGTTTGTTTTTCTGTACACTTTTTCCATTTTTAAAGCTAATTTCTATGACTCGACAGACTTCATAAAAATGAAAATTTCTAACATATCTCGAGAAGCAAATATCATATTGAGACTCGACGAACTTCATCTAAGCTTTTCTTTTTAATTCGTCAAACAATCCCAAAGAAAAAATAAATACTGAAGAGATCAGTATTACTCCATTATTGGAAATAACCATAAAAACCAAAGATAAGCAGTAGCCGTACGGTTTTTGTCATGTATAAATAAATGTGGGATTATTTTGGCCACTGTTACCTTCATGACCATTGGCTAGCCAAGTAACCTACATCATTCCATATTTTCTCTTTTTGTAGTGTCTATCAAGCTACAAACTTTCATGAAATGTATTGAAACACCAAACTTCCATGCCACAGTCACCGAGTTAAATTCCAAGCAACCAAAATGCTACCTGTGTAGACGGCACAGAATGGCCCAAAGTTTATAATTCTGCAGGATTGTGGGTAGCTATTTTTAATGTATGCATTCTTTCTTTGTTCCAGCTGGAATATCGGCCCCGTTCATTTTGTCCTATTTTCTACAGAGGTGTATTTTTTCCCAGACGATTCAAAAGAAACAAAGAAAAACCAGTTGGCGTGGCTATTAAAAGATCTCGAGGTAAGCTCTGGGCTCATTGCACTTTCAAGGAATCCGTATTAAACGGTTAGCAAAAAAATCACCGCTGACTGTAGCAAAAAATCTGTGCTAACGATTTAAATAGCGTATTTCACAGGCATTGTGAAGTTATCAGAGCTAAAAAAAAAATGCAAGAAAAACATTAAAGGGAAAAATGTCTCCATGGTAGGACAAGCAGGAGCGAGGTGTTGGCAAAGGTTGTTGCAACTTTCCCTACAAATGTTTTTCTTGCTTTGTTTGCTCCGCTTACTTTTCCTTGTAAACCACGAATTGGTAATACAGAGATGGGGGGATATACTCAAACACGTTTTGACTGGGGGATGGGTCACTGATAAGATCATCCCCGAGATTTTTGTAAAAAAAAAAAACCCAAAAATGTAAAAGAGAAAAATTAAAAGTTGAGGTCAGAAGCCAATATTAAAATTCCCAGTAGAATTATCGGAAAGAGGGTTATAATGCAGATATGCACGTATGTATGTGGGTCATTCCATAAATTTGGGGTCCAAAAGTGTGACTTTGTTGGTGTCTTCTGTTAACCTAACCTGTGTAATTTCCATAAAGTATCATTCAAATTGACTTCACACTATTTTTTACTTGTTTTGCAGAATTTGCTTTACACAATTACTCTTGGAGATAGAAGGCATTAAAATAATTGTCACTATGTAATTACAGAGACACCAAATATGTCGCACTTTTGGACCCCAAATTTATAGAATGACCCATATATGTGACCCGCTCTGGAAAAAGGTATATTATGTCGCAAAATATGAAAAATGAGTTTTATGTATGTTTTGAAAGCCGGCGCAATGTAAGCTTTCATTTGGTACATGATAGAGCTCCAAAGCCCTTTCCGTTCTGGAGATATTGCATTTTTGCATATAATTAGTTCTATGGAGTTCAAATTGCACAACAGAGAAAACAGGCTTTGAAATAGCTAGTTCTAATACAATGCAATGGAACAATGCACTCTAAAAAAAAGTAATTTGTTCACTTTATTCACTGAAATCAACATTGTTGTGCACCAAACCTGAAACTTTAGATATTTAAGATGTCATTAAAGAAAAAAACGAAATCAATTTTGGCGAAAAATTTTACCCTCTCAACGTTGAAAGGGCCATTACACGTAAATATACATAGCGCGACTTATATCACCTTTTTCTGGAGCGGGTCACATATGGACAATAATTAATACACATGGAATAAACAGTGTCTGCTACTGCTAGTGTTAGGCCCCAAGTCCATTCTCGCCCGGTATGTATACCGGGCCCCGGCAGCCAAACCGGTTCATTTTAATTCCTCCCAAACCAGATTGAATACCGTACTGGTCCATCCTCTGCTGGAAGACTGGTCTGGTTTGGGAGTCCATTGTGTCATTTTCAGAGGGCTCCTTTGGAAAGCAGTTTTTTTTTTACTGAAATGGACTACCCTCTTTAAAGATTACATTAAATAAAAATTAAAAAAATTTAACAAAAAATGCTGTTCCTGGGCAGGTGAACTCCTTCTTGACACAGACAATAGAGTGACTTTAATCTGTTAATAATCCTCCACTGGCGAACAAAGGCCTTAGGCCTAAATGTTCGCTCTGTTTCAAAGACCGCGTTCCCACTTGAATTGGGAAAAGGTGGATCAAGATCCGGCATTTTGGTGCGATCGTTGTCTTAAACCGCAGCGAAACCACAAGTCGCGTTCCCACTTATGCTTGATCCACCTTTTCGAACGGAAGTGTCGAGTCCGAAAGGTCACTGAGTTCGGTATTACGCATGTGCTTGCTTGCTGCGCGCGCGCGCTCTGCGGCAGTGTTGCATGCTGGGACGGGTCAAATTGCATACGTATGTATACATACATGTACTGTACATGTGCGATGTTTTGATGTTCGAAGTTTCAACATGGAGGAAGAAGTGTACTCTATGACAAGAATATCGACACAAATATTTCTCTGAGGCGTATCAGCTGCCAAATACCAATCTCCCTACAGACTCAAGCGAATCGTACATGCCGGACATGCGACGTGCATATCACTTCCCTATAAAGTAATCATAGTTTTCGCGTAAAAAAAACCTATCTTTTTACACAAATGTAACTTCTGCAAAGATGATGTCTGTTAGTTTTTACAAGATGTTTATTGTGTCAAGATTTTCTGGATTACTGGCTCGAATCGGATTGAACGTTTCGTTTTATTTCGTTTTATTCTTCCATGGTTTAACCTAGTAAAACGTGTTTTCTTAATACTTTGCTACGGTTGTTCTTTGACAGGCTGCGGGCTATACACTAACACGGAATTATTTATGGATGCAAAAATAAATAAAATTACAAGAATGAAAAAGGTTTAGAAACGGACGACTTTCCAGTACGCAACGGAAATTGTAAAAAGCCTAGGCCCATGCTTGGACGTACACGTGCGCTGAATGCACACATGCACGCATGCATCGCGCACCCGTGGTGACACATTTTGTATACAGCCCGTAGTTCAGTAGTTGTTTATTGTGCATGTTGTGCACGTGGGAAATTTTCACATGAGCTACACGCCTAAACGTATTTCTTCGTTCATCAGACCGCAAAATGTTCGCGCCTCTCGTGCACCAGCCGGATATTGACAGGTCAAATTGCCGGATCAGATCCACCTTTTGCGTTCCCACTTGATCGTGATCCACCAATTGCAGGATCTGATCCACCAATTGGGGGATCTGTATCCTGGTCCAAAGGTGGATCAGATCCTGATCCACCTTATAACGGTTAGCGTTCCCACTACACACAATTGCAGGATCTGATCCACCAATTGGAGGATCTGATCCGGCAATTTGGCAAAAGGTGGATCAGATCCCCCAATTGGTGGATCTAGTGGGAACGGGGCCAAAGAGTTTGCTGCCCAACAGATTTGACCACACAGCGTTCACACTCCAGTGATCACCAACACATTGGCTACGTTCAGACACCGTTTTAAATTCACTTAAAACACTGGTTTAATTCAATTTGTGATAAAGTTTTAGCTAAAACAGTGTCTGAACGGGCCCGGCAGAATCGGTTTTAAAGTTGCCAGAATCAGTTTTATCTCGCCGCTAAAACGGTGATTTAGAACACCTCATGGGAGGGTTTTGCTAAAACTAGAACAGTTTTATCTTTTACAACGATGTCTGAATGGTTTTAGGTAAAACGCTTCCTGTTTTAGCCAGTGCAGTTGACCTGGGCCCAATTTCATGGCTCTGCTAACCACAGCATTCCGCGCTTACGATCACCATTTTGCGCTAACAGCGCTAGCGGAAAAATTCTGCGCTAACCCTGTAAGCACAGAATCCTTAGTTACGGGATGTACGCATGCTCAGGAGCCAAAATTCCCCGCTAACGCGTGAAATACGCTTGCCGTAAGCACAGAATTTCCTGCTACAGTAAGCGGGGATTTTTCGCTAATGGTAAGCAGAGCCATGAAATTGGGCCCTGGTGTTACCCCTTTTGTGACGTGCCTTTTGTTGTGTAAACAATTGCGGTTGTCAGTGCATGTCCTATACACAGCATGCACATGCACGCGACACGCCAAAATACGTAGCGCTAGTGCGGTCCATCTTTGCTAATGCAGTACAGCCTTCACGTGCGTATTCCTGCTCTTGCCCTGACAGTTCGTTTATTGTTCCGATATTTTTTCAAAACTGTTCACCATTGCACCATGGTCTTGGGAAGCGACCATTTGCTGAATAGTGATAATTATTCGAACAAGAATCTCTCGTGACAGCGCCATGTTGTTGACAGTAATGCATGTAATTGTGGGCCAAAAATAAATATATAATGTTCATCATTTAATTTTTTCCCACGGAAAACTTGCAAAATCAAAATCAGACCTCACCTTTGCGGCGCTATCAACAGAAAAACAGTTGAAAACATTGAGGAGGGTATGCTGAAAAAACATAGCATTATTTCCATCGAATATAGTCGCTAAATACATGTATGTGTTTTCTTTTCTTAGTTCCATTTGTGTATTTTGTTTATGTGTAAGATCAACATTTTGCAGCGTAATAATCGTTTCGGAATAGGGCCTACATCATGTGCTTTCATATTTGACGATAATCGCTGCTGTGATCACTGGTAAACAAAATTACCACTGCATTCCCAATCGCCCGTGAAGTACCTCATAAAAAGAGGGCGGGCTACTACGCATGCGCGTACAAATCCTGGAACTGTTTGGTGTCGCGACTCGACGCGTGACATGCTACCACTCTAAACTTTTCGAAGAACAGGAGGTACATGTAGCTTAAAAATTGGAACATTCATAGGAATATTTTGAATATTTTCCTGTAATTTTCCCAATCTTTTGCCGATCCACATGTCTAAACATTAAAAGTCAATGTCATTCAAACCATGCCCCTTGCCAACATGCGAGCATGCATATATGCAGTAGCCCTGTTCACGACTTCGCTTTATATATAGGCCTACCATATGTTTAAAATATCACGTGAAGGGGTCGTGGGAACTGGAAAATGAGACTAACTTGCCAATCAAATGACGGTACGGTCTTTCAGTCAGCACGTGCTCAACCACAAGGGAATTCCCAAAATGAGAAATAGCTTGCTCAAGTTTCCACAATACTCCCATATGCGTGTCGCATCCCATAGACACAATTTTATGATGTACACACGAACTAACGCGCGCTTTATGTAAATGAGCGGAAGTTCTACATGACCTCAAAACGGAGATAAAACCACTTCGAGTTGAACTCGCTATACTTAATACGGTGTTTAAACGCTCAGTGCGTTTTAATTTTATGACCGGCCATCCATGGTGAGCGACCGTTTTAACTTACCGTTTTAACTAAAACGATGTCTGAACATAGCCATTGGTCTATAATCAGTCAGTCGATAAACTCTCTTGTAAACAGTCTAGGGCCAGACAGCAGACTTGCCAAGCTAATACCCAGGTTCAAACCGGTTTGATACCGGATCCAGGGCACTGATCTCTATGTAAACTGGATAGCGCATGGCTGTTCAAGTTGAGGCCACCGTCCGCCATGTTACCACTTCCAATACAATAGGTTTTCCAACCTTGTCCCCAGGGTCCTTTTTCATCCTCGTTCTCTTTACATATGATCAGTGGTAAGTTGTGAGTGGTAACATGGCGGCTACTGACTTCAATTGCTTGCACAGCGCGCAAAGGCCAATGAGCTATCCAGTTTATATAGAGATCAGTGATCCAGGGTAAACATACCAGGCGAGAATGGATTTTCGGGCCTAAATAGAAAAAAATGTCCGATACAGTTACGATAACTGTCCGTGTATTTGTTCCTCTCCTTGTATAGGAAGCAAATGAACCAAAGAACAGGAAAGAACATCCCTGGATAATCACATTAGGCCATCGACCTATGTATTGTTCTGCTAGTGATTCGGATGACTGTACCAAAAGAAGCAGCCTGGTAAGTACTTCATGGCATCCTCTGTGCACATTTGATAACTTGATTGGAAAAAAGATCAAATAAACTTAATATTAAATGTGTAAAAGAATGATACACTCTAAGAAAACGTCATATGGGCTAGTGAAACTAGTTCACCTTTTGTTTATCGTTTTGTGCAGGAATAGACATCTATATGAAAGTGTGCCAAATAGGCTTGGGCGATTCCACGCCGGAATCGATAAGAATCCATTCCAAACTCGGAATCGGAATCGCGATTCCACGTTTTTGAGCAATCGATTCTCTGATGTAGCCGATTCCATTCCCCGCGCTGATTCCAGTCCCTGCGCCGATTCCATTCAATTTCCTCACGAAAATGGTAATTTTTTTTGACATTTCATTAAGTTATGCGAATCAGGTTTCGTATCATCTCAGGAATTTTAATGGAGATTGGCAATTGTATGCAGTTCCTGAAAATGTTCAAAGTTTTCATAAAATTCCTTTACATGTACAAAAAATGAGAGAACTTTCAGAACCATCTTTCAAAACGTTTGTTTCGGATTATTTTTTCCCCACCACGCTTCAAAAAAACCCGCGTAGTCCTGCACTTGGCGATCCACCAACAAGGTGGAGGAATCACCGGCGATTTTCAAAAACAAATCCAGGATTAAATATCGGAAATATTAACTGCAAAGTTCCACATGTATACCAGGTAAAAAATCGTTATAAAAGCACTTAATACCTTTTAAAAATTTGTTTGATTTAAATCATAATTTAAATCATGATTTAAATCAATGGAAAATAAAATAAAAATCACTAATAAAAATCACGTTTTGATTTCTTTAATATTTCTGTTATTTTTTAATGTAAAAACAATGTCTGTTATTCAAACCTGACTTTCATTAACTTTAAATCGCTTATACTCACTCTAAAGAGATGTACATGTATATAGGCCAGTTTCCTGAAACAGTGTACTATACATTTATCTTGTGTACATGTACTACCTACATGTATGATACAGTATTCATCTCTCACATGGGGGTACATAGGTTTAACTCGATCGATGCATGTAATGCGCTTATCAATTTATTCCCCCTCCCACCGACCCCCCCACCCTCCGACCCGACCCCCCCCCCCCCCCCACCCACCCACCCACCCACCGACCCCCGATCCTCGATCCTTTTGCAAGGTGTATTTTAATCAAAACATAAATCATACATGATACATGTAGCATCAAAATTCCAATTCCCACCCTATAAGGTGGGGGTGCGCATCCCCACCCATTTAGGTTGGGATTGTCGCTAGATTTTTGTCGCTGAGGTGGGGATTTTGTCACTTCAAAAGGGGTGACCCGGGGGGGGGGGGGGGGGGGGGGGGGGAACAATTGATAGGCGCATTAAGCTCAATGTAATGTGGAGCTGGGGGTTGCTAGCATAAGGCTTGCCCCGAATCACGTGATCTAGTAACAGTCTCTTTGGTCTGGAGAATTCAAAGTTAAAATGTGCAAAGCATTTTTAGCACGTCAGTGTACCAGATGTTATTCAAATATAACTCGCAAATGGCTTATTAATTACAGAAGATGACATATTCAGCTTCTTCAATTTGCCTGGTAGGTTTACAAAAAGCAAACCGTTTGGGGTCTGAAAGCGAGGCCCAAACGATAGTTTACAAACTGTTCGACGGTCTAAGGACCTAATTTGCATACTGTCGAACGATTCACATACCGTAAACTTGTATATCGCCCACACGCCTGAGACTGATCGATAAGCGGAAAATATCTTAAATGAATTTTGTTCTGTACCTTTGACTTGTAGGTTCGAGATGCTTTGGAGGATGTATTTTACAAATATGGTAGGTAGCTCAAAGGTTGTGAATGTTTTGATCAGTGGTTGGTTACCCAATCTATTTCCCTCTGGGAAAACCAAGAGTTTTAGCATTTTGATACTAAAATTTTGACAATCAAGTGGTGTGGCAGGTCTGGTTTTATAAATATGGAAATAACCACAAAGACCATAAAAGCCTGAAAAAAAGGTATAAATGGGATGTGTTAAAAGATATATTGTCTGCTTTTTTAAAAAGAAGATGTTAATATTATCTTACATGTTTTATTAAAAAAAATGTTTTTGCTATTTTGGGCATTATAGAGACTCTAAAAAAAAATTTGCTTTTATTCTTGGTTGCTTGTAATGCACAAAAAGTTACGCTTGAATTATTGTCAGGCTGCAAATAATTAGATATTATGAAAATAATTATTTGATAACTAAACCTGGTTCTTTCTTTTTTCATTCAGTGTCTCATTCAAAACGAGCACAGACATTATATTAACCAGTTCGCACCGGGATTATTTTTGCCGAAAAATTCTATTTTCAAAAAGAATCTAAATATAGCAGCCATGCAACTTCTGATATACAGCCAAACGTCACAAATACTGATTCGCAAGAGTCATTTCAACAGTATTTGTACGATATTTCTTGCCGAAACCTCATATATTTCAATACTCCGGTGTGCCCACAGGAGCGTAAATTGTAGAACAGGCCATGCACAGCGGCCAAGTTCAACACACGGTCCGCTTCCACAGACTTCTCGGACTTTGTGTGTGTGTGTGTGTGTGTGTGAACGTGTTGGGGTATTCAAACCGCGGACGAAAAATTCCTGAGAACAAAAGAGAACAATATCGTCCGCGATTCCCAGCATACGTCCGAGATTGGAAGTGTCTACAAAACCTATGGAGGCCTTCCGAAAAAGTTAGAGTATAATTAAAAGAGGAACAATGGGACGTCCGCGTCCGCGAGGGTGTGTGTGTGTGTACAAAACAAATGAGGGATTAACGTGTTGAGACGTCATCCGGAGGTGAGTCGAGGCAAGCTTGACATTTTAACCCGTCCGAGCCGTGCCCGTGTAAAAAAAACGGCCAGTACGTGTTAACTCGTCCTCCGACGCGAACTGGTTAATATCTTGTGTCCCAGAAAAAGCAGAGTTACTATGTTTTATAGCCTAAAGCTCTAATCCAAGGTATAAAAATAAGTAAATTTTTGTTTAAAGAGTCTGGTCAAAAAGAAATTTGAATTCAAGGGTTGCTTTAATTATGATCAACAATGAAATATACTTTGAACAGGTGTTGATATGGAGATCTGGGCCCATGAACACAATTATGAGAGGCTGTGGCCAGTCTACAATGAAAAGGTAAACATGCATAAGCCCTGTCCGCACTGGACTTTTTTGAGTAAAACTTTACCGAGACAGACGATGGGTACTTTTCCCATTTTAAGTCCAGTGCGGACAGCCTAGGACTTTTTACTCTTAGTTACTTTTCCTGAGAGTCCAGTGGTTACTTCTACTGGGCAACTGCTGCCCAGAAAAGCTGACCTGGTAACTTTTCCCGAGACGATAAGTCCAGTGAGGGCAGTGTGAGTCGGTAAAAGCGGCTCAGGAAGGCGTACATCCGGCCCGAGCGCGAGGTTATGCTACACTGGGACACCACGCATGCGATTTGCATTGTTTCACCGTGGTGCGGTGCACGTGGCAAGTTTCCAAATTCCAGTGCGTTGTTCCTCTTTTGGTATCAATCATATTGGCATATTTTATTATTGATACAGTCGGAAGTTTGATTGGTGCTAAAGATGTAGTCCTACATACGTGTACACATCAGCCGGAAAAATGAAAAGGCACGCGTAATTTGGGTCAATCGCGTCAATGTACAAAAGGTCACGCAAAGCGCCCTCATGAGTCCTTATATTGACAGCTCGGTTACTTCTACCACGGTCTCGGTAAAATTTTCCTGTGTTGAAAGTCTAAGTGCGGACAGTGGTCACATTTGACCATTTTTCATTGTACCATCGTCTCGGTTAAAACCTTAAAAAAAAAAAAAAAAGTCCAGTGCGGACACGGCTTTAGTTTGCCGGGATTTGTAAATTAAAGGTATTACACAGCATTGGTAGAGCTGACATAACAGTTGCAGGCAGTGTTCATACTTTGTGTAATTCTATATGAAATAACAAACCTGGGACAGTTTTAGCTCAATCCATCATTTGAGTCTCGAGAAAAATAGTGAAAAACCATTCTACATGTACATGTATTTTAAAATGATTTTTGTACGTTCATGTGTGCTTATTTCAGTCGGTTAATTCAAAATAAGCCACAGTATTTTTCAAGGTCTTCAAATTTCAAAAGGAAATATTCCTCAGGAGGATTGGTAATTAAGCTTTTAGATTGAAACTAATCATTTTATTCTTTTATCTTTACCAAAGCTGTATCATAGTAACAGAGAATTTCAAGCTTCTTAATTCATTTGTGTACAATGTGCCCTTGCAGCACTGTGATGAATGTGTTGATGTACAATGTACATGTAATGCCAAAGGCTATGTTGCTGATGAATTCCTCCTTCCACTTTGACCATGTCCAGTTTTTCTTGGATTAAAACCTTTAGAATGTTTTTATACTGTAGGCCTTTTATTGTTTGAAGAACCACAAGATGAAACAAACTATTTCTGTGACTCTAATTGACAGGTTTACAATGGCAGTAAAGACGCTCCCTATACAAACCCCAAGGCACCAGTACATGTCATTACTGGGTCTGCGGTAAGTTCACAAGTTGTCTTTGGCAGTTTGAGTTGGGTGGGGTTTTTGTGTCCTTTTTTAGTGACCTCAGTTCACAACCCAGCAGGTCAGTGTTTGTTAGTCCCCAAACAGGGATGTGAGTGGTTTCGTTAAGGGTAAAATGCAGAATTAAAGAAGCGGTAACTCAAGTTTGACCTTATAAGGTTTGAGTGTTGGAGTGTCAAGCACTGTGAGGTACCCTTAAAACCCCGCAATATTGTAGATTTGAACATTGAGGTACCATTCTTTAATTCTGCATTTTCCCCAATGTCTGCTTAATCATTGGTGTAGAAGCAAGTTTGGGTATAATTATGCACCATTGGTTGACTAATGGTTGGTGCACAAAGCATGAATGACTCAAGTCAAACTATGGTGTCACATGGCATGGTCCCCTCTTCACTTGTTTACAGTTTAGCACAAAAATGTTGCTGTTGTTATACCCCTTGTAATATACAGTGAGGAGCCGGGGTGCCGTGTCGGCTTTGCAGCCGTGCGAAACGGACACAAAAAGCTTGTGCAGCCAAGCGTAACGAACACAATAATCCAACAATGAATTGAAAATGCAGAAAATGGCTTCTATAGACGTCATCCGGCCTGTGGCACTGGTTTGTTTGCACCCACAGACGTCTTCCGTACGCAAAGGGTATAATGAGCATGCCCTGTAGGCTTATTACAGATGGTCGACTAGATGTGGGTTTTAGCACCCTCTGTAGACTGTCAAATATCCATTGTTGTCACAGCAACAACCCCGCCTCTGTGTCGGTTGCCATATTGTGGGACGCATTAATTTTATGCATGTGTCCAACAAAATTGGTCTATTTTAAATAATTAAAACCCTATTTTCAATATAGTCGCAACTTGAGCAATGCTGAATCAACTTTTCTTATTTGTTCGGAGGAGGTGAGTTGGTCTCGCCAACAGTGGGTCTGTAGGTCTGAAAATTGGGATGATTTCTTTGGTATTTATTGAATATTTATTCTTCATTTAGACCTGGACCCAGGAAAAACTGTAAGGGTGCTAGGGCTGGCAACCTAAAATGTGGCCAACCCTCTGTTGTAGCCCTTTACCTAGAGTGACTTTTAGCCTTGTATTGGGCGACTTACATAGAGAAAGCCGAACTGATATTTCAGTTCGATATATTGACAGTTATGGTTTTATTTCACAATCAAAAGAAAACGGTGTTTCATCCCTTGCCTCCGGCTGTTATTGATGGGGGTGGTGGTATACCAAGAATGGGGCTGTGCAGCCAAGCGTAAATGCTAACAACAGATCTACACCACACTGAATAGATTGGTCCAATTCATCAGAACGTCATACGTACTATATAGAGGCGCTGGAGGGTGCTGATGGAGGGCGCTGTTTAGCTGCTGCCACAGTCATTTCTTTTTACTCTCGTTTTATTCAACATGATTTTGTCTTATCACTACGTGTATTGTTTTGAACCGTTTTAGTGATATGATAAGCAACTGTGAGTACCTAACCATGTTTATATAACCAATCTTCTGTGGGAACTAGGAACAAGTTTGGGTGAAACGAGACTTTGTTTGTTCAACCTTCTAATTCTATGACTTGTTACATTAACTGTGGACATGCATGAACGAGCATGTATTGTCGACACCTATATACATGTGTCGTATTACCATACGTCTTCATTAATGATCATGCCTCGTACTACAAGCTGATAAATATTGGTGTTGAACCATGCCTTGTTTACTGGATAGCAAACTTTCTCACCAACTGCCAACAATGTGTTCGCTAGCTATAAGGGGGTCACATCCAACTGGACCTCTGTGCATGCTGGGGTGCCTCAGGGAACCCGACTCGGTCACGGTCCAATCCTGTTTTCAGCAGTCATCAATGATGCGTGTCAAGATCTCAATGGTTCTACTCATTATTGGAAATACGTTGACGATTTGAGTATGGTAGAAACCCGTTCTTCTCACGACCAACCACAAATACAGCAATCCATAGAATCCCTTGTGCAATGGTCGGGTTCAAACGTCACTCAACCCTCGAAAATGCACATCCATGGAAGTTAATTTTACGCGAAACCCTCCACCACCTCTAGCTCTGCAGATCAATAACCTTCCCCTGGACCAACCGCAATCTGTCAAATTATTAGGTGTTCATATCCAGCAGGATTTGAAGTGGGGTACTCATATTGACAGTATACTAGCACGAGCAAACAGTCGTTTCCACATGATTCGTGTTCTGAAAAATCATGGTTTGCCAGCAGGATGACCTTGTGACCATCTACAAAGGATACCTGCGACCACTTCTTGAATCTGCGGTACCTCTTTGGAATAGCGCAATAACACAGCAACATGTTCAACGAAGTCTAGAGAGATTCCAGAAGCGTGTAATCAAGCTTATCTTGGGTGCTAGCTATAACGACTACTCGAGTGCGTTAGAGTCAGTGCCATTCCCTACATGATTAGTCTAATTAATAATTCTACATAATTCCTTTTGGAATTTGTTTCCATATAATGGTTTCTAATACCAAGTAATTAATTTTAATGATAAAATATTTACATATAATTCATATAACACATTTTAAGCTTTTTTATTTGTTTTGACTTGTCCTGTCTTACCTCAACTTAACTTGTCAGTTTCTCTCATTTTGTCTTGTATTGTCGTGTTTGTCTTGAATTGTCCTTTCTTGTCTCTTACCTTTGCTTGTCTTGTTTGTTATTGTCTGTCCTGCCTTGTTTTGTCCTGTTCAGCCCTTTCTTTCTATTGATTGTATCAATGTTAATTGTTATGTTTAATAATGTATTTATTTCTCCTGAAGATGTCTTTTAAAATAATTGTCTCATGTCTTGTCCTGTCCTGCCCTGCCCTGCATTGTTTTGTTTTGTTTTGTTTTGTTTTGTCTTGTCTTGTCTTGTCTTGTCTTGTCTTGTCTTGTCTTGTTTTGTCTTGTCTACGTTTTGTTTTTCCTATCTTGTTTTGTCTTTGAATTGTTGCTAGTGTGTATATATTTTAATTGGTTGGTTGAATTTTTTTGTTTATTGCTAGTTTTTTTGTTTATTTTTAAAATTTTATTTCATGTAAAGTTTGATTAAATTCAGATGTAAAGTTTGATGTAATTCAGCCCCCGGGCTGCCATGTCATTCTTTTTAACAATAAACCATTAATAATAATAATAGTAATGATCTTGATACAATGCAAAAAATGTCCATCGAGTGGTCTACAATATCGCATGTAAAACACCGGCATGTTTTGCGTGCAACTTTTTACCGGCGCGGCATGCAGTTGCAGCAGACGCTTAATACTAAATTATTTGAAAATGAACAGCCCTAATAAATGTGCATATAGATGTCAACCAGCCAGATGGTCCTTTTCAGCTATGGCCGTTGTCCATATGCAGACACAAAAGCAAGTAAGTACACGTCTTGGCTTGATAAGTTTTTCTTTCCATTGCAGGGATGTTATTCACGTCATGACCACTTTGCACAGCGTAAGCCGTGGGATGCTTTCCGATCCTTAGACTATGGCTTTACAGTGATGGAAGTCATTAACCAAACCCATCTTGCTTGGCAGCAAATCTCAGATGATCAGGTAGGCTATTTTTAATGGCCCTTAGACTTAATGGTAATATATAACATTTGCAAACATCCAAAAATGAAACTATACTGAATTATTATGAAATACCTGAATTGATTGTAAATAATAGTCTCAAGCATCCTGTGAAATCATGGCACCTGGTGTGCTGTCATTTTCAAGAAATGTTTTTTTTCTTTTAAATACTACCCCCAATTTACCAACTTTAGTTATTCCACATTTTGTTCGGCAATTGGTTACACATCCGTAAATGGGTGCAACCAGCTAGTCCAGTTTCCCCACCTGATAATTCCCTGTTTTGTCTAAAGTAGGGTTAGGGAACCAGACTACAAGAACAGCATTTGTTTGGCTTTTCCAAAAACCAGTCGGAAAAGGCTTTGTTTTTGTTCTGATTGTTATATCTAGAGAACCGTAGGTCCGATTGTGTTCAAACCTGGTATTTTTGGTAGGCCAGAACGTGTTATGATGACATCATCATATGATTTTATAGTAATTTCAAAGTTTATGAACCTTAACGTTTCCTTAAGCCATATCTCATCAACAGAACATGCTAAATTCAAAATTCTTTTTGTAATAGCTTTGTTAGCTCCAATATTCTTTCATATCAATGTGAAAAATGTGTGACGTCATCATGACGTCTTCAAAAATGTGCTTTTTTGAAACACATAGGCCTATAAGGATAAGTCCGATCATCATCAGAATTGGTGGGTAGGTAGATAGTGCTACTAGCATATAAAATCCAAAGTGACTTCATGATGACATCATCGGCTGATTTTCTATGAATTTTTAGTTCTATCCCAAATCCCATAGCCTTTGTACACACATTTTTTCGGCGGTCCTTCGCTCATCAAACAACCTCAGATCTTAACCAGACTTAATAAAAACAAAGACCTTCAACTGAAATTGTTAATTCTCTCAAATAAAAATAACTCTCTCCAATACTTTCTTCCCGGCCACCCTATGCACACAGAGGGTGGCCGGGAAGAACATAAACATTGCGAGGTTTGAATTTTCTCCACAAGTTTTAATTCTAGGAAGCCGCCGATGATTGCAAAATGTAGCGCTAGATCTTAGCTATCCACACATGTCAAAATTACTGCATTTGGTTGATATTTCATGCAATTATGAATGAGTAAAGCAAGTCCATACCCCAGGGAATTAGACAGGCATGGAGCAATAAATAGACGGTAATATGCGCACAGAGGGTGGCCGGGAAGAAAATAAACATTGCGAGGTTTGAATTTTCTCCACAAGTTTTAACTCAAGGAAGGCGCTGATGATTGCAACATAGCGCCACACCTAATTACTGCATTTGGTTGATATTCCATGGAATTATAAGTGAGTAAAGCAAGTCAATATCCCTAGGTGGCATTGCTCCCCCTCCCCCCCCCCCCCCCCAGTCCCCCACCCCTGGTAACCACACTCACTTCTATTGTTAAACCAGTGGAATATGCGTACTACCAACTGTTATTCGTGGTTAATTTAAATAAACTGGGCATGCCCAGTACATTGGTAAGATAGAATCTGCACTTTGGGGAAAGTATGTGAGGTACATTTTCTTAGAATATCATTTTGTGCACCCATATATAGTTGTACCATGGAGGTAGGAAAAGTTATGTTTGTACTGTTGCGCATATGTACAGGTTCCGTATATACTTCCGAGGACAAGAGGAGAAAGAAAATACAAAGAAACCTTTCAGTCCTCGCAAGTCAAGTCTTTTGTTGAAATCGGTCCTCGCAAGTAGAAATACATGCTTAGTCTATGGGGTTGGGTTATATTAAAGGAACAATAGGAAACACAAAGCATTGTCCTCGGAAGTATTGGGAAAGTACGACTGTATGTATGTACTGTTGCGCGTATTCATGAGCTTATACGTGTATTTCAAACATGCACACATGAACAAGTATGTACTTTATTTTGTCAATATCCAACCTCGTTTCCAAAATGCTGACAATTACTTGGAAAAGGAACATAACTAGCTTGAATCCATAACCTAGGACCTCAATCATAAAAGAATGACGGGGTTTGATTTGGGACCTTCTTTTTTTATATCATCGGCATGTACGTAATTAAGAAAAAATATTTAGTCAGCCTCGCTTTGGTAGTTGTCATAAACAAGGTGAATTACGCAAAATGAAATAAAAATGTGACGAGATCCTGCGAAATGAGCCTTAAGAACATTTTTTCACGTATTTGTTTTTCACATGCATGAAGTAAAGCACACTTGGCTCTTCATTTTGATATATCACTCGGTTTACTTAGTGATGAACATGGACATTATTCAGGTTAAACGTTGACAGTTTCCATTGATTTCTATTGTCTAAGATCTGTAGAAATGTCTGCAACTCGAAAGTAGCTCCGGAGACTTGTTTTGTTAACTTTGGCCAAAATTTGTCTTTAAAAAAGGAAGGTTAAAAAGGAGGTCAGAAATGTTGTTGACCTTAAAAGTAACACCATATGTAGTTATATAAATGGCTGACTGCACAATTTGAATAAAGATGCAGTTGTGTTAAGTTTTATTAAATTTACTGTAACTTTCGTCTGGTTACCAATACACTTCCATTACTCCCTTTGTCCCCCCCCCCCCCCCCACCACCCAACTATTAAACCTCCATATAATATGGTTGACATTTTTTTCTTAACTATGCTTTCATATTTTGTTTTATTATACAGAAAGGAAAAGTGATCGACAAGGCGATGTTCATTAAAGACAAGCATGGCCCGGAGGCTTGGCTGTAGCTTTGAAAAAACCAACAAGTTCCCAAACCAAAAAATTGCATTGATAGGAGGTGGAGTTGGGACGTAAGAGTTGTTTAAATTAGGAATCGTTATTTTGTATGATACCAAATTATGCCTGCTAATATTCCAGCCTTCATCTAGGCCTCTAGTGAATTTTATCAATATCACAGTTATTACTGTACTCTAAAATGTATAATGCCTCTGAACCAAAGGTACTGACAAAATTGGGAAACCAGCATCCTACAGAAGATAGCTCAGCTCGTAAAGTACCCTTCATTTTTTTTTTTTTTTAAATATAAGAGCCCATTTTGTGTTGCAGTGCAACTTATAATGTGCAAAGTACATGTATTTGTGATAAAACTATAGTATCAAGGAGCACTTAAGTCAATATTTTTAACAACACATTATATACACATGTATATCTCCATGGCAAATATTCAAACTACAGTTTTACACAATGGACCTACCAGTGGTAATCTTTATCTTGTATAGGTTTATGACCTGCTCCACTTTATGGTATTTACAGACCTGCAGTTTTTGCTATGATCATCAGAGTAGCAATGACCAATGGGTACAGTGAAATAAGCCAGATTAGAATTACAGTGCACCTGCGCATGCAGGAGATTAAAACAATTTGATAAACAACATTCTCTAAAAACAAAGTTTTAAATATTTCTGTCTCAAACTTGGTGAGGGGAATCCTTTTTGTTCTTTTCAGATCACACTCACAGTTCTGGCTCTACATTTACTGATCATTTACTGGTTATCGGTTTCCCAATTGGCTTGTGCACAAAATAAGCTGTGTTTAACTAAAGGGCCATTGGCTTACTGCACTGTACAGTCGTGCATTTCTAATTCCAATCTGGCTTATGGTGTTCTGGCAGGCAGTTTTAAGTGTGTAGTTTGATCTTTAAGACCTTTTTCAATGCAATAATCAAAAGTTACCGCTGCGGAGGGATAAACAGACGATCGACAATTTGGAAAATGTACCGGCTGTCCGCACTGGAATTAATTTGGACAAGTTGACAACAGTCTCCATACTTTGACCTAAAAATGTCCAATGCGGACACGGCTTTTGTTGGATTCGTCTTTTAAATAATTTAAAGCATTAAAAAAATTTAATTGTGCCAAAGAAATAAATGTAAAACTTCTTAAAGTCTAGAAATGAATAACAAATTAACTGTTCAAAGAAATCATTGCAATTTTCCACTACTTTTAATCCTTAAGGTATTGATCAATTTTATTATTGATACTTGGATATCAATATCTTAAGTTTAATTGTACACAAAATAGTCCAACATTTCTTTTAAATTTTACATGCAGCTTAGTCAAACAAGGGCAATTTCAGACTGAAGTTTGTCGGTAAAAGCATAATAGGCCTATTCACAAAATGACTTTCAAAGCCAAGTTTAGTTTTTGCTGCTTTGCTGATTAAATATGAATGCTTGGAATGTCAAAAAGACCCACAGTATATGCAGCAGCCTAGCGTATCCAACTTTTTGTGCCAGGGAGGGCAAACAACGTCTAAACCGTCTTAAAACCTTTTGTTTTTTATGACGCCTCAAATGCTGCCCCCCCCCCCCCCCCCCCCCACTGGATACGCCACTGAGTATGTACACAAGAATTACATATGCATTGCAGCACATTTGAAAACTCAAATCAAAAGTAAGAAATTAACATGTAAGAGAACCTGAAATATTTGCAGTTTTGTACCAAATTGTACTAAAGTTTTAAGTATATTATTCCTGTAGTTAAGTAACCAAACATACCACTAACAGAATTGAATAGAATATATACAGGTATATTGAAAAGAATATATATATTAATTGCAATAATTTTGTAAAACTTCTTAAAAATCTATTTTCTACAATCTGTTTTTAGAGATTTCAACTAAAACCTGTGTGGCCGATGTGTGATTTTTCTTCAATGGCATAATATCTGGTGAAATTTATTCTAACTAAACAAATGTAAATTTAAACTGCAATAAAGTGTCCAAAAGCTAATGAATATTGATTAGAAGGTAGCCAAAGATATGCATGTAATAGTGCTACATAAAATGTGTGCAATTGTCATTAGACTTGTAATGATGTAAAAAATCAAAAACGAGCCACAGCTGTTTCCGTAATTGTTGATCCATATTGTAGATTGCATTCAATGCATTACTTATATTTTGGTAATGAAAAAAAAAGCATTTCCTTGGCTTTGAATATGGCAATGTAGCTTGCAAGCTTGAAAAAATTGTAGAGAAGACACACAGGGCAGACATTTTGGTTTTTAGAGGTTGGAGGAAAGCTATATATATTGACAACCAAATCTGCATGTTGTCCCTAGGTGGGTCTGAACCCGGGACACAGTGATGCAAGGTACGGAAAATACGACTGCCAACATCAAGTAAAAATGCTACGTAAACAAACAAAATTCTTGAAAGATTAAATTTTGTTCAGATGTGCTATAAGCCCCTATATTAAGGGCTGTTTATCTTGCAAAACTACTCTGCAAATTTAACGTTTCTGAAAAATCTGTGTGCTAGTTGTGCAATCATCGTAGAAAAGCTTTTAAATAAAAAAGTGACACTTCTAAAATTCAGCATCCAAATCTTTCAGTGAGCAATGTTTTAACTTATATACTCCAGTCACGTAGTACTTTTTAAATGTTAAGAATAAATAGACGACCAATGCAGTTTGAATACAAATTATGCCAAATTAACCTATCATATCAATGCGTACTTTTTTGTTATTTAGCATCACCTGAGGATTTTAAAGGCATCGATCCCGCAACCTAAAAAAAGAGCTACCAAATGAAAAGTTGCATGGCTAAATTCATTTTTGTTTAACATTTCTTATCCTTTCAACTTCCTGTAATTTTACAGCCTGGTTATTTAAGTCTGATATAACACTGGATATTCTAGCATCTCAGTAATGGAAATTCAGACTTCAGACTTTTTCCCCAGCCGAGTATACGTTGGTATTGAAAAGAGTTCGACCTTTTACAAGGCCAAGGGTAGAGTTTGCTTTACTCGTGGAGAAATAATGAGCCTATAAATTTCCCTCCCCCCCGGGCTGCCCCAGGTCTGTGGGGGTTTGGTCACATTTTTCATGCCCCAGGGTGGGGATTTTGGTCACTCATTTTGCTATTGTTTCCCCATCATCGGAAGTTAAATGAGGTGGGGGTGTGCCCACCCATGTATGTCGGGGATTGTCACTTCAAAGGTGACAATCCCCACATCTTGGGTGGGGCAGCCTGGGAGGGGGAGGGGGAAGCCTGGGGGAGGGGGAGGGGGAAGCCTGGGGGAGGGGGAGGGGGAAGCCTGGGGGAGGGGGAGGGGTGGGGAAGCAATTGATAGGTTCCTCCATGCTTTACATCGGTCTGTGATACGACGTAATTAAATCATACGTGGCACCACCAAGCCAAATCAGGGCTGCGTTCCACCCACGCGAACGTTGCCAACGTTGGTCAGGTGCCCGCCTTCTCCACATGGCCGTCACGTGACTAACACTGCTCCATAAATATGTTGATGTTGAAACATTCAAGAGATCTTCCTGCTTTGTGTTTGCAAAATTGCTACTTCCAGCAGTGTCTGTGGGTTTAACACTGCAAATTACAATGACGGGGAAAGGTGTATTTCAGTGTCTGGGTCCGTGCATGTGTCTGATTGTTGGGATAATCGTGACGATTAATGGTCAGTTGATGCAACAACCAGAACAAGTTCACCTGGCAGCGACAGGTAGGCCTATTCGTTATCGATGATAAATGGACCATGACGTATAACTATGCGCCCGGCCGTTACAATGGTACCCCTAGAAATATTGGGGCTCCTTCCGGTGGGAGCCCCATATTTCTAGGGGCATTACAATAGTTGTCTAACCGGAAAGATTTATACCGGCCCCCACCAAACTTCAGTCAAGAACAGCAAATCTTGGAAAATAACCATCCAATTGGTGTTCAGAATTGCATGAATTGTAAAAACATAATATAGCACAACGAGCTGGAATTTTCAAGCTATGGCACAACGTTTAATTTTGAGAAATTAGTTCGGAAATTTTCGTGCAGTATAGGGGAAGAAAGTTTGTGTTTTCTGGCACAGTGTATATCTCCAGTTGTGTGGTCACTCAAAGTGTTCATACATGTTGATTTCTGCCTCATTTTTTTAAACAGATTTTGCTGACATAAATCTTGAAATAACAGGTTGCACATGTATAGTGTACATCCATGTACCAGTTTATTATCCTGATCCTCCTTCGATCCACCATTTACAGTGGAAGGAAGGTCATTGAGTGTGTGTAGTAGCAGACCTTGCATTCATTGTTTGCGGGCTATTATTAAATCAGTGTAAAAACAGGAAAGACTTTACTTTAATACCACCCACAAAAATTGGTCAGGAATAGCAAATTTTTGAAAATAACCATCCATCTGTGTTTAGAATTGTATAAACACTTGGCACAACTTTGAATTTGAGAATTTATTTGGGAAATGTTCGTGTAATATAGGGGAAGAAAGTTTGTGTTTTCTGTGTTAGATGTTCTTGGCACAATTATGTACGGTCACTCAAAGCATTCACATACATCTTAATTTTGGCCTCAATTTTACAGATTCTGCTGACATAAATCTTGAAATAACGGGTTGTGCCACACATTTAGATAGTTGTTATCAAAGAGGGTTCATTATTTTCCAAGATTTTGCTGTTCCTGGCCGATTTTTGTGGTGGGTATTAACCCCTTGAGTACGGTATTTTACGGGAGACGTCGGGGTGCTGTGGTGGCTCTGGCAGCCAAGTGAACCGCTACAATGTGTTTGTGCAGTCAAGCGTAATCCAACAATGGATTGAAACTGCAAAAACAGCGGCCAATGGCGTCATCCGGCCTAATGGCACTGTTTTATAATCCAACAATGGATTAAAACTGCACAAACAGCGGCCAATTGCGTCATCCGGCCTGGTGGCACTGTTTTTTTTGCACCAAATTCCGTACGCAAGGGGTTAAAGTAAAATCTTTCCTTTGTTATTTTTTGTCGCTCTCATTATGGTATATGCAGATGGATGCTTTCAGTACTGCCTAATCATGTCGGTTCCCCATCGTACTTTCAGCATACACATCTTCAGAGCACTGGCGGCAGAACAGGGGGCCATTGGCCTCCCCACTTTTTCCACTTGGGGCAGTTGGCCCCCCCACTTTTGGCCGTTCTAAATAAAGAAAAACATAACACCGATGGTATTGGTACTGGAGATGGTATTGGTACGAGTCGGGGAAAACGTTGCCTGCACTATGCCTGCACATACCAGTTCTTCCTTTCTATTTTCTCATTTAAAAGCACTTCCCCCTTTTCTTTACAAAAAGAACACAAGGTCTGGCCAGATCGAAGATCCCTTGCACGGCCCTGAACCAAAACTCCATCCCATTTGACTCAAACACGTAACATAAAGGCAGCGTATATGATTAGCTTCCTTCTAATAAACACAACGCATTTGTAGTGCAACACGGTTCTGGATGGGACCAGCGCAGCGTGCGCAGCTCCTCAATAACAAAATGTTCACGGACTTTTAGGCTTCCTATATTTAATCCACTGCATCACGCATGACCGGATGTGGTTGTGTCAAATTGCGGGGTCTGATCCACCAATTCCGTTTATACTTGAGCATTGCGGGGTCTGATCCGGATCGAATTTCCTCCGAAAGGGGGATTTAGAAAGGTGGATCAGATCCGGATCAGACCCCGATCCACCTCGCGTTTACACTTGCGGTCGATCCGCCTTCAATCCTCCTTGCCGGGTTCGATCCCCCTTTTAATCCCTTTGCCGGATCTAGTGTAAACGCGGTGTGGTGTGTCCTCGATTACCAAGTTGGAATAACGTTTCATGCCAAAACTGATAATGGACAGTCGGCATCATTGAATGTGCATGATGAAAAGTGTGGGTCGCTGAAATTCATGCTGCCATTGGCAAAACTTTTGCCACAACTGTCGTTGGTCGAAGATGCAAGACAGTGTCGATGCAATACAACAGTGTTGCCAGTGCAATAGCTTTCATTTTTGTAGGCTTTGCCATCACAAACGGAAATCAGCTGCCATCCGCACGGAAATGTGCAATAATACCAGAAATGTTGTGGGAAAGTGTTCTTGAGGTTCTCACAAGTTAGTTGTTGGAAGACGTGGTCGTATTAACTTAATAGGTAGACTATAAAAACGACAAAATTTGAGACTAAAAAGACAGACAAAATTAAAAACCCAGCGCCAAAGGAAATTGGTCAGAAACTGCAAAATCTTAGACAATAATTGTGTAAACATGCACATGGCACAACCTTTCATATTGAGACTTTTTTTGTAGAATAAAAAAATATGTTGATAGGCGCATTACATGCTTTGAGTTAAACCTATAGAGATGAATACTGTATCATACATGTGCATGTAGATGTACATGTAGTACATTACTTCAAAATCATATGCATCGTACACAAGATAAATGAAGTACACTGTTTCAGGAAACTGGCCTTATACATCCCTTTAGAGTCAGTAAAAGCGATTTAAAGTTAATGAAAGTCAGGTTTGAATTAAAACAGACATTGTTTTTACATTAAAAAATTAAAGAAATTAAAAAGAAATCAAAACATGTAACGGAGACAACTTCGACTGTTCATTGCACTTTTAGACCCAGAACCCATTGTGTTTCTTTTTCTGATAGATCATTCTCTGTATATGGCCCTGGAATCTGGAGCAATTAGCTTCCAGAATACAACATTGCATACATTCAATACACTCCTGAAAGCTCACCTGTTTGAGGAGGTATAACATCAATAATTATTCTTCACTTCATGCCTAGCGCCTACTTTTGATTTTGCCATTGATTGATGCTTTTTCCATAATTGGATGTTTGGCTTAGGTTACAGCACAGCAAGTTATCCTTACCCCTGGGGCTATGCACTGTTGATTGTGTAGTGTAGGGCCCTGTTTCCTATACAGGAACAGAAATCCACTTTTAGGTTAATGAATTGCGTGTAAGAAAATTGCATTTTCCAAAGCAAAATTACAAACAAAAGATGTCAATAGAATTAAGAGAAGTCTGCTTTAGGTTGAAAAAGTCATTTTGGAATGAGAAAAAATACCCTTGACTCTATTAAATTTGATCAAAACTAAAGGGGGACCCTACACTACACAGTCGCCAATGCACTACCGTGACCAAATGTTAAAAATGCACAGTGGATACAAATTGAGACAAGTAGAAGTCGTGAGATACAGCAAGTGCCATCTTTCTCCCATGTAGGTAATGTAACAGAGATGATTGTCACCTGGAGTACTTTTAGTGAGGCCCAGTCAGTCGTTCAGTATGGGAGGGTGACGCCTAATCTCCAGGCCAATGGATCCAGTTCCAAGTTTGTGGATGGTGGGAGTGAGAAACGTGCTCAGTTTATCCATCGTGTGAAGCTGACAGGTCTGAAACCTGGATTTAAGTATGGTGAGTAGTCATTCAGAAGACTGGGTGCACTGCATGAATATGAAAGTTTCTCACATTAGAGCAAATGATTTTTCCCAAAAATATACATTTGCATTCTTGTTTGGACATGAAGCCCATATCTTCAGGGTGACATTCTTTAATACACAATTACAAGTTTAACCTATAAAATATAATTGTTAGGCAAAACAAATATGGAAATAATTTGAAGTAAAGTTTTTGAACAGATGGAATTTAATGTGAATGTGTTCTTTTCATTTTCTGCCTAGTCTATCGCTGTGGGAGTAATGATGGTTGGAGCTCACTGTTTTTCTTCAAGGCCCTTCAGAATGGGAGTGACTGGAGCCCTCGCTTTGCATTGTATGGTGACATGGGAAATGAGAACGCACAGTCTTTGGGTCGGCTACAAGTTGCCGCACAGGCAGGTGAATTTGATGCCATCATACACGTTGGTGAGTATTCACATTCAAATTTACCTAGTTGGTTTCCCTTGTGGACTGTTTGACTAAATACATGTACAATCCATTTATTAAAAGGGGGACCAATGAGACGGGGGACCAATAGGATGGGGAACCAATGAGACGGGGGACCAATGAGACGGAGTACCAATGAGATGGGGGCCCAATGAGACGGGAGACGGAGGGGGGGGGGGACCAATGAGACGGGTGACCAATGGGATGGGGGGAATAATGGGATGGGGGCCCAATGAGACGGGGGTCCAATGAGACGGGGGCCCCAATGAGATCGGGGGACGGGGGGGGAGGAGGCCAATGAGACGGGGACCAATGAGACGGGGGACCAATGAGACGGGGGACTATAGAGCGGGCCCCTTTAGACTCAGCAGTGGGCTTAGAGAAAACCTGAATGGGGTTTATTATTATAAATAAAACGTGCGTCACAAATCACATGACAAATCTGCTGTTAATTCGGTCCACAAGTCAAAAAGGTGGCACAAAACTAGACAAAGGATCTTCTCTGTTGTAAGAATTGTTGAAGTTGATAAACTAAACAAACACTGATAATAGTGATTGCACAAGATGCACAAACTTTGGCCTGTATTTCAAAGGCCCCTTCTAGAATTATAAACTGCCTGCAGTAGGCACTATAGGGTAGCCTTGCCCAAGGCGGTCTCTATTTTTCTTTGTAGGAAGGACTAACAAAAAACCACACAAATTATGAGGTGAAACATGCCATATCGTCCATGCTCATTACCACGACCACATGTAGCATATGTACATACTTAAATGAGGGATTGATCGTTGTGCATAGGACCCTTGCTGCATTTAAAGTTGTAGGCCAGCCAAGAACAGGGAGGTTTGACCCTCCATTGATGTCCTAACCAGGTACCCCAACACGTGACCGTGATTGTTAGATTCCAACACCTTGTTCAAAGGCTAGCAGTAGGAGCGATTAGTGTACCAATAGGTGCGATTTGCAATACAATGCAAATGACCCAGAGTTTTTAATTTTTTTGCCTGGTGCATTTGAAAAGGTCGACACATATCCTACATGTGTGTCATTTTGCATGAAACAAATAAAACCGGTACTATGATACTCACGAGCATGACATTTACAGTGGGTTATTGCTCATATTTACCTTGCTACCAAATGCTTTTCTGTGCATGAAGTATATATGCAAGTTTTAGAGCATCGGCTGATTTTGCTAGAATTTCTCAAATTCTGTATTTTTTTTGTTTGTGAGGTGAAAAAATTACTAATGGAAAGAAATAATAATAGTATCAGCATTCATTTGTGTTCGGAAGGACAAAGTAATAAAAGTGTGCAATTTTGCCCAAAATTAACAAAAATGGTACTGTGATACGCACAAACTTATCAATATTACTTACTTGAAATATCCCAAGAAATACCCTTGGATCAAGGAGGTGGTAAAGGGTAACTCGTCAACCACACAGTGTGAAAATGGCTCTGCAGTACGGTGCAACTGCTTGGTGGTGCCCTGTATTGTGAATGGCCCCTTCTTGTTGTTGAGAATTCAGAAGTCTCTTCCTCAAACCACCAAATTGAGAAAATTTTCTAAATCTTGGGGTTTTTCTTGGCTGAATTTCTTATTTAGGGGATTTTGCCTATGACTTGTCTACTGATGATGGTAAGGTAGGAGATGAGTTTATGCGTCAGATTGAGTCAGTGGCAGCATACGTCCCTTATATGACAATTGTTGGAAATCACGAGAGTGCATAGTAAGTACAAATATTGACACAATTCCTTTACTGACATAAGTGTTCAAATCTCTCAAAGATGTCAATTTTAACCCTAACCCTGCCAGACGCAGCACATCTGTGCTGATAGCTCCACTTTGCTGTACACCCCACACAAGTCAATGTGACAAAGTATGCAATCTGATGCGTCTGACAGGGTTCTAGCCAAAATGCCCTGGAGGGTTAGGGTTAATTAAAATGTTGGTTAACCCATTGAAATACGGATGACGGCTATAGCCCCGGTTTAAAAAACACTACCTGGCCAGTTGACGGTTATTCCCGCATTTTCTGCATATTCAATCCATTGTTCAGTTATTGTGTGCGTTACTATCCCACATGGCATCCTGACGCCCCGTAATCACAACCAGGCAGAAGGGGTTAATTTTTAATATATACTGTGTTTGCCTCCCCCCCCCAACATATACCCAAACTGCCCCTGGCCACCTTGCATTTAACTTTATCTATTATACACGTCACTGCTAGTATACCTGTACCGTAAGTTAAGGCCAGAGGTACGTAGCTGGTTGCAGAGGTATTATCCTGACAGAAATACATATTTTTTAGTTGTTTTCTCCAAAATGGTAGTGTGAACTACATGTACATGTAACTTTATATCTTGTTCTGCAAGTCAGTGCTGAAACTGAAAATATATATACCATGCTTGTCCTACATTTTAGAAAATTGTCTGGAAATTTGTATTCATTACAACACAACTGAACAATGATTTCATTCTGTGTGCACCAACAGTAATTTTTCCAACTACAAGAATCGATTCACAATGCCGTCCTATACAGACAACCAGAACCTGTGGTACAGGTAAGTGTTTATCATTAGTTCAACTAGTACATCTATTGGGGCTGTCCCGAATATAGCTAATATTTGAATATTCGATCATCAACCGAATATTCGAATAGCTTTTTGCCGGTTCGAATATTCGGAAAAAATATATATGCACGTACAGATGCGACTATGATGCTATTTTTGTGGATTGTTTGACGAATAAGTTAAAAAGTCGTATCCTCATTGAGTGATCCCCACAATGTCGCTTCCCATGTTGTATCGTAAATTTGGGTGTGATCCCTGGCTATACGGCATTCTGGGTTTATGACTTCTGACTAGCGCCTACCCGAACAAAGATACTGACAATTTGGGAGACCGCCAACATAGGGCAAGATAGCTCAGTTGGTAGAGCGCCGGTATGGTAACCCGGAGGTCGCAGGTTCGAATCCCGCTCCTGCCAGTTTCTTTGTTTCACTTTGAAAATGTATTCAAATTTACCTAGTCAGTTTCCCTCGTGGATTGTTTGACGAATTAAGTTACGGCACTATTAGCAGTGTCAAATGCCGCATTTTTTGTGGACAGAGGTTTATCATTCCCGACCGTAAAACCAAAACACTTCTAAAATAATTATTGCAAAAACTCGGGCTGGAGTTTGGTTTCTTGTTATCTGAACGTTATACGTACTCGTAATGATCTTGATACAATGCAAAAAAGTGTCCATCGGGTGGTCTCTAATATCGATCGCCGCATGTAAAACACCGGCGTGCTTTGCATGCAACTTTTACCGGCGCGGCATGCAGTTGCAGCAGATGCCTGAAAGACTTGATCGGGGAGTATCGAATATTCAGTCAAGCCCAGTCTCGAATAATCGAATACTAAATTATTAGAAAATCTATTGAACCATAAGTAATGGCGTAACAAAAAAACCAAATTTGACATGCTGCGTTGAATGAAATCACAAGCCATCCAGTGTTTCCATATGGAAATGGCCATTCAGTTGCTGAATGTGAAATCTTTCATTTTAATGTCATTTTGTTTGTTTGGTAAAAACACAAACAAATTCGGTAAAAAAAAAAATTGAATTGGGAAATTTGGGGGATTTTGTACACTTTTTCCATTTTTAAAAGCTAATTTCTATGACTCGACAGACTTCATAAAAATGAAAATTTCTAACATATCTCGAGAAGCAAATATCATATTGAGACTCTGGACGAACTAAATCTCAGTTCATTTCATTCTTTTTTAAGTGAATATACAGGGTGCCCCCCTCCCCCCAAAAAAATTTATATATAAATAAATAGATGAAAAAACAAAGTGATGAAGAGATCAGTATTACTCTATTATTGGGAATAACCATAAAAACCAAAGATAAGCAGTAGAAAGAATAAGAAGACGTGTATGCCAGCCGTGCGGTTTTGTCGTGTATACATAAATGTGGGATTAAGTTTGGCCACTGTTACCTTCATGACCATTGGCTAGCCAAGTAACCTGCATCATTCCATATTGTCTCTTTTTGTAGTGTCTATCAAGCTACAATTTTTCATGAAATGTTTTGAAACACCAAACTTCCATGCCACAGTCAAGGAGTTAAATTCCAAGCAACTAAAATGCTACCTGTGTAGACGGCATAGAATGGCCCAAAGTTTATAGTGCAGATCATTAATTATTGGAGGCGTAAAGAATTTTATTCTGCGGGATTTGTGGGTAGCTATTTTTAATGTATACATTCTTTCTTTGTTCCAGCTGGAATATCGGGCCTGTTCACTTTGTCATATTTTCTACAGAGGTGTACTTTTTCCCAGACGATTCAAAAGAAACAAAGAAAAACCAGTTGGCGTGGCTATTAAAAGATCTCAAGGTAAGCTCTGGGTTCATTGCAATTTCAAGGAATTCATAACGGTTAGCAAAAAATCACTGCTGACTGTAGCAAAAAATTCTGTGCTAACGATTAGCGTATTTCACAGGCATTGGGCAGTTAGCAGAGCTAAACAAACCAAAAAAGCAAGAAAACCATTCAAGGGAAAAGTTTTGCCATCTGTTAAATGCTGTTAGCAAGGAATGTTGGTTGTGTGCATATACATGCATTCCATAACTAAGGATTCTGTGCAAACTAGGGTTAGCACAGAATTCAGTGTTAGGGATATTCCATGGAATTGGGTCCTGGATGGTAGGACAAGCAGGAGCGAGGTGTTGGCAAAGGTTGTTGCAACTTTCTCTGCGAATGTTTTTCTTGCTTTGTTTGCTCCGCTTACTTTTCCATGTTGTAAACCAAGAATGGACACTTTTTGACTGGGGGATAAGATCATCCTCCCCGATTTTTGTTAAAAAGAAAACGACCCAAAAATGTAAAAAGGGAAAAATTAAAAGTAGATGCCAGAAACCAATATGAAAATGTAAATTTCAAGTAAAAGTCCCAGTAAAATTGTCGGAAAGAGGGTTGTAATGCGGATATGCACATGTTTATGGGTCATTCCAAAAAAGTCTGTCATTTTTGTGGGTATCCCTGTTATACCTGACCTGTGTAATTTCACACCAAGTACTATCATTAAAATTGACTTCACACTATTTGTTACTTGTTTGTCATCAGGTACTTTGCCTTACACAATCACTCTTGGAGATAGAAGGCATTAAAAAATTGCAAAATCTTATACATGTCACTGTGTAAACAGGGACACCAAAAATGTCACACTTTTGGACCCCAAATTTATAGAATGACCCATATTTGAGCAATAATTAATACGTATGGAATAAACAGTGTCTGCTAGTGTTAGAATTTCTTTTTTTCGATACAGTTACAATAACTGTCTGTGTATTTGTTCCTCTCCTTGTAGGAAGCAAATGAACCAAAGAACAGGACAGAACGTCCCTGGATAATCACATTAGGCCATCGACCTATGTATTGTTCCGACAACAATACAGCTGACTGTACCAAAAGAAGCAGCCTGGTAAATACTTCATGGCATCCTCTGTGAACATTTGATAACTTGATTGGAAAAAGGATCGAAATAAAAAATTTATTTTTAAATGTGTAAAATAATCCTACTTCATATGGGCTAGTGAAACTATGGGCTTGTTTATTGTGTTGTGCAGGAATAGACATACATGAATGGAATTAAAAGTGGGTCAAAGTGGTTTTTAACAGGTGTATTTAAAATTTGCTGAATAAGACCACTTTATGATGACACTTTTAACCCCTTGTGTTCCTGGTGTTCTAATGGGGCACTGGTATACATGCCAGATGGGATCGTGCAGCCAAGCAAAATGCACACAAGAGGCTTGTGCAGCCAAGCGTAATGACCACAATAACTGAACAATGGATTGAATATGCAGAAAATGTGGGTATAGCTGTCAACCGGCCAGGTGGTCTTTATCAAACTGCAGCTATAGCTGTCATCCAGGCTCAAGGGGTTAATCCTATGTTATATTGCATTTTAATCATGATTATCTTTATTGGTACAACTCTTTGAAAATATTTTAGATTAATTTTGTTCTGTATCTTGGACTTGTAGGTTCGGGCTGCTTTGGAGGATATATTTTACAAATATGGTAGGTAGCTCAAAGGTTGTGAATGTTTTGATCAGTGGTTGGTTACCCAATCTATTTCCCTCTTGAAAACCAAGAGTTTTAGCATTTTGATGCTAAAATTATGACAATCAAGTGGTGTGGCAGCTCTGGTTTTATAAATATGGAAATAACCACAAAAACCAAAGCCTGAAAAAAGGGATAAAAGGGATGTTAAAGATATACTGTCTGTGCTTTTCAAAAGAACTTTTTTTGCTTGTTAATATTATCTTCTTACATGATCCCCACAATGTCGCTTCCCAGGTTGTATCGTAAACTTGGGTGTGAGGCTACACGGCATTCTGGGTTTATGACTTCTGACTAGCGCCCACCCGAACAAAGATACTGACAATTTGGGAGACTGCCAATATAGGGCAAGATAGCTCAGTTGGTAGAGCACCGGTGCGGTATTCCAGAGGTCACAGGTTTGAATCCCACTCCTGCCAGTTTCTTTGTTCACTTTGAAAATGTATAAAAACTTTTTGCTATTTTAGGCATTAGAGACTCTGAAAAATGGCTTTTCTTGGTTGCTTTTGTGCATCTAATGCACAAAAAGTTACGTTTGAATTATTGTCAGGCCGTATAAATAATTATTCAATAACTAAACCTGGGTCCTTTTTTTCATTCAGTGTTGCATACAAAAGTGAGAAATAATATTTTAAAAAACTTGAAATGAGCACAGACATTATATTAATGTCTTGTGTCCCAGAAAAAGCAGGTTTACTATGTTTTATAGCCTAAAGCTCTAATCCAAGATAGAAAAATAAGTAAATGTTTGTTTAAAGAGTCTGGTTGAAAGAGAAATTTGAATTCAAGGGTTGCTTATGATCAACAATGAAATATACTTTTAACAGGTGTTGATATGGAGATCTGGGCTCATGAACACAACTATGAGAGGATGTTGCCAGTCTACAATGAAAAGGTAAACATGCTTAGTTTGGATTTGTAAGTTAATTTAGGAACCATGCTTCTCAAACTGGCCGGATCACATTTTATTTCATAAATAAATTCATTTATATGTATTAAATGTGAATTAAAAACCAAACTGGTTTAGGTGAAGTTTTAGTGTGATTATTTTGCCGCCCAAAAATTGACCCCCCCCCCCCCTCCCTTTTTAGAATTTGTTGAGACTCAAATTGAGGGCGCTGTTCGTGACGTAGACCAAGGCACCGAAATTCATGGATCGACTTGACAGTCTGGACCCGTAATTGACGCATGTACATTGTATACACACTAGGTCTACACGTGCAATTTCGTAAGTTGCAACAACTATTACATCAAACTTACCCTGATTTTTTCTCTTTAAGTGAAGGCTCCTCGGGGAATGGGCCGTTTAACTACTTTTGCCTGTACCTTACTCACATCTGGGAACTTTGTTAAGATGGCAGTGGACTTGAGCATATTTTAATGGTCATCCCAATGGATTTGAAAATACCAGTATCGAAACACGACGGCTCAAAGTGGTCGCTACATAACGCTGAAAAGCTGCTGGGGCTGGACCACTTCGCTCTTGTCACCTTCACTTTCGCCGTCCAAATTCTCCGATATTTCGCATCAGTTGGAAATAAATGAAGGTTTACTCCACCCTTCGTTGTTTTGCTGCACCCAGCAGCCACACACCTTGTTGGCATGGCCGAAAAACACTATATTTTGCTTAGATTTTGGACGAAGAATTTTCGCCGTTCTGCACACACACGTACATGTACACTCAATGCATACGCGTGATGCAGCAGAATCTGTAATGTGCCTCGATCTACGTCACACACTTATGTTAATGAGGGTCCCACTTAGAGGGCGGAGTAGCTTGGACAAACATTTTCAAAAATGTTTTCTCATATTTAATATGGGAAATAATTGTCTCTGGACACAAAATATCATTGTCAAGATAATACTTTTATTGTTTTAAGCAGGAATAATGCAATATAAATCCTAAATCATGTTTCCTTTAAAGGTATTATACAGTATTGGTAGAGCTGACGTAACAGTTGCAGGTAGTGTTCATACTTTGTGTAATTCTATATGAAATAACGAACCTGGGACAGTTTTAGCTCAATCCATATCATTTGAGTCTATTTTAAAATTATTATTATCCCTCCTATACTTATAACTATCACAGCCTATCAAAATCTCTAAACACCAACTCTGACAGTTTGTGTGTGTTTCAATCTGACATTTGATAGGTTTTGATCTGTACAGCAGCTGGGTCGATTTTGGCTCTGAGAACAGGAGGGTTATTATTATTATTACTTTATTAATTCTTTTTGGTATTAAATGAAACCAAGGATTCCTCAAAAGCGCCCCAGGCACTATAGCTCGAAAGCCTGAAGAAACCTGTAGAGAGAAGACAATGAGAAGAAGTTACAGTTTTAGAGGTGGGAGGGAAAACCCCAGAAGAATATTCTGGGGAAAACCCACGGAATCAGGTAGGGCATGAAAACCCAATCCACGTGTGGACCAGGGCAGGAATCGAACCTGGGTCACAGCGGTGAAAGGCGGTAGGCGGAGACAGTAATGATTTTGTGTACATTCATATGTGACCCGCTCTGCAAAAAGGGCACATAAGTCGCTGTATGCTTTTACGTGTAATGGGCCGTTCTCTGTGAAGAGGGTGAACAATTCCTCAACTTAACAGGTGATTTTGAAGCGAGGGAATTTTTTGCATCTTTGATACCTATATTATTTTTATAACCAAAATCTTTGATTTCAGTGAATAAAGTTGGGAAATTGAAGAATGTGTCGAGTGCTTCCATCTATTACTTTCCTTTTTTCTTTTTAAATGGCTTGTTTCTCCTTAACCCTTTGAGTACGGTTATTACAGTGAGGTGCCAGGGTGCCGTGTCAGCTTTGCAGCCAAGCAAAACGGACACACGAGGCTTGTGCAGCCAAGTGTAACAAACACAATAATCCATCAATGGATTTAAAATGCAAAAAAATGGCGTCTATAGACGTCATCCAGCCTGGTGGCAAATTGTTTTTGCGCCATATGGCGTCTTCCGTACACAAGGGGTTAATTCCTGAAAACAAACATGCAAATTTTCAAATATCTCGTGAATGCAAAATGCTACAGGCCTAAGACATATACCATATGAAAGCTTATAAAATTGCCTTTCCAGCTATATATAAAACACTATTCAAATTTTGCAACATAATTGCCCTTTTATGTGCTTGTTTCATTTGTTGAATTTAAAATAAGCCACAGTATTTTTCAAGGTCTTCAAATTTCAAAAGGAAATATTCCTCAGGGGGATTGGTAAGCTTTTAGATTGAAACCAATCATTTCAGTTGCGGAAAAGCCTTTGTTTTTGTTAAGATTTGTTTTTCCTTTTCTTTTTGGGTACTCAATCCCAACTTTGTACATGGTTCCTTCCTATGTACTTTTAACAGAAAACAAAGTCTTATTCCCATAAAAGTTAACATATATGAAGACCTCATAGCATAGAGGGTCCTAGAACAATGACGTCATGATGATGTCAGTGGTCACGTGACGTCATCTTAAAGGTGCATTTCTTGAAAAACATAAATGTATGTCCGATTGTCATGAAACTCGGTGGGTATAGATTTGTCACTAGTAAGCAAAATTTGTAAGTGACATCATAAAAAATAATGCGGAAAAGCCCTATATTCTGTTCATTGAAGAGACATAGGCCTCTATTTATATTTTTTTGTATTGTTACCAAAGCTGTATCATACCTTCTGATAAGTTGTAAGAGAGAATTTCAAGCTTCTCAATTCATTTCTGTACCTTGTGCCCTTGCAGCACTGTGATGAATATGTTGATATACAATGTACATGTAGCTCCAAAGGCTATATTGCTGATGAGTTCCTCTTTCCATTTTGACCATGTCAAGTTTGTCCGGGTTTAAAACCGTTTTTAACCATTTTTTTAAACTGTCATTTCTATGACCTTTATTGACAGGTTTACAATGGCAGTAAAGATGCTCCGTATACAAACCCCAAGGCACCAGTACATGTCATTACTGGGTCTGCGGTAAGTCACAAGTATGGGATTCACACTACTCTGAACTTACCCCGGTAATTTATTACCCGGGTAGTTGTCATTACCCGGGTAGAAACTTACCCGGAGAATCGGTTTCACACTACAAAATTAACCCCGCAATTCTGCTTACCCACTTCAGCACGCACCCGGGTAACTTCTAGCCGCGTTCACATTATGCGAATGGTAACCTGGAGAATATTATGTGCATTCCCAACAAACATGACGGTACTGCAGTGGGCCGATGCTGGCTACTTGTGGGTTCGTTCCAGCAGTACCGTACAGTGTAAACGGTACAAGACCAGAAGTGGGCCAATCATGGCTTGATTACGGCAGAACGGTTTGAGTTTGAGAGAATGATGGCGCTATCCCATTCAGTGACACTTCCCTTCTGGTGACTTGTCACTTAATCCCAAACTCGTGTAGAGTCGATCTTAAGTAAGAGTTTTTGCTTGTTATGTCTGTATAGCACGGTGGAGATATATAGGCAGACATAAGGGAGCTGTGACCAGGTTAGGTTTGGTGGTTGGAGGTGCGAGTAGAGGATCGTAGTTCTCAGATCCTCTTACGCGCAAGAGCATGCTTTCGTGCCTTGGTGTGTGGCACTCATCAGTTGCTTATGGGTGATGCAAAAAATAGAATCGATGCAGCCAAGCGTAAATGCAAACAACAGACGCCACACTGAATAGATTGGTCCCATTCATCGCACCTGGAGCCCCCCTTTCGTGTAAATGAAAGCTCCGTTTGAAAAAGCTATCTCGTCATAAAACTCCCATTCAAGAACAGTGTAGCTAAAACATGAATGAATTGACTGAGTATGCACAGAAATGTGCCTATAGATGTCAACCAGCCAGATGGTATTTTTCAAACCGCAGCTGTCGTCCATATGCAAGAGGTTAATTCCGGGATTCCTTACCATACGCAGACACAAAAGCAAGTATTAGCACACTTTTTGGCTTGAAAATTTTTTCTTTCCATTGCAGGGATGTTGTTTTGGACATTATCATCATAACAACTTCTCATTGCCTAGGCCGTGGGATGCTTTCCGATCCACAGACTATGGCTTTACAGTGATGCAAGCCATTAACCAAACCCATCTTACTTGGCAGCAGATCTCAGATGATCAGGTAGGCTATTTTTAATGGCCCTCAGACTTAATGGTAATATACAACATTTGCAAACATCAAACAACAAAACTACTGAATTATTATGAAATACCTGCATTGATTGTAAGTAGTAGTCTCAATTGCATCCTGTGAAATTATGGCACCTGGTGTGCTGTCATTTTCAAGAAAAGTTAAATTCTTTGTATCAATTTGCAGTGATGATCAGTTTTTTTTCAAATACTACCCCAAATTTACCAACTTTATAGTCCACATTTGGTTTGGCAATTGGTTACACATCCGTGAATGGGTGCAACCAGCTAGTCTAGTTTCCCCACCTGATAATTCCCTGACGTCTATAAATTGCTCTGAAGTAGGGTCAGCGAACCAGACTACACGAAGATCATCTTTTTCTTTGTTTTTCCAGCATCTATATGCACACAAAACTTTAAACAGGTCAGTGTTACAGTATTTGCTATAAAATACCAACCTTCAAATCTATTCATTTCTGACAATTACAGCAAAAGCAAATGTTGTCTACTACCTTTAATTACACATTGTTTACATGCATGTTTTAAATAGGAGCAAGGTAGGGATGATCATGCTGCGGTCTAAGCCACACTATGTACACAAAGCATAGCATCATTTCGTCTCATGTTCATTAGCGTTATTCATTGAGTTCACCATGTTATGCCTTGTTCCTTGAATCCACCATAGAATATTATTTTGTGCACCCATATATGTGCATATCGTTGTACTATTGTACGTGCACTGTATATATCTCCGAGGGCAAGAGAAGAAAGGAAACACAAAGAAACCTTTCAGTCCTCGAACGGATACGTGCTTAGTCTATGGGGGTTGGTTATATTAAAGGAACAATAGGAAACACAAAACTTTTTGCGCGTATGAGCTTATACGCGCATTTCAAATATGCACACACGAAAAAGTATCTACTTTATTTTGTCAATATCCTGCAAACTTGTTTATTAGATGCTGACAATTACTTGGAAAGGAACACAACCAGCTTGAATCTATAACCTAGGACATCAATCATTGAAGAATGACGGGGGTTTGTTTGGGACTGCTGTACCTTCTTTTTTTACATTCAGCATGTACGTTAGCAAGAAAAAAAATATAGGCAGACTCGCTTTGGTTGCTGTCTTAAACAAGGTGAATTACGCAAAATGAAATCACAAATGTGACCAGATCCTGCGAAATAAGCCTTAAGAACATCTTTTCACATATTAGTTTTTCACATGCATGAAGTAAAGCACACTTGGCTCTTCATTTTGATACATCCCTCAGTTTTATACTGAGTGATATAACATGGACATTATTTAGGTTAAACTTTGACAGTTTCCATTGATTTATATTGTCTAAGATCTGCAGAAATGGCTGCAACTCGAAAGTAGCTCCGGAGACTTTGGACTTGTTTTGTTTAGTTTGGAGTTCAGCGGAAATAACTTAACACATTGAGTGGGAAAATACTTTCACTTTGGCCAAAATTTGTCTTTTAAGAAAGGGAGGTTAGAAAGGAGGTCAGAAATGTTGTTGACCTTGAAAGTAACACTATATGTAGTTATATAAATCGCTGACTTGCACACTGCATAATTTCTTTGATAACAATTTGAATAAAGATGCAGTTGTGTAAGTTTTATTAAATTAACTACAGCTTTCGTCTGGTTACCAATACACTGCCATTACTCCCTTTGGTCCCCCCCCCCCCCCCCCCAACCACTCCAGCCACCTAACTATTAAACCTCCAGGGTTAAACATTTTTTCTTAACAACGCTTTTATATTTTGTTTTATTATACAGAAAGGAAAAGTGATCGACAAAGTGATGATGATTAAAGACAAGCATGGACCGGAGGCTTGGCTGTAGCTTTGAAAAAACCAACAAGTTCCCAAACCAAAAAATTGCATTGATAGGAGTTGGAGTTGGAGTTGGGATGTAAGAGTTGTTTAAGTTAGGAATCATTATTTTGTATGATATCAAAGATGCTTGCTAATATTTCAGGCCTATAGTGAATTTTATTTTCAATATCACAGTTCTCAACAATTTATAATGCCTCTGAACCAAAGGTACTGACAAAATTGTGAAACCATCCTACAGAAAGATAGCTCAGCTCGTAAAGTGCCCTTCTTCATGTTTTGTTACAAATATATATAAGAGCCACGGTGTGCTTCAATGAAGTTGTCCCATTTTGTGTTGCAGAGCCACTTTGTACAAAGTATTTGTGATAAAACTAAAATAATATCAAGGAGCGCTTGTGTCAATATTTTTAAACGGCAGATTATTTGAATAAGAAATATACACATGTACATCTCTATGAAAAAAACATACAAACTACAGTTTTACACATTGGACCATCAGTGGTACTCTTTATCTTGTTTGAGGTAGGTTTCTGATGACCTGCTCCACTTTATGGTATTTACAGTTTATCTGACAGTGCAGTTTTTGCTATTGTGTTCATCAGAGTAGCAGTGACCAATGGGTACAGTGAAATAAGCCAGAATAGAATTACAGTGCACCTGCGCAGGAGATTAAAACAATTTGATAAACAACATTCTCCGAAAACAAAGTTTAAAAAACTTCTGTCTCGAACTTTGTGAGGGGGAATCCTTTTTGTTCTTTTCAGATCACACTCACAGTTCTGGCCCTACATTTACTGATCATTTACTGGTTATCAGTTTCCCAATTGGCTTGTGCACAAAATAAGCTGTGTTTAACTAAAGGGCCATTGGCTTACTGCACTGTACAGTCGTACATTTCTAATTCGAATCTGGCTTATGGTGTTCTGGCAGGCAGTTTTAAGTGTATAGTTTGATCTTTAAGACCTTTTTCAATGCAATAATTAAAATTTCATTGTCAAACCAGGCTGTTGTGGCATAAATAGTTTGTTAGTTGGATTCTGATGCCGTAAGCAAAGATGTAATTTCTACCATAATGGGAAAGTATCTAATGAGATGTACTGTGCACCAAATGCTGATTTAAATTGGCACTAGGATTGCTCGCGGAAAGTCCTTGGCAACGTAATCTTTGCAGTGATAAAAATGCATGTTTTACATTTATACAGTGGCTGTCCGCACTGGATTTTTCAGCAACATAAAACTGGCCACTTCCACTACACAGTTGCATTGGCCCTGTAAAGGTTGCCGCTGCGGACAGTATAAACAGACAACTGATGATAGACAATTTGGAAAGTTTACCGGCTGTCCGCACTGGACTTTGGATAAGTTGACGACAGTCTCCGTATACATTTTACCAAAAAAAGTCCAATGCGCACACGGCTTTTGTTGGAATAGTCTACTAAATGATTTAAAGCATTAAAAAAAATTAATTGTACCAAAGAAAAATTGTGACTAATGAAGTAAATTAAGCAGCAGTATAAAAGTAAAACTTCCAAAAGTCTAGAAATGTAAAAAAAATTATGGGAGACCGCCAACATAGGGCAAGATAGCTCAGTTGGTAGAGCGCCGGTACGGTAACCCGGAGGTCGCAGGTTCGAATCCCGCTCGTGCCAGTTTCTTTGTTCACTTTGAAAAATTAATACTGTTCAAAGAAATCATTGCAATTTTTTACTACTTTTAACCTTATGGTTTAGATGAATTTTTTTTATTGATACTCGGATCTCAATATCTTGTTTTAATTGTATAAAATAGTAAAAATTTCTTTTAAATTTTACATGCAGCTTAAAGTCAAAACAAGGGGCAATTTCAGACTGAAGAGTTTGTCGGTAAAAGCATAATAGTATTCACAAAATGACTTTCAAAGCCGAGTTAAGTTTGCTGTTTTGCTGATTAAAAATGAAATTTTATTTCATTTGTCGAAAGGCCTTCCATACTTACATTTATTTCGAGGGAAAGAAATAATTATTTCGAGGTAACGACAAAATTTAATTATTTCAAGGTAACGAAATAATATTTCAAGGTAACGAAATAATATTTCGAGGTAACGAAATAGTATTTCGAGGGAACGAAATAAAACAAAAAATCATCATGCCTGTCCCTTTAGGGGCTCCGTAGTCCCCCAACAGCTGCTGTATGTTGCACCATGCATGTACCACACCACCACGGCCGGTTGCACGAAAATCTGTAATCCCCCGTCACGTGAGCGCTGCTCCAATGTTGATGTTGAAACTTTCAAGAAATCTTCCTGGCTTCTGTTTGCAAAAATTGCTACTTTCAGCGTCTCTGGGTTTAACAATACAAATTAAAATGACGGGGACAGGTGTATTTCAGTGTCTGGGTCCATGTGTATGTCTGATTGTTGGGATAATTGTGACGATTAATGGTCAGTTGATGCAACAACCGGAACAAGTTCACCTAGCAGCGACAGGTAGGCCTGTTCGTTATGAATGGATGATATACCGTGTAATTTTAATATACACAAACCTAGGCTATGGCACTGTGAACCAGTCCAAATATTAATTGATTTTATGCTAAATATCTGTCATGAGTTGAGCGATACCCTTTTCACATATCTTTGCATGGAACATAAAGAAAATAACAACCAGACAATTTTGAAATGGCAATAAAAATACAGCCTGGGTACCAGTTAGGCCTACTAATAATAGATGCAAATTTCCGGAATTAGAACAGCTAATAATGTGACATTTTTATTAGCCAATAGAAGAGGATTTTCGCAAGCATGACAACGAACATGTGACCAATGCGACCAATCACGTCCGTTCTAATGTGCTTGCTCTTCTAATGCCAGTTTGGCTGATGCAGTTCCCATGATGCTTTGAAGTTTGGGAATGTCGAAAAGGTTTATTGAGCAAAGTGGTTATTGGGTGAAGTGGGGTTTGGGCGAAGTGGTTGAGGGCGAAGTGAAAAATGGGTGAAGTGGCCGACCATTAACATTGATTAATTTTGGGGCACTATTTATATTGCTGTTTTTGCAGAGGTGTAACGTTGGGGGACTTATAGCCCTAGAATGACGCTATGATATAGCGTCCTAGCGCCCAAGTATGCAAAACAGTCCTATGCTAGAAACCGAAGATCAAAAATCACACTTTACCTGCATAAATATTCTTGGCATCATTTTATTCAAACAGTTCAACAGCCCATCTCCCTGTTCGGATAGCAATATTCCTCCAAGAATGTCAAGAACAGGAGATATTTGCGGCGCAAAATCGTCTCCACCCGACGCTGACTTCACAAACACGAGGAGTAATACCCACATTTAGAACGTTCATCAACAGAGGGCGCAATTTCGGCTGTGCACGCCGCCACAGACATAGAGCAAGTTCGATCAAGGACTATAGTTAACCATAGTTCGACTAACTCTGATCAAACGCACGCTAGTCGACGATGGTTGGACTAGTCTAGTCGACGATTCGCGACCAGCCTACCGAGGTTGGTCGCATCGCTGGTTACCAATAGCCGTTTTAATAGCACAGTACAGAGAGGACCAGTTATCAGAAAATGGCAAAAAAACGAAAGATGTAAGTAAATATTCAGCAGCAGTGAACGTTAATTTTTGTTACTTTGTCTTTCTTTGAACATGTTGAAATAATGCACAAGTTACCACTTGTGACATTGTTGATATACCGAGCAAATATCGTCCATGTCACTTTCATCTATGAACTCGTCCAAAAACGTAAACAAACTGGCCACCGCCATTTTCTCATGGTCGCGTTGACATGACAATAGTTCGACTAGAGTCGTTCGCACTTCAACTTCAGTGCTCATGCGCTACGTACGTCACGAACCAACCACAAGTTAACCATTGGTCCTTGATCGAACTTGCTCTTAAATAACCCATGTCTGTCGCGTGGTGCACGCGGCGACTGTAAATTGCGCCCTCTGTTGATGAACGTTCTAAATGTGGGTATTACTCCTCGTGTTTGTGAAGTCAGCGTCGCGTGGAGACGATTTTGCGCCGCAAATATCTCCTGTTCTTGACATTCTTGGAGGAATATTGCTATCCGAACAGGGAGATGGGCTGTTGAACTGTTTGAATAAAATGATGCCAAGAATATTTATGCAGGTAAAGTGTGATTTTTGATCTTCGGTTTCTAGCATAGGACTGTTTTGCATACTTGGGCGCTATGACGCTATATCATAGCGTCCTTCTAGTTCTAGGGCTAGGGGACTTATAAACCTTTTCGACATTCTCAAAGCATTATGGTATTACATTAACAGCATACAGCCTTTAAGTACTGGCATTAGAACTTAGAAGAGCAAGCACATTAGAACGGACGTGATTGGTCGCATTGGTCACATGTTGGTTGTCATGGTGGCAAATATCCTCTTCTGATTGGCTAATAATGTGACATTATTTATAGAGCAAGTTCGGGTGCTGCTGATGATCTAGTCCCTTTTGTCAATTTTGCAATTTAAATCACGCATGCGTGGTCTGTTTTCACTCGAACGCATCTAGTCGATCAACTACGTCAAATCTAGTTTGTGTAGCAACAAACTAAAGAATGTCGTCTACTAATTGTTAACGAAGCAAATGTTGGCACGTCATTTTTATTTTTTATTATGTATTTCTTTTATTTTCTCTACTAAACTTTAGAGTAATAAATCATTTATTATCTTATTGCAAAGAGTTATTATCACTGGACAAAACTAAAAATTTACCGTAAACGTTTGCAAAACTTGCCCAGTTTACCTATCCTCCATCTTTAAACCGTGTCCGTGACGTAACTCGCGAGTGACAAGAGAAACCATGGTCCGGAGCTAGGTTGATCCAGTTGGACTAGCTAGTCAAACCACGCAGCGTTTGAGTGACATCTAGATTGACCAAGGTTACAGTCTAGTCACTCTAGTCGCTCAACCGAACTTGCTCATAGCTGTTCTAATTAGTTGCATTCATTCATATTTGTATTGGCATTTAAAATTGATTTTTCTGTTTATTATTTCCCTTATGTTCCATGCAAAGAAATGTGAAAAGACTAAAAGAGTATCTCTCAACTCATGACAGATATTTAGCATAAAATAAATTAATATTTGGACTGGTTCACAGACAGTGCCATAGGCTTTGGCCTAGCCTCCATACCCACAATGGCATTGAGAATGTCGAAAAGGGAGAGTTCAGAGTTCCATATCCGGACATCACTTATACCTCATGCACAAAGTCTATGGGCCATGACAGAAAAAGTAAAAGTATTTTCATTTTTCAAAGAATAAGTTAAAAATGTTTCCCTCCTAAATTCGTGTTTCTTTATCAGATTTACACTTTTTGGTAGTTTTTAAGTCATATTAAGGGAAAAAAAGTGATGTCCGGATATGGAACTCTTTCCAACTGCCCTGTAGCCGTTAGTCAAGGTGCGTGTGGCTACCCGGACGAGTAGTGTGCCCCAGACATGATGGCGCCATGGCATATTTGGGGTGCGTCACGTGCCCAGATAGCCACGCGCACCTGGACTAAAGGCTATCATCCGCCCGACAGTTGAAAACGAGCGCTGTTTTTCTCTCGGTTTTTTTCGCCATACAACAATGCAAAACTTTGAACAGGTCAGTGGAACGATATTTCCTATAAAATACTAACCCCTAAATCCGCCCATTTCTGAAAATTGCAAAAATGACCAATCATGTACACTGCCTTTAATTCTCAGTGACACATTTTTGTCTCGCCTGAACGAAGTTCAGAAAGAGACTATTTCTGTACTATTTCTGTACGTAGTCCGTCCGTATGTGTCATTTTGGTTAAAGTTTTGACAAATTGGTCTTATGCAAAGTTGAATTTCGATTGCAATCAAACTTGGTTTATGCATTCAATAGTGCGACCTTTATATGATGGTCATTTCAAAGGTCAAGTACTGAGGTCAAAGGTCATCTGAGGTCAAGTTGTAAAATGGGCTGGAATTGTAAAATTGGTCTTATATTCAAAGTTGAAGTCCGATTGCAATCAAACTTGGGTCATGCATTCAATAGTGCGACCTTTATATGATGGTCAGGTCAAAGGTCAAGTACTGGGATCAAAGGTCATCTGAGGTCAAAGGTTATCTGAGGTCAAAGGTCATCTGAGGTCAAGTTGTAAAATTGTAAAATTGACCTTAAATGCAATGCTGAAGTCCAGTTGCAATCAAACTTGGTCATGCATTCAATAGTGTAACCTTTTTATGATGCTTGTGTCAAAGGGCAAGGGTTGAGGTCAAATGTCATTTGAGGTCAAATGTCATTTGAGGTCAAAGGTCATTTGAGGTCAAAGGTCATTTGAGGTCAAAGGTCATTTGAGGTCAAAGGTCATTTGAGGTCAAAGGTCATTTGAGATCAAGTTCTAAAATAGGCTGGAATTGTCCAACTTGTCTTATTTGAAAACTGGAAGTCCAATTGCAATCAACTTTGGGTCATGCATGCACTATTGTAACCTTTATATGATGGTCATGTCAAAGGTCAAGTACTCAGGTCAAAGGTCATGTGAGGTAAAGTTGTAAAAGAGGCTGGAATTATAAATTGGTCATTGTGCTATTGTGCCGATTGAGGTGTCAAAATGTGTAGAGAACATGATTACCGTTCAAGCAGGCAGACGCGTGGTTTGAAAACCACCTTGTTTGTAATTTTGAACAGTTTGTTAGCATAACATTTTTTTTAAATGTGGTAATTATTACCTTTAGGACACCTATTTTTTTATGAGTTCCGTTCTAAACTGACTTTTGCAGATGACTTTACAGTACCAAAGTGACTTTTGCAGGCTAAAGCAGTTCTTTTTTCTTCAGATTAACTCATGTTTGTTGTAATTTTGAAACGCACTTTCAAAGAAAATGCGACTTTCCTACCTTTTGTTTAGTCCGACATGTTGCCGTTTTACCCCATAATTTCCCTCATAAATCAAAACCCTGCCCTCTTTCCACAAAATTAAGCTTGCTCATATTCAACATGATATCTTTTAGCGAACTATTTAGATGATTCCAAGCACACAGAGTGACTTATCCTGCCTCTCCGAAACATAAACTGTCTCCTTTGTTCCCTTATATGGAACAGGGTCCTAAATAAAGGTAAGGATTACCAATTTATTTTTGATGTACCGGTAGGCCTAGTTTTGGTAATTAGGACCCCGTTCCATATTAACCCTAACTCCCTACCCCTTTTTTCTTACACATAACCTGAATCCTGCAAAATCCTCTAATTCCATAGTGTTAAAACTCCATGTAACCTGAATCCTGCAAAATCCTCCAATATTCATTACTGGTGATCACTGCCTGAATCCTGCAAAATCCTCCAGTTGGTTTATGGCCAGTGTTATACCAAATCATGGAAACTTGAAAAATTGCTAAGTTTTACCTTCTAAAAAATGGATATGGCTTTCTAAAAAAAATGACCTTCAGAAGTGTACCCTTACACCATTATGCTAAGCACTCGGAAATCAGACACCCCCCAAATGCAATGCAGTATCCACACTGTAACCCAAGAACAGTATAGCCCTTTGATAAATTTATGTACATGGACACTCAATAAAAAAAAGCAGCCAAAAATAGAACCAACAGCTGCTAACTGCAAGTTTTCTATCCTTGACACATCACAAATGTACATAAACTGTACAACTTGACTGCACCCCTATGGAAAGTGTCCCCGTCTATCCACGGCCGGCATCCACCAGCTCTTGCCCGCTGAGTCCAGTGGGGTCTCTTGCGGGCCTCACACGGCCTCTAAATGATTTGTTTTTAGGGGGTTCGGAAAACTTGACATTGACAACTTTTGCTTACTGGATATCATGTTCTCATTATTGCCTGAATTCTGCAAAATCCTACAGTGGGTTTCAGATTGCTAAAGAATAAGTTGTACATGTATAAACAATGCCTCATTGCTTTGACTGAACCTATATTCAAAATGTGCATAGGGCATGAACAGTGTGAAAGTAAGGTAAAAATAACCAGATTCCTAAAAAAATCATCTTTTGGATAAACTCCATGATAACTTCAATCCTCCAAAATCATCATTCTTCGATAAACCCCCAAGCATGTAACCTCAATCCTCCAAAATCCTCTTTTGCATAAAACCCCAAGTAACCTCAATCCTCCAAAATCAACCAGCATTAGATATAGCCTGATAACCTGGATCCTTCATATTCCTCCAGAGGCAAAAACCCCTTATGACCTCAATCCTGCAAAATCCTCCAATGCACTAACGTCCAAAGGCCCTCAATCCTCCAAATTCCTCCTTTTGGCAAAGAGGATTTTGGAGGATTTGGGATGGTTAGGGTTAAGAGAACGAAGGAAACAATTTATGTTTCGGAACTTACCCTAATATTTTGCAAAGATACAGGCAGGAAAAGTCACTCTGTGTGCTTGGAATCATCTAAATAGTTCGCAAAGATATGTTGAATTTGAGCAAGCTTAATTTTGTGAAAAGAGGGCAGGGTTTTGATTTACGAGGGAATTTATGGGATAAAACAGCTACGTCTCCGACTGCAAAAACTCAAAAGGTAGGAAAGTCACATTTTCTTTGAAAGTGCGTTTCACAATTACAACAAACACGAGTTAATCTGAAAAAAAAAACTGCTTTAGCCTGCAAAAGTCACTTAGGTACTGTAAAGTCATCTGCAAAAGTCAGTTTTGAACGGAACTCGTAGCAAAAATTGAGGTGTCCTAAAGGTAATGATTACTAAAAATGATCGCTCTGTTTATTTTCATGTACAGCATTTTGTCATCTTTTTACCCTAAAATTCCCCTAAAAAAATCAAAACCCTTCCCTCTCCATGTCACACCTGTTCATGATTTTTGTAAGTCCAATAATCTAAAAGTGGATTTTTGTTCCCTTACGCGAAGTAAAAAAAAAACAAGTTTAGCATCCCCGCCCGCTTCCTTTTTTGGAGGCCGCCCTGGATTTAAAAAGAAATTATTTTACCAGTGGAAATGAGGTAAAAAAAAAACCAAAATGGCAACCGATCCATCGGAAATTAAAATACAAGCTTACTAAAACTATTAAAACCACTGTAAACATGTTCAATTTTCTTGTCTACCATGTCTCTTCCTTTTTTGTATCCTGAACAGTTGAAAAACCTACAGTTGGCGGCCATCTTGAAAATAAAAAATAAAAAGCCCCCCCCCCCCTTCCTTAAAAAAAACCCTGGATGTTAAACATGTTTAACACAATCGCCCACGTTTTTCTCTTGCCCCCCACCAGTTTATTCCCATCCCCACAAGTTGTGTAATTCTGTTTATTTTCCTTCATTGTTCAACTTCAAAGTCAGGACTACGGTTGAAACTAGAGTGAAATTTTAATTCTGTCCACACACTTGGCCCATGGAAAATAACAAACTTTGGTAGACAAAAAGCAACATTACAAACCAACATGTACATGTATGCTGTAGATAAATGGCAGGGTTTTAGTTTTTTAAAGAGTCAATTTTTGGGTAAAGCGACGATGAAGACAACTCAATGCGAAAATAAAGATGGCGATCACTGCGACACACAGTAAACACGCAAAAACGCGTTGATTCACATGGCAGTTGCCATAAAATGTGTTAGAAAATTGCATTTTCTAAAGCAATAAACTGTTCAAAATTACAGAAAGATGTCAATAGAATAAGAGAAGTCTGCTTAAGGTTGAAAAAGTCATAGCACTACCGTGCCTAAATGTTAAAAATGCATATATACATTGTAAAGTGGATAAAAATTTAGACAAGTAGAAGTCATATGAGATACAGCAAGTGCCATCTTTCTCCCATGTAGGTAATGTAACAGAGATGATTGTCACCTGGAGTACTTTTAGTGAGGCCCAGTCAGTCGTTCAGTATGGGAGGAGGGTGACGCCTAATCTCAAGGCCAATGGATCCAGTTCCAAGTTTGTGGATGGTGGGAGTGAGAAACGTGCTCAGTTTATCCATCGTGTGAAGCTGACAGGTCTGAAACCTGGATTTAAGTATGGTGAGTAGTCATTCAGAAGACTACAATGTAGGTACAATGTACATGAATATGAAAGTTGGTCGTATAATAGAGCAAATGATTTTTTCTCCCAAAATAAATTTTGATTTGTATTCATGTTTGGAATTAGAGCCCATATCTTCAGGTTGACACAATTACAAGTTTACCTTTGAAATAAAATTGTAAGGCAAAACAAATTGCAAATAATTTACTGAATGTGATCACTGTCAATTAAACTTGATGTGGAAGTAAAGTTTTGAACCGACGGAATTTAATGTGAATGTGTTCCTTTTAATAATTTTCTGCCTAGTCTATCGCTGTGGGAGTAATGATGGCTGGAGCCCACTGTTTTTCTTCAAGGCCCTTCAGAATGGGAGTGACTGGAGCCCTCGATTTGCATTGTATGGTGACATGGGAAACAAGAACGCACAGTCCCTGGGTCGGCTACAAGTTGCCGCACAGGCAGGTGAATTTGATGCCATCATACATGTTGGTGAGTATGTACATGTTGCTGCAGGCCTCCATGTGTATTGTTAGGCTCAGTGAATGTTATTGCCATCTTGTGATCATGGGGTACCTAATGTGGCTCATTTCAATATTCTAAATTCAAGCAGTGTTGCTAAACTTCTTCACTGATGAGCTTAGTACCAATATTCAATTGAATAAATACTATTAGGCCAAAAAAAAAAACAGTTCTGCTTCCGATTACATGGCATTTGAAAATAGGGTAGGTAGCTAGGTAGGGACATTTTTTGTTGGTACTTTTTTTGTGCTAATCATATGTAGGTGTCTACGTGTAGTCAAGGTTTAAAGGTACAAATGTAGTAATAAAACAGCATTTAGGCCAAACCAAAAATACCTTTGGTTTGGGTCACGTGGATAGAAAAAAATAGGGTCGGTTGGTTTTGGCATAACATTTTATATTAAACAAAAATTGCTTTTCCTAAAGGTGAGAATTATTCTGAGGTACTGTGTTTGAGTCGTCCCAAAACAAAGTACATGTACATATTTTGTATGCTTTTTGAGACATGCCTGATGAATTTTATGGGATACGAACATTGCAAAATGGGAAAATCAACCTTATGTATTGTAAAAATAATCAGCTTCCTTCTTGTATTGTAAGCCAAAACTCTCGTGTTGTGAATAGTCGAACAAAGAAATGAACATACTAAAATACCGTACATGTTTGATAGCCTATTAATCAGCAAAAGCAATAAAATAAACAAAATATATATGTACTGCAAGAAAAATAGGTTAATACTGTTTGCCCCCCCCCCCCCCAACATATACCCAAACTGCCCCTGGCCACCTTGCATTTAACTTTATCTATTATACACATCACTGCTTGTATAGAGGATACATGAACTTCATGTTAAGGCCAGAGGTAGCTGGTTGCAGAGGTATGATCCTGACCTTAATAACCCTTACCATGCTAAATCCAACAATATCTGGGGGAGGTGAGTTGGTCTCACCAATGGTGGAAGTTACTCCACCTGGGTCTGTACATGTACATGTACATGTACATGTACATGTAGGTCTGAAAATTGGGAAGAATTATCATCTATTTAGATCTGGGTTCAGGAAAACCATAAGGGTGGTAGGGCTGGCTATTCAAAAAATTACGATCCTCTGACTGTAACCTTGATTTAAAGTTGCTTTTACATAGCTTTGTGATTACAAAAAAAAAATGTATGTGGGCTGTTCTAGCTGTTTGGATTCTGTGGGTTTCAGCAGGCTTCACACTTTTCTGTCATTGGATTTGTTGGATTCAACAGGGGGCGTGGAGAAAACCTGAAGGGGGGTAATTACTATAACCCCCCAACTCCAGGTGCCAAATTAGAGCCAACTACCCTATCTATCGAGTGACCCTATCTATCGAGTGACCCTATCTATCGAGTGACAGGTTAAGACACACAAGCTGTGGGAGAGGAGAGGATTTGGTTTTTCGATAGGTTGTGATAGTTATAATCAGAGGGTTAATAAAACTTGCATCACGAATCACATGACAAATTTGGTGTTAAATTCAGTCCACAAGTCAAAAAGATGGCCAAAAACTAGACAAAGGATCTTCTTTGTTGTAAGAATTGTTGAAGTTGATAAACTAAATAAACACTGATGTGGTCCTTATTTGTACAAGATGCACAAACTTTGGCCAGTACTTCAAAGGTCCTTATAATCATAATTATAAACTGCCTTCAGCAGGCAGTAGGTAGCCTTGCCCAAGTTTAAGGCGGTCTCCGTTTTCTTTGTAAAAACAACACAAATTATGAGATGAAACCATGCCATATTGTCCATGCTTATTACCATGACCACGTATAGCATGTACATGCTTATAAATGCCGGATTGACCATGCTGCATGGCCCATGCTGCACTAAGTTGTAGGTCAGCCAAGAAAAGGGACCGTGATTGTTAGATTCCAACACCTTGTTCAAAGGCTAGCAGTAGGAGCGATTACAGTGTACCAATAGGGGTGATTTGCAATACAATGCATGACCAAGAATTTTTTATTTTTTTGCCTGGTGCATTTGAAAAGGTCGACACATCCTACATGTGTGTCATTTTGCATAAAACGAATAAAACCGGTACTATGAAGTATGATACTCACAAGCATGACATTTACAACAGTCGGTTATCACTCATATTATGCGATGCGATCAAGCAAAATCAGTCTGAAGTACATGTAGGCCCTGGTCAATTTTGGGATTTTTACATTTTAAGCTCCATATTAGCATGGAGGTATTAAAATAATACCTCTATGATATTAGTGAAAACCCCATGTGAATACGACCTTTGGTTATTGGTTAAAAAGTTACAAATATTTGAACACCGGCCTATTAAAAGGAAAGAAACTGAGAATATCAAGTTTGAGGTTACAGTACTTTTAATAATTGAGTCATTTTAGCACGTTTATAATACATGTCATATTTTAATGTGAAATAAGAATGTTTTTCCCTTCTGTTTTTGTAAAAAAAAGTCAATTTAGATTTTTCCACTACGAACATATTTTGGCCCATATCTCAAAACAGGGATTGCCGAGTTCCAACTGATTTTGCTTGATCGCATCACATATTTACCTGGCTACCAAATGCTTTTCTGTGCATGAAGTATATGCAAGTTTTAGAGCATCGGCTGATTTTGCTAGAATTTCTCAAATTCGATCTGTATTTTTGTGGTTTTGGAGGTGAAAAACTTAATAACGGATAGAAATAATAATGGTATCAGCATTCATTTGTGTTCGGAAGGACAAAGAAATAAAAGTGTCATTTTGCACAAAATGAACAAAACTGGTACTATGATACACAAACTTTTCAATATTACTTTCCTGAAATATCCCAAGAAATACCCTTGGATCAATGAGGTAGTAAAGGGTAACTTGTCAACCACACAGTTTGAAAATGGCTCTGCAGTGCAACTGCTTGGTGGTGCCCTGTATTCAGAAGTCTTTTCCTTAAGCCACCAAATTGAGAAAATTTTCTAAATCTTGTTTTGTTTTTTTTTGGCTGAATTTCTTATTTAGGCGATTTTGCCTATAACATGGCTACTGATGATGGTAAGGTAGGAGATGAGTTTATGCGTCAGATTGAGTCAGTGGCAGCATACGTCCCTTATATGACAACTGTTGGAAATCACGAATACGCATAGTAAGTACAAATATTGACACAATTCATTTATACTGACTTAAGTGTTCAAATCTTTAAAATGTTGGTTAACCCATTGAATACGGATCTTGACGGCTATAGCCATGGTTTGAAAAAGACTACCTGGCCGGTTGACGGCTGTACCTGCATTGTTCAGTTGTTGTGTACGTTATGCTTGACTACACAATCCCATATGGCATCCCGACGCCCCATAATCACAACCGGGAGAAGGGGTTAACCCCTTGCGTACGGATGACGCCTGTAGGCACAAGAAAAACAGTGTCACCAGGCCGGATGATGCCACTGGCTGCTGTTTGTGCAGTTTCAATCCATTGTTGGATTAATTGTTTATGATACGCTTGACTGCACAAACACATCGTAGCGGTTCAATTTGGCTGCCAGAACCACTGCGACACCCCGACGTCTCCCATAAAATACAGTGCCCAAGGGGTTCATACTGTGTTTGCCAATCCCCCCCCCCCCCCCCCCCCCGCCCCTACTGGAAGCCCAAGCACTCTCATGCTACATGTACACCCTCTTCTTGCTCAATTGCTCTGGCTCCCAATTAACCAACGGGTCGTCTTTAAGACAGCAGTCAATATGTACAAATCATGTCCAACACGTTCCCATCATACATTTCCGATGTTGTTGACCTCAGCAAACCAAACCGAGAAGGTTTCTGCTCTGAGGCAAACTTGGTCATCCCTCGCACGACCAGGAATACATGGGGACCGCGCCTTCTCTGTTGCTGAGCCCCGACATGGAACTCTCTCTCCCTATCGCTATCCCGAATGCTTCAAATCTTGAACAGTTTATTAAAGGGACTCTTAAAAACTTATCTGTATTGATTTCACTTGTTCCTTACTTTAATTGATTTTGAACCCTTGGGCAAAGGTGCTTTATTTATAAATACCGGGTATTATTGTTTTTTATATATCACTGCTAGTATAGTGGATACATGTACAATACAAGGCCAGAGGTAGCTGGTTGCAGAGGTGTGATCCTGGCAGAAAAACATTTTTTTATTTTTTTCCTCCAAAATGGTAGTGTGAACTACATGTAATGTTATATCTCGTTCTGCAAGTCGGTGCTGAAACTGAAAATGTAAATACCATGCTTGTCCCACATTTCAGAAAATTGTCTAAAAATTGTCTGGAAAATTGTCTGGAAATTTACAACACAACTGAATAATAATTTCAATCTGTTTGCACCAACAGTAATTTTTCCCACTACAAGAATCGATTCACAATGCCGTCCTATACAGACAACCAGAATCTGTGGTACAGGTAAGTGTTTATCATTAGTTATACATCTATTGAACTATGAGTAATGGCACTTCACTAACACATTTGACATGCAGCATTGAATGAAATCACAAGCCATCCAGTGTGTTTTCATATGGAAATGGCCATTAAGTTGCTGAATGTGAAATCTTTCATTTTAATGTCATTTTGTTTGTTTGGTATTAAAAACACAAACAAATTTGGGAAAAAAATACATTTTTAATTGGGAAATTTGGGAGATTTTGTACACTTTTTCCATTTTTGTAAGCTAATTTCTATTAGAATACTCACCAGACTTCATAAAAATGAAAATTTCAAAAATATCTCAAGAAGCAAATATCATATTGAGACTCTCGACAAACTAAATCGAAGCTCATTAGGTGTTATTCTGCGAATTTACTATTCTTATAATTATTCTTATGGGAATTGGTAGAATGATCCAGGATCTTCATTTTATCTTGTGCTGTCCAAACCGGAAGTGCCTTACAATTTGAAAGTAGAAAAATATGTGAACTTGCTTTCAACGATGTTAGTCTCAGGCTAGGTTGTACTACACACAAAAATTACTGGTGACATCATAACATGTTCGAGCGCCCTCTAGCGGCAGGTTGAAAAATGTTTCAAATGAATAATCAGTTGATGTGTGTGGCGAAGTTTGCTGAAATCACTTTATAATTGATGTATATAATTAGCTTCATGCTAAGAACAAGTTGAGGGGAAAAAGCTTGATGACGTCACCAGACCGGAAGTTACAATAAAAAGACCTTTAAACCTTTAAAAAAAAAAAAAAAATGCTGAAAAATCAACCGCGAAAGATATAATCCAGATTTTTGCTTCAGATGGCAGAGTTAACTTATCTCTCAAACTTTCTGATGACGTCACGATGACGTCAAGTATCAGATTACAAGCAATCAAAGATTTCTAGATTTAATCTTTGAAAATCAAGATAACATCGACCGAGAGAGATCTGATTTTCCTTTTTGTGGGAATTGATAGAATAGTCCAGGGTCTTCATTATTGATATTACGTGCAAAATCATGTGACCCTTCCTTCCGGTCCAAACCAGAAGTGCCTTGTAATTTTGAAATTGCTAAGAGATGTGAACTTGCTTTCAACGAAGTAAGTCTGCGGCAAAGGTGGGCTTTTCAAAATTTGACCAGTGACATTACGCATTATTCGAGCGCCCTTGGCAGCAGGTTCAAAAATGTCAAAAGTGAATTTTCAGTTGATTTGTGTGGCAAAGTTGCGCTAATCGCTTCAAAATTAATCTGTATGATGACCTCTATGCAGACAATACCTGTGCAGGGAATCAGATTGATGACCGCATCAGACCGGAAGATCAAAACATTTTTTTTCCTTTCACAGTTGCCTGAAAAATTAACCGTCAGAGATACAAAGCAAACGGCGTCTCAAAAATGAAGATTTTATTTTAATGCAAACATACATGTACATGTAATGTTTCATGAACTGCAATACACAACTTCCCACGATTGCTGATAACAAACATGTACCTGTCGATCTCTTCACATAACCGAAAAGGCCCAACACCGTTTGTTACTACAAACTCTGGTTTCATTCTTTTTTTAAAGTTAATATACAGGATGCCCCCCCCAAAAAAAAAATTACAAAAATAAATAGATATAAAAAATAAAGTGAGGAAGAGATTAATATTATTGGGAATAACCATAAAAACCAAAGATAAGCAGATGCCAGCCGTGCAGTTTGTTTTGTCATATATAAATGGGGTTAAAAGTAGTGTTCACGATTGGTAATCCTCCAATTTTTTTTTTACTGAATTATTACGAACTACCTTACTAGACTATAAGTTAATAGTATTCTCAATCATCCTGTGAAATGATGGCACCAGGTGTGATGTCGTTGTCAAGAAAGGTGGAAATATATATCGTTTTCCAACGATTTCCAGCTGGAAATCGTTGGGAAAACTGCCCTGTAGCCATTAGTCAAGGCGCGCGTGGCTACCCGGACAAGTGGCACGCCCCGGACATGATGGCACCATGGCATATCCAGGGCACGTCATGCGCCCAGATAGCCACGCGCGCCTTGACTAAAGGCTATCATCCGCCCGACGGTTGAAAACGAGCATTGTTTTTCTCGCGTTTTTTTCGCCATCCAACAACGCAAAACTTTGAACAGGTCAGTGGAATGATATTTCCTACAACATACTAACCCCCAAATCCGCCCATTTCTGAAAATCGCAACAATGACCAATCATTGTACACTGCCTTTAAGTTTGGCCACTGTTACCTTCATGACCATTGGCTAGCCAAGTAACCTGCATCATTCCATATTGTCTCTTTTTGTAGTGTCTATCAAGCTACAATCTTTCATGAAATGTTTTAAAACACCAAACTTCAATGCAACAGTCACTGAGTTAATTTCCAAGCAACCAAAATACTACCTGTGACTGTGTAGATGGCACAGAATGGCCCAAAGTTTATAGCGCTGATCATTAAACATTAGGAGGTGTAAAGAATTTTATTCTACGAGCTTGTTGGTACATAGCTACATGTATTTTAATGTCTGCCCTTTTAATGTATTTTAATGTATGTCCTTTGTTCCAGCTGGAATATCGGGCCTGTTCATTTTGTCATATTTTCTACAGAGGTGTATTTTTTCCCAGACGATTCAAAAGAAACAAAGAAAAAACAGTTGGCGTGGCTATTAAAAGATCTCAAGGTAAGCTCTGAGCTCATTGCAATTTCATGGAATCCGTCAGCAACAAAATCACAGTTAGCAAAAAAAAACCCGCTAACTACTGGTATATAGAGCAAAAAATTATGTGCTAACGATTAGTGTATTTCACAGGCATTGGGAAGTTAGCAGAGCTAAAAAAAACTTTAAAAAGCAAGAAAAACATTTTGCAAGGGAAAAGTTTTGCTATCTGTTAAATGCAAGGAATTTTGGCTTGTGCGCATACATGCATTCCATAACTAAGGATTCTGTGCATACTAGGGTTAGCGCAGAATTCAGTGTTAGGGATATTCCATGGAATTGGGCCCTGTATGGTGGGACAAGCAGGAGCGAGGTGTTGGCAAAGGTTGTTGCAATTTTCCCTGCAAATGTTTTTCTTGCTTTGTTTGCTCTGCATATGTTGTAAACCAACCCCAACACTTTTTGACTTGGGGATGGGTCACTGATAAGATCATCCCCCAGATTTTTGTAAAAAAAACAAAACAAAACCAAAACAATGTAAAAGAGAAAAATTAAAAGTAGAGGCCAGAAGCCAAAATAAAAATGTAAATTTCATGTTTTATTTCCAGTAGAATTGTCAGAAAGAGGGTTATAATGCAGATGTGCACATGTGTATAATGGACAATAATTAATACACATTGAATAAACATCATCTGCTAGTGTTAGAAAAATAATGTCCAATGCAGTTACAGTAACTGTCAGTATATTTGTTCCTCTCCTTGTAGGAAGCAAATGAACCAAAGAACAGGACAGAACATCCCTGGATAATCACATTAGGCCATCGACCTATGTATTGTTCTGACGGCGATTTGAATGACTGTACCAGCAGGAGCAGCCTGGTAAGTACTTCTGTGCACATTTGATATAAAGTTGATTGGAAAAAAGATCAAATAAACTTAATTTTTAAATGTGTAAAATAATCCTACGCTTTAAGAAAACTTCATATGGTCTAGTGAAACAAGTTCACTATTTGTTTATTGTTTTGTGCAGGAATAGACATACATGAAAGTGTGTTAAAAGTGTTTTTTATATTGTGTTGAAAAAAACTTACTTCATGACACTTTTAACACCTTGTGTCCCGGTGTTCTAATGGGGCACTGGTATATGCCAGATGGGATCGTGCAGCCAAGCAAAATGCACACAAGAGGCTTGTGCAGCCAAGCGTAATGACCACAATAACTGAACAATGGATTGAATATGCAGAAAATGTGGGTATAGCTGTCAACCGGCCAGGTGGTCTTTATCAAACTGCAGCTGTATTAGTAGGGCTGTTGTCGACAGGCCTTTTGTCGACAATGTTGGCGACAATGGCAGTTTTCCCGACATGTCGATGCACATGATACAAATGACTCATTGCGAACAAAATAAATTTAAATAAAAAACATTGCACGCAATTTCAATGTGTGCGATAAAATGCCGATTGTTGTCACAAGTTACCAAAAATAAACTAATGTGAGACCTAGCTTTATAATGTTCTAGTATGTATGTTTTTTATGTGTTTTCTTGTCCAAAACGCCGACTTACTTGCGGTGTATTTAGCCTCATGAGTTTCCCTGGACACCACCATTTTCTTACCTATCTTTCACTATAGCAGCGCACGAAATTGAGTTCAATGCACGGCTGGCGATAGGCCACGTGTGCGCCAACTTAGCTTGGCTGGTTGCAACTTGATCCCCGCGCGCCGCGCCAATCCAGCTAGACTCGCTCTCAAGTTGCAAAACAAGAAGGTCACGACCATTGTTTACAGGGTTCGGCTTATTTTCTTTTTCAATTACAAGGATTGCTAAATGTAATTATTAGTTGTAAAAGTCTGAATAGAAACCTATATTAATTTGGGGTGTAACGATATCACAATACGTATTGCGATACGTAACGTAAAAAAAATAAAAAATAACACCCATAAAAACCAAAAAATAAAAAAGACCACCCCCCCTAAATGTTATATTCCCACAGGATATAATAAATGAATGCATATTCCAGTAATGAAGTTACATACACATGTATGCTCAATTTCCACTTAATATAGTATGAATTTTGTAAAGATCTAAAATATAAACAATATAAACGTGAAAACGAGGATTTGTTTTAAATTGTGCCGCAAAAATATTACCGATTCAGAGTCATGTATGTAAAGCACAAGTCGTAGGAAGAATTTAATAACGATGAACAGTGTATACAGCATTTGAAGTGGGATGATTTTGCCAAATTCTCACTAGATTCGTGGCTGTATATGCATGCAAATCATCCAATAACCACACCCTTATAAAGGCAGATAATTCCATATACTAGCACCACTCACAGCGAAACTCGAGGCGTAGCATTCTTTTTTGGCGAAAGGAACTTTCATGTCAGTGCCATTTGGGTTGATTGCCATTTTTCACGAATCACTGTAAGTGGTGTGAAAAGATTTGTCATAACCAAAGTCATTTTTCTAAGGCTTTTGAAAACAAGGGTAGCCTTTTTGGACTTAACTCTTTCATAAAAAGGAATCGAATTTAGTCTGGCAAAAAATCAACTGAGTGGGTGAGGGAGGTACATGTACGTGTACATTTATTAAAGGATTATCCATGTGGCTCTTTTTGTTGAGGATATTTGGTTTTGTTGGCATTCAATGCTATAGTCATGCTAGTTTGTTTCTTAGGCACCAGTTGTGAATATTAGCAATTAGCAAAAGCTATATTCAAGTTCCTTTCTGTTTCATTAATACTAGTCATCTGCATACATAAATAAGTTGCAATTTTGGGGTGTACAAGATGGAAAATCACTACTCTAAACAATGAATAAAAGTGGCCCTAAAATTGACCCGTGCAGAACGCCGATGTTTATGGGCAGAACCTTCGATGTTGTGCCCTCGATATTTACAGACTGACTACGACTGCCTACAATGTAGGTACGATTTAAACCAATTAATTACAGAAGATGACAAATTCAGCTTTTTTAATTTGCCTAGTAGGATTACATGATCAACACAATCAAAAGCTTTACTGAGATCTATGAACACGCTACCAGTAACTTCATCTTGCTTCATGGCCTCAAAACACTTGTTTGTTTTCAGTTGAGTGCAAGGGTCTAAATCCCGATTGGCAACTTCATGTAGGTATCAAATTGTTATCGAGGTAAATATATACTGCCTACGTATGTTGACGTATTATTGCGGGTGTATCAGTTTGGTTTATTCAGAGGCTGGTTATGCTGCACTCGCATAGTTTAAGCCGTTGCCCGGATCGGGTCTTTTGTGGCTACGGCTTCAAATTTGGCCATTAACAGGCTACAGTGAAGAGCTGTAGCCATTGATAATAATGTCTGTGAGATAGTCTCACTCTTACATCGAGATGCTACTAGGCGTGTTGCCAAAATACTGCACAAACGCTATGACAACACGAACCATTCAAATTGTCTCTTCACTGGGTTTTCTGTCAGATGTACCCCAGAAATATATGTGCACTAGAAGTATCCCAAGACACACATTATAAAATCAGGCGTGCTAAGGTTTTTTAAAGTAATATTTATTGATTTCTTTGTAACATTGTCAGGTAAAGTCGGAAGTAGATAGTATTGATTCTTGGCATATTTATATAGTGATTGGTATCGATATGATTAAAAGCTATTGAATTATGCACTAATCGAAAATCACCGGGATCGCTGGTTCAGTTAATCAATTGCTACAACAGAATCGAAGCACAGCCTACACCAGGTTTGAACTCGTGAATCTGACAAAAAAACAACCTTTGCACACTAGTAATCACCAGGAAGGTTTCAAGTTGGTCGTTAGCTTCACTTCCATGGGATTCGCATTCTTGTAAAAATCAAGCTTCCAAAGAATCTCATGAAAACTATGACAGCAATTGAGGAAATCAACAAATATCACTGCTTGTAAAAGGCTACTATGCAAATCAATTACGCAACACCATTATGCCTATTCAAATGCAAATAAGCGCCTCATTGCTTAAAAATAGAAACTGATCTGACATCACTTGTACAACACAAAGGGTAAAATGTAGATCTGCACAATGAGCAAAACTAAGTTGGCAGAGGAAACATACGTGTGCCAAGTGCACCCATCTTTCTAAAATCTTAGAGATAATTGGCAGTATAGAAATAGGCGGATAATTACCTGTATTACATTAATCTCTTCCCTTGTGAATTGGTGTTACCAAGGCGTGTTTCCAATCTTTAGGGTATTGCTCGCATCTTATGGAGAGGTTAAAAATGTGTTAAAGATTTAGTAATAAGAGGGAGCAGTTTTAATCATTTTAACACTGATGCCATCCGGACCTGTTGCTTTCCCAACTGATATGAATGATATTTGCTTTTGAACGAACTCTTCTGTAATTGGATTAATTTTGTTCTATACCTTTGACTTGTAGGTTCGGGCTGCTTTGGAGGATATATTTTACAAATATGGTAGGTAGCTCAAAGGTTGTGAATGTTTTGATCAGTGGTTGGTTACCCAATCTATTTCTCTCTGGAAAACCAAGAGTTTTAGCATTTTGATACTAAAATTATGACAATCAAGTGGTGTGGCAGCTCTGGTTTTATAAATATGGAAATAACCACAAAGACCAAACTCTTAAAAAAGGTATAAAAGGGATGTGTTAAAGATATATTGTCTGTGCTTTTCGAAAAAAAAGTTGTTTTTTTGCTTTTTAATATCTTTTTACATGTTTTATTTTATCATAAAAACTTTTTGCTATTTTGGGCATTAGAGACTCTCAAAAATGGCTCTTATTCTTGGTTGCTTTTGTGCCTGTAATGAACAAAAAGTTCTGTTTGAATTATTGTCAGGCCGTAAATAATTAGATATTACGAAAATAATTATTCGATAACTAAACCTGGGTCGTTTTTTCAAATTCAAAAAGTATTTTTGGGGGGAAACTCGAAACGAGCACAGAAAAAGCAGGGCAATGTTTTATAGCCTAAAGCTCTAAACCAATGTATACAAATAAGTAAATGTTTGTTTAAAGTGTTTGGTGAAAAAGAATTTTGAATTCAAGGGTTGCTTATGATCAAAAATGAAATATACTTTTAACAGGTGTTGATATGGAGATCTGGGCCCATGAACACAACTATGAGAGGCTGTGGCCAGTCTACAATGAAAAGGTAAACATGCTTAGTTTGGATTTGTAAATTAAAGGTATTATACAGCATTGGTAGAGCTGACGTAACAGTTGCAGGCAGTGTTCATACTTTGTGTAATTCTATATCAAATAGCAAACCTGGGACAGTTTTAGCTCAATCCATGATTTGAAATAGTGTAAACCAATCTATTTTAAAATGATTTTTGTGACGTTAGGTGTTCTCCATGAGGGGTTTTAGCAGGGCAGGCTAACATTTTTACCGCCCTACTAAATTTTCATAGCCCTGGATTTTTTCCCCCCATTCTCCACTTCACACTTTATCTAAAGTACCAAGAAGTTTACCGGACTCTGTGGACTCCTGATCATTTAAAAATACATGAAACATGAAGACTTGTTCTGCATACGGCGGATCAGTATTGCAGTAACGTTAATCTTGTCGCACATTCTGCATTCACATCATGTACATGTACATGTACACGCACGAAGAGTATACACTTTAGTAGTAGTACGTATATTGTGGTCTAAATTCTGGACTGGTTCCCATCTCCTTGGTAATATCATTCTGACTTGGTACGCCGAGACCAGTGTACCAAATTACAATGTTCCCGTACCACCAGAGCGCGTTTTTTTTCTGGAAAGATACCCAACCGTGGGATTATTTTGGGCCTAAAACACCGATATATCGGTTAGTCGCACAGACTCTTCATAGTACCGAGAGTCATTTTGTATATTAAATTGCACGATACATCTTTGTCCGTGCAATAACACTTTGAGGCCTCGCCGTGGATCGCGGAGTGATATTTGCTACAACAAGCCGTGTTTACAGCGTGTACAACGGTCTACCTCAGCTAACCGGGAGAAAACCAGCGCGCGACGCATGAGTCGACGCAGTTGGCTTTGGCAGGGAATGCTTAACATCGTCGACGAGTCCGCGGGCGTGGCAGATCATGGTTGTGTGTTTACACATCCTCCGCGCATGAATACTGTATAGAAATTCATTACAGTTTACACGCCCCCGACAAGGCATATATTGTATCGTCTAATAAATTTTAAAGTTTCTATATAAATGTGGGGATGCTGCGTAGCACTGAAGAGCATAGTAAATGTGAAAAAAAATGTAGTACCCGAGCTTTCAATGCGATGCACCTTCATCAGGGGAATTATGGCTTGTTATGATGTACAGCTGGTAGAACAAACATGCTGAATTCCACGTTCATCCCGTCAGGGTTGAGCGTGACCAGTTGGAACATCACACGCTGTTCCAAAGATCGGCGCTGCATATCCGACGATGTCGTCGAAACAACGCAGACGCTCATGTCCTTGGTGGAGTGTGATGGCGCGCTGAAGTGTTGGGCGACAACCAGACCAGGTTGTTTCAGCCGATCGCTTCGGAGATGCTCCGTAAAACGGTTGGACAGTCGGCGCTTGGTTTCGCCAATGTAGAGCATGCCACAGTGGGTACACGTGATGCAATAGACAAGATTAGTAGTGGTGCATTTGAAGTGGCCGCGGATGTTAAAATGGCCACAGAGACCAGTGGTGGAAGATGTCCCATCAACATGTGCGAAATTTTTGCATCTTGGACGCTTGCAAGGAATAGTACTAGCGGTGCTGGGAAGTGTTGACCGCACAATATGGTTGCTGATGGAGTGGTCACGTCTGAATTAACAGGGGGTTGGTAGACTGGGTGAGGATGGCGCTGGTCGCTGGATCTTCCTGCAGCGTCTTGGTCTGAGTTTGGGCGGTCAGTTCACGAGTTCCCTGTTCTTGCGCCCGAACGAACGGCGGAAACGTAACGCGACCCAAGAACATTGCACTTGGAACAAGATCACACACCACCTACCAGTCTGGGGTTTACAAGAACATGACTTAATTTGATGCCAGATGATTTGACGAAGCATAAAAAGTTGGCGTAATGTTGCCTAAAAATTCCCTTCCAAACGTTTTGAAACTAATGCTTTTTCTGAACAAACTAGGGGGAAAATGTAGTCTAAATAATTGTGCTTCCGTTAAATTAGTTTGGGTCTGAAATTCAGGTTTTTGAAACGAATGCTTGAATAACGAACATGGGTTGTTCATGAGCAAACAAGAACAACTTGCCCGAACTCAGCCTTGAAGTGCTTGAGGAGCCATGTTGAGTGGGTGGTAGGTGAGGACAAGAGGGATACGATCTTGCTGCTTGGGAGGGGCTTGCTTTATGGTGGCATTGTGGATGACTGATGATACTCTGCGAAGCGCGGCATAAGTAACATATTGAGGTGGGTATCCATGTTGTTGGAAGAACCCCTTCATTTCTTTACCTCGCTGATGAAACTCAACATCCTCGCTGCAAATTCAACGGAGGTGAAGGAATTGGCTGTATGGAATGGCATTTTTACATTTCTTGGGGTGTGTGTACATGTATATATGTATTTGTTATATCGCCGTCTTGGATATAGTATTTTGATTGGCCTAGAACGATCATGTGTCCTGTCACATTCTAAGCATGATATCACACACCAGCCAGCTAGCGGATTCAGCTGTATCATTGGTACCCAGGCAAGTTTTGTTTTATATCGCCAAACCCAGTTTTTCCAGTTCAACTGGCCTTGCTTTGTGGAAATTAACTCAAACAAATCACGCGATCATAACATAGCACCCTCGGCTTTGCCTCGTGTGCTATGTGTCCCTCGGGTGTTAAAAAGGTCATATCCCACATCACAGCAGTCAACAATTGTTATACATGTATATGTGTGTATATATATTTATGTCTGCCGCCCTGCTAAAATTTAAGGTCGTGGAGAACAGTGGTTCATTTGTGCTTATTTCAGTCGTTAAATTCAAAATATGCCACAGTATTTTTCAAGGTCTTCAAATGAAATATTTCCCAGGAGGATTGATACAGGTACCATCCTTATAAACAATACGCTTCTAGATTGAAACTAATCATTTTATTTTTGATCATTACCAAAGTTGTAATGGAGAATTTCTAAGTTCATGAAGCTTCTCAATTCATTTCTGTACAATGTGCCTTTGCAGCACGGTGGTGAATATGTTGATATACAATGTACATGGAATGCCAAATGCCATGTGACTGGCAAGTTCCTCTTTCCAACCATATCAAGTTTTTTCCGGGTTTAAAACCTTAACAAATTTGTTTAGACTGTAGGCCTTTTATTGTTTGAAGAACCACAAGAACAGGACACTAACAAAACTAAAACTATTTCTATGACATTAATTGACAGGTTTACAATGGCAGTAAAGATGCTCCGTATACAAACCCCAAGGCACCAGTACATGTCATTACTGGGTCCGCGGTAAGTTAACAAGTTGTCTTTGGCAGTTGTTGTTTTGTTTTTGTTTTTTTGGGGGGGTGGGTGGGGTGGATGTTGGCCTTTTTTTAGTGACCACGGTTCACAACCAAGCAGGTCAGTTTTTGTCAGTCCCCCCCACACAGGGATGTGAGTGGATTCGTTAAGGGGAAAATGCTGAATTAATGAAACGGTAACTTGAGGTTGCCCTCAAGGTTTTATAGGGTTGGAGTGCCATTAACCCCTTGCCACCGGGTGGCGCTGGGGCACCAGGCCGGGTTATGCAGCCAAGCGAAACAGAAACAAGAGGCCTGTGCAGCCAAGCATAACGTACACAATACCCCAATAATGGATTGAAAATGCAAAAATTGGCTTGTATTTGTGTCAACCGGCCAGGTGGCAATTTCAATCTGCACGTATTTGTGTAAACCGGTGGCAAGGGGTTATAAACTGTAATTGTGTCCAGCTGTCATTGATGGGGTGCTGGTATGCCAAGAACAGGCTGTTGCAGCCAAGCGTAAATGCAAACAATAGTCAACAAACTGAATAGAGTGGTCCTATTATTGCACTCGGAGCACTCCTTTTGTGTGAATGAAAGCTTTGTATGAACAAATCTCCATCTATTCATTACAATCCCAATTCAAGAACAATATAGTTGAAACATGAATGGGTTGAGTCCAGGAATGCGCATATAGACAACAAGCGGCCAGGTGGTCTTTTTCAAACTACAGCTATGGCCGTCATCCCTATGAGGTTAAAACCCTCCCATTACCATGGGGTTGAACCTTGAGTTACCCCTCTTTAATTCTGCATTTTTCCGCAACACCTGCTAGTATTTGTTTATCATTGGTGTAAGAACAAGTTTGGGTATGGTTGGTTACTACAGTATATGCATAGTAACATCAAAGCATGAATGACTCCAGTCAGACTATGGTGTCCCTTGTCCCCCCTTAACCCCTTGGGCAAGGTATTTTACGAGAGGTGTCGCGGCGGTTCTGGCAGCCAAATCGAACTGCTACAATGTGTTTGTGCAGTCAAGCGTATCATAAACAATAATGCAACAATGGATTGAAACTGCACAAACAGCGGCCAGTGTCGTCATCCGGCCTGGTGACAATGTTTTTTTTGCGCCCACAGGTGTCATCCGTACGCAAAGGGGTTAACTTCACACTGGTTCCCTCTTATTGCTTAATGTTTAGCACAAAAAATGTTGCTTTTGACAACGAGCTAGCATGCCCTTTAGACTGATTACAGATGGTCGACCACATGTGGTTGACGAGCTAAGGTTCATGCAGTCAGTCCAACAAATGGTTAACTTCTGTTTTTTGCCTGAACATGCTCTAATTATCTGAAGCAAGCACCCTCTATATAGACCATGTCAAATACCCATTGTTGTCATAGCAACAACCCTGCCTCTGTGTTCCACTGCCATATTGTGGGACATATATTAATTCTAAGCGTGTGTTGAACAAAAGTCGCAAGCGACGCTGAATCAATTTTAAGTTTGTCTCACCAACGGTGGAAGTTAACCCCCCCCCGGGTCTATACGTCTAAAAATTGGGATAATTTCTTTGGTATCTGTTGAAGATTTATCCCCTTTTTAGATCTTGACCCAGGAAAACTGTAAGTGTGGCCAACCCTACCACCTCTGTTGTGTAGTCCTTTAACGAGAGTGGCTTTTTAGTCTTGTATTGGGCAACTTCCATAAAAACAATTAAAATGTTGTGTGGTAGTTATATATCTTTTCTGAAAGCTGAACTGATATCAGTTTGATAAACTTCATATATGGTAAGCTATATCAGTGAGTTATGGTTTTATTTCACAAATAAAAGTATAAAATGGGCCACATTCGTGACACTAAAGGGGTGAGAGACGCTGTTGAAAATACATGTCAGCAAAATGGGCCTTCTGTCTCAATGTAATACAAATATTCAGAAAAGCTGAACTTGGTCCAACTTGCTGATAGTTTCCATTCTGTTCTTGACAGAGTGGGCATTTCTCAAACTCTGGCTCGGTTTGGGCTTCGGCTCCAGCTATTCCCCAGCCCCGTTGCCAAATCTGAAGCCTTGAATACTTAAATAAATGAAGGCTCTGGGTTAAAACATGACTTTGATGTACATGTAGCAAAAACAGTGTCCCAGATCTTGCCAATTCTGCGGACATAAAATTATGCAAAGCTGAAGCCATGTTTGAGAATACCCAGTGTTTCCACGTATTGGCGTTGCCATAAAGAGAAAGTCACTGATAATGACTTCATTATAATGACTTCATGGAAAACAGGCTTTAAGTCTGGGATTCCTTACCATTATGCAGACACACAAGCAAGCAAGCAAGCACACGTTTTGGTTTAATGAGTTTTTCTTTCCATTGCAGGGATGTCAAGAGCGTCATTCTAACTTTTTACGGCGTAAGCCGTGGGATGCTTTCCGATCTGAAGACTATGGCTTTACCATGATGCAAGTCATTAACCAAACCCATCTCACTTGGCAGCAAATCTCAGATGATCAGGTAGGCTATTTTTAATGGCCCTCAGACTTAATGGTAATACATTTGCAAACAACAAAAACAAAACTACTGCATTATTATGAAATACCTTAAAACCCTAACCCCCTAATAATGGTTCACCAGGACTACCCGCTAAATCCAACAGAGTCCAACGGTGACTCATATGAGTTTCCTGCTCAATCCAACGCAGTCCAACACAGTCCAACATGCCAAGTTGTTGGGTAAAACTAAAAGTAAAAAATGACTTGCCTGCTAAATCCAACAGAATCCAACTGACATATTTTTCTGTTGCCTGCTATGAATCCAAGAGGATTGGACCACTATGAGTTAGCTACTCAATCCAACAGGGTCCAACAGGAATATCAAATTGTTGGATCCTGTTGGATTCAGCAGGGTTAGGGTTAATTGTAAGTAAATAATAGTCTGAAGCATCCTGTGAAATCATGGCACCTGGTGTGCTATCAATTTCTAGTGATGGTCAGCCGATCATATGAAAAAGACTTTTTTTTAATACTACCCCCAATTTACCAACTTTTTGTTTGGCAATTAGTTACACATCCATAAACGAATGCAAGCCAGCTAGTCTAGTTTCCCAACCTGATAATTCCCCGATGTCTATAAATTGCTCTGTTTTGTCTGAAGTAGGGTCAGGGAACGACAAGAACAAAATTTGTCCTCTTTGCTTTCCCAGCATGTGCTAATACTAACCCCCAATGCTAATGATTAAGCCACTTGGAAAAGGAACACAACTAGCTTGAAGGCAAGACCTCATTCACTGATGAACGACATGGGTCTTTTATTATTTGGGATTGTCTTTTGCATTCTGCATGTATGTAATTCCTCCATCACAGTAGTGTGGGTCGAGTCTACTAGAGAATACTTACCCAAATAACATCTATTTTATAATATGCATATTTCCCTAGTACCATTAGACATAGAACGGGTTTAGAGAAAAGAGATCAACTACAGCACAGATCCTGGCGCTGAGGCGAATAATTGAGGAGGTAAAGAGCAATAACCTGACAGCAATACTGACCTTCATTGACTTCAGAAAAGCATTTGATTCCATCCACAGAGGGAAGATGGTGAAGATTCTTAAGGCATACGGAGTCCCACCAAACATGCTTCGAGCCATTCAGTCAATATACTCAGGAACCCGCTCCAAAGTGGTCACCCCCGACGGAAACACAGAGGAATTCAAAATTTTAACAGGTGTCATGCAGGGGGATACCCTCGCCCCATTCATATTCATCGTTGTCCTTGACTTCGCCCTCCGACGAGCTATCAGCGGACACGAAGCGGAGCTTGGTCTCACATTGACACCAAGGAGATCAAGCCGCTACCCCGCAGTAGCCATAACAGACCTCGATTTTACCGACGACATCAGTCTCCTCTCTGACACCACTTCCCAGGCACAAGAGCTTCTAACGCGTGTGGAGAGGGAATGTAGTCAGGTGGGGCGCTCACTCAACGTTAAGAAGACAGAAGTGATCACATATAATTCCCCGGATCATGCATCCCCCTCAATGTAGTCAGGGACTTCAAGTATCTGGGGTCATGGGTTGACTCCTCCGAACAGGACATCCGCATCCGTAAAGGCCTTGCCTGGAAGGCTCTAAACGGAATGAAGACAGTATAGAGCTCAAACATGTCAAGGGATGTCAAGCTCAGTTTCTTCCGGGCCACAGTGGAGTCCATTCTGCTGTATGGATGTGAGTGCTGGACCCTAACCGCGACCTTTCAGAAGTCCATAGACCGGTGTTACACCAGAATGTTGAGGGCGGTGCTGAACATCGACTGGAGAGACCATGTGTCCAACAAAGCCCTTTATGGTGCACTACTGCAGATTTCGCAAAAGATTGCAAACAGGCGGATGGGCCTTGCGGGACACTGCTACAGACATCCTGAGCTACCAGCAAACCGTCTGGTGCTGTGGGAACCGACACATGGGGTAAAGCTGAGGGGAAGACAGATAACAAGCCATGTCGGTGTCTCTATATTACGTTCCAACTGAGTCGGACTTGGGCAATATTCTATCGACTTGAAAAAATAATTTTTAATGACGTCATCATGACGTCACACAATTTTCGCTTTTTAGGGCATATCTTTGAGACATACCAAAGCTATAACAAAAAGAATTTTGAATATTTTTTTGATTTGTTCGCTAGATATATTGAAAAGAATGTTACGATTTTAGAACTTCAAAAATTCAGCGACTTGAAATCAACCCCTTTTATAAGCAGCAAGCTCATTTAAGCCATGGTTATCTGCCCTTCCCAGAATTCCTTTGTGTTATATTGAATTTGGTCTAAATTTTGAAATGGCTGTTATTTCTTACTTGAGTGAGCCATGATCATGACATTTTGGAATTAGGTACAGCAAAATTCAATATGTACATTTTTGTAATCGGATTGATCCTTACATGCGTTTAAAAAAAAAAAATGACGTCACACAATTTTCGCCTTTTAGGGCATATCTTTGAGACATACCAAAGCTATAACAAAAAGAATTTTGAAAATATCTTGTTTTGTTCGCTAGATATATTGAAAAGAATGTAACGATTTTCAAATTTCAAAAATTCATAAAAAATCACGTGATGACGTCATCATGACGTAAAAGTTCGGCATGCATTCTGAGCAGTTGGTCTAAGTGTCTGTTAAGTTTAAAGGCAATCGGCTGCATAAAAGTAGCCAAAGTGCCTTACGAAACAGCCAATTAGACATAACGCTAAGTTTTGATCAATTGAAGTGCGCCCTCTAGCCCCACAATGCTTAGTGGTGCCGTGCCCATAATCTTCCTTCTTTTTCGAAAACGCTCCTACGGAAGAGCCATCGAGTGGGGAGGCGGGTGGGAGTGTTATTTGGGTAAGTATTCTCTAGTAGACTCAACCCACACTACTGTGGTGGAGGAGTCTCCTGCATTCATCTCACCCAAATAACATCTAGTTTAATGCAGAGAGCACCGTTATTTGGTGGTGGGAAGTGGCGATAATGCACAACCGGCTGGGCATCGATAAGTATTACGAGGTGTGGCTGAATTTCTATCCCAATTGGCACCAGTTGGTTGATGGGGTCGCACTTGGGCCTGTAGTACGCTAACAGGTGAATTTGTAGTGGCTGCATCTGTAACCGGCACCACAGGATTAAGTCCACCATGCTTGCCATTAGGCCGAGTAGCCGTAGTCATGTTCTTGCAGGTGCCGACTGGCTTTTTACAGCAACACGATTACGTACTGGAGGAGGCTGACTATACATTCCTCCGTCGGGCTTGCTATACCCCGTTTGAAGTCCAGGACTGCCCTGAGGAAGGTAGGCGCCTGCGATGGGGTAGGGTGGGATTTCTTGTGGTTTATGATAAACCAGAGGCAGGTGGTGAGGTCGTAAGTGCGTCGGAGTGACAGACAGACTGTGTCGGTGCTAGACTGTCCGATCACTAACAGTCGTTCCTGCAGAGATACACCACCATCACCCTGGTCACTCGGGTGAAGACCCATGGTGACGTGGAAAGTCCGAATGGGAGGGCAGAGAATTCAAAGATCTGGTCTCTGTACATAAATCGGAGGTATCTCCGGCACTCGGGATGGATTGGAATGTGGAGGTAGGCATCCTGTAGGTCCGGAGATGCCGCCCATGCTGGCATTGGCACAGACTTAATGACAATTCGAAGCGTATCCAATCCATGCAAAATCTGCGGGGACGAATGAACTTGTTGAGCAGCTTTAAGTTGATGATTGGCCGCCATTCCCCAGAGCCCTTCTTTGGGGTCAGAAAGAATGTTGATAGGAATCTATGGAGTCCCCGTTCTGGATCTCAATGGCTTGTTTCTCTCGGAGGGAGGAGATCTCGCCTTTCAGAGTCATGCACTTTCCCCTTTCCGCTGGGACAGAGGTAGCACAGAGTATGCTGTCGGACGGAGGGGTGCTCGTGAACTCGAGTTTGTATCCTTGACCGACTGTCACGAGCACCCATCTGTCTGAGGTAATTTCCTGCTAGAACCCTGCGTAAAGACTTAGGCGGCCCCTGACACGTCCCAGGGCGGGGGCCATCAGTGAAGCGGAATAGTCAACGCTGCCAGCCCCCGGAGTACCGAGGGTGGGTTTCCCGCCTTTGCGGCTCTTGTCATCCCACTGGACATTGGGGCGTGGCTGCTGGGCTGACTGTGGGCGTGCTGCTGCCATGGTGGCGCCCGGCGAAGCTCTTGGTGTCTGTTGTCTAGGGACCTGAAAAGAATTGGATGGCTTGCGAGCCCTGGGTCGAAAAGAAGGTCCTGCCCCCGGCCCCCCGTGGTTTGCTTGGGTGCTGCACGGCCTCTCGAGGTGATGGCACCCTTGTGCAGGCTGAGCTTTTTGGTGGTGTCAGTTCGCTGTGCTTCGGTCTCCATGACTTCTTGGAATTGACTGTTGGATAGGTCTTCTTCCCCCAGCAGGGGGAGATCCTGCAGTTTCTTCTGGACTTCCTCATAGGGAATATACATAGCGTCCAAGACATCCGTAAGTTCGGATTGGGAAAGGTAGCTACGGGGGTCGCGGGTCCGCCGTGAGGCCGCCCGGTGGTTGTACCAAGGCGGACAATGCGTGACCAATATTCTGGAAGGTCAGCAGGAGTCACGCCCGAACCTTCTTCCTTCCGACGGGAGCTACGCGTTTTCTTTCGCTTAGAGTCTTCTGATGAAAACGACAAGCTCCGCTTATGTTTATGTTACTTAGTCGAAATGGCATGGCTGGTGGCACTCGCAGGAGACACCTCCAGCGCTGGAATCCCCAATAGCTGCCCGTAGTCGGACTCTGGTCCGCCTGGGGACTGGTTCAGGTCCATCCTGGTGAAGGGGTTCGTCCTGGTGAAGGGGCCCGGCAAATCCAAAACGCTAACCCCGGGTAAGTTGGGGCGCGAGAGTCGCGCGGCGAGGGCAGGCAGGGCTCGAAAACCTCGATGGCGGAGGCCCATGTTGGGCTCCTGGGCCCCTGTTCGACTTTGTGAACTGTCTCCATCGGCCGATGGTGCGGGCGGGGTGACCTGTGAGTGGTGGGCTCTGAATGGGTAGGTGTCCCCGGCGGATCCGAGGACGATTTGCGAGTCGGCGCTGGCGGGGGCATGGGGGCGGGAGGAGACTTATCCACCCGGGATCCCACTTGAGCCATACCGGTACGAGGCAGTTTCGCTGCACGGTGAATGCCCAACGGCACTCGCTGCCTACTCGGCACGTTCAGTTAGCTCCCCGATGGGAGAGGAACGAATCCCTTTTCCCGTACGGGGACCTCGGTAGAGAAGTGGCTAACACCCTGGGTGAGAGGGCGGTGCGAATGATCGTCACTGGTCCACCTACCTACGAAATGAGTCTTAAGAACATCCAAACAGTTTCTTAGAAAGTAACACTATATGTAGTGATATAAATCACTAACTTGCACACTACATAATTTCTTTGATGAGAATTTGAATAAAGATGCAGTTGTGTAAAAGTTTAATTAAATCAACTACAGCTTTGGTCTGGTTATCAATACAGTGCAGAGCAGCCAACCTTTTAAAACTCATTTCAGTATTCTGAAAGTCAAAAATCAGTATTTTGCTAAGAAAATCCGTATTTTTCATGAAATTTTAACATACCTGAAAGTCACATTTTTTTCTGCGCAGGATAGTCCACATTAGCCTTTTAGAGGTATGGCGGACACAATAGGAGGGCGCTATTTGATTTGGGTAATAAATCAAACAGCGCCTCCTATTGTGTCCACCATACTTCTAAAAGGCTAATACCACTGTAACGGCAATGGTTTTATAACGAACCCACATGCTGGATTGACCATTACCTTATATTTTTTATTCAAATGTAAAGTTGCATCTGTTCTCTTGGGATCGCAATAATGTTTTATTCAGAACAATGAATGAACATACTAAAATAGCCTATTAATCAGCAAAACCAATATACTAAAAAAACAAAATCTGAAACCGACTTGTTTTTGCCGTCCCCATATCACAAACTGCTCGCATAGAGTAGATAAAGTATTCCATGCCGTGCATACAACGGGCCGGCGTGCCCGGCCAACTACACTGTAGCATCCCCATGCACGGTGCGTTACCGTAACACGTTGGCCACACGTGGAATTATCCACACAGCCATTTATCACACACTCGACCACTGGTCCACTTCTTGTCGCAATTTGTCAAAAGTTTTGATTGAAATAGATGACTATCCTTGTTAATCCAAATGTTTGTTGGTTATCGGCGAGATTTTGTGGGCGAATCTTGTCAAGTATAAATCCAAAATCATTTTGCAATTGCATGTACTGTAAGCATGCGTGTCTAGCTACTGGACTTGATACACAGGCATTCTTCACTACACGCAGGCGAAACCCGACTATGAATTTCGGTGTTGCATGATTTAAAGTCCCCCAAACAATGGACTCGCAAGGCACAATACACACACTCAAAAGGTTTTTTCCCATACGAGTCCATAATTTGCTGCATGCGCATATATTCCCAGCCGAACATCGACAAGACATATACGATCTTTGTGTATACCAAGTGATTCAGACTCGGCGTCGTCCGCGCAGTGCTGGCCAAGGAACAAAATGTACGTGTGCGGACGGACTTGAAAACATGGAGTCACACAAAAAGAAGCACAGCGGGGAAACGCAAAGCGTGCAAAACAGCAAAAATTTCACATGCCCGATTATTATGGTCGGATTTCACAAAATATTAATATAATGTCTGTGCTCGTTTGGAGTTTCACCCCATTACTTTGTCTTACCACCCCCCCCATACGGTTAACATTTGTTTCTTAACAATGCTTTCATATTTGGTTTTATTATACAGAAAGGAAAAGTGATCGACAAGGTGATGCTCATTAAAGACGAGCATGGCCCGGAGGCTTGGCTGTAGCTTTGAAAAAACCAACAAGTTCCCAAACCAAAAAATTGCAATTGATAGGAGTTGGAATGTAAGAGTTGTTTAAATTGGGAAACGTTATTTTGTATATCAAAGATGCCCGCTAATATTCCAGCCTCCAAATTCAGTGAATTTTATTTTGAATATCAGTTATTACTGTACTCTAAAAATGTATGCTGCTAAAATTGAAGTGCCCTTCAATTTATTTTATTTTTTAAATAAGAGCTACAGTGTGCTTCAATGAAGTAGTCCCATTTTGTGTTGCAGTGCAACTTATAATGTTGAAAGTATTTGTGATAAAACTTTTCCTAAAATAGTATCAAGGAGTGCTTATGTCAGATTATTTTGATAAGAAACGTACACATGTACATGTATATCTTTATGGCAACTATTCAAACTACAGTTTTACACAGTGGACCTCTTGATCTTGTTTGAAGTAGGTTTATGACCTGCTCCACTTTATGGCATTTACAGACCTGCAGTTTTTGCTATGATCATCAGAGTAGCAGTGACTAAATGGGTACAGTGAAATAAGTCAGATTAGAATTACAGTGCACCTGCGCAGGAGATTAAAACAATTCGATAAACAACATTCTCCAAAAAACAGTTTTAAAAACTTCTCTCAAACTTGGTGAGGGGGAATCTTATTTGTTCTTTTTAGATCACAATTACAGTTCTGGCCCTACATTTACTGGTTATCCGTTTGTGCACAAAATAATTAAGCTGTGTTTAACTAAAGGGCCAGTGATTGGCTTACTGCACTGCACTAATTCCAATCTGGCTTATGGTGTTCTGGCAGGCAAATTCAAGTGTAGTTTTCAATGCAATAATTGACGTTCATTGTCAAACCAGGCTGTTGTGGCATGAATAGTTTTAGTTGGATTCTGACGCTTTAAGCAAAGATGTAATTTCTACCATTCTGTATAAATGGGAAAATATCTCATGAGATGTGCACCAAATGCCGATTTAAATTGGCACTCTGCACGGCTTGCAGTGGTAATGCATGTTTTACATTAGTCGCTGTCCGCACTGGACTTTTCAGCAACGTAAAACTGGCTGTTGCCGCTGCAGAGGGTATAAACAAACGATCGACAATTTAGAAAGTTTACAGGCTGTCTGCACTGGATTTAATTTGGACAAGTTGAAGACAATCTCCATACGTTTTACCAAAAAGTCCATTGCAGACACGGCTTTTGTTGAATTCGTCTATTAAATGATTTAAAATTGTGAGTAATGTAAGAAGTAAATTAAGCAGTAGTATGAATGTATAACAAAATTAATTGCAATTTTCTATTTTATTATTGCTTCCTTTTTTTAATTGTATACAAAATTTATTTTAAATTTTACATGCAGCAATTTCAGACTGAAGAGTTAGTCAGTAAAAGCATAATAGCATTCACAACATGACTTTAAAAGCCAAGTTTAGTTTTGCTGCTTTGCTGATTAAATATGAATGCTTGGAATGTCAAAAAGACCCACATATGCATTGCAGCACATTTGAAAACTCATATAAAAAGTAAAGTAACATGCAAGAGAACCTGAAATATTTGCAGTTTCGATCCTAAATAACTGTTCACCGATGGAATTAAACAAAAATTTCAGATCATGTATAAAACAAGGCATAACAAATTTTATTGAGTGAATTCATCAGCAAGAGGGTGAGATTTAAACGGCATACAAAACAAATGTTCACTTTCAGAAGCTGCCACTTCTGGCTTGGCGTGCTGGAGACGGTGGCAGAAAGCATGTGCTGCTGCTGAAGGAATGCAGGATCGCCCCCTGATGTCATTGCACACCTCGATCGTGTGGCACAAGAGTTGCAAAGGGATGTCCGACAGACTATTTCTTGAGATAGCCCAAGACGAAGTCAGTCTCCAGCGCTGTATCGACATTGGAGGACGCCAAGTCGAAAGTGGCAGATTCTGAAAGGGAGTATTTTTTTGTATGGCGTTTAAATCTCACCCTCTTGCACAAAGTTGATGAAATTTGCTCCATAAAATTTGTCGTGCCTTGTTTACATGATCTGAAATTTTGGTTTAATTCCATTGGTAAACAACAGTTATTTAGGATCAAAAGTAGTACTTCAGTGTTGTCAAATTTTACTTGAGTTTTAAGTATATTATTCCTGTAGTTAAGTAACAAAACGTACAAAAATACCTGTAACAGAATTGAAAAGAATATATATAGTGTCTCTTAGATAAATTAATTGCAATAATTTTGTAACTTAAAAATCAATTTTCTACACTGTTCTTATTAATCACTCGATTTCAACTAAAACCTGTTGATTTACATGTAGTTTGTAATTGTTTAATTTTTGTTACATGGCATAACATCTGGTGAAATTTATTTTAACTACACAAAAATGTAAATTTAAACTGGAATAAAGATAGAAAGTAGCCAAAAAGATGTGTGTAATACTGCTGCATACAGGAAGATATGTGACTGTATTGCTGCATTAAATTTGTGCAATTGCATTAGACCTGTAATGGTTTGTAATGATGTAAAAATCAGAAACGAGTCACAGCTGCTGTGCGTAATTGTTGATCCATATTGTACCATTTGCATTCAATGCATTACTCCTATTAATATTTTGGTAATGAAAAAAAAAAAAGTATTTTCTTGGCTTTGAATATGGCACTGTAGCTTGAAAAAAAAAATGCAAAGACAGACAGGGCATACATTTTGGTTTTTAGAGGTTGGAGGAAAGCTATTAGCCTTTTAGAGGTATGGCGGACACAATAGGAGAGGGCGCTATTTGATTTGGGTATACCTTTTGTTAAACCACAGGAAATTTCAAAGGTGAAGATCTATAGATTGTACTATGAATTGTACTTTAACTCAAAACAATATCTGATTTTCACTGGAATTTGTGGTTTTAAAATGTTTTATACCCAAATCAAATAGCGCCCTCCTATTGTGTCCGCCATACCTCTAAAAGGCTAATGGGACCTACTCTGAAAAATCTGCGGCTGCTTGTGCAATCTTAGTAGGAAAGCTTTTAAATAATAAAAGTGACACTTATAAAGGCCCAGTAGGGCTTTAAAATTCTTACAATATTTTAACTTATCAAAAAATTAGCTGGCCTGACGTTTCGAACTTAAGCAAGTTCTTTCTCCAGTCACATGTATAGTACTGTTTAAATGTTGAGAATATATACAACCAATGCAGTTTGAATACAAATTATGCCAACCACAACTACATATATGTGTACTTTGTTATTTAGCACCGCCAAGTTTTTAAAGGCATCCCACAACCTAATAGAAATAAAATGAGCTACCAAACAAAAAGTTGAATGCCTAAAGTGTTTTTTGTTTAACATTTCTTATTTTTTCAACTTCCTGTAATTTTACAGGGTTATTTTGAGTCAGATATAACACTAGATATTTCTAGCATCTCGGTAATGGAAATTCAGAGACTTAAGAAAGGTCGAGTTTGCTTTACTTCGGTCTGTGTTATGACGTTATTAAATCATACATACGTTGGACATTTTGACAATTGAGATTTCCATTCTATAATAAAATATAAAATGTAAATTCAGCATTGACAATGGTGTACACAATTTTTGTGTACACATTTAATGGTCTCAACAAAAAAGCAAACCAGGTATTTTGGAATGCTTTAAATTGCATTAATTTGACAAAAACAGGAATCATGATTTTTTAACGATTATCAAATAAATTGCAATTACTCACAAATAGATCATGCGACTTATTTCCGATTTCCCTTGCGGACGCCACATATGACCAAACCATTGTAAGAAGCTTCTTCATGTTCTTCAGTAAATACCATTAACCATAGAGCAAGGAACATGCTCTATGCATTAACCCTAACAGTCCTGAATCCTCCTTAATGCTGCACTACAAGACTGGTTCCCACCACCCCCACCACTCCCAAACAAAATAATTAAAAATTAAAAAATACAAACAATAAGGGGACCGGTAGTTAGTATGAATACAGAGCTTTTAATTGGCCACAATTAATAATAATTTTTCTTTTTTGTTGAATGCATGTGTTTTGGTAAGTGTTTGCCGCAGTTGATCACATCAATATGAAAACCCTTATTAGCTTACACCAAGAAGAATTCTTCCCAGTTAATGCTCATTAGTGTTTGCCACTACCAGTCCCCACAATACAAGTCAAAGTCAAGTTGTCTTCACATTCAAAGTCATCTTGTCTCAACGGTGACTGGGAAAACAGTCGAGTTTTCTCAGAGCCGCATTGTCTCACAGTCGAGTTGTCTCAACAGTCAAATTGTCTCAAATCAAGTTGGTCAGCAGTCAAGTTGTCCGACATCCTTTCCATAGGCTCAAATATAAAAGCAAGGACATGCCCACAGCTGTATTCAGGGCTAGAATTCAATACGATTCTGAGGGGAAAAACAAATACTGAAGCTTCGAGTTCACCACTGCCCAATCAGTCTGTATTGGTAAAGTCACCAGGCTTAGCAGCAGCAGGCTTGATGTAGACTAAACAGCCATCCTTGGGTTTGCAGGTGATCGACTTAATGTAGTGAAAAGACTGACCAGGCACAAGGTCAAAGTTGAAGTACTTCAGCAGCTTGGCCATGACGACACGAGCCTCAATCTGGTATAAAGTGTTGGGAAAATAGTATTAAATGCAACTTTTTCATTTGCCTTCAGATTTACCCCAACCTTCCCAAATTTTACAAATTCCATCAGGGGTTTTGGAGGATTTTGCATTATTGAGGAGAGTCGAGTCAAACCACATATACTGGGCTTAATGTTTCTTGAAAGTTACGAACAGAGAATGTGTCATTCAATTCAACAATAATTTCAATTCACAATTTACCAACTGAAGATACATAAGGCCTTTTCCCACTGAAAATAAGCCCTGATTCACACTTGAAATTTTCACCCCCGCGCTACCCCCACGATTGCTCATCCCCGGGGCGAGAATGGTAGTGAGAAATGGTGCAGGGGTGAGTTCGCCCCGGGGTGAGCAACGGCACAAAGGTCACCAAAAACACGCATTATCAGCACAACATAACAGAATCGCAGCATCATATTTACGTGTACTATGCTTTTAATTTTGTATGTGCGTTCTTTGCTAACATGTAAAAAACGTTATCGCGTGCAGGAATTCGTTTCTGAAACTTTCTTTGCCCACCGAATATAGTACACTCTCTCAACCAGCGATAATATCAGCCAGTTCTTCAGCCAGTTGCGCAGCCATGCTCCAATGCAGCCATGACCGTCGAAAGACATCTGGGTAATGCGTAAACTACGCATGCACACCACTCGATAAACGTTCGCCCTGATGACCGCACTGTTCAAGTGAGAAACAACTGTGTGCCGATCCCCGGGGCGAACTCACCCCAGGGAGAGATAAGTAGGGTTTGAGAAAAGCAAGTGAGAATCGACACGGGGTTGAACTCGGGGGGGTGAATAATTGCGTGTCACCCCGGGGCAGCCCTGAGGCTCTAGTGTGAAAAGGCCTATACAGTGATTAGAATAAAGTTTCAAAAACTCATGAATTACACACACACAGCAAAAAGTAAATGGTGAAATGGAGACGTATCCCGCTAATTAGTGCAGCCCAGGTTCAGTTACAGCAGTGTTGGATTTTGGAAGGATTCAGGAAGGTTCCTTGCAAGAATACCTTAGGGATGATCAAGCAGTATGAACAAAAAAAATGAAAAAAATCATCGCACAGCTGCATGCCACAGATTAAATTAAAGGAACGCATATCATTGCCAGATATTAAAATTGTAAGATTTATTAAAAAATGATTCCACTTTCTGGTTGTTCAATACAGACCGAAGACAAACTTCTCTTTTAACCCCTTGAAGCCAACTAACGTCAATAGAAAATTACCACCTGGCCGGATGACATCTATACACACATTCTCTGCATTTTCAATGCATTGTTGGATTACGTGTATGTTACGCTTGGGGTTAAGAATTACATTCATTTTCAACCCTCTAATGCACCATATTCACTAGTTATGAAATTCTGGCTGCCCAATACACACCTAATTTTTAGACAAAGAAAAACTCTGTACTCTGCATTTCTTTTCCCAGACTCCAGAAATTACAAGTAATGTCAACTGAGTATGCATGAGTGTACTAAAAACAAAATTAACATGCTCTGAGTATGGTGGACACTGGGCAGTCAATATTCGTTCCCCTTGGTTTCTTGGTTTCTTATAGCGAGGGGAGCTTTATTGACTGTCCAACCTTTTACCATACTATGCTATGAGGTCACCACCATATACAATACGCATTGCTCTTTGAAGAGATAGTACCATAACACTCACCATTGCAAACTGCTGTCCAATGCACTTCCTTGGACCCAGAGAAAAAGGAATGTGTACATACTTGTAACTGATGGGAAAACGAACAGTTTATTGCATAAATGACTTCAGATGTGTACAGGATGTTACACAATTTACAGGTAATTAATTGTTGCCCTTTAAATTGGAAAAATCGGGAGGGAGGGAGGGTCGGTCGGTCGGTCGATTTGTTTTTTTTACCATCCATGAAAACAGTACTACATGTCGTGTAACTCGGAAGTCAGGAGGCGAAAAAGTAAGCTTATTAAAAAGTTAAATGGTGAAATGCCACCGTAGCTGTACGGCCTGCACCCATGTATTTAAACACAATGATTTTAATAAAACTTTGAAAATGATTTTGATTTTGAAAATGTCTTTAATCAGTTCGCGTCGGATGACGTGTATACACGCACTCAGTGAGGCGAGGGTCCAGCAAAAATGTTAGCGAGGCCAGGGTGTGCTACCCATAGATAAAGGCCTGAACCCGTCTGGCACCCAGGCTCGTGAAAAATAATCCCGGTTAAAACAAAAATTAACAATTTTATTTTTTTTTAATTGCAACCCAACTTTTGTGAATCATTTTATTTCTACTTTTATGGTAATGATGTGAAACAAAAAAAAATGTAGATTTGTAAAAGCCTAAGTTCCGCCAATATAGCTTTTATGTATGAGAGAAAAGCAAAATTACCAGATTTTTCATAGGGTATGATTAATTTGGGGCATAACTATAAGCGACCTACACAACTTCGCAGGGGATGAACATATGTATACTTTGATGCCTGGATTGGTATTGTCCAGGTGACATCATGGTATTTATAAAAATAATGCTACTCCAACAACGCTAGTGTACAAAGTGCCTAAGATGTCCACATACATCTGTACGTGCATAAGGGACCATTTGCCTTCTTGAGGTATGGGTGGGCACGATAGGAGGGTGCTATTTGAGTTGTGTGAATATGGAGGGTTCGCCAAACTCAAATAGCGCCCTCCAATTGCATCCAGCATACCTAAAGAAGGCTATTATGTAGAATGGTCATCATGCGATGCCCTATGCAAATGGCTGACTTCACAGGGTGACTTCACGGTATCTGTGCAAAAAGTGCTCGAAGAGGAACATTATTAGAACTAATCCTTTACTCGACACCTACTTGCAAGTTAAGCTCTTACCTATCCTCACCCAGAAATCGGCTCGGCATGAACTCGTCCGGGCTTTCAAAATGCTCTTCAAGCATGCCCAAGTTCATTATGCCCACCTTTAAATAAGAACAAAACACAATTTATATCAAATTACTATCCCCCAAAATACTCCAAAGATTTGCAGAATGAAGCCAGTACAGCCCTTTGACATGTTATAGCAACCGGCTTGTTTGGGAAGGCATGAAACCTACTTAACAAAAAACAAGAAAGCTGTCCTGCAATTTCCTTCAGAAATACCCAGATGACATGGTTCAAAACAATGCGGAATAGGTTGAAATTCAAGCTGTGTATAAACTTCATGTATAAGGAAAAAGTCTGAAATCCTGACTGTAAGAACCTCTTCTTACAGTCAGGATTTCAATATGGAGGACAGATCAATATACAGTGGAGTCGTCTAACTTCAATGACCGTTTTGATGAACTTCTTGTTGATATTGTAAAGTTTCAAACTCATTCAGCTGAATATTGGTACTATTACCTTTATAATAAACTTGCTTCGTGTATCATGTGAGCTTTTTAGTATCTTGATTTTTAGTCCATAAGTCAAAAATGCGTTGTCCGGAAAGTGGGCACAAAATATGGCCGACAGTCAAACGTGGTGCACTTGAACAAATTTCAATAAATCCCAAATTTAATGATTGCTTTAAAGTTGGCAAATTTTTAATTAATCATTAATTTGTTGGCACATTTTAAAAGGTTTCACCGCTCAATTAAAAATAAAATCAAGAAATCATGTCCTCATTTTCCTCCTAACTTTTTAGGTCAGTAAACTAAAGATTTATGGACAGAGATATGTTAAACTCACCAGAATTTCAATTTCTGTGCAATTTAGGGTTAGACTATTACTCAGGCAAGGTGCTAGAGAGGGGAAACCAAGCGTGCCATATGTATCCTGTTATAGCATGGCATTAGATTGCGAGATCAGATTGGTCGATAACCGGTCACATGGTTTATTACAAAAGTTCATGTGTTACTCCAAAATTGATGTACCCGGGGTACATCACTTTTTAAGAGTGATGTACCCCATGGAGTACATTACCTTAATCGTCCCCAGGGCTGCTCTAAATGAGTTCAATAGAAGCAGATCCTGGGGAAGAGGTTTTGTTTTCGCTGGTACTACGTGAACGACTGTATATTTCCATGTAATGCGCGTGTAGAAAACAGTTAAAACTAAAGTTTGGCAGACCTTTCGTCACCACTATTACTGTTTATATTTATTTCTTCTGCTCTTTTCACGTTCCAACTACTCGAGGATTTGTACAGGCATGTATTTAATACCATGGTATAACAAAATAATTGTCTGCTGTGATGTGGTCCATGGGTTTTGTAAACCCTCAAGGGGAAAATGGCACCCTCAGCTCCGCTTAGGGTGCCATTTGCCCCCCTCGGGTGTACAAAACACCATGGACCACATCACAGTGGACAACAATTGTATATTGTTACCCACGATGAATACCATCAAAAAGTAATACATACGGAAACATTTGTGCCCGCAGGGATCTTGATGTTGTTCCAGGTGACATCGTGTGGCACTTTCCTCATGATGTCAGGTATTGGTGGATGATAACGCAGGGATTCCTTCAACACCTTATTAAATAATAATTTGCGCTTCGTTTTATATGTCATTAGTTATTCTACGGTTAAGTGTTCTTGTTTAAACATTCTTGCAATATATAATTGCAATCCAATCGAAATGAAATGAAATGAAATGAAATGAAATGAAATCTGTCATCCGGTGAGTTTAAGAACACTGTTTTAGTTGATTATTCAGCTGATCTAATGGTTTTAGTGATTTTTTTGTAATCCAAGCCACTGATAAATCTCATTTCGCATCATTCATGTTTAAATTACACATCCTCTTTCCAATAGATATGAGGCGTAATGACATGTTTACACATGTAGAAACCTTTCCTGAATAATTTCAAACTGAACAAGAGTCAGGAAATATTGGACCAACTTGAAACTTACAGCCGTTGTGTATTTCAGCTTTGACAGATCTTCAAAGGAAACATATCCATTCTCACCGATAACAGCATTGGCTTCTGTCTTCATTCTATAATAAAATAAGACAAAAACAGTTAACTGCAAGCTAACTTTGCCATGGGATAGGGATGGGATAGGGATGGGGTTGGGATGGGATGGGGTTGGGATGGGGTATGTGGGGTTGGGATGGGGTATGTGGGGTTGGGATGGGGTATGTGGGGTTGGGATGGGGTAGGGTTGGGTTGGGATGGGGTAGGGTTGGGTTGGGATGGGGTAGGGTTGGGTTGGGTTGGGATGGGATGGGGTAGGGTTAGGATGGGATGGGATGGGATGGGGTAGGGTTAGGATGGGATGGGATGGGATGGGGTAGGGTTGGGATGGGATGGGATGGGGTAGGGTTGGGATGGGGTAGGGTTGGGATGGGGTAGGGTTGGGATGGGGTAGGGTTGGGATGGGGTGGGGTTGGGATGGGGTGGGGTGGGGTTGGGATGGGGTGGGGTTGGGATGGGGTGGGGATGGGGTAGGGTTGGGGTAGGGTTGGGATGGGGTAGGGTTGGGATGGGGTAGGGTTGGGATGGGGTGGGATTGGGATGGGGTAGGGTTGGGTTGGGATGGGGTAGGGTTGGGATGGGGTAGGGTTGGGATGGGGTAGGGTTAGGATGGGGTGGGGTAGGGTTGGGATGGGGTTGGTATAGGATTGGGATGGGATGGGATGGGGTAGGGTTGGGATGGGGTAAGGTTGGGATGGGATGGGGTAAGGTTGGGATGGGATGGGGTTGGGATGGGATGGGGTAGGGTTGGGATGGGGTAGGGTTGGGATGGGGTAGGGTTGGGATGGGGTAGGGTTGGGATGGGGTAGGGTTGGGATGGGGTAGGGATGGGGTGGGGTGGGGATGGGATGGGGTGGGGTTGGGATAGGGTTGGGTTGGGATAGGGTAGGGTTGGGATGGGATGTGGTAGGGTAGGGTTGGGGTAGGGTTGGGATAGGGTCAGGTGAAGTGAAGGCGGAAGGGAGGGTTCAAATTCAATGAACGGAAATATAATAAACAATAGACAAAATGTGTTTCTAGCACCTTTTTTATAGCAGAATTGTAAAATATTGAGTCCTGACAAAACTCACAAGATATGTAATCGCTCAAGTCTTGTAGGTCGAGTCCAAGTCCGACATACTCAATGAAAATGAATCTGGTAAAACCCAAACTGTAAACTGTATTCCTTTGATTTTCGCATCTTTTTTCTTTATATCATTTCAATTTAACGAACTAAATGTTTAAATGTAAAAAAGCAGTTACCTGTAATTACAAAAACACTTTACATTTAGAAAATAAAGGATGTCAATATATCTTTTTCCACAGAATCCATATTTATTGTTTGGAAATGATTGCAGTTAAGGCGATTTTGTCCTTGAGTTTGAGTCACAAGAAACGTTAAGGCAGAGAGTCCTAGTCACTGAAATTTAACTCACTTGTAAGCTACTTCAGGATGACGTGCCAACTCCAACAACGTAGAAGCCAGGAGGCACGCTGTCGTCTCCTGCCCTGAAAAATAACAAATCCTCATTACTGTATTCATAATGAATTTATAAAATACTTTTGACCAAACAAATTATACTTGGGGCCATTCATTTTTGTGATCACCTTTAAATACAAAGAGTACTCGTTTTTTGGACCCCCTCCCCATTCATATAGCATGGAAACTGACAAAGAAAAAATGATGATTTTCTGTTCGGTCTTCCGGGTGTTTTAAGCAATGCATAAACACTGTTCTAAGTTGTGTGCATTTGATTGCTGCACATACACAACTACATCTTTACCGAAAGTTGAATATGCATTCAGTAAGGATCTTAATGGTGTGTCAAATCTGCTTAAAACCCTAACCCTGCCAGACGCAGCACAGTGCATCTGTGGGGACAGCTTAACCTTGCTGCACTCTGCACACAAGTCAATGTGACAAAGTATGCAATTTGATACGTCTGGCAGGGTTTCTAGCCAAAATACCCTGGAGGGTTAGGGTTAAAGAAAAATTTGTTATCCAACTTGCGCTCTTGGAACACAAATAATGTAGTGTATCTGTGCCACACATGCACCTTGGCCTTTGACCTCATGCCATATGGAAGACCGAGACACTACATTACTCCGTGCTCCACTCATGCGTGCAGGATTAAAGTAATATATCTACCCTATTCTGGAATAGTGGTATGCATTGAAAATCTATACCTGCTGCAAAAAATGTGACAAATTGATCAACCATCTTCTCAAGATCTTCTCCCCTGATACTGGTGCTAGTGTTTGTCGACATCTGCAGTATGTGAGACAGTATGTTGTCTACTTCCTCGCCTCGTTTCAGTGCTTCCATGTGATCCAGGATGCAGTCTCGTGCTGTCTTGCGCACGTTCCTAATTGCCTTTTTCGATGCGCTGCGAAAATCCACAGCAGCCTTGAAGGGGCTACACTGAAATGCGCCAGTAGATAGAAGTAACAAACGTCAATTTATTTTGTTAATACTGGCTCAATGATTCAGCTCTAAAATGGAAAATATATAGAATTCATGGAGTTACTTTTGAAATGGAATTTAGCAATGAAAGCAAATACTTATAGAGTGTGTGCTGATGAGATACACACAACCACCACTTCAATGAATTTGTGAATTCCAAACATATTTTAAAGGCACATGTCTTTGGTTAATAGTTACCTAACCCATTTTCAAGGTTCGAGTGTAAATATTTTACCATAATATATGTAATATTTTAATACAGAAATATGTGGAAAAAACCAAAGCATTGACTGAGGACATTCAGACTGGTGCAACCAAAGAACTAGACCAATTAGGCGCCATTGTGAATTTTCCAACAGTCCAACTTTTCCTATAAACCAAATTGGCATCCCTGAAATGATTTCCATCAATGATTGTCACACATATGGCATGTCTTCATCAAGGGATGGTCGCGTACATTATTATATTTTACTCTTGAATGATTTTTTTAACCATAGCAATTTTAGGACGACCGCTTTTTGTAGCCCACTTGGGCGCCTTCAAGGCAATGTGTCATTTTAACTTTGAGACTGAATAATGAAAATTCACAAGAGTGGGATCTGAACCCAAGACCTGTGAAACAGTACTGGCCCTTTACCAACTGAGCTCCTTTGCCCTTTATTGGCAGTTTACCAATTCGTGTTCAGGGGATGCTATTCAGAAGTCATGAACGTGCATACCTACTCAGTTTCCATTACGGCTTATTTAACTTTAACCATGAAAGTCCTTGTGGGGAATTGAATTCTTCAGACACATTGAAATGCCAAAAGGATATTTTAGCCAGGGCTCAAAATTTGCACTGGACAGCTGGACCGAGTCTAGTGATTTAAGTGCTGGTCTCGTGGTTTCCATGATCAGCAAGTCCAGAGGTTTAATAGTTTTATCTATTTATCAATATTTTATTAGACTAACAGTTAATTTTAGAACTAACCTCACAGAGAAAACAACCAGTTGCACTAGAGTGAACTTTGGTCGATTGGTCGATCTCGACTCCGGACACAACTTTAAACTTTACAGAAGTGGCCCAATACAAGGCTAAAAGCCACACTACAATGTAGCTATTAAAAGGCTTCAACAGAGGTAATGGGGTTGGCCACATTTTAGGTTGCCAGCCTTACCACCCTTACGGTTTTCCTGGGTCCACATCTAATTAGAGGATAAATCTTTGATACCAAAGAAACTACCTAATTTTCAGATCTATAGACGCAGGCGTGGTAACTTCCACCGTTGGCGAGACCAACTCGCCTCTCCCAAATCACCTCTGGCTCTCCTCAGAACCATACTTAGAATCACCTCACATGGTGTATCTGCAAACTACTCTCATTGTATTCTCCACCTAGAGCCTTAAATGACATTTATGTGGCATACCCATAGCAGTGGATTCAAGTAACTTGCTAGTGATGCTTCGGTGAGCATTTTGATATCCGTGAGGATTTGGGGTGTCTCTTCCTCAAATATGCTCAGACTCATACCAAATGCAACCTGGAAAAAAATGCAGAGCAATAAATTAATTATGTGTTTTTTAATATTACGCTGTACAAAAGGGGCAATGGGCAATTGGCAATACAGTGCGCCACCAAAGACGACTGTCACAGAGAGACCATGCTCCGCAGGTCATTTTCTAAGAAACAAAAAAAAACTGGTACTTTGCTACCTGCTTAAGTAATGCGAAGATGGAATTTTGATCAGAGACGATGTAAATTAGGAGAGATATATTTGCTCTTGGTGTATTAACGAGCATGTTGATTGCTGAGAAATATCTGCCTCATTTATGTAGATTAAGGTATACTGAAATATGACTGGTTTTATAAAACAGCCTCTTTTTTGTCTAGCACTTGGTACAAAAGGGGACTTTGTCTTAATCCCCGGGCTGACAACCTTCATGTCTTGACCCAAGAGGCATATAATCATCCATTCCCAGGCCTGCTCCAGGGCTATAATTACAAGTGTATGAGTTTTACCTAGACCTAGAAACACCTTTGCCATTGGCCTTTGAATGGGTGAGGGATTAGAGTGTGGAGCTTCCAGAACATGGGATTGCCGATACACTACACAGTGTAGTACACGTCTGACAGGCGCATGTTTGTTTTTTTCCCCCCAGAGGCACCAAGAGCTAAAGTATCTCCACCCAGTCCAAGGCCTTTACCTTGCTGATGCCATCCAGAGAGACCTTGTTGAACATCTCGAGCATCTTGACTTCAGTCTTACCGTCGGCCTTCTTGGATAGCTCCTCAAGGAGCAAGTCACAGCTGGCATTGAACTGGACGATGCAGGTTTTTAAAAAGCTGTCAACCAAGCAGCCATATTAAAATAGTCTGAATGTAATCATACAAGCATCGGGTGTGAAAACATTGGTGTTACTACTGATATGCACTGTCTATTAAATAGAGATTTTATTGGTTTTTCCATTGAGTCAGTGAAATCTACAGAACTGTTATATTTTTTCTATTTTTTTTCTTCTTAACCCTAACCCTGCCAGACGCAGCACAGTGCATCTGTGGTGACAGCTTGACCTTGCTGCACAAGTCAATGTGATAAAGTATGCAATCTGATGCGTCTGGCAGGGTTTCTAGCCAAAATACTCTGGAGGGTTAGGGTTAAAGTCCCATAGACGTTGCACACAGAATTTTGGCTGCAGCATTTTGGTCATCAACCAACCTCAATATACATGTAGACCCTCCTGCAAAGTTGTATGCTAAAGAGTTACATCATTATGGCATCATTGAGTGTCAGATTTTAAGCCACTCAAAATGAACGTTGTTAGGAGAGATGGGGGTTTATTGGAACACGGGGTAAAAACATTGAGATTTTCTTCCACAGCTAGAATCAATTTTATGAAATGCTGCCCTCTAGAGGTGTCCCTTAGCAACAGCCATCCACCATAATTGTCTGCAGCAACAGTGCCCCAATAGTACTCAAGTGGGAAAGGTAAGTTTGTTTTTTCACCCGAATAAATTTTTACCATTCAAAAATTGTTTACTATCTTACTGATGTTTATAAATAATAGTGAGTAGTTTCCGAGTATTTTAGGCTCTAGTACTAAGCTACAAAATAAGGTTTAAAAAATGTGTTATTGTATTCCCCGTTTTGCGTAGTAAGTTTACAAATGTCACATGGCCACTGGGACTAGTTGGAACATTTGGATAGGGGCTAGTTGGAACATGTTCCAACAAACCCCAACATAACCCTAACGTTCATAAATCCATCAAAATCCTTCCCCTGTTTTGGAGGATTTCGGCGGATTCAGGATACCTCTATATTGAAACCTGGGGGATTTTGATGGATTGAGGATTGCAAGCCTAGCATTACTGCAGGATTTTGATGGATTCTGGATACCCCCATATTGAGCTGTCACCAAAACCAACTTTTTGTGCATGACAAAATAGGTGGATTTTGGCAGATTCAGGATACTTTCTAGTAAAGTTACCCAAGGGGTTAGGGATAAGGGATATATATGAAGTGCCCTTTGAATTAAAGTTCTAATCTATTTTCATGTATGAAGGAAGTGCCTTTTGGATGAAGGTTCTAATCTAATCTAATTTTCAAACCTTTTGCGCACCATAAAGTTAGCTGTAGGCTTACTGTAAATAATATATGTAGACATAGATCTGTTGTAACAATATTTAAATGAGCAAAGCGCAGAATGTTGGCTATTCCTATTATAACTGTAGGCCTAGTGCTCATTATATTTTGCTCCTAGGCTTATAGATTCATCTGTTGTATGCCTACAATATTTCAATGAGAAAAGCATAGAATGTTGGCTATTCCTGTGTTTTACTCATCTTCCTTTTGCACAACTTTTTTAACAGATTTTTCTTTTTGTTCCTCTTCAGCAATCAAGATGCTGCGGAACTATAAATGCAAAACTACACGTGGCCAGACCTCACCAGACTTTATGGAGTGAGCTGTGTGAGAAATGCTAGTCAATCGAAGACAAGTTTGTTCACATGCTGGGTGCATGGCCTATGTAGTGCTTAGAAAAATTATTTTACTTGAACTCAAATAATAATGTAGTTTTTAAGTCATTATAGTATACTTTCTAAGTAACCGCATACCATGTTCCAACTTAACCCATACCATGTTCTAACTTACCCCATAGGTGGGGTAAGTTGGAACACATGACATAGTCGTGTTCAAGGTGGAATATTTAAGTAACCATCAACAAGTCTAAGAATTGTATAGGCTGCATTTGTAACACACATGTATGCATAAACTGGTATAGTTATTGTTTCTTGAAAAAAATCGGTTTGTTTTATATCAACGTTTTTGTGAAAATCGTTCCAACTAACCCCAATGTCCCCTATTGTTTGAACATCACCAAAAAAAAGTTGTAAGAGTTATGTTTTAATAAAACCTAAGCCTCTGGGGCAGTAACGCAACAGCTGTGCAGAATCAAGCATTTATCTCCATGTGAAGTAGTCACAGTAGCCGGGCTCTACTGACATCAATCCTGCCATACATGTACCTCCTTGATTTTTAGGTTTATGGCTGAACTGAATGTGTCAAAAGTGAAACTCAAATGTAGCCCCAATTAATTGATTAATTAATCAAAACTAATTCATTATTTTGTGGGGCTGCATACTACTGACACATCTACAATCCAACAAAACAATGGGTGGACTAAAACAAAAAACAATTCCCGACCACGTTTGCAAAGAAGCCAGTGTAAAACCGTTATTCATAGAAAGCATTCCAAAAAGTATTATATAAAGGAGGCAGATCAACAGTACGATAAGACTCACTTGCGATGGAAGGCTGGACTAAACAGGGCATTCATACGTTGCCAGGATTCATGATTAACTTCCGTCACAAGGCTTTTGCCCATCATCCTTTGCCCAAACTGTTGCTCTAGAATCCTGTAGGCTTCAGGTGGCTTAGAGTAGTTATCCGTGACTAATATATCCTGAAGAGACAGATGTATTATTATTCTTCACATTGTACAAATAGGACAGTTTAAGGATGGACGATCAATATTACTATAAAACCTCATACATATTCATGATTGAGAACCAAATTCTCACTGGTCCATTCACCATTACGTGCTAGCTGCTATTTTAGCTGTTTACCAAGCGCGCACACGAGTATTCATGCACAGGGTAAATATGCATATTAGACTAACGCATGGGTTACCCGTGCGGCAGTCTACTACGCATGCGCTTTACGATGCAATCATGAAACTGTGCCACGGGCGTAGTACGCCCGCGCGAACAATCGCCCTAGCTACATACACATGAAAAGATGGCTGCACACGTAAATGTTTATCCGTGTAATCAGTGTTTTCCCGAGCTCAATGATGCCGAACTAGAGAATATTGAAAGATGCCTCCTCTACAAAAAAAAGTAGAAACTCTTATTAGGAGTTACTGCATTGCAAAAGAGCTGAACTTTTCTGAGGTTGAGCAATATTCTTCTGGTTATATTGCCTTTCCCCTTGCTCCTGAAATTGTAATGGAAACTGAATATGTATGAGGTATAGTCAAACAAATATAACATGGTTTATTTCGCATGGATAGTCAATATTACCTCCCCTCGGTATTGGAAGTTGACAAACAAGTTTCCTCGGCTTCACCTCGGGAACTAGTTTGTCAACTTCCAATACCTCGGGGAGCTAATATTGACTATCTTCCCTCAATTAAACCATGTTATTTTTGTACATTGTATATTAGATCCCAAACTTATTCAAAGCTGACTAGCTAGTTTCCAAGGTGAAGCCAAGAGAACTAGAATGTCAGTTTCTAACACCAAGGGCAGCTAAAATTTATTGTTCACCCGAAATAACACACGTTTGTTTTGCTATACAGTGGAACGCCGCTATAACGAACATCGCGGGATCCACAGATTTTGTTTGATATAGCGATCATTCGGTATAGCGATTTCCGGCCATTGAATTATAATTACATGTTCATACTTTCTAAGCTAACCGAATTCTAAAGCAACAGTTGGCTTTTCCCTTCCATTCCGTGGGGAAATAATAGCCGAAGCTGCGGCCGTTTGGGAATTACAAAAAGCCCAAATACCCGGTACATTTTTTTAATACGTTGCCTTTTTTTCTCAACAACAATGTTCGGTAAGTTTTGTACACAAAATGTGGGAGCCAAGGATGGTGTTCGGTATACCCGAATGTTCGGTATACCCGAATGTTCGGTATAGCGGCATTCCACTGTACCTCATACATAGCTTCCATTCTTATTTCTAGGAAGATTGGACTAATAAATGCAACGTAATTAACTGTCGAATGTAATGCACACAATTTTGAGCTCCAGGCCTGTGCAATAGTTTCTTGACCTTGTGTGATAGTTCCATGACCAATGTAATAATGTGTGTTTGCGTGTTGTTTTTGCCCTGTAACTGGCATTAACCCTAACCCTAACCCTCCAGGGCATGTTTGCTAGAACCCTGCCAGACGCATTTGTCACATTGACTTGTGTGCAGAGTGCAGCAAAGTGGAGCTGTCAGCACCGATGCACTGTGCTACGTCTGGCAGGGTTAGGGTTACTTAATGGTATGTTCTGGGACACAGCAGAAATAATGGCTGGCACATTATAGTAAACTGAGTTATTGGAATCAGCTCTCGCTTATCAATACATATGAAATACAGTAAACAGAAATACATGAAACTATTTTTGTACAGTTCGTCTGCACTGGTTACTTTGCATGATAGTGGTGAAAAGCTTTGTGAGCATTACCTTGGAAGGTTTGTCCAAAAAGGGGAGGGGCTTGGATTGCGAAAGCTGTGCAAAATTAAGATTTTGTAAAAAGGACAAAAGTTGGACATTTTTTGTGTTGTGTGATCAGGACAAAAATTGTTTTTTTCACGGAGTGTGTAAATGAGAAATACCACAAGTTTGGTTATAGCATAATTTACCTAAAACAAAACATAAATATCCGATTCACAAAAATTGAAACAAGACATGAATACTTGGTGGAAAAAATAAGTCACAGCAGGAATGTTTCAGAGGTCCATTTTTATAGAACCTTGAATAAAACAATGCAAACCGTTTGAATACTCAAACACCAAGTTTGACGAGAGTTAGCTGCAAGCCCTTTGGGAAGCACGAAAAGCTACATACTATATCGACGGGTGAAATAACTCGTTTCATAATCATTTTCCTTCTTCTGACAATGATATCTTACCCTGATCACTTCCGGAATGTATGCATTAACATTTACATGGTGCAGCACGTAGAATACATAAATTCGGCCATGTTTATTCGACCTGCATTTTGTTGAAAGGAAGTAGTTAAAGGTAATGTACAACATTTGCAAACATAAAAAATAGAAACTACATAATTATGATACTGTGGAACGCTGCTATAACGAACATCGCGGGGTCCACAGATTTTGTTTGTTATAGCGATCGTTCGTTACAGCGATTTTCTGCCAAATGCCCATATTACAACATGGCGTCCGTTCATTTAAATAGTGCCCTCTTGCGTCGTATTTGAAGTACGCCCTCTTTTGACTATTGTCAGTGTACGAAACTACTGTCCATTCATCTTGGCAGCACGTCTGCACGCCCTGGAGGTTGCTCTTGGCAGTTAGGATGACTTTGAACATGTGCCGGCCATTGAATCATGTAATTATATGTTCATACTTTTAAGCTTACTTAATTCTAAAGCAACAGTTGGCTTTTTCCTTCTATTCCTTGGGGGAAAAATAGCCACCTGTCACTCTTCAACATAAAGCTGCGGCCGTCTGTTATTTGGGAGCCAAGGATGGTGTTCGTTATAGCCGAATGTTCGGTATAGCGGTGTTTGTTATAGCGGCGTTCCACTGTACCTTACTTGACTAAGTAAATAATAGTTTCAAGCATCCTGTGAAATCATGCTATCTGGTACGCTGTCATTTTCAAGAAAATTTCCAGCAATGGTTGGCCGACCATTTTTGGAAATAGTCTAGTTCCTCAACCTGATAATTTACTGATAATTAATCTATAAATATCTCTGTTTTGTCAGTAGGGTCAGGAAACTAGACTACAAAGCATTTTTTCTCTGTTTTCTGTTTTCCCAGCCTACAGTATACTACATTTAAATTCCTGTCAAAACATGCATGATGAATGGAAGAATTTAAGCTAAATATCAAGTAATTTTGGAAATCTTAAAATTTCAGCCGTAATCAACAAATGTGTAAAATCTCTACTTTTAAAAGGGTGTGCCAAAATATGCATTTGCTTGAATTCCATTGTTTTTCCCACTTGCTGTGGTTTGTCAACTTTTTCTTTTAAAAGAATCGATCGCTCTCAAAAAAAGCACAAATAATATTGGGGGTAAAACATTGTACTGGATTAACTTTGAATATCCAGAAATCTCACTGGCTGGTTAAAAGAAAGTCCATTCATTTAACTCCAACATTTACTTTTACCGAATTCAGTAAAGGTCCGTTCCGACAATTACATCCAAACTCCCAAGTTTGTGGCATACACCACGGATGTCCCATTGCTTTTTCCGATCACATCTTTTGTTTGTAAGTTTTTTGCATCATTTGGTTTTACAGTGCGCGATTTTCATTCCAGAATAGCACGTCATTCGAGGGCCTTTTGTCTTCTTATGCCATTCTTTTTGTTCCCTGCCCTTGAACATTAACCCCTTGCGTACGGATGACAGAATTTGCCGCAAAAAAACAGTGCCACCAGGCCGGATGACGCCATTGGCCACTGTTTGTGCAGTTTCAATCCATTGTTGGATTAAACAGTGCCACCAGGCCGGATGACGCCATTGGCCACAATGGATTGAAACTGCCACCAGGCCGGATGACACCATTAGCCGCTATTTGCGCATTTTCAATCCATTGTTGGATTAAACAGTGCCACCAGGCCAGATGACACCATTGGCCGCTGTTTGCGCAGTTTCAATCCATTGTTGGATTAAACATTGCCACCAGGCCAGATGACGCAATTGGCCACTGTTTGTGCAGTTTCAATCCATTGTTGGATTATTGTGTATAGGTTACGCTTGACTGCACAAACACATTGTAGCGGTTCGCTTGGCTGCCAAAGCCGCCGCGGCACCCCGATGTCTCCCGTAAAATACTGTACTCAAGGGGTTAACCTACATTTGTTGTGTACGTTCTCAAGTGAAAACAAAAACACGTTTGTAAATGGCCCAAGATAAACTTTACTCTAGGCCTGCCCATCCCACTAATGAAAACAGCCTGGCTTTCCACAAATGACAAGACTACACATGTACTTACCACTCAAGAAAGACGTCGTCTATGATCCTTTTGTCTGCAACTGCTCGTCTCAGTTCTGGCAAGTTCCCCAAATAAAAACTAGGTCAGAGAATAGAAAACTTGTCAATTAGTAATATTTTTTGCACCGAAGGAGCCAGTTGGGGAATTTAGTGTTTCTTTCAGCATGCTGGACATAAAAAAATTTTAAAAGTCCCCAATTGTAACCCCAATTGATGTTTCTCCCAACCCTTCCCTCCTCCGAAAAGTTTTTACTTTAATACTCCCCACCAAAATGGATCAAGAACAGCAAAACCTTGGAAAATAACCATCCCTCCTTGATAACAACTGTCTAAACATGTGGCACAACCTGTAATTATTTCAAGATTTATGTCAGCAAAATCTGTAAAAAATGAGACGGAAATCAACATGTATGTGAACACTTTGAGTGACCATACACTGTGCCAAGAACATCTAACACAGAAAACACAAACTTTCTTCCCTTATATTTCACGAAAATATCCCAACAAAAATTCTCAAACTTAAAAGGTTGTGCCGAGTGTTTATACATTTCTGAACACAGATGGATAGTTATTTTCCAAGATTTGCTCTTCCCGACTGATTTTTGGTTGGGGTATTAAAGTTAAATCTTTCCGTGTTGGTTACGTTAAAAATGACAATCCCCACACTGGAGTTGGGCAGCCCACACTTCCTGAAGTGTAAACATGTGTAACTTTATAATAAACCTTTTCGACATTCTGAATGCATTGTGGGTTTGGAGGCCAAACAAACCATTTCATTTATACACAAACCTATGGCACTGTGAACCAGTCCAAATATTAATTGATTTTATGCTAAATATCTGTCATGAGTTGAGCGATACCCTTTTCACATATCTTTGCATGGAACATAAGAAAAATAATAACCAGAAAAATCAATTTTAAATAGCAATAAGAATAAAGGAAATAATTGGGGAATCCCTCTCAGGGTACCAGTTACTGATGAATGCAAATTTCTGGAATTAGAACAGCTAATATGTAATAATGTCACAATATTAGCCAATCAGAAGAGGATTTTTGCAAGCATGACAACGAACATGTGACCAATGCGACCAATCACGTCCGTTCTAATGTGCTTGCTCTTCTAAGGCCATGGTTAGGCCATGGTTTATAGGTTTATGCAGTTCCCATGATGCTTTGAGAATGTCGAAAAGGTCTATTTATGCCTCTACCTCCCCCTCCCCCTTCAACCATGCTTCAACCATGCTTCAACCAAACAAGAGGTGCAGCCTATACAGATTGATACTTCTGAAATCCTTACCTTAGATTCCTTTGAGCATGGAGGTATTAAAATATACCTCCATGCTTTGAGTAGGACAACACTTAGGCAACACGCCTCAAGCCCGAGCCGAGCCGAGCCAACCCCCCCCCCCCCCCCCCCCCTCCCCACCCGGAACAAAACACATGAAATTTACACAAAAACGTGCACATGTAGGTATAACTTTTTTTAAAGCCTACCTGGTTCGCTTTGGTCCGGGAATGTGACTGTATTTAACATGAACATAGTGCACGTACAACGTGTACGCCAGAAAAACACTGCCGACAGATAACAGAATCAACCCTGCCAGCGAGACAAACAGGACATACAGGACAACCATTTCGAGCAACTCCTTCTTCAGATATTGAATGATATGAAAGCCGAACTCACGAATCGAAACATTCCGTCACGGTACGTACGCACGCGCGCTGAAAATGAAAAAGTGAAACGGGAAGTAGTTGGTCATGGGGAAGGGCGCCCTCATACCTTTGGTAAAACTTGCGACCACACCGAAGTACAAGTGTAGAGTTCATGAAGAAAAAAACGAAGACTTGTTGGTGCTCCGTGCGCACTGAATTATTGCACTAAATGACACCTCCAACAAAATTTGGCAAGCATTGGTCTTAATAAATATACTTAATGTTTCTCCCTCATTTTATTTTTCTTTCTTTCGTTATTTCTTCATTTATTTATTCATTCTGAATTTCTGATATTCAATTTTCGAGTCCGAATTACTTGGCTACGGCTGAATACACATGGAGCGGCTGCAGCAACTTCCATATGCATAGACCGTGTGTGTATTTTCAAGCCGTAGTCAAGTAATTCACACACGGCCTATCGTTAAAAACAAATATAACTGATTGACGTACTGGTGAGGACACAAAAGAGGGTATAACAAAGTCCTCGCGTTTTTCTTTTGTCTGGACCCTCTTTGATCTTCTGCTGGTCACTCACAGTCCTTCGGGGCGCATAGACGTGCACTAGTGACCTCATTATCAGTCCATGTGTATAACAGTGCAATCATCGCGCGTAAAGTTGATTGCAATAAAAATGGGGGGCTTTTCCGTTCAAACTTAATGGCTTTCCTTCATTATTTGTTTGTAAAAACACGGGCGTAGCAAATTTAAAACAAACATGTATGCCACGAAATGTCCATCATTGGCCTGCTCTTTCAGCAGTTTCGTCAGTTGATTTCCTCATCTCCTTGGTACCCGTGCGCCTCCTGTCAAATGTGTCTAGTTTGGTAATACCCACGTAGTTGATGATTCCAGCCGCGTGATATGAGATGTCATACAGAGAGTACACCCACTACAAAGAAGGAAACAATGTAATGTACAGGGGCGGATCCAGGATTTTTTGCAGGGGGTTTTCTTAAATTTGTTTCGTCTGCGAAAAACATTTATAAGCGGGAGGTTGGGGGGGGGGGGGGGGGTTGCTGACACACTTTCTCACCATTGGTGGCGCCATTTAACCTCTTTGTTTTGTTCTTACCCACAGGCAAAATAGGAACTGTAGGGTTTCTGCGTTTCTGGTTTGCAACTTTAAGCGTCAATCATTATCGAGCCACAAATTTAAGCCTAGTTTCCATGTAGGCCTAACACAGACAGCCATATGAAGCACGATGAAGCACGATGGGTGAAAAGGGATCCCCTCTTTTGTGTTGGTTATTGTGTTCCCGGAATCTCAGGAATTCCTTTCAGAAATCTAGGGGGGGGGGGGGGTGTTAGGTAACAATAGTCTGGAGTGTGCTTATATGGACAAGGGGGTACCCTTTTCCTTTCCCCCGTATCGTGCTGGGTATATCCCGACATGGGGCAAAGGACCCCCCCCCCCTTTGTTATTTTCAGAAATCTAGGGGGGGGGGGGGTGTGTGTTAGGTAACAATAGTCTATGGGTGTATAGGGTGCAGAAAAGTGTGGGGGAAAATCCCCTATGCCCCATATCGTGCTGGGTATCCAGACAGCACGCAAGACGCCAAGTTAGTCGACTGTCGGGCAGTGGCGTAAATCCGTGTTGGCGAGTGGGGGATGTGGAATGACCAAAATGCAGTTTTTGTTCATCAGAGTAGCAGTGACCAATGGGTACAATGAAATAAGCTAGATTAGAATTACACTGCACCTGCACAGAGATTTAAATAAAAAAATAGATAAACAACATTCTCCAAAAACAAAGTTTTGAAAACTTTTGTCCCACATGGGTGTAATGAGTTACTTCTATTCCATTAATTTCTGTAAATTTGCACTTATTATCTGGCAACGTAGCTTAATTCCAGTAAAGTTTTTAATACGTTTTTTATGTTCTAGGAAAGTTCTTGGAACGTTCTTAGAACGTCACAAAGTTACGTTTTTAAAACGTCCAAAACTGTCCACAAACTTTCGTCCAAAAAACGTTTTTTGGAAACGTCCGCAAAACATCATAAAACGTTCAGAAAACGTGCCGAAAACGTTAAAGAGGAACTAAAACGGCAATTTTTGTTGTTGACTTTTTTGACTTATCTGATAGTTTATGCCTCCCCAAAACTAATGTAACAAGTTTCGTGATTCTGAAAAAAAAAAAAAATGTTTTTGAACCTTTTTTTTTCTGAGCCACTTTGACTCGATTCAGAAAAGGCCGAGGTCAACTGCGTGCCGTATCGCGCGAGTATTGACGTATACGTGTAGAAACATATGACGTCACTGTATTATACGACAATGTTTTACGTAGAGTCTGTACGTATTTTTTTGTCTGAGGCTAGTATATCAGCCGTGCGAAGCACGCTGATATATTGTGGTCCTTCTGTATCTTCGTCTTCTTCTTTCTCACCATGAGATATAAATTGCTATAAATTGCTATAAATTGCTATACTGCCAAACCCTTTGGCCAATTTCAACGAAACTTGGCACTATGGACAACTGACCCAAGCTTGATATGTGGTGCACTCTGACCGTGGTCAAAGGTCACCTAGCGGTCACTAGCGGTCATTTTATTGAAATTTACAAAATGCTTCTTCTCCCACAGTCTTCATCCGATGAAGGCCAAACTTGGTCAGTCGCACCCCTACACCAAGCATCATAAAAGTTGTACACAGAATTTGGCCACAGGTCACCTAGTGGTCACTAGGGGTCATTTCATTAAAATAAGTAAAACGCTTCTTCTGCCGCATTCTTCAGCCGATTTTAGCCATATTTGGTCACATGCATCCTTTACCAAAGCCCCATGTGGGGTGTTAGTAGATTTCGGACAAAGGTCACTCAGTGGTCAGAAGCGGTCATTTTCCTGGAAAATGTGCAAAATTGGCTCTATTCTCACATTTTGTCAAACGATTTCAATCACACTTGGTCAGTTATAACCTTGTTGCCAGTCCCATATGCGTTGATTGCAGATTAAGGTCAAAGGTCACCTAGTGGTCAGCAGTGGTCATTTTTATTAAAAACACGGAAAATGCTTCTTTTCCCACATTTTCAATTGATTTAATCCACACATGGTCAGTTACACCTCTGTTGAGAGCACCTGATATGGTGTCTTTGCAGATTATGGTCAAAGGTCAGCCAGTGGTCAGTAGGGGTCATTCTCTGTAATACATGCTAAATTGCACTGTTGTCACTTTTTTCATTTGATTTCAGCCACAGTTGAGCCGTTACACCGATGTCGAAAGCTTCTGATCGAGTCATTGCAGATTTATGTCAAAGGTCACCTGGTGGTCAGCAGGGGTCATTTTCTGACAAACATACAACATGGTTCTTTTCCCACATCTTTTCAGTCGATTTCGGCAACATTTGGTCAGCTAAACCCGTGTCGAGTGCCGAATATGTGATGGTTTCAAGATTGAGGGCAAAAGTTCTCCTAGTGGTCAGCAATAGTTATTGTCTGGTGACCTACGGACAACCGGCTGATATTTGTGCTTCGTGAAGCACAGACATCCTGCTCTAGTATTACTTGCTGTGCTTTTTGCTCATGATTCAGGAGTAACACTACGATAAACATATTTTAAAGTGTTGACATCTTTGTGAGACACATTTAGAATTGGGGTTGTAGGCTTGAAAAGCTAGTTATGAGTCATACTTTCCTTTGTTTGCAGTCGGCTTTTATTGGAACCTGCGCGGTGAGTTGTGTGTGAGCTGATGCTATACTCTAGTCTGGCGACTTTGTTTATGCAGCCCTCATAAGGACCCGCACCTTCTCAGAACCATACATACAAATTCTGTTATAAGGTACCAGACTCAATCGCATACAGCGCATGCGGTACCTTGCGTGTACAATGCATGTTGAGTCAAGCGAGCGTGGACAGGGAGACGGCCGGGGCTCTGGCTGCTCAAGACGGCAACCGCAGGCAACGTCGTCGCGGTGGTGCGCGTGAGTCCGGGGCACGATTGGAATGCTCGGTGCCTAGAATTGGAATGGCTCCAGCCTTCAAACGGAATTGTGCCTTCAAACCCAGCTGAGTTTTCATACTAACACTATCATCTATACAGTCTTTGGCGAAATGTTCTGCACATATTTTCGACCATTTCGACAGCCCAAAATCAGATATTGTATTGTCTACAAAGCGGACCCACTGTCGCCTTTGAGCTCCATTCAGCACTGGGAATCGCAGTAAGGTTAGGTCAGGGTTTTTGTCGCTGTTCCTCGTGCAACCCCCAAATACACACGATCGAGGCATAATGATTATCTCAGAACCATGCTCATACTGAAATAATATCAAAATTAGACAAAAAATACGGGAAAACGGAGGAGTTAGGTCGACAAAAACTCTTCAGCAGCATCAACTCCACGTACGTACATGCATAGTGTTTGGCTGTACCATCAACCGACTCCACACGTGTACGTCACGGGGTCACGTACATACATTTAACATACATAATGAGCTTTTGCGAAACAGGATAAATGGTTCAGAATAAAAACCCTTTTTTTTTAATAAAAAAATTCCTCTCGTCTGCAAACTAATCTCCATCAGTTAAAAGAGTATTTAAACTGTCGGAAAAGTCCAAAAAGTCAACAAAAAAATTGCCGTTTTAGTTCCTCTTTAAATGGTTTGCTGGGAAGTCATTAAGCGGTCGTTGATACCCACTGGTAGACTTTCAAGATTATCTACGATGTGATTTTTCACGGCAAAACCAACACCAGCTTCATGATGTTCATCGCTGGGACAACCACTCCAGAAAAAGGTGTATTAAACCAGCACCAAGTTCCTTGAGATGACCTTTCTCAGCAAAACGAGTTTCACTAAGTGCTGCTATGTCAATGTTGTATTTGGCAAGCTCTCTGCCAACGAGTGCAGTTCTTCGTATAGGTCTATTGGGGCCATCACGGAGTGTTCGCACATTCCAGGCTGCAAAGTTAAAGAAAACATGCTTCTCAAACTGGCCAGATCACATTTGATTTCATTAATAAATTCATTTATATGTATTAAATGTGAACTAAAAGCCAAACTGGTTCAAGTGAAGTTTTTGTGTGATTATTTGCCGCCCAAAACTTCACCCCCCTTTTTGGAATTTGTTGAGACTCAAATTGAGGGCGCTGTTCGTGACGTAACCGAGCGCCGAAATTCATGGATCGACTCGATAGTCTGGACCCGTAAATGACGCATGTACATCGTATACACACTAGGTCTACACGTGCAATTTCGTAAGTTGCAACAACTAACATCGAACTTACCCTGATATTTTCCCTTTTAGCGAAGGCTCCTTGGGGAATCGGCCGTTTAACTGCTTTCGCCTGTACCTTACTCACATCTGGGAACTTTGTTAAGATGGCAGTGTACTTGAGCATTGTTTTAATGGTCATTCCATGATTTGAAAATACCAGTATCGAAACACGACGGCTCAAAGTTGTCGCTACATAACGATGAAAAGCTGCTGGGGCTGGACCACTTCGCTCTTGTCACCCTCACTTTCGCCGTCCAAATTCTCCGATATTTTGCATCAGTTGGAAATAAATGAAGGCTTATTGGTACTCCATCCTTTGTTGTTTTGCTGCACCCAGCAGCCACACACCTTGTCGGCATGGCCGAAAAACACTATATTTTGCTTAGATTTTGGACGAATAATTTTCGCCGTTCTGCACACACACGTGCATACGCGTGATGAATGGGCCGGCTCGCAGCAGAATCTGTAATGTGCCTCGATCTACGTCACACACTTATGTTAATGAGGGTCCCACTCAGGGGGCGGAGTAGCTTAGACAAACGTTTTCAAAAAATGTTTTCTCATATTTAATCTGGGAAATAATTGTCTCTGGACACAAAATATCATTGTCAAGATAATACTTAATTTTTTTAAGCAGGAATAATGCAATATAAATCCTAAATCATGTTCCCTTTAAGCGGACGTTGTTTGGCTTTCCTGCAGTTCGTATGCTTGCTCTGTGAGGAAGTTATCGATGTAATTTCGTTTTGAAGATCACTCACGGTAGAAAGATAGTCCTGGAGGATGTGTCTGTGGGGAGGGGAAGGGAGGGGGAGGGAGACGGTGGAGATGTTACGGCACCTGCGCGTGACTTTGATTTATTTAAGTGAAGGAGATTTGTGAGTCAACCTCACTCTATCGGCTTCGCTCATCTGGGGCTAGAGGCAAGACAGAGTTGGGACGTCTGGAGATGGGTTCAGCTGTAGTGGATGGCCTGCAGTACCTAGTGCGCCCGTACCGATGACCTGAGCTCTCCACAAAGCTTTGCTGCCATGCCATCTAAGCCGGGGGATGTAGCATATCTGCTGGGTCCGCCTTATCTGCTACAGTAGACTTCATGCACATCAGTGTACTGAGAGAGAAATGGGCGTCTCTTTCTCTCTCATAGGAAAGTTCGTATCCAAGGTGAAAAGTTCTACATATTCCTTACTTTATAGTGACGTCAACAATGGGGTAGCACGACGCACACAACTCATAGAACAGTTAGTTCAGCGCACGATAAGTTGTTATCAGACTGTTCTATAATGACGATGCCCAAAAAGTGGAATATTTTCACCTTGTTTTGCGTGTATTCGCGTAGGCCTACCTACTGCGTTTTAACAAACAGGGCGCACATGCGGCCGAATAATGCGCGTCTATTCTTTGGAATGTTTTTTGTTTGTCCAATCATATTGCTGCGTTCCAATCACGTCGTGTTTTGGTCGGTTGCACCATGGAGGAAGGAACACAATGCACGCACCCTACCCGCGAGTATCAAGAGTAACACGCTCGAGCACCGTATGTTCTACAAACACGCACACGAATTAAAAATGTCTGCGCGCAGGAACGAAGCACTGCTGCTGATCTCGAAGTATCTCCGCGCCTAAGTTATACAAACCCTGTAGCCTAGTACTCTGAGCGTCTCTGTTCGACGGAGCTAACTCCAAACCCGCATCATCAGGTCCGGCGCAGTTGCTGGGAGAGCGCCCCCACCATAATATACTTTGTTTCACGTCCAATACAAATGTGGGTGCTGCCGAACTTCCCGTCGCTGCAAGTGCTATATCCAAAAACACAGGTATAACAGGGCCAATTATGCTTTGGTTTGATAGAAGTGGTTCCCCCGAGTTTTCACTTTGAAGTTTGACTGTGTGTCCCCAGTTCCGGCCTTTTTTGGTGTGCGGACCCCATCGAACACCCACTGTCGTCATAGCAACAATAGGTCGCCATATTGTGGGACAGGCAAAAGCGTTCGTCCTTAAAATTGCTATGGTTGGAAAGATCATTCAAATAGTCTATAATAATGTACACGACCATTCCTTGAAAATGCGCCGTTTGTCTGAACATCAATGATGAAAATAATTTCGGGAACGCCAGTTTGGTTCGAAAATGTTGGACGTTAATTCAGACTGGCGCCCTTGGTCTGTAGCGCTTGCCGGCGTACAGTCGGGCAGGCTGCTCTATATGCGGCACCATTCTGAATGTCAAATGTCAATGCTTCTGGTTCCCCCGCATTTCTCCGTAATGACACATTATGATTTACAATAATTTTTACATTCAGACCTTGGAAATAGGTTAGGTAACTAACCATGTAAATATGGTAAATCTGAAAGGATTTCAGGGAAATGTGTGCCTATAGTATTTTTTGACACATAATTAAAGGAATGCAATGCCTAGGAGGCGGAAAAGGCGTTCGTCCTAAAATTGCTACGGTTGCATGTACGCAACTTAACATCGCAACCATCCCTTGAAAACTTTGTCCGAAAAGCATTGACTAAAAAGTAAAAATTATACCGGTACGCGTGCTGTATATGGTTTCGAACGGTCCGACTTTTCCGAATCAAACTTTCGTTCACCAAAGTATTTTCATAAATATTTACCAGACGAACAGCGCATTTTCAATAGGTGGTCGTATAGATTATTAAATTTGTGTGTAATCTTTCCAACCATACCGGTGTCATATGAATATCCGACTCGCATGAAAATCGGACCCCCTTCCCTATTATTGGTTAAACCCTCCCACGTGACCGGCAACTCTCCAAATTATCGATATCATCGATCACCAGTGATCAAATTTTAAGCTACACCGGTGGCAATTTTAGGACGAATGTTTTTTGTATAGCCCAACTTCGCGCCTCTACCTTATGGCAGTCAAGGGGAGGATATATCATTCATTTCGACCTTCGGATTGCATGCGGGTCGGGAGAGGCGCTCACTAAAAAGAAAACTTGGGGAGGGGGATTTTTGGAACTGGTAGCAATATTAATGCAACGAATAACGTCTGATCTGACAGGCGCTGTATACAATATGAATTTGGCCTATTTTAAGGGAATAAATATGTACTGGGCCGGTGTCAATATCCGACTCCCATGAAAATCTGACTCTTTTCCCTATTATTGCTTAAACCCTCTCACGTGACTGGTCGACACTTTTCTAATTATCTTCACTCAGGCATGCGCAATACTACCAATGAGCCCGTATTTCATGGTGACTGAAAATCACGCTCCGTTTAAAACAGCCTTGGGGCCTGGACGCTTGATAATGACCCGAGCCGAGACTCGGTAGTTGGCCTATTCATGTACAAAACCTTATGGGTTTGTACAAACCTTATGGGCAACGGCGGCGATTTCTCGTCAAGGTTGGGACGGAGGACGGAGGAAAAAGCACACAACCAACAACATTGTTAAGCGTTCGGTGTCACGGTATAGACTAGTAGGCCTATCCTAGGAATTTTCTGAAAATATGTGCTGATCTTTGTGTATTCTGGTGCATTCAGTTCTGGTACATATAAAATCCAATGACCCATAAAATGTAATAATCCAGTTCGGTATCTCAAAGGTCAAAGGTTATTCGGGACAAAATTGCTGACGTAATGTCACGCGATGTTACGCGAACGCCCATTCTGATTGAATTTAACACGTGCGCGTTGTGCGACCACCTTTTGCGTTCACACGCGCGCGTTAGGTGACGCGGGTCATTCTAGATAAAATGTCATTCAAGTGCACATGCACAGTTGAAATACCGAACTGGCTTATTAATCATGAGAAAATTATTGGTGGGGGGGGGGGGGAGGGGGGGAGGGGGGGACACTGCCATGGCATAGCCTCCCCCTCGATCCCCCGAAAGTATTGGGGGTATGTCCCCCGTCCCCCCCCCCCCCCCCCTCCCCCCCCCCGATCGCCGCCCACGTTGAGAAAAAGTTTAAGGACACAAATATGGGAACAAAAGAAAAAACTCATAAATATAGCAGGTCCTCATAACCTAAAATATAGAGACGACAGTGTGGTGTTTTGTTCCGCGTTCCACTAGTCAGTGCGGGTGGCATATATTCGGTTTTGTCTCAATGATGATCAACAGGGAGGGGAATCTAATCCCAGCGGCGGATCAATCAATGAAAACTGCTATGTCCGTGCGCTCCGACTGAACATTTAAATTTAATAAGATTTCCCCATACTACTAAAGAATTATGGTAGATTGTATTTTTGAGCGTAATAGAACACTTACTTCAATTCACTGTGACTTCGCTGTGAAAGCTGACATTGTACAAAAACTGTACTTATTAACTGCTCAATTATCAATTGCTTCTCCCACCCCTCCCCCCGGGCTGCCACAGGTCTCATTATGTGGGGTTTCGTAACGTTTTTCAAGCCCCAGGGTGGGGATTTTGGTCACTAATTTTACCCATGTATATGTCGGGGATTGTCACTAAAAGTTTGCCCCAGGGGTGGGGATTTGGTAACTTTAAAAGTGTCAATCCCGAGTGGGGGCAGCCCTGGGAGAGGAACAATAGGCGCGTTATCGTTTGTCCATTTTTGTATCTCATTAAAAAGCTCATAACTTATCTAATTCTATCAAATAGGCAATTTTTGTTTGAACATTTGTTTTTTTTCATGGTGATACATCCCAAAAGAAAATGCACCAATTTCATCTCAGTTTACACTGAACTTTGCCCAGATTTAAATTGATCAAGATCAGCTGTGAAAGGTGCAAAATAAAAAAAAGGTTGTCTGCTGCACCATCACGAATGGGTCCGTGCTTATCATTGGATAGTATTTTGCCATTTTGTCCTTATTGTCCAATCAGTAAGCCTCTACTTTGAAGCGCAAGGCATACTCGTGACGTCACTGTCCACCATTTTCTTGCACTTCCGTAAACTGCCATCGCCCATTTGATGTAACAAGGAGGCTGATATTCTCGCAGTTTTCCGTCGTAATTCTACGTTCATTATTTACTTGGAAAGGTAAAACAATTGTTTAAAAATTTTGTTCATATAGAATGATCAATTTATTAATTAGCCGCAAAATAAGGGTAAGGCTGGTTGTTTTGAGTTGACTGGCACTGTGTCTGTGTGTTGTGTGGTCAACACTCACTGCTGCACGGGTCATTGCTAGCCCAGATTGGACTCCTCCGTTTACGGTTGTGTACAACGCGACGGAGTCCAGATTATCAATTTCTGCTGCCATTGCGAAATTTTGTACAAACATTTTTTTTCATATTTTTACCTGATGAAGCAAGCTGGAATTTCGCTCACATTATTCCTTGTGCCCGGAATTACAAAGATGCTTGGATTAGATAGGTATGCATGGTATGTCATGTGACAGGAAAATGAATGAATGTTATTAAAAACAGTAATTATTTTTACCAGAAAAAAAGAGCTTGGAGAGAGCATTACTATGATGTCAAGATTGTTTTTCTATGTTAAAAATAACCGGAGTTATGGTCATCTGAATATCGGAAATCGATGAGGATTCGGCGCCGTATGTTTGAATGGAAGCTCGTAAAAAAAACTGTTATCGTATTTTGGCCTCTTTGTCGCAAACTGTACCATTTTGTAAATTCCTTAATAAAACTCATCAAAGCATAAAATTGAGTTATTTTGTCGCACTTTACAATAGTATAAATTTGGGCAAAGTTTGGACAATGAATCAATGGTTTCGTAAGTATTAATTTATTCATTGCATAATTATCGTTTTGTTCTCACTTCGTTGTCATTAAACCACCCATTGCAAACAAACGAGGAACAAGAAACGCCGGTAAAAGTAGCAAAAAACACATTAGACATAAAGCTGTGTAAATTCGATGTAATTTTATAATTCTATAATTATATTAAACTGGGGTTTAATATTTGCAATAATAATAGAGAATTTCACCGAAACCCCCCTTTTTTGGACTCGACCATTTCTCACTCTTCCCAGCAGCCAATCAGTTGGCAAGGAATAAATGAATAAATCTAAATTACTCAAGACTATCGGACGCCACCGGAAAACAGAAGAGGGCGCTACAACATTTATTAAGATTGTTTTTTTTAACACATGCTTGAAATGCCTCTACGATGTCTTATTCTTGGATGGCCTCGTGGATAAGACTACAGATCTGGAAAGTAGCAGGTTCGTGGTTCGAACACGGGTTCGAACACGGGTGGTGGTGTGCATCTTTTTCTTTTCTTTTGTTCTTTTTTAACCCTAACCCTGCCAGACGCAGCACAGTGCATCTGTGGTGACAGCTTGACCTTGCTGCACTCTGCACACAAGTCAGTGTGACAAAGTATGCAATCTGATGCGTCTGGCAGGGTTTCTAGCCAAAATACCCTGGAGGGTTAGGGATATGCCTATTGAAATATTTCCAATATATTTGTGTCCGTTATATTTTTTCCCGGTATTTTCTTCCCGTTATTTTCTTTCATCTCTTGGTTAAAATGTCCCATAAACAGTCTTGTAAGTCACATACATGTAGCAAGCCAAGTAATAAATGTTTAAGCTGTGGAACGTTTTGCTCAGCTCTTGATCAGCTTTATGGCTTAATGATATCGACACCAATTTAATAAAAATAATACTGTAGCTTGAAATGTTTGCATTTGATGCCAATCATGGCATCCGGGTTTGAACAAAATGAAACAATGGTGATTTCTGGTAATTTGCATAGAATGCAGGCAGCTTTATATTCGTGCTAAGAGGTAAACCATGAACCCATAGGGAGAATTTTGACTGAGTTGTTCATTCACAAGGTGTTCGTTGTCATAGGCTGTTGGACGCGCTCTTATCTGTGAAAATGAACAAAATAAAAAGTGGATTAGTAAATCCAGGAATCGGGTTGCATCATTTTAATTATAATTTCATTGACATACATGTACCTAAACCAAGTGAAACAAAGAAGTGACAACTTACGCATTTACGTGACGCTTCAGTAAGAACTGACTCTGTTGTGCAGCAAACTTTCTCTTTCACAGCGGCGCGTTTCTCTTTCACGGTGGTGTGTTTCTCTTTCATGGTAGCTCCCCTCTCGGCCTCGACCTAATAACTCGCGGCCGCGACTTGTTAACTCGCGGCCACAACTTACTCGCTGCCGCAACTTATTAACTCGCGGCCGTGAGATAAATAAGTCGTACAAACTTCCCGTGCAAAGACCTACGCGCACGCATGCGTGAAATGCATAGCAACTGTCACTTCCACGCATGCGTGGTAGAGTTGTGGGCGTGTACCGATATGTGTTCGCACGTCACACGGTGAAGTCATGCAAATTTGCTGTTTCGGTTTCTGAATTTCCTTAATTTTGCCGTCTTTCGACTGCCGTGCAATGTCTTTGTCTTAGGTCATTTGTGGTAGGCCCTAATTGCCAAACGGCCACCTTCGAAAAGGTCGAGAGGGGTTACAAGAGATTTCGGTAAAGGTTTTGGAAAGAGTTCCATATCCGGCCATCACTTAGACCTCGTGCAAAAAGTCTATGGGCCATGACAGAAAAAGTCAAAGTATTTTCAGAGAATAAATTGAATCAGATTTACACTTTTTGGTAGTTTTTAAGTCATATTAAGGGAAAATGGCCGGATATGGAAGTCTTTCCGACACTTTGGTTTCCCAGACCGTCCCAAAGAAAAAGGGTTCCATAAAAAGAACCTTTCATCAAATAAACCCCACTTCCGAAACTGCAATAACATTACGACCGCACGACGAAAATTAATTCAGAAAATCTAAAAGCTTTGACGAACATACACGCCCACAACTCTAATTTACCCGGAACTCCCTTTGACACACAACAGGTAGGCATAGCGTATGTTGCTATACGACAACTAGATCCCGTACCTGCTTCGGTAATGTCACGTGACTTTGCAAGACGTTCATGTTATCCGGAAATTTGGCACCCTGTGCACAATTTTGGCACCGGTGTTTTTGTTGTTGTTTTTTTAATGCAGCAAACAAGCAGGTATAAGGTGCTAAGTGAACTGAACAATTTATTTGCAAATACATGTAGTAGTTTGCATCTGAACATTTTTCAAAATTTTTAAATCTAACGTAAAGTTTAAAGGTAATTTGTCTAAACACCATTTATGTCATTCTATGTACATGTATACAATATTCATTACAACATGTTACAGTGGATGATGCGGCGGAGCGTAGGTTGTTTATCATGTCCCGAAATTCAAGTCACTTTATGACCCCCGCACGTAATTTCGTCATCCCCCATAAGACTACACAGCACCACTTTGTACAAATGATCTTCCACTGACAGTTGCACAAACCGTCACCAACATCAGAAAAAAACTTTATTTAACCACTTTGACATAAAAAAATGACTGGAATTATCACTTTTATCTTTACCCAATCTTACAAGGAATCCTAAAAACTTGAAAAAAATAGTTCACCTTTTGCGGAGAGATTTTTAATCGTTAAGTTATTTGTGGTTGAAACCCAAGGGCGGGAGTTCGTCGTGTCACCAGATAGCAACACGGGTGGTCACGTGACCGCGTTGGCGGGGCTAGTTTACTATTTATATAGGGGTGTCAAATTTTGGCATGTGTCGAAATTCGGGACGTCTACCCTAATCAAAAACCTAATTGTCTAGTTACCAATTGTCTAAGGAGGCTGCCATTTTGGATTATACTCTCCCGTCATAGCGCCACCAATATGTTGGCATTGCGAAAACGGGAGGGGCCGCGAACGTTTACGGATAGCTAAACGTATGAGTACGCGTATCCGTTCGCATGCGAAACCTCTCTAATAATAGCAGGGTTACCTACATGTAGGTTAAGTTTGCAGTTAGGTGTACATGTACATGTTTGGCTTAGGTCTACATGACATACATGTATATTAAAGGGTGGCTGCAATGAAATTGTACCAAAAATTTAATTTTGTGTTGTATTTATAACTCTTTCACAATAAGAAATGTGATTAAAATGTGTTTTCCATGTTTCAGCCCATTTTTGGTGTTCAATTTGCCCGGAATAAAGTTCCCCCTTTCTCTATTGTTTCCGCGCCCCTAACTGCGTGACATCATCTCAGGAACACGGAAACTTAGCGAGAGTAGTTTGATCACAGTGTGCGTGTGTGTATGTGTGGATGTATGCCGTTGTTGAGGGGACCAGCCACGCGCGATTAAATAGCCTTGGGAAGAAGGAACCAGGGAAACATTTCTCGTCGCGTTAAAATCTTTAAACAGAATCTTTTGGATCTGAATCTGACAATCAAGTGTCGATTTTAGACTTGTTGATTCAGACACTTCTTCGGAACATTATTGGGGCGAGGAAGATGAGGATCATGTATGAGCCAGAAGGTGAGAATAACATCAAAACTACTAAAGACTCCGAATCGGACTCCCGATGCGGAACACGGTGAAAGACTTGAAAACAACGATTGCTAGGCTAAATAACACTCTCTGAGTCCAAATATGAAGGTATTTCGGTGCTACTGGAAAGAGGTGAAGACTGACATCATCCTTAGTGGTGTTGCTGAATCTAGCAGCAACACACAACGACGCAGTATTATCGACGAAAAACATTCGCAAAACACTAAAAGCTTTCCACGACACAGCGAAAACACACGTGTATACGTTCATGTCGAGTCGATGGCCGACCAGCCTCCAGCCACCAGCCAGCCGGGTTCCCGGGATGACGTCACATCGGTGTTACCACTTGATGGGCGGGGCTGACCCCCTCCCGCCTTAAAATTTTTTTTTTTCAAATGCTTACGCGAAATAAAAAAATACAAACAACACACAGTTGTGTTTCAAAAACTTTATTTCATCGATATACAATGTACACAATAAAAATTCCATTGCAGCCACCCTTTAACCCTAACCTTCCCAAATCCTCCAAAATCCTCTTTGCAAAATGGAGGAATTTGTAGGATTGAGGGCACTTGGAAGTTGATGCATCGGAGGATTTTGCAGGATTGAGGTTACTCGGGGTTTTTGCCCCTGCAGGAATATGGAGGATCCAGGTTATCAGGCTCAATGTGATACATGAGGATTTTGGAGGATTGAGGTTACTAGGGGTATGCAAAAAAAACCTAGAGGATTTTGGAGGATTCATGCTATGGTCCCCATAAGAGGATTTTGGAGGATTCAGGTTATATGGAGTTTTAACACTTTTAAATCAGAGGATGTTGGATGATTCAGGTTACATGCGGGGAAAATGATGTAGGGAGTTAGGGTTAAAGGTTCGTGTGTTGCAGCCATGCATGTTCATCAGTGTATCATCCACCAATACCCTCTTGCCGATTTTGTTTACGTAAAAAGTAAGTTTGATTAAGATGCTTAATTCCTCTTTCATTAAATAAGTTTAACTTTAACTCCTCAAAATCATTTTTCCTACATTATTTTTCCTCCAAAACCCTCCGATTCCAAAATCCTCCAAAGTTTGTTACTGGGGACCACTACCTGAATCCTGCAAAATCCTCCAGTGGGTTTTGGATAAACACCCCAATAACCTCAAAACTCCGAAATCATCCAGCACCGGATTGGGCCTGATATGACCCGGATCCTCATTTTCCTCCAGAGTTTGAGGCTCATTGACCAACAAGTTTTGCAACAATATCGACGAAAGTTAGTGGGAAAAATTGATCTCTCCTGCACACGTAAACGTTTATGCGCAGTCACAAACTTACTTCTTCTGAAACCTGGGCCAGGTACAGGTAAACAGCCTGGCACAGCCACATTTCCTTACAATATTTTGCATAAATTTCTTTGACAAACACTTGCGAAATCTCATATTTGTTTGCAAGAATACATGTACATTGTACATCATTTTCAGAGGTTACTTTTTGTTGATATCCAGCAATACACACTGCATGTTGAAGTTGGTAAAACACATGGCTGATGCAGATATCGTACTACTCTTCTGTGGATTTTTTTTTCACATCAACTATGGTTCATCCAGTATCAAACTAAGAGGGTGGCACAAATGTGACGAAACAAAAATGACAAACCAGACATTGTTTTATCATTTTTGTACATTTCACTGTAATTATGATTAGAACTCAAATTAGAATTTGTTTTTTGGTTTTTTTCTGATATAAAAACAACATTTATGGTGATCATAACCCTTACCCAGCCACTTAACCACTTTTGTAATCCACTTACAAAAATGTCAGTCAGTATCAGTCAAACACCTCTACATGTATGCAGTACTACAGACTAGTCAAAACAAGTAAATTGGTTTTGATCACTTTCTCAACTGCTCTATAGTGTTATGAGTATGTTATGAGTTCTGACTAGTGGTTGTACATGCCTGGCTTGTGGCTCAGTTGATGAACCCAACACATGCCTGAGTTCCTTGACTAACTTTAATCACAAAGTCTTATAAAGTCATGGTAGAAATATTTTAGTCCATTCCTCCTGATGAACCATTTGAATCTTTATTAGCACTATATGTAAGGATGACAGGCTCTTATAAATGTAGTAGAACACATGTACATGTAACATCTGGTGAAGTTCTTGACAAATTCCTTAAAATTCTACCAAAACTGAAAATTGTCTTTGGCAATGATGTGATTTCGTGTATCTTTTGTGTTCGGCAGCTTGATTTGAGCAAAGTTCTCCAGTTGCGAATCGTGAGAAGCAAGTGCGAGGAGGCAAGATGGATGACAACAACATGAGATCTGAGCTGGAGGAGATGCAGATGAAGGCACATCAAGTCACGGATGAGGTAGGTATCATCCTCAGTCCTAAGAATTCTAGAGCCAGTAGAGGGCAGCTTGCTGAATGTTTCTTGTTTATGAGCAGTACATGAACATGATTGGAAGCCTTATTGGAGAGGACTACGTACCAGTGAAACGTGCGGATACAACATGAATATCAAAATACCTCTGGTCCTTCTAAGAACCACACCTATCAAAAAGCCTAAGCCCTTCCTCTCCAACAGCTTCTGTGTTTCAACCTGTCACTCGATAGGTTTTGATAGGTAGGGTAGTTGGCTCCATTTTGGCACCGAGAGAGGGAGGGTTAACATGGTGTTTCAGCAGCTTTCTCTCATTAAGCTGTACATGTATGCACATAACATTGAAGCGGAGAGGATTGCAGCTGCCAGACCACATAAATCTTGATTCTCAGGGATCAAAGACTTGTTATCTTTATGGAATTTTGCCTCTATACATGTAGGGTTTGCATTGAAAGTAATTGTAAATAATCAATAGTGCACATGCTACTCCAATGGCAGGCCAAAAAGCCCTAAATCTTTTTAATGTCCTCTATGTGCAATTCAATTTACATTATTTATTTTAATGATCTTGTTTTATCTAATTATCTTTATTTTAATTATCTTAATTAATTCTTCTTTAAAAAGAAACTTGCTTTTATTAACCTAGTTGTGCTGTTTATTGTTAAAGTCCTGTCTTTGTATTTGTCATGATGTATTTTTTTATTTAATGTGAGGGCCCCAAATGAACTAGGAACCTTCCTCATCTTTGCAAATTCTAACACCATATGGTAAACTTTACTTTAGGGCCATGTTGCACTCCGATTCTGGTGGTATGCCTAACCAAATGTAAGGCACAATCAGTTGAAGGGTTGCAGTACCCGTCCTAATAACAGATGGCAACAAACATGCAGTTGGATTTTAATGGGTTGAGTTCAGTTAGGGTTAATACCGGAAATAGGATTCAAAAGTACATGTAGCCTTTAGTTTTCAAAGCTGGCTGTCTGTGAAAGAATCAAAGATGAAGAATTTTTTAGCTTTAGAGATTAGAAGAAATACCCAAAGAGTTTTGAGAACAACCATTAGCCCTAACCCCCAGACCCTTTTTGCCAGGAATCCTCCTGAATCCTCCAAAATCCTCCGATTGCCTTCCATCAAAAAAATGCATTCATCCTCAATCCTTCAAAATCCTCCTGTGCTTCATTCATCCTCAATCCTCCAAAATCCTCCGCTTGAAACACCATTCATCCTCGATCCTCCAAAATCCTCTTTTTCTTAAAATACCTTTTGGAGGATTGAGGTGGGTTATGGTTACATATCCTTGTAGGTCCAAGAAGTGACAAAAGTTGAAAAGCAAACCCGAACCCCATCTCCTCCCCCCAAAACAAACAAAATACACATGTAACCCCAAAACATGACCTTCATCAACGTGTTGAAAAGCACTTCTGAAATTCAGCACATGTAATTTTTGAGCTTGCCCGCAACAGGTGTTCCTGGGACATTGGTGAATTATGTATCACAAGTTTACTTTTTATTACTATGTCATGTATGTGTACATGTATTTGATTGTGTGAGAAAAATGTTTTTGGTGTAAACTGTGTACAAGTCTTAATAAAAAGCTCAGTTGAAAATAGGGGTGTGCATTTACGGGTAGTAAAAGAACCAGGTACCCGATTAAAAAAAATACGGGTACCCGGGTACCCGTTAAAGAAACCCAACCCAAAACTTCCAATCCCGGAAGTTGCAATAATGTCTTTCTCTGAGATTCAAAAGTCTGATTTCAGACAAAAGTCTGAAAAATAACATGCCTGTCCAGTAAACATGATCACTTCTCCGCCATTACATGTTCCGGTACGTGCATGCGCCGGCATATCACAAAAGACAGAAGCTTTATACAGTTGTATTTATTGTGGAATGAGGCATGCTATTATGTCTGGTCGAGGCTCTTTATCCATACCCAGACTACAAAAACCACAACCGGTTAAATTCCCTTTATTGTCAATTTTCGTGAGCGTCACGGTCATAAACATGAAATCTGTGCTGGTTTCCCATGTAGCCTAGTCGGGTTTTAATTTTGAAAATTCCCGACAAATAACATTCGAAACTTTTTCATTTTCTAGGAAGTTACTAAGAGATAATGTAAAGTTGTACGGGTACTCGATTCCATAATCTGGAACCGGTTCCTGACATGAACGGTCGGGTTTCGGGTACCCGGTTCCGATGCACACCCCTAGTTGAAAACATTCTTTCAAATTTAGTTTTTCAAACAGCCATTACAAAGCTGATACTTATGTGAACAAGATGCAGAATTGAGTAGGGCATACATATATATGCATAGTACCAGATGACAGAACATAGCATTGTGCTGGTTATGCATTTTGACGTTAAATGTTCCTCATGCATTCTCTTAGAAATATATCGCAATGTGTACCCAAGACATTCTCAAGCAAAGAAAAAAAGTCGACTGTTGAGAAAATAAGCATTACATGTACATATGTACATTTTTGTATTTTCACGAGAGATAAGTGTTTAGATTTTTAGTGATGCACATATGTACACAGTGTTTGACAAATTTACAGTCACATTACAAAATACCGAAATACTTTATTTGTATTCCTTCCCTGTGTTTCACCATGTACATGTACATGTACACATCTATTTGATTCCTGTGATAAGAGAAATCTTCTTCATTCAAACATTTTGAAAAAAATTCTGTAAAACGCTGGATCAAGCCCACAGTATTGTTTCTATGTTAAGGCCCCCCCCCCAAAAAAATAGTTCTGCTTCCGGTTACCTGACCTACCCTAATTTTACAGCCCTGACCCTAACATTTTTATCGGCAAGTAAAAAATCCACAAAAATACCCTGTTGTCTTTTCTGTTTTTACGAAATGCCTCTGAACAACCTACATGTACATGTATTTAAGTAAAAAATGCTTGCAATTTGTTTGCCTACTTACATTCGTTATTTTTTTGTAAGAAACCTCCGTTGTTTTTACAAGTTCCCTTCGCGATTACAAGTTCCCTTCGCGATTACAAGTTCCCTTCGCGATTACAAGTTCCCTTCGCGATTACAAGTTGCCTTCGGTGCGTGATTTCCTATCACCGTGATTAAAACATGTGAGTAATTCTCAATGCGGCAATGCTCTACTGGTTCCCGCTGCGCCACCCACCACTAAAAGTGCCAAAGAAAGCAGACGGAAATTGTGTGGCAACCAGTCTATTGCATATGGCCGACCAACATAGCGTAACACTGCAGAGTGCACTGCATTTCCAGGTCAGATCTGACATCGTAAAAATGCCAAGTAAACATCGATGGAGAAAGAAGATTTCTGCAAGTTAATTCACAGAACTTGATCTCTCTTGTTCGTGTATGTATTTTCTGTGTTTAGGAATTTATTCAAAGGTTTTACCGCTTGTACTTGAAGTATGTCGACGACTGTTTCATGTTCATTGTACATGTACCATTCATAAAACAGTCGTCGGAATACGGCTTGTATAATGCATAATAATTTTTGTTGTGGCCTATGGCGTCATCCGTACGCAAAGGGGTTACTGAATGTTGAGAAAACAGGAAACAAAGTTCCGAGTTGTTCTTTGTGTCTCTTGGTAGGCCTCACCACCATTTTGTGTTGTGGCAGTTTTGCTTTAGATTGGTTAATAGGCTTTTGAAGCTGTGAGGGATAGAAAGTGCCATGACAGTCTAAAAATGTAACGTTAGTGACGGTAGAATTGCCCACATGCAGAGGGACGAGTTGCTTCCTGATACATGCGTAACCTCACTCCCATTAATGAATGTCAGTTGTTTCATAAAACTGAAACCACTACATGTATGTACATGTGCATGTAGGTATGAGAGTATGTTTTGCGGAGCGGATTTCTTCTTGATGTTGTGCACACTTATGTACATTTTTACCAAAGAACTTTTTGTGGCCAGATTTTTGTCAGTTTTGATTTTATTTTTAACGGAACATTTGGGTACTCATATTCCTTGGTGTCCTCCATCATTTGCCTTGGTGCCTTCCCCATTCCTTGGTGCCCCTCATTGCCTAGATACTCTCCCCATGTACATTGTACCTTGGTGTCGTCCATGTGCCTTTTGGTACCCCTCACATCTGCTTATTGATACCCCTCACATCTGCTTGGTACCCCTCATTTGCCTACATGTATGTACATGTAGGTGCCCTCCTCGTTTGCCTTGGTACCCTAAATGCTTTTTCTTCACATTTTCTATACAGCCAAGGCAACTTTTATGACTTGGACTTTGCCTCCAAATTTTTTTTTAAACAAGCCCTGCTACACATTCAGAACAACAGAACATGATTTTGTTTTTAAAACGGACATAAATTAAAGACTGCCAATGGTCCAAGCCAACTTTTAGACATTGCTTTATATTTGTGTAAAATAAATGTGAGTATGCTGCATTTATGTTTAGACCATAAAAAGCAATGTGGTTTTAATCGCTAGCTGGGACCAGAGGCATTTTAATAATTATAAACACAAGCTTTTAATATTAATTTTAACATTTATTTACGAGGTTGAGCTGCCCACGAAAATTTGAGGCGGTGCGGCAATTGATCTATCGCCGTTCACAAGCATTACCCAATCGTAGCGTCTGTTGAATATCACGTGATATTCCAAACCTAAATTGGTTTTTAAAACCGTGTGATTTTTTTTCTCTGACCAAATTGAATGTGAGAGTTGGTGAATTTGAATGATAAATGTTTTAAAATAGCCGGGAAAACCTGTATTTTCATAATACTTCCATACTGCATCGATGACATAAAATAATGTTGCCTACCCTGCTTTGCAGGAACACACAGCTTCTGAAATCATTTTCTTTGAAACGTGACAACGTCTACTATTATTTTCACGACGTGGGGCGCTTCTGACTTTCTCTGTGATCTGAAGACTTTGGCAGATACTTGAACATTTCCATCATCTCTTTTCCGCCAAAGCCTAACTTCATGTATACTTTTCTTTTGAAAAATTTTTCCTCTCCTCTTCTTTCTTAATGTAACCTCATATGGAAGGTAATTAGGAGAAAAATCTTCTGGCAAATCTGCAAGAGTCACAGCATCCGTTATGACTCCGCTACGCATGATTCATCTGCGGGCACGTATACATGTACACACAGTGCTGTGTATCCCCACTGAGTACACGTTGAGAAATGTTGTCTCAGAAATCTGAGACAACTCTGGTACATACGTACGTACGTACATCATAAAACACGCAGCAAATGCTTTGGGATCGGAGCGCGCAATGCGCCATTATGCATATTGCGTGCCCAGATGCTGCACGTGTGCAAAGTTGTCTAAGGGGCATGGCTAACTCGCAAATGGTGATACATGTAGGTCAATAGCTGTTGTACATGTAGCTACTGTGGAAATTTGGAAAACAAAGTTGACGCTCATGATCAAAATCAACACGCGCGCTGACCAGAGACCGAACATATATTTTTTTGGCCTTATACCAGTACTGTGGTTTATTGTAATAACTTAAAGTGCAGTTATGGTATGATCCTAGGCCACATGTACACGTGTACATGTAGTTAATGGGATAACTGGACAAGAGTGTTGCCAAAGATGTTAGATGTACATTGTACATGTACATGTAGGTCACATTATTTGGGCTGGTCCTTTATAACACCCCCCAAAAAAAACCAAAAAATTATTTTGATGTCTGTTTTCATACATAATGATTTCATTTTGAAAATTACTTCAGTTCTGCATGTGTGCTATTATTGTGGGGGTTTAAATGGCAGGTGATTAAATTTATAGACAAAAAAATAAATTATGAGCAAAAAAGCCACATTTTGAGTCAGTATCTTTCAGTTGGTGAAATGAAAATTCACAATTGAAAAGAAATGTGTTCTACATGTATACAATGCAAAATAGTTGCCTGTGTGTACTTTACAAGTACATACATTTGTACGTGTACATGTACGGGATACATGTTAACGTCTTTCCTCAGATTGTGCCTGCATGTGTAATATTTTATTACTCTTCTAAAGTACATGTATATGCAGTTTCTTATGTACCTCTCCAATTGACCAGGAAAGTAATTTTTTCTACCAGCATTTTTGCTGGTAGAATATGTTAAAACCCCTGTTTAAAAATTCATATTTAAAATTGGCAAATCAAACTTTCACAGTGCCCTAAAGAGAGTAGGTAAAATGGTAATAAAGGTTCTGATATATTAAGGGGTATTAGTTGAAACAAATACATGTAATTGCCAGGGGTGGACAGGCATTTTTTTGGTCTTTCTGGGAGTGTACATTTTATCCTTAAGTGAAACCTGGGTACAATGTACATGTATTTTTTTCTCCAAATTTCTAAATATAATTATAACAAAATTTGAGCTTTAAATTAATTGAATCTTAGTTTTTTGTGTATTTAATTAAACCAAAATCCCCAGTCTACTTCACTCACAAATAGCCACTACTTATCCAGCCAACAGGCTCAATTCACTAAAGGTTTAATCAACCGTCAGGCGCCCTCTCGGGGCCTACCCATCATGCTGTACTGTGACTCCGCCATCTTAAATCCTCATTTTTTCTTGCGACTGTTGCGTACACATGTGTTTTTGATACTCTCGTTCTTTGAACGTACATGTATCTGTATGATTTTCGCTGTTTCAAAGGTGTTATAGTTCTAATCAACCTTTCATTTCTTGCAGAGATTTATTCTTGTTAGTTGGAAGTTTCTAAATCTTCGTTTGGAGTATTTTTAAAAAGCTTTTCAGACCTTCGTCAACGGCGCCAGGTAGGCCCTGTGGACTGGTTTTATTCCACCATGGTTGTGTAGAGTGGGTTGGGGGGTTTCCTGTTATCAACTTGGATGAGAAATGTGCAGTATGATGGTGATGCTGTAAGAGATTTTAATAAGACAAACTATGTATTCTAGAAAAGAATATGATAAATGAAAGGGATTTCAGTACTGATTTAATGAACAATTGTGTGTGGTTATACTTGACTTTCAATGATGGTCATTTATATTGACTTATTTGAACGAATGTTTTATGCAAATGGTACAATGGTAAAAAATAAAAAATAATTTAAATAAAACAAATATGATTTTGTTTTATTAAAGAAACAAAATCCTGATTTTTATCAACCCTGGTATGCAACACCCTGGTACACCGAGCCTACAACACCTGCGACTAGGCCAGCCTAGGTCAAGAACTCCACCACATCAAGACATCACTCAAGTTCAACGGATACAACAGAGTCAACAACAACAAGCCCACCACCCCACCTGAACAGCGCCCTCAATTCAAGTCTACAGTCACACTACCATACATTGGTCACCTCTTCCCACAAGCTACAACGCATCTTCAGCCAAGCTCAAATCAAGGTCTACCACACAGCACCAGACAAGATCCAAGCTCAACTACAGACACACAAGGACAAACAAGACCCAAACACCAAGGCAGGCGTCTATCGCATTCCCTGTGAATGCGGTAAGGTATACATCTGAGAAACCGGCAGAGACCTCAACACAAGACTCAAGGAACACCAAGCACATGGCAGGAAAGGAGAAATAGACAAGTCAGCAATCATTAAACACTCACACGAACAAGACCACCTCATCAACTGGAACCAGGCCAAGATCATCGCCCCAGTCACATTCTGGCACCCAAGATGCATCAGAGAGGCCATTGAAATCCGCAAACACAACACAGTTTCTCAAGACATTGGATTCCACATCAACGACATCTGGTCCCAACTCATCAAGCACTGCACATCCTACACCCACGCCACCCAACAAGCTACTGCCACACCCAAATGCACACAACAGCATCCAGCCATCACACCTGACTAGACACCCAGAAGGCATATAAGCTGCAGCAACTCCGCATCACATCACTCACACTCCTAAAGACGGACAGAGCACACTGTCCGAAACGTCGAGTTACACACTCACCCCGGTTCTTTTCAAAACCACACATCTTCCTAGAAGAGATCTATTTCACATGGTGTTACCCGCAATGCCAGTCTTTTTTCGTATCGCAACCACCATGCAAAGCTTCAAATCATATTTATTTTTCATTTCTTTAAAAAAGAAGAAGTATTTTTCTTATGCTGAGTTATCTGTGTTTTCTTTACTGTTATTATAGACAGTACCCTTTTCCTCGGCTGTTTAACTCGCCTCAAGACAGGTACAGTTTTCTTAATTTCCATTGGAGATAAGTTCGGTTCTATCTCCTTCGCGGGGTATAGCGGCCGTCAGTCGTTCCCTACACCGGCCGTCTCAGCTAACCTAGGGTGCTAGCGAGCTAGAGCAGGGCGTGTTGTGTGTTATAACTTCTCGGAGTTCGATCAGCTAGTCCCTCCACTCGTGGGGCCCCTGTCCAGGAGTCAACCTCTCGGCCGTTCAGGTTGACTATCGAAACGTATCGTGGGGGATAGCGGCTGTTGGCCGTTACCTTCTCCTGGTCATTTCCTCTTGTTCGCAGTGAGCTTGAGATCTAGTGAGGCGTATCGTGGGTTATAGCGGCCATCGGTCGTTCCCTACCCCCGGCTGTCTCAGCTAGCCTGGTGAGCTAGCAAGCTAGTCGCTCCACTCGTGGGGCCCCTGTCCGGAAGTTGGCCACCTGGCCGTTCAGGGGACTAGCGAAACATATCGCGGGGAAAAGCGGCAGTAGGCCGTTCCCTTCTCCCGGTCATTTCATTCTTGCTCGCGGTGAGCTTGAGGAATAGCGAGACGTCTCGCGGGGTATATCGGCCGTCGGTCGTTCACTTCCTCCGGCCATCTCAACTAACTTGAGAGCTAGTAAGCTAGTCGCTCCACTTGTGGGGCCCCTGTCTAAGAGTTGGCTGTTCAGGAGACTAGCGAAACATATCACGGGGAAAAGCGGCAGTAGGCCGTTCCCTTCTCCCGATCATTTCCTCTTGCTCACGATGAGCTTGAGGAATAGCGAGACGTATCGCAGGGTATATCGGCCGTCGGTCATTCACTTCCCCCGGCCATCTCAACTAGCTTGAGAGCTAGTAAGCTAGTCGCTCCACTTGTGGGGGCCCCTGTCTAAGAGTTGGCCGTTTAGGGGACTAGCGAGACGTATCGTGGGGTATATCGGCCGTCGGTGAAGAGTCTGTAGCGGCCTCCCCGTGGTCCACGGTCAGCTTGCTGTCGGACGTACAGCACGGTATGGAAAACCGAATCGGCTCCGGGGATAAACCTCCCTGTGTGCCCGCGGTCCCCTTGGCAGTTGGTCGCAAGGGTCCTGCAGCCCAGAAGGCCCAGAAGGAGGACGCGAGTTGCTCAAAATCGTCGTTGGTCTGGACCTCCGACTTCACCCAGTCAGCCGGCATTGGTCTCCCTCGGGTCTCCCTAATTGTCCACGCCGCGGCACCTTGGCCTTGTAGCTCGGGCTACGTCCGAGGGTGAGTGTGCACGAGAAGAAGAAGGAAGGTGTGTCCCCCACTGAATTTATGAAGGCTTTTCAATCGATCAGCTTTTCATTGTCTGCCCTCTCTCAACAACAGTTGCGGTTGGCAGCGGCTCCCGCGGTGGGACCCCCACCGTCCACCTTTCCTGACCCAGACCCCGACCTGGCTCTTCCGGGACCAAGCGGGATTGTGCCGATCGTCGCTGGGCCTCCGGTTCCTCCGGACGGTACGGACGCCGGCTCCGTTGTACCTCCTACTCCAGGCCGCGGTCGCCCCCCTCCGGGGTCACCAATGGTGGACTATCCTCATTTGAAACCCAGCTGAGATTGGTCAAACGGATATGGTCCACGTATTGAAGTTACCAGAGGATAGCGAACCAGATGAGGCAGCTGGCCGCTGTTCATTCAAACGGTAGACTGGCATGGAGGAATCCCAACATCCAGCCTTCCCAACAATGCCATTTACCCCTCTGTGCGTGGATCGCATCCACTGCGTGGCCTCCTTCAAGAAATGGATCCTATACCCATCGAGGGCAGCGGCCTACTTCCAGTTTCCGGTTAAGGACTGTGCAGAGTTCTTGACAGTCCCCCTTATCCCCGCCACGGCGCAGGATAAATTGGCTAGTGATAGTGGCAAGGCGGCAACTGAGGCTATCTTTGCGGACAAAGGGAAAGCCAAGTTCAAAGATAGCATGAGGAAAATTGACGATACGGCCAGGTTCGGCTCTCGGACGAGTGCCTTCCTCTTGTTGTTGTCCGAATACATCATCAGGGCGTGTGAAGAGGGTTCTTCCATCCCGGCTGACATGCTAGCAATAGCTTTCAAATGTCTGGATGAAGCATTTCGGTTCTCCTTAGACCAGTTTACAAGGATTTCCCTCTTCTCCGCTAGGTTCCCACAGAACTAATGTTCTGGATGCCCTTTATATGGCGAAGAAGCAGCTGGAAGAGCTTTCCCTTCTTGGGAACGATCTGTTCGGCGGCAAGTTCCAGGAGATCCTGGGGACTGAAGCCAGACATATCGACACTGAGACAAACTGCGCTAGAGGAAACCAACAGCTTCCGCCAAGACAAAGCCTGCAGGGAAAAATGCGTTGAGGTACACCCTCTTTCCGTTCCGCTCTTCGGAAACCCTTCAAGCCCTTTCGTCAACGGACAGCAAGGGCTTCATCCGGGGCAACGGCGACGGCTCCACATCCTTATCCCCAACCTCACTGCCAGACCTTCCAGACCAGTGGTCGCGGCGGCGGGTCTCCACCTCCGTGGTACTCTGGAGGGTGGCGCCAGTGACACTTCCCCCTTAGTGTCAGCCCCCACCATGGGACCCATCGGTGGCCTCCTCAAAGATCTCGTAGGGTCCTGGGAAGAGATCACCTCCGACGCATTGGTGCTTTCTACCTTCAACCACGGTTACCAGTTAGAGTTCACAAGCACCCCTCCGTCGGATACCCACGTTCGCGAAATGCCGGTTTTGGTCAATCTGGACAAACGTCTGGCTCTGGAAAAGGAGCTCTCCCTAGTCGGGAAGAGAGCTGTCCAACCCGTTTCTCTGGCAGATCAGTTCTTTCTTCTTTCTAACTCCAAAAAAGGGACGGGTGAGTGGCGGCCGATTCTCAATCTGAAACCACTCAACCAGTTTATCAAACCCAGGCATTTCCGAATGGAAACTCTCAGGGTTACTCTGGATTCTCTGCCAACGCCAGCGTGGGCCGCTCACGGACACGTCCGTATCTATCCAACGCACTCCCGTTACCTGCGCTTCCGGTACCAGGGGCGTACTTTCGAGTTTACGGAATGGTGAAACATGAATTTTGGCTCCATTGAAAACCATGCTAGGAAGCCTTTGGGTTGTGAAAATGCCCCAAATGTTAAAAATTAATCATAACAAGTTTCTGAAACATACATGTGTATGTAGAACATGCAGTTTTTAAATTTCATATTTTGACCCCTTTAAAATTTGCTTGCTCAATTTAACATTTATGACAACACCCACTAGTATTGACATTATTGTATGTCAAAAGGCACACTAAACGAAAATATTGTTGGCTTCACACATGTGATCAGTACTATAATCACAACATGCATAAAAACTGATCATGCATGGGTATGTGTGTACATGTATGTTTATAGTGTGAAAAATGTATGCGTACATGTACATGTACATGTACAATGTACATGTACAATGTACATAGTCTACTTTGCATAGTAGATGGGTATGACAAGTCGAATTGGTCAGTACTCTTGCTCAAATCCAACTGCATAATTGGCAAGTGTTGAAAGCATTGCTGATCTCATTGTTTATGCATGTCTGTACATGCATGTACAAGGCCACCAGGCCATGACAGGGTAACATGGGGATGCCTTCTCCCTCTTTCTAAAGCCCGAGGACCAACATGTGCCCTATGGATGCTGAAGGGTCGAGCTTAAAGGAGGAACAACATAGCCTTTAGGAGATTCTAATAGGGTTACCTACAGTGGAGGAAATAGCTTCCTTCCCATACAAGCTTAATTACCTTTTCCCCCTGAGACTTTGCCCCCTTCCTAAAACCTGAGTACCAACATTTGCTGCCAAGGGATGCTGAAGGGTTCGAGCTTGCAAGGAGGAACAACATCGGCCTTCAGGAGATCCTAAGAGGATTGTACTTGTACATGTATATAGAGGAAATACATGTACATGTACATGTACCTTCCTTCCCTTGTAAGCCTTTCCTTCTCTTAAAACTCCCTTTCTAAAACCTGAGGACCAACATTTGTTGCCTGGGGTGCTCAAGGGTCGAGTTTGCAAGGTTGGGAAGGGAGGAATGATACCTACCGTTTTAGGAGATCTCCTAATCTTAAGTAATTCTCTCCCTTCCCCCAGGTAGCCTATCCTAAATCCTGAAGACTGACATCTACATGTACATGTACCTTGTGTACTAGGGAAGGTCATGCTTCAGAGAAGGAAGGATTGCTATCTGCCTTCAGGAGATCTCACAAATGCCTCTGTCGCATCATTAAGAAATGTTTTAACAAATGTAAATAAGAAATTACTCTTGTGCAGGTTTTGAGTTAGCATAAACGTAATGTTTTTAATTTTTGACTCGTCCTTGAGAAACAGAACTTCAGATTTGTATGGCTAGTGAGCCCACTAGTGACTTATGTATACATGTAACTATCATATAGATCATTTACTGCTTTCTTCATGGGCAGTAGAAGTGTGAAGTTTAATTTAATTTTAAATTTTTTATTTTTGGGGAGATCAAGTTGACACTTGCATCTGAGACACCCCACCCCCCCCCCCTTTTTCTAAAGCCTGATGACTGACATTGCCTCACAGGTGCTGAAGGGTTCAGCTTGTAAGAAGGATCAACATCACCTTCAGGAGATCTCTTGAGGGAGCCTAGACGAAAGGAAACCCCCTTTAAAGATTCCTACTTGATAACTTAATATTTCTCCCCTTAAAAATCTGAATAAAGTTCATCTCAATTTAAAGCCTGTTTGTCCATGCCTTTTTATTACTGTTGTGTCCATGTGCATTTATCAGGCCTTATATTTGTGTTGTCATCAGTGTTTTGTCAGTTTGTCCGTCCCCCAGAATATCAGATTAAAAGGTTCTGTGCCAGATTCAGACCATGAAAGATTGTGCCTGGTCATTGCCATTTTGTTTTATTTGTCTGCCAGGCCTTGTTTGTGTCATTGTCATTGTCAGGTTGTTTGTGTCATTGTCATTGTTTATCCCCAAAATAAACTAGAGATCTGTGTTGCAGTGACAAACAGTCTCCAAATGAATTAGCACACGTGGACCATCTGGACTGCTGCTCATCTGTAGTGATTGTGTTGAGACAGTCACTATAAAAGCAGAGTTTTGCCACAGGTGGCAGAAGTGGGATAAGTATTTTTTGTTGGTTTCCTTTTTAACAAACAACTCAAGGACTGAACCCAAGGAACCTAGCACTGTTATAATGGATAATCAGGACGTCAAGCTAATGGTGGAGGCATTTCTGCGAATTGATGCAAGCTGAGGGGAGTCCATGCTCTAAGAATGGAGAAGGAACTCATTGCAATTCTATTACCGATGAGATGACTAGAATACCCCAGCCATTATGGTAGAAGCAACATCAACATAAAAGGAAGATACACACACAACAGTAAGAGACAAATCAGATTCAAATATCCAATAGATATCCAAGCAGAATCCTGGTGTTGATGAACTACAAGACCAGCGCCAAGCTTCAGGACTGCCAAATGTGGGGAATATGTTTGTTTTCCTTGGGTAAATGGTGCAAGTCTACCATGGTTGATACTCTAATCCCATGAACACGACTGCCTCCTTGTGATTGTACACATGGACAAATTAAAACATAATGCCATTTACGTGATTTTTACACCGTCTGCTGGCTTGCATGCATGCTTACGGTAAAGGGCAAAAGATGTTAATACTGGTAACAGCCAACAAGGTATTAGGCCTATTCATTATTTTAGCAGTGCATGGGAGAAATAAATGCATACACACATGCATGCACAAGAGAGTATGTGTTCTGTTTTCAAAGACTACCCACTGGTTCAGGTTGCTGTCGATCAAATTACTGTGCTGTACTTTACGTACATGTCTAGTAATGTATTCCCGGGCATGGATGACACAGAAATGTGAACATATTGAATAAAACTGTTGAATCTCTTTGTTTCAATGCTTGAAGGATGGTATGAACATTTAACCAGGGTCCACTAGTCATTATAACTCCTATTTAATTTACATGGCAAAAGAGGAAGAAAAACAACCCTTCTGTGTATGTACACTTTACATTGTGCAAACTGTATAGTTTATGTACATTTATATCTTTGCACCCACATGACTCACATGTACATGTACATGTACATTGTACCAGCATAAATGTACATGTACATGCTGTGAAATATGTGCTTGTGTGGTGTTCCTACATGTACATGTACGTACATGCTATGGGCTGTTTGCAAATCTTCACAACAACCCTCAAGGGCCACAATGCACTTAACCCCTTGAGTACGGTATTTTACGGGGTGCCGCGGCGGCTCTGGCAGCCAAGCGAACCGCTATAATGTGTTTGTGCAGTCAAGCGTAACCTATACACAATAATCCAACAATAATTTGAAACTGCACATACAGCGGCCAATGGCGTCATCCGGCCTGGTGGCACTGTTTAATCCAACAATGGATTGAAACTGCACAAACAGCGGCCAATTGCATCATCCGGCCTGGTGGCACTGTTCTTTTTGCGCCAAATTCCGTCATCCGTACGCAAGGGGTTAAACCTATAGTTTTATATCAAGTTGCTGTAAGGTTGATTAATGTGACTATATTGCCCACCCATGCACAGTAAACTACACATATTGCATTTGATACTGAAAAATCTCCGTATGTATACTGGAATTCGCCTACGCCATTTTTACAGTGGTGCCGCGCTTGCGTGCAGGCTGCCCGCGTTCTTTAATTTCAGTCCTGTGCGTAATTTATTACCCGGGTAAGTTCAGAGTAGTGTGAAACCCATTCTAGTCTGTACAATCATTATGGGATTTCACATGGCCATAAGTTTTGATGGCGAATTCTGGGCCTATGACGAAACCCAGGCTATAGCAACTTTTACTAGGCTGTGTGGGTGTGTTTGAATAGGGAACTTGTGCAGTTTGAGAATTTTTTACTGCAACACAGCCGCGTAAACAAAAAATGTTTACAAACGGACTGAAAAATTTAGTCCCATGGCACACCGCATGGTTAAAAGTATAGCTTTGGTAAATTGGTAATGATCAAAAAAATGAAATGATTGGTTTCAATCATAGAGCTACATGTATATTAAATTACTAGAGTGCTAACTTCCCCATCGTAGGCACGGAGATACTTTAAATCCTTCCTGCGCGCAGACATTTTGTATTCGTGTGCATGTTTGTAGAAAAGTGTACTCTAAATGCAATGCAGAAAGTACGCAAACAACTTAAGCACGTCATGACGGTTATAAAACGTCACAGCGAAAATCATCTGCAGTGCGGTACTCGTATGCGTTTGCATTGCTTGCGCACAGCAAAATGAAACGCTCATTTACTGATTGTGCATTTCGGGTTTCGGCGTATCGCCTTTGATAACGCAACTTTATAGAATACAAACGCAGATGTGCAAAAAGCCGTACAAAATTTCAAGTTTTCCATGGATTTGTACACAAACAAGGATGTGCCCAGCAGGCATCACTTTGTACATATACATGTATAGCTCTGTGGTTTCAATCAGAAAGCTTTCTTCTTATAACAATGGTACCAGCAATAATCCCCCTGGGAAATCTTCTGAAAAGCTGTCATCTTATGAAGGCCTCCAGAAATGCTGTGGCATTACAATGTACATAATATGTATTTTGATTTAAACAATAAAAAAAAAAAGAACATTCATGTACATGTACATTTTGCATCATATTGCACAAAATTGCTGTTAAAACAAGTTTTTCACTATTTTCTTGTGACTTGGATAATACGGTTTTCCGGTGTTCGTCTCCGGAAAACTCCTTTGGCACTGGGGGGGAAGAGCAGACATTCCAACAGCACAGGAAGCATTCAGACGCGATTCCGGATTGGTCGTCCCATGCGGTCGTTGCACTATCCACCAATCCAAGACCGTGATATGGTCGAGCAGTGTAGCATTCGCGCGCTTTCTGCTACTTTTCCGCTTTCTTCGCTGAGCGTACACATAACCCAAAAAACCCCTCCCACCCTCCGCAACAAAACCACTCATGGTCAGTTTATCACATGGTTGCAGCGCCCACAGGGGTGAGGACCCCTAATCGTGTTCAGATTAAGGCTGTGAGAGGTCTGATGCTGGAGCAAGAGCCACTGGAGTGGCTAAGAAAATACAGATAATTGGTCAGGCATAAACGGTTGGGCTTTGGGGTACGGGGCAGCATTCGCTAATCCTAGTACATGCAGGTACTTGTATATGCGCACCTCCAGGTGGAGGGCTGTGGTTTTGGCCAGCCACGTTGCCTTGTGGACTGCGGAATTCCCCTGGTTGATATTATGGTCTTGCCTTTGTATTACTAGGCACCACTTTGGTCATCGTACCGGGTCTTCACCATGGGGCGTCTACCTACATGTACCATGCCTACCCCAACACGTCTCATACTCCACCAAGCTGGAGTAGGTTCTGCCATCTCCGTTATGCCTCCAGCTCACGTAACTTGTGAGTGTCATTGGTTCGCACAAGGACCCTCAGCATAGCACAGACCTCCCACGTTCCTTGACACACTTCAGGCACCCTCTCCAGGTAGTTGTGGCACCAGCCCCGGTTGTCTCCTCTGCAATTCCCCTAACCTCGGGCACTTCTTCCCCAGGCCTCCACCCGTACCTTGGGGGGGAGGGGGTAGGAGGGGAGTGGCATGAAGTTGGGGGGCGGGGGCTCATTTATGGGTCCCAGTTGTCCCCTCTCGCCATTTCCCTAACCTCGGGCACCTCTTCCCCAGGCCTCCTCCTGTACCTTAGGGGGTAGGAGGGGAGTGGCATAAAGTTGGGGGCGGGGACTCATTCACGGTTGATTTGGGGGGTTATCACATCACACAGGCTAATTTCTAGGGACCTTATGATCGCCATAATTTGTATGTTCTAATATTTGGATCACACTATACATGTAGTAACATGTACCTTGATTATAATCTGTGATCCCAAAATTGCTAACCGGCAATGTTAACTTGTGCTGGTTTTATGAAACTTTGGGTTGTCGCTACAACCAGTTTATAACAGCTGTTTAGTACAGCAGACAAACAATTGTGACTAATTATTCAGGGTTCCTTGTCACAAGCTTACACCTTTAGTGCTTGACTTGGTGTTTATAATGCTCTGTCATTGTCATTCATTTTCTGACTACCTTAAAATTGTGGGGCCCCAATCACGTTTCAAGCAAAGTTATAGATAAATCGAACACTGGATATATGTCATGTAATCAATATACATTTGTATACTTAATGTAGACGATACATGGAATTGTAAAGGAAAGCAAAGGAAAGCCAAAAGGGCAATAAACGCTCGGCGAGGCAAAGCCGGAGCATAACAAATATTGAATTGTCTGTGTCCTCTCTTCTCCATCTTGGGCCAAGGGATTGGTCTAAAATGTACACAGGTTTTTTTTTTATTTCATGTGTGTTGAATCACACAAAGTATGAATACTGGGCACCAGCAACTTGTGTTGTCAGCTCTGCCGGTACTTATATCATACCTTCAAGTGCAAAGCTTAAAGACCCTGAGAGACAATTTTAACTTATATTTATTTGTGTTTCTTGGTTAACTATATTCCTCTTGGGTTTCCAATTGTGTTACTAAATGACGAACAGCAGTTGTTGTGGCCAAACAGTGTGACTGAAATGGATCAACCAGATATGCATTGAAAGCTGATCCCTAATGAGGATTTGTGGATTGCATTTCAAACCTCTGCTCATTGCCATACATGTACATGTACTCTATCAGGCATGCAACTTCTCTGTAGGTCCACACTTTACCTATGTTTTAAATAGATGCCACAAAATAGAAAATTAATAAATAAATAAAAAGCAGTGCTGATACTGTACTAGTGTAAGCAAACAGTGGTAAATGCATGCATTTTTTTCTGTGTAATTAGTAGTTCATGGAAAATAGCATATTGTCAAATTAAATTAAATTGTTAAGGTTGGACCAATGAAAATGCAACGGGCAATTTGCACTTGGCTCAATGTACACACATACATGCTCTTGTATTGTACTACATGTACGTTCAAAGACAAGAGGAGAAATAACACACAAAAGAATCTTTCTTGTCCTCGAGAGACGGTCTTTTGTTAAAATCGGTCCTCGAACGTAAGGATACGTGCTTAGTCTATGGGGTTGGGTTATATTAAAGGAAGAATAGGAAACACAAAGCATTGTCCTCGCGAGTATAGCAAAAAACGACTGCGTGTACGTGCACTGTATATATCTCCGAGGACAAGAGAAGAAAAGAAACACAAAGAAACCTTTCAGTCCTCGAACGTAGAGTCTTTTGTTGAAATTGGTCCTCGAACGTAAGGATACGTGCTTAGTCTATGGGGGTTGGTTATATTAAAGGAACAATAGGAAACACAAAGCATTGTCCTCGGACGTATTGGGGAAGTACGACTGCGTGTACACGCAAGTGTGTAAACACCTTTAATCGTGGACCAACTTTTTCGGAAGGCGTCCCATATATTTTGTACACGATTTTCAATCGTGGACCTTGACTCAAACGTGGACCCTATTGTCCTCTTTGTTAAAGGTCCACGGTTTAAATAGCTATACAAACTCATGCACACCCAGCCGTACTTTCATATACTTGTGAGGACAATGCTTTGTGTTTCCTATTCTTCCTTTAATATAACCCAACCCCATAGACTACATGTACATGTATAAGCACGTATCTTTACATTCGAGGACCGATTTCAACAAAAGACCGTCTCTCGAGGACAAGAATGATTCTTTTGTATTTTCTTTCTCCCCTTGTCCTCGAACATAGTACAGTACAAGAACACACATCCTCACATACACTTATCCGCGTTTTTGCATCCCTGTGGGGACATGGCATTGTTCTCCCCTTTGTCCCTGTACTTAAGCAAACCCCCATAGACTTTGTATACAAAATTCCTTGTGGAGACAACCTCACCCATAGAATTGCCTAGTGGAGACCTATTCAGTCCCTTTGTCTCTATTGTTTTCATGTCTCCACAGGGTACGGTATATCTCTCCACATGTACTCATACGGGGTACCTCTATTGTGGACTTTACTTTTCTTCTTTTCTTCTCCTTTGTCCCCATTGAAATCTCAAAAGCCATAGCGTTAACACTGTGGGGTAGGTCGATTTCTGAAGACCCAATTGCGGGGTAGCATTGTCCCCATTGTTACCCTTTCTTCTATGTACCCCGCAAGAAGACTAATGTAAGAACACACAGTCATACATGTACTTTCCCAATACTTCCAAGGACAATGCTTTGTGTTTCCTATTGTTCCTTTAATATTACCCAACCCCATAGACTAGAGCCCTGTCCACACTGGACGTTTTTTGGTAAAACTTACCGAGACGATGGGTACTTTTCCCATTTTAAGTCCAGTGCGGACAGCCTAGGACGTTTTCCTCTCAGTTACTTTTCCTGAGTCCAGCGGTTACTTCTACCGGGCAACTGCTGCCCAGGAAAACTGACCAGGTAACTTTTCCCGAGACGATAAGTCCAGTGCGGACAGTGCGAGTCGGTAAAAGCGGCTCAGGAAAGCGTACATGTACATGTACATCCGGCCCGAGCGCGAGGTCATGCTACACTGGGACACCACGCATGTGCTTTGCATTGTTTCACCGCGGTGCGGTGCGGTGCACGTGGCAAGTTTCCAAATTCCAGTGCGTTGTTCCTATTTTGGTCGCAATCATGGGATATTTTATTATTGATACAGTCGGAAGTTTGATTGGTGCTAAAGATGTAGTCCTACGTGTACACATCAGCCGGAAAAATGAAAAGGCACGCGTAATTTAGGTCAATCGCGTCAATGTAGAAAGGTCACGCAAAGCGCCCTCATGAGTCCTTATATTGACAGCTCGGTTACTTCTACCACGGTCTCGGTAAAATTTTCCCGTGTCGAAAGTCCATGTGCGGACAGTGGTCACATTTGACAATTTTTCATTTTACCATCGTCTCGGTAAAACCTTCCCCAAAAAAGGTACATTGCGGACACGGCTTTAGCATGTATTTTTACTTCCGAGGACCGATTTCAACAAAAGACTGACTTGCGAGGACTGAAGGGTTCTTTTGTATTTTCTTTCTCCTCTTGACCTCGGACGTATACACAGAACCTGTACACACAAACGTGTATCGACCTCCCACCATGGATGTCCTATTGTCCCTCTTTTGTTCGGAAGACCTCTATATTTCGTCCACGGTTTGAATACCCCAACACGCCCATGTACACAACTTTTTGTGAAGGCTTGCAGACACCCCAAAAATACATTTAAAAAAGTATTATTTGCGTTATAATAATAAAAGAAATAATTTGAAAATTCGAGCACAGACACTGTATATTTAAAATGGCAAGTTATTTTACCACTTTTAAAAACGAGGGCCAGTCAAAATTTTCACATCCATACTAACTACCGGTCCATATATTTGGGGGCGGGAACCAGTTGACCTGGGGGAGGTGAGTTGGTCTCACCAATGGTAGAATTGATCCAACTTTGGTCTATATACATGTAGGTCTGAAAATTAGGATAATTTCTCTGGAATCTGTTGAAAATTTATACTCATTTAGATCTGGGCCTAGGGTTGGTAATTCAAAATGTCAACCCTACCGCCTCTTTTAGCCTTGAATTGGGTGATTTCAATAAAAAAGCCAATACAAGACTTACATTGTGTATACAATGTACCTTGCTTTTGAAAACTGAAAATCCAATTATAGATGCCTTAGTTTAAATGTATCTTCACCAATATGCAATCCTGTCATCATGCTCGTCTCTTGAGACATTCTGCACTGATCTCCAGGCTTGGCTTGAAGTCAGTGAGCCCATGAGATCTGCTGTCCAGATAAACCATCATTATTTATCTGCAGTAGGCTGTTCTGGAAATTTTATATGGTCAGAGGCGAATTTGATAACTGACTGACCTGAGGGGGAGGAGGGGGGTGGATAATTAGGGTACGGTTTAACAGCCCAAGAGAATATGGTTATTATTGCCTGGAGGTTGGCGACACTTCAGTGCTTTATGTATTTCACTCTTTAATTATGAGCAAGGGTGTATTAAGTAGGCAGATATGGGAGGTAGTCTCTTTGAGAATTCATGCTGAACAAAGTTTAAACCAGGTTGGAATTGGTTGTGACATCTTACATTTTTATATGGGTTTACTTAACTGCAGTATGTTTTTACATATTTTTTCTCGTGTTTTGTATGTAGTATTGTGTGTATTTAAGCATGGAGGAATAAAACACATGATTTAAGGTACATGTACAGCCTTTTTTGCAAATTTTTGATCCTTCAATTTTAAAAATCATTCCTGTAAAACAAAAAAAATACCTCCACCAGCCCCTTCATTCAAAAAAAAATAAATTAAAAAAATTAAAGCAAATAAATAATAAAATCATAATACATGTACATGTACATGTACATGTACATGTACATGTACATGTACATGTACATGTACATGTACATGTACATGTACATGTACATGTACATGTACATGTACAGTTGACAATCCAGCAGTGTCCATGTTTATATGCATGTACATGTACTTGTATGCACATACAAAAAAAATTCACTTTGGGTTACAAATTTGCAATTATAATTATTATATTCAAATTACAGGATGTGCAAACTGACAGCCTGTTAAATTATTCACTTTGACCGGGAGGTAACATGCATTATTCATACACCTTTGAGGAGACTGTTTTTTTTGTACAGTTTTGTCGAGACCTAGCCATTTTTCATCTTGTGGACATGCTTATCATATATGCAAGAGCTATGTATAATTAATTTTCTACTGAAGTGAGGCATTTTGAGATGCTGCCCAGAGCTATGCAGAAGTTCTTATTATTTGGACATGTGGAAGCATGAATTTTAGTATTCTGTTCTTGTTGGGCGGAAGGGGAGTGTCATTTAATTTTGAGTTCAGTATTAGTCCAGTGGCTGTTTTCATTTTGCCGACATGTTTGAACATGCATGCTTGGTCGTAACCTTCCTGCAGGCATCAGTCATGAGGGTATGATGTAATTAGGTTTGGGGAGGGGACCATGTGGGGCCATGGGAAGGGAAGTGTGAAATCCAAGCGTGCATCAGTTTAGCGAAATGATATTTCCTGTGACTGTTTGTTTAATTTATAAAATGTTTAAAGGAAACATGATTTAGGATTTATATTGCATTATTCCTGCTTAAAACAATAAAGTATTATCTTGACAATGATATTTTGTGTCCAGAGACAATTATTTCCCAGATTAAATATGAGAACACATTTTTTGAAAATGTTTGTCCAAGCTACTCCGACCCACTGAGTGAGACCCTCATTAACATAAGTGTGTGACGTAGATCGAGGCACATTGCAGATTCTGCTGCATTGAGCGTACATGGACGTGTGTGTGCAGAACGGCGAAAATTCTTCGTCCAAAATCTAAGCAAAATATAGTGTTTTTTGGCCATGCCGACAAGGTGTGTGGCTGCTGGTGCAGCAAAACAACGAAGGATGGAGTAAGCCTTCATTTATTTCCAACTGATGCGAAATATCAGAGAATTTGGACGGCGAAAGTGAAGGTGACAAGAGCGAAGTGGTCCGGCCCCAGCAGCTTTTCAGCGTTATGTAGCAACCACTTTGAGCCGTCGTGTTTCGATACTGGTATTTTCAAATCATGGGATGACCATTAAAAATAAGCTCAAGTCCACTGCCATCTTAACAAAAGCAGTTCAACGGCCCATTCCCCGAGGAGCCTTCGCTAAAAAAGAAAAAATCAGGGTAAATTCGATGTTAGTTGTTGCAACTTACGAAATTGCACGTGTAGACCTAGTGTGTATACAATGTACATATATGCGTCATTTACGGGTCCAGACTATCGAGTCGATGCATGAATTTCGGTGCCTTGGTCTACGTCACGAACAGCGCCCTCATTTTGAGTCTCAACAAATTCCAAAAGGGGGGGGGGGTAAATTTTTAGGCGGCAAATAATCACACTAAAACTTCACTTAAACCAGTTTGGCTTTCAATTCACATTTAATACATATAAATGCATTTATTTATGAAATAAAATGTGATCCGGCCAGTTTGAGAAGCATGGTTCCTTTAAACCAATATTTTGCCATTTTGCCTTCGATAATGAACAATTTGGCAGGGCACCAAGGCCAAAGCAAAGGGCACCAAGGCCAATGGCATTTAAAAAAAAAGGGCATGGAGGCTAGCTATTAAGGGAAATTTAATTGATGTACATGTATGGTCATCAACAGCAAACAAGTTCTGTGCCGCGAGCTACATGTACATGTAGGTATGAACGGTGGATTGTGGACAGCAATGCAATGCCGACCGGCCACACTGCATGCACACATCGGCGCAGCAGGCCCGATTATGTGGAAAATCACGTTGTGCCACACAACTTCGTTACCAATACGAGCAAAGCGTTAAAATCTCAAAATAAATACACGGAACAGAAACAAAAGCGTCGGTACGATAACCCGGAGGTTGCAGGTTCGAATCCCACTCTTGCCAGTTTCTTTGTTCACTTTGATTACATATTGTAGAAGTAGTATTTGCCAGTATCTAGACTGCTGTCATTACACACCCATTCATCAGTCACTCATACAAAATACTAATTCTGTAGTATACTCAGTTCTTTATACCAAAGTAATGCCTAGGACGTTAGGGTTAAAGTGGAAATTGTTTGAAAATGAAAATAAAAACAGTGAAGGGTTTACATAAATCAGCTGTTTACTCCTGTACTGAAATAGGCTTGGACGATTTCGTGCAGGAGTGGGCTCTACTTGATTCCGACATTAGAATCAGAATCTTGATTCTATTTTGTTGAGATTCTATTTTTGTTTCCTTGGAGTAGATTCCAGGCACTGCACGACAATTTTGAAACTCGCCGACGCCAAACAGGATTTAAAGATTGCAGATTGCAGATATTTTGTTTTGTTTCAAAAAACAAAACAAAACGCTGACCCTGATTCTGTCGATTTTTACGGTCGGTCGGTCCGATGGCAACACAACAATTCTTTTGTTGGCCTTATATCAATCACGATGCCACGCGGACTAAAAGGATGCACCCCTGATGACACACATTTTGTGCATAATGTATGGAGTCGCTTCTGATGAGTGGAATCGTGATTCCAGTTTGGAGTCGGTTGGAGTTGCCCAAGGCTATACCAAATTACCCCCTATAATATGGTAAAATTACCTGTAGAAAGTGTATGGTACACATATGCATGTTGCAACATTGGCTTTTTAGAACCATTTACAAATTCATTTTGTATTGAATTGAGTAAATGTGTATTGTTATGCTGTACCCTAAAAATAAGCTTGTATTTTGTGTTGTCTGTAGTACATTGCATCATTGCACATTGCAATATTGCACTTTGCTTGTGCTGGGTAGACAAATACTCTACCAAAAGGAGTCATTTTTTTCTGAAACCAGTTGATAGTTTTTCTTCACTTTTTATAAACCGAGTTTTTGGTGAAAAAAAATGCAGTGTATAGAAAAAAGGATGAAATATTGTTGTGGATGGAGCCATAATGAAACATAATGTTTTTCATCTCTTTGGAAGATTTTTCTCTAAGAAATTACATGTATAATTTCTATGTGCATGTTTTACTCATATCAGAGAAATGCAAATCATCTCACTATGCAAGCACAAGAGGGCAGCAAACACATTACATGGCAATAGTCATCATAATGCTGTACATGTGTCAACATGGAGGTACATGTACATGTAGGAATCCATGTTGTCAATGTACATGTACAAAGACCAAGAGAAAACTGTTATAATTTACATTGTACATGTATGTACATTGTACGTCCACATGTGAAAAGCTGTGATTGTTACATGTACATGTATATATGTACATGTACATGCATATTGTGTGTAAGTATACTGTAATTTCATTGTATTGGAATGGCCACTCTTCAAGTTGGTAAAAATGACTGAAATCATTTGCTAATTGGTGTCTTGCTATCATCCTGTAAATTCAAATACCGAAAGGCTCTTCACATTGGACATGTCCTACATTGTATGCTTTGGGTTGGAACTTAGACTAGGTGCAGTGTACGATCATATGCATCTTGACAGAGCAATGCCAGAGTGCAACATTTGTTTTTAACTGAGGTGGGAACTACTCTGTACTCAAATTAAAGTCCGGCAGAAAAATTTTTCTTACAGAGAAAGTCACAAATTTGGTTATGTACACGTACATTGTACATGTATAGTAGCACGATGTAATAAAACAATTGTACTTTGGGACGCTTCACCTTCTGTCCCTCAGTTGTAAATTGTTTATCCACATTACAGCAGGCAACAATATAACCTTTTTGACATTTCTCAAAGCATCATGGGAACTGCATCAGCCCTAACTGGTATTAGAAGAGCAAGCACATTAGAACGGACGTGATTGGTCACATTGGTCATATGTTCCCTGTCATGCTTGCAAAAATCCTTTTCTGATTGGCTAATATTGTGACATTATTAGCTGTTCTACATGTAATTCCAGAAATGTGCATTCATCAGTATTAAACTGGTACCCTATGAGAGGGATTCCCCAATTATTTCCTTTATTTTTATTGCCATTTAAAATAGATTTTTCTGGTTATTATTTGTCTTATGTTCCATGCAAATATATGTGAAAAAGGTATCGCTCAACTCATGACAGATATTTAGCATAAAATCAATTAACCCTAACAGCCCAAGGATTTTTACTAGAATCCTTCCCTAACCACACAAACTCCAACACTGTGTAGTAAACCAATGGCACATTCTTTGTACTTAGACAAAATCAGGGCATCAAGTCCCATGCAAAGTGATGGTGCCAAGGCTCTACAGTACCCAATCACACAAAATTCAACACAAATGGGGTGTTTGATTTTGGCAGGTTAGGGAAGGTTAGGGTTAAGATTTGGACTGGTTCACAGTGTCATACAAGCTGAATGACACCTGACAACAAATATGTACACATAGGTCTTACAACTTGGGATAATGTACATGGGTCATTCCATGAAGTTGAGACACAATGTGTGACATATTGGTAAAATTTTTAAATTAGTGTGAAATAAATTTGTTACACCACATGTAATTCTATACAATTATTTCATCATAGGTTAGATTCATTGTGACATAATATTTAGTTTAGGGTCCTCTCTCTTGAGTTTCACATGAACTCCCATAGACTTACTATGGATAAATCAACGATGTAACAAGGGACACGGTGTCCCGGTTACATCTTAGTTTATGTTGCTCATAATTCATAAATAATCATGTTAATGCATCCAAATCTGTATGTGGTAGTTAGAAAATGTTATCCTTTTACATACCCATCAAATACAGTTGGCTAAAACATTTGATGTAATAATTGATTTGGCAAGCCTGCAAGGATGTAACATGGGACACCGCTCCATCAAGGGTGGCAAACTAACACATGACACCAATTTAGGGGGTCTTTTTTATGTTTTTAAAAAGAGGTACTCCAAGTCTTTGTTATCATGTTGCATGGACATTTCACATACTGCTTACAGATAAATTATGGAAGAAAGTTCCCAAAATTGCTAGGATGTAACGTGGGACACCACCGTTACATCCGAGACCATTTTGCCCTAATTTTGAAAAGGCAGTCCAATATATTGACTCTACAAATTAATTTTATTAAAACGGTAATCACACAAAAGAAAAGAAATTTAATTCAGACTTCATTTGATGAAAAGTAAGAAAGCTAGACATGCAAGCAGGATGTAACAAAATTTAACAGAGTGGGACACCATCCGTTACATGTACCTCTCTAACCACAGATTTGTTAGCCATATAACATAAAAGATGTAAGAGATACTGAAAATATGATTTGTTGTTAAGTTACATGCAGTTTTTGCTAACTGCTCATGTAAAAGAAAATAAAATAGTTAATTGTTTAAACCTCTGAACCCTATTTGTATTTTGTAAGTTTTTATGTCACAAAATTACCCCATAATTTAGCCCGGGACACCATCACACTTGGTGACAAAACATAAATATATCTCAAATAATGCCCTCATGTTTTGTATCATTCGAAAGCCTTCCTTTTACTCTTCAAGTTCATATCATAATCACCATTAAAGTCAGTTTAGTTTAAACAAGAAAAACAATTACATAATCAAATAATGCCAACATGTGTGTGTGTCTCAATTTCATGGAATAACCCACATACATGTACATGTACATGTACATGTACATGTATGTACGTGGCGCCCTCTTTTGACAAAGTTGCATGTCTTTCTTTCCTTGTACCTGATTGGCCGCTTCTTCCTTGTAGACAATTTTGTTGTTTTAAAAAGTGGTGATTATTAAAGAAAATCAACCTTTTATATCATGATGTATGTACATGTACCCAATTGAGTTGTAATGTTTGCCCAAGAATCATTTATGGTTATAAGGAATGTACATGTAATGGTATTCAGTCACACCTTGAAAATGTGCTGAACTTCTCGATAAGACTTTTGAGCATCAAAATGTTGACCTTCAAAAGTTGTGGCTAGCTAGATATTTTTGAACTTAGTCAACTTCTACACAATGTACATCTGCCTCCATTCAACTAATACATGTATCAAAACTTAACTTTGTGCAGATGAGTCTTAAAAAAGTAAATCTATGATGTGCCTACAAAAGCAGATTAACGTTATGGTGATTCAGTTACTGACAATACAATGTACATTGTAATATTACACAGACATTAAGCATTATAATTTTATCTGGAAATTCATCCAGAGAGCCAAAAGCTTATAAATTTCTTACTTTTCGTCTTGATTAAAAGCTTAGAAAAGTATTAACCCTAACCCTCCAGGGTATTTTGGCTAGAAACCCTGCCAGACGCATCAGATTGCATACTTTGTCACATTGACTTGTGTGCAGAGTGCAGCAAGGTCAAGCTGTCACCACAGATGCACTGTGCTGCGTCTGCGGGCAGGGTTAGGGTTAAGGAATGATTTTTAAGAACCAAATTTTCCGGAATTTGAAAACAGTGTCTCTTTTTAGATTACATTTATTTTCTATTTAATAACTAATTTTGAGTTTGAAATAAAACAATTTTGTTGAAAGTGTTGTTTTCCTAGTAATTCAGAAGTTATTCACTTTTGAATGAAACATCTAAAGTGACTGAATTGTACTATGGGGGGAGGGGGGTTAGGTGTCACATGTTCTCTCCCCAAATGTAGCTGAGACAGCAAGAACAGACGTGAGTGTGGACGTACATTGTAACATGGACACTGTGTCCACTGTTATGTCCACACATGCATGTTTTTTGTTCTTGCTGTTTCTGAGCCATTTAGACACTGGCAACCATAACAAAGAGTGTTTTCTTGTAGCATTGAGTGTCGTTTAGTTAGTACATATAGTAAGTTGCATAATTATTTATTTAATGACAAAAAATTCAGGCAGTCTGGACGTAACATTTAGTACTGACATGGTGTTACATGAAAATGCACATTTCCTTTTTTGTAACATTTTCAACATAATACAAATAATTATGCAAACTCACTCTGTATACTAATTGCAAAACACAAACTGCAACAAAAAAACATTTGTTATGATATTCAATATCCAAATGCAGCACAACAGCAGAAATATACATGGTCTATCATGGTGTCCATGTTACGTCTGCACCGATTCTTCAAATTCTTGCTATTTCTGCTATATTTGGACACTGACAACCGTAAAAGGGTGTTTCATTGTTGCATAGTGTGTCTTTTAATTATTGTACGTAATGAATTTCCCATATTTATTTATTAAAGTGTTGAAAAAACACAAATTTAAATGTTGGACACGGTGTCTACATGTACATGTATGTTTCGTCTATTTTACATCAAAATAACACTTTTTATCATATTTTTTTAAAAATATAACTTACATGATTGAAAACTTTCTCAAATAATCTCACACCCAAAGACGGATGTCACATGAAATAACTGAATTAAATGTAATGATGGTTTTAATGATATGGTCATATAACACATTGTGCCCCAACCTGGTGGAATGACCCACATGTATTTAACTGTAGACAGTCCAATTAAATATGCATTTAACTGTAAATCGTACGAGAACAAAATAGCGACTTCTACAGTCCAGAAATACACATAGCAGACATTAAGCTAAGAAGAGTGACAGCACCATTGACAATGCAGCATGAACATCTGTATCGCGTACATGATGTACCCTACCACGCAAACCCCTTCCACCTCGTAATTGGCCCTGTAGTGCATAACCAGTGGTCACGTAATTAAAAATGGTATTGACGAGGGTAATCAATTCTTGTTGACAATGCATTACCTGAATGGGACAGGTGGCTGCTTATTACACATAGTCTGGAGGAAATTAGTAATAGTCTGTTGGCCTCTGGCATACAATATTCTATTGAACGGTGCCATCTTCACAATGGGATTTGTGAGTGTTTGTAGATACACGGATGGGTTTAAGTGTATCTCCTTGATAATGTTTCATTCCACCAATTTTTTTTTTTCATTCAGATGGCTGCATTGAAGGTACATTTGTAGTATACAGCATTTGCAAACATCAAAAAACAAAACTACTGAATTATCACGAAATACCGTACTAGACTAAGACAATTTTGCAATCTCAAGCATTCTGTGAAATCATGGCACCCATGTGTGCTGTCGTTTTCAAGAAAAGTGGAAATTTATAGTCTAATTCGTAATTCCCCGACCTGATAATTCCTTGACTTTGTAAATTGCTCCGTTGTGTGTCAGGGAACCAGACTACTAGAACAGAATTTCTCTGTTTTCCCAGCATCTATGCATACAAAACTTTAAACAGGTCAGCTTTACACATACAGTATTTGCAAGTACGCTATAAAATACTAACCCCCAAATCCATATATTTCTGAAAATTTCAGCAAAAGCAAATGTTGTATACTACGTTTAAGCTCTCCGGCACGTTCATTTCAGGACATTCATTTGGGAATCATTTGACACGGGGAATGTGAAAGATATAATTTTGTGTTCAAAATAGACAGTCATTCAGTCGCAGTCATCTTTATACATGTAATTACTTAATAAACCAGTCACATTTTTTTGTACAGCATGTACATGTATGTATCTCAAAATGACATTATTGGATAAGGTTCAGGTTTTTGATGCATATCGGTGAAATTTGCATCTTGTACATGATCTTGTCCAATTTGTATGCGAGATCACATCTTGATTGTTCCAAACAATTTGTTCCTAGTATGAGATTGTTCATATAAGAATTTGAGAATGACAAGTTTGAGAATGGCCCAGTAAACTTGTCTTATTTTGGAGTTGTAAACTTCACTTGAAAGGCTTCCCGTCAATCTGTGCAGTGCATTCCTGCAAAGTTGTGATTTGAGAGAGTTGTCCGAGTGAATTTGCAAAACTTCTCCCCAAAACGAATTCTCAGTTCAGAGCTTTTCTGTCCCCAGGAAATCCAATTCTGTAACACTTGTGCTCTTTGCACCTTCTCAAGTTGAAAGAAACCCTTCCATCTTCCCATTCTCACTGAGTAATGTGTGCTGTAGATGGCCTTGTTATTGTGAAATGTGAACAGATGAGGAATGCATCGTTGGTCCAATAATTCTTCATACATGTAACTAAATCCACTGAAAATTTGTACAGAGGATGGTCAAAAGAAGGGCTGAGCTGAGTTTGAAAAAAACAAAAACAGTTTAACACCACCATAGTGTGTGCTGAAGATGTCCTTGTTATTGTGAAACACAAACTGGCAAGAAAACTTGCAGTACATCCGTCTAAGTAACAAAATCCAACAATTTTCAGAAGGTATTTAAAATACAGAGGTACAATATCATACTGGAACAACACACTTTTAAGAAGATTATTAGTGTATGCGTTTGACGTTCTTGTCAAGCAAAATACAGGGGCATGTACATGTAGAGTTGGTTGCACTTACACATTGTCTGAACGTACATGTACAATGTACATGTACCTGAAGAGTTGTACATGATGCATTTAACCCCTTGAGTACGGTATTTTACGGGAGACGTCGGGGTGCCACAGCGGCTCTGGCAGCCAAGCGAACCGCTACAATGTGTTTGTGCAGTCAAGCGTAACCTATACACAATAATCCAACAATGGATTGAAACTGCACAAACAGCGGCCACGTCATCCGGCCTGGTGGCACTGTTTTTTTTGGCGCTATAATGGCGTCATCCATACGCAAGGGGTTAATAAAGGGTTGTGAAGCCTATGTATAGCTTCAAGAATTGTCTTCATGTAAACATGTTGTTTGAAAACGTCAACACCCAGACAAACATCCCAATGTTTTCTTCTGAAACATTCGAGATTCAGGAAAACTTACTTTACAAATGGTTGAGGAAACAGTACATATTGATGATTGAACACAAGTGTTTTTGAAGAAAGCAAGAAACCTTCATCAAGGTGGGTCTTATTGACTGACTTTATGACGTATGAACACGCACATCTTTATGCTGATTTGAACCGCCATGGACATGTGTACACAATTAGGAAACTTACCACCTGTGTGTGCATGACGTTTCCAATTTGGGGCTGTTTGCAACATCCCTTGTGTGCTAAATGCCAGGAGTGAGATTACTCTGGATTTTTCCTGATTTCAGGATTTTTGGAGAGACGTCTTCCAGATTTTTGTCCTCTAACTGTTTTTATCATTCCAAAATGACGTCTGAAACTTAAAAGTCTTGAACCAGTTCGCGTCGGATGACGTGTATACCGTAATTTTCGGAATATAGGCCGCGCGGAGTATAAGCCGCAGCACGCACAAATCTGCAAATTAAGATTTAAAGTTGCCGTATTAGCCGCACCGGCGTATAAACCGCACCGCGGAGCTGACGACCGACCACAAAAGTCATCGTGCTGCATAGCGCTCGTATGTAAAATGGTTCCACTATCGAAATCAGATAGAACGAGATAGGTGGAAAGAAAAGGCGAGTTTGGGTTCAATATCGACGTCATCTTACCCGACTTCAATTTAAGTGTCTGGTTCCCGCTATGATATTCTTATTGAAAACGCAATTATCGAGAGTCGGCAAACAGACAAAGCAATCCCACTGGTGGTATACGAGTATCTGTGGACAGCGCCCTCATTCGACACGCACGGGGACCAATAAACTTTCATAAGTCCTCGAAATTACCAATTTTGACGGGCTGGATGAGCGTCCGGCCTGGCTGGGTGGGCCGCGCGGCAGTTCTTTTTTTTTTGACGGGGCGGGTGGAATAAAAAAGACAATGACAACTTTAACCACTAATCTGAGCTCAACAGTCACCAATTGACCAGTGAAATAATAAACAACATGGATTACACAACGATAAAACAGACAAAAACGAACAGACGCACCACACGATTTGTGAGGTGTGAACGGTACTTATGGTACATTTGCAAGTCTATTCGGTCCCTCTAGATTGGTTTCCTTTATTTCCAACAAGTGAGTAAAGCGAACGTAAACGGCATCTTATTTCCATCACTGCCTGAACTTTTAAGTTGTATAGTCATGGAGGATAAACACGGCCCGTGCCGGGCTGCCGCGCGACGGCATGAGTGGTTTTACCTTGCGATGCGTTGCCGCCATCTTCACCGGCCACGTTGCGTTCACGCCCCGCACGGGCCATTCGGGAAATCACGGTGCGCTATATCGCTGGCGGAAAAAGCGTCAACGTTGTCGATCTCCTTTTCCAAGTCGCCCAGTAAAAATGAGTTTGGTTCCGTGGGGCAGAAATGAGTTTTATCATGATTCATGTCATTCTTGCACTTAATAGCCGACTTGTCAAGTTCAATTTGTCTGGAACGTTTTAATTAATTAAGCGATGCAAGGCATAATTGTCGAATAAATCGCAAACAGAACACGCTTCGGTTTCCACGTGTCCGAGTCATCGCAGCACACATGCACACTGTGCACGATCGTTTGCACGAGGGGAGTTCGTTGTGTTAAGTTGAACAGGAAACGCTACTCCCTCTGGACCATCGCCAAACCGCACACATGGCTTAGCCGGCTGTGGGGGGTTCGGGTTACTGTAGTAAGAGCTACCTGGCTAAAGCTAGCCGCGGATTCGGCCGCGAAATCAGAGCTTGTTTTAGGCTGTGACTGGTTCCCGCCCCAGTGAGAAAGAAGAAAAATAATGCACGGACGGGAACCAGTCTGCTTGGGGAATCGAGGTTTTGTGAAGGTTTTTACATGGGGCGCACGTGCCGTGCGGGCTCTAGCGCGATCGCTCATCACGCGCACGGGCAATTACCAGCGCGATCGAGAAGCGCCGTTTTGTAGGATCCGGCAACGGTTTGGTACTAAAAATTTTTAGCAATTTGAGGGCTTGGTTCGGCAAGAAGGGCACAACGGCCAAAGTATTATTGGAGCACAGCACAACTGGCCGTGAATAGTGCATTTTTACAAGGGGCATCACGGCAACTAAGCCTTAGGGCATCGACGGCACTGGCCGCCGTGGCCGTCGTGAATTTCGAACCTTGTGTGACTGATTTTATTCTTCAACTGTTGCCGTATAAACCGCCCGGAGTAAAAGCCGCAGGGACATTTTTCAGCGTGAGAATCAACGTATAAGCCGCGGTCTATATTCCGAAAATTACGGTACACGCAAAGGTTTTGCGGTATTCAGAGCGGATGACTGATAAACAAGCACTCGAGCGAGGCCGGCAATATCAGTGTGCTACCCGCAGATTACGGCCTGATTCCACCTGAACCCGGCTGGCATTGAGGTTCGTGAAAAATAATCCCGTGCCTGGGTCCGGTGAATGTCAAAATAATCCCGGCGTGAACTGGTTAATTCTAATGACGCCATTTTTTTTCCAAAGTTTGAAACGTATCTTTAGGTAGAAAATGGTGTTTTCTTGTGCATTACTCAGCAACACCATACCAACTAAATGCCTCTGGATCTTTCATTTTCCTGAAATCTCAGCCCTGAAATGAAAAAGTACAAGTACTTGACTTTGTATTAAGGGGTCTTGACCCCTCTGTTTCAGCATCAAACCTGCACTGGTAAAAAATTATCCAAGACATTGATGTCCGATTCATTGTGTGGCCGCATCAACTCACTGTGCTGCAGCCATTTGCCAATATTTCCATCAAATTGTGTATTGTGAGAACGGGCCAGTGCCCATCTTTGCTGATGGCTCATTGTATGTACATACATGTATACCCTGGTAACAGTTGCTGATCAGAGGACCAGCTGTACCCCGGCCTGCGAAATCATTTTGTACTTGTCTACACTATGTGTATGTGTAACATGTAGAGTATTGAGGGAACAGGATCCACTGCTTCACACCTGCACAAATTGGCTTGATGAAGCATCCACATTTTAAAGAGAAGACCTGTAAATATTTAAATACCCAAAAAAAACTATCTTAATCCATTTTGTCACTGCTTGAATAGTTGACAATTTCTGTTTTCTCCTGGATGTTCATTGAATGTTTTAGAAGTTGAAAGAAAATACCTGAAATGAGTGCTGAGGAAATTCATCATGTAGGGACTTGGTACATGTACATTTCCCCCTGTGCTGAAGGACAAAAATCATACCATTGAATGATTAGGTTTGGACAACATGGCTGTCTTATAATTAGCAAGTCAAACACAGTGGGTCTGTGAAAATCTCCAATCTCAAGAAAGCTCATCTCAATAATTCTCAATAAATTTGTGGTAAACATCCCTCTTTTTTTAGAGGGTATAGGCCGTATCGTTGCCACAGCAATAATAGGCTACCATATTGTGGGACTCGGGCATATAATATTGGCATGTTATCATTGTACATGTGTGTCCCACAACATGGCTGCCGTTAATTCATATTGGATATGAATGTATTAGTGTGCTAAGAAAAAAATGTTGTGGGAAACTTCGCTGCAGTGAGTGTCACCAAGTCGTGTAACTATGAGGATGGGGGACATGGGGCACATTCACTGTGCCCTCTGGGTACCCCCTACTCCCACTGGAAAGTTGAGCTGATTGTATAAATCTCCCTGAAGTGTCCCTCTAGAAAATTTGGTAAATGCCAAGGTGCCCGTCCCCCCTGCAAATTGGACCCTACAGTTCAAAAGTGTGACATTTTTGGTGTCCGTTACATAGTGGCATGTATAAATTGGGTCATTCTATAAATTAGGGGTCCAATTTTGGTGTCCCTGTTACATCTGACATGTACCGGTACAGGATTTTGCAATTCAGGACACATTCTTTGACCCTAACCCCTATGGTAACTTTACTAGAAAGTATCCTGAATCCGCCAAAATTTTGTCATGCACAAAAAGTTGGTCTTGGTGACTGCTCAATATGGAGGTATCCTGAATCCATCAAAAATCCTGCAGTACCGCTAGGCTTACAATCCTCAATCCATCAAAATCCCCCAGTTTTCAATATTGAGGTATCCTGAATCCGCCGAAATCCTCCAAAACAGGGGTATGGATTTTGATGGATTCAGGTAGGTTAGGGTTAATGCCTTCTATCTCCAAGAGTGATTATGTAAGTACCTGCCAAACAAGTAAAACAATAGTGTGAAGTCAATTTTGATGATACTTGATGGGAAATTACACAGGTCAGGTGTGACGGGGACACCCAAAAAATTCCCCACTTTTGGACCCCATATTTATGGAATGACCCACATGTATTTCACATGTTGTTAAACAAGTTGGGGTTTTCCAAGGAAACACTTCTGCCGAGGACTGTCATGATTGATGTATTAATCTACCTTAAGGATGCCATTAAACCTGACTGGGTCTCCCCAGTCTATAAATCCAATAAGATCTGGGGCGATTGCCCTTTCAGATTTTGATTTCAGGCATGAAGAACTGACAGTGTCCATAATTACCGCCCAGGAGTGGATCAATTCCTTTGAGACAAGTACTAGGGAAAAATGGGCTGGAGCTGTTATGGAGGCATCCTGCAAGGAATGTATCACCAGTGCTAGTAGCATTTTAACATGCTTTAACCAATTACCTCCTTCAGTGTTTTTCATATGGCCCTGCTACATGTAAATCCAACAATTTCCAACAAAACAGAAATGAGAAGCCTGCTAAATACAACAAAATCCAACATTTTGTTGGATTCTGCAGTGTACACCAGCGTTGGCTTTTTGCAGCTACCCTGCTGAATCCAACAAAATACCACAGCTATTTGTTTATAAATATATGAGCCCTGCCAAATCCAACAAAATCCAACTAACATTTTATTAGAAGTCTAGCTTTTAGTTGCTACCCTGCGGAATGCAATATCCAACACACCACGTACATGTAGTTTGTGTTGACTGCCAAATCCAACAAATTACAACAGCTTTTTACCATTGTTGGATTTTGTTGGATTTAGCAGGGTTGGGGTTAACATCGAGATTTGGCACAGAATTTCTAAAATATCAGCATATTATTCACAACAAATTGAAGACTATGAAAACATTGGTTTGCTTTAGTATGTACATGTACATGTACATGTACATGTATGTAAAAGATTTAAAAGTCTTGCGACTTACATGTAACAATTACTTTTGATGTGAATGTCTTTGTAGTGAACACTGACAAATCTAATTTTGGACTGCGGCTACTTTGTCCTGACGACAATGCAGTGTGAATGATACACTGTAGATTGCTGGCACTTCACATTTGTACTCATTTTTAGGGTCATTAATTTCCAATATGTTTAACTTTTGAAAAATTGAAATGCCCTTCTTTTTGTCACAAAACCACAATATTGCATTTTACCATCCCCCCCTCCCCCAGTCTGAAAATAAAATAATTCCATGAAATAGGATGCTGCACATGTGCCCAGGTGACCGCATTCTTATAAAATCTCTCTGAATTCTTTTTATCAACTTATTGACAACCATGAAGATTTGTCCATACAAAAATTGAAGCCTAACCCTCCAGGGTATTTTGGCTAGAAACCCTGCCAGACGCATCAGATTGCATACTTTGTCACATTGACTTGTGTGCAGAGTGCAGCAAGGTCAAGCTGTCACCACAGATGCACTGTGCTGCGTCTGGCAGGGTTAGGGTTAAAGCTCATTATGCCCAACACTGAAGCAGTGTAGCATTTTAGTCACCCTTTTGCTATCCACATGTATTATTGATAATCATCCAGCGAGTGTTGACTTATCATTACTTGTTAACATTGCTTGAGTGAAGAACTCATTGACCCATCACGTGCCCTCATATCTTTGACTCATTTCGCTCCCCTCCGTATCCAATAATTTACACCATAAGAGAAGAACGACAAGTTCTTTAATTAGAGACGTTGTCCTCGGATCTGTATAATCCATCAAATGGATTGGTTTTTGGTGCCGTTTTGTTGTGATGGTTAAGCATTGCCGCTGTATATTTCATGCTTTAGTCGGTGCTTTCCCAGTTGTTAATTACCTGGTGTACGTATCTTCTCCGACGATCTATTAATTGACTGGGGTAATAACGCACGACTGATCTGCCAACTGGTTTCTGGGGCAACGGCAGTCGGTTGGCAGGGAGAATTAATGTCGGCCCGTGCTGGTGTATAAAAATTAGCTGCCTGCGTTGACGCATGGCTTCCTTATTGCCACGAGTAATGAGGGTATCTGAGACCTACAATGTACATTTGCTTAAAATGCAAAAGGACAGGTGATTCCTATTCCCCTATTTTAGTTTTGTGTGTGTTTTTTTTAATGTTTGAAACCTGAAGAGAGAAACGAGATGTATTTTGTATTCGTGGTTGGACTTCAAATGCCATGCCCTTTGGAGAATGCAAACGCTGTTTGAATATTAAATTCTACATTGCTCTTGAGCGTTTAAAGGTGATGGGGGCCTGGGTGACACTTTCGCTACCATGCTGGCTACGAGGGTATTGGTTACAGTTTTTTCACAAGAGCATGGTTGAGTATTTCTTCACTGGGTAGTAATGCGCCTGTCAATCCCACCCCGGGCTGGCCCGTGTCTTGACAGTAGAATTTACGGGGGTTTCCAGCACTCGAATTTCAGGTAAAAATCAACTAGACAGCCGGGCTAGTTTGCGCAAAAATATTGTACTAGACCAGAAGGTATGTATGTATTATACAAGACCAATGGTAAAAATAATACAAAATGTTTTTATACCGGTACTAATGTGCTGTTATGATTTTTGTTGTTGTTGTTGTTGTTGTTGTTGGCGTTGGTCTGAGAAACCCAATTTGCTAATAAATGTACAAAATCAGACAGATATGCAGAATGGTTTCTACCCAATAATAGTACCCATAATATGACTCCGAGGCATTCCAACATTTACCAGGTTCCTCATCACAAAACCAATAGGTATGGCAATAGTGCAATTCCCTTCCTGACCAAACTTTTAAACCAGATTTCTTAACCACGAATAATTATTTTTTGTAGACCTTTTTGCGTGTTTTTTAATAGTTATTTTGATTTGATAATTCCATTTGTTTATCTTTTATTTTTACAATTTCGTAGTTCTTATTGTTTTAATTCCAATTATTACTTGTTTTATTTTCATGTAATACATGTAACCATGCAATTCAGCTTTCAGCTGCGAATTGGTTTAATAAATATGAATAAATAAAAACAAAAAACCTGCCTCAAATTATAAATTTGCCATTCCAGAAATAACAGATTTTTCAGTTCACTAGATTTAGAAAAAAAATTGACTTCAGTAATAACATTTCATCCAGTGTATCAAAAAAAGCACTACACCATGGGACTAGTTTGGTAAAGAGTTCACTAGACTGATGCTCAAGTGAATGGACTCAGTCCAGTCAGTCCAGTCCAGTCCAGTCATCCAGTGGATATTTTTGAGCCCTGGTTTGGTACCACTGATGTTTCCTGAGGGTTGGGACTTTGGTCATAAAATGTGTATAGAGCAATGACCCTGTGTGTGGGGTGTTACCAGTTATTTGCAGTGCGGTATAGAGTACCGAAGTCTGACGTCAGTTGCCACGGCAATGGTTCCAAACACATGCAGTTTAGAATGTATTCTGGTTCAAAACATTGCATTGATTGACGTCACCACTTCGGTACTCTATAGCAGTTATGTGGGCAAATGGACAATTCCAAAATGCCAATCTCAGTGAAGGGATGGTCCAGGCAGGGTTTGCATAGTTGCAGCTTCATTTCTTGAAAGTGTTGACATTGAAGTCGATGCTTACTCTGTCATAGGATAACAGCTGTGTTTTTGGCTCATCCCCATCGATGGTGCCGGGCATATATCTATGAGGTATTGAATGGCCTACTGCTTCGCCTTTGTTTTTGTTTCATCCATTTTAGCTTGCTCCAGTGCCGACAGCCATCAAGGTTGTCTGCACATACTTCATATTTGGATAATGCCCCTTGTCTCTCCCAAAGAAGTCATTACACTGATGCCCAATCCGGATAATTCTCTTGTGAAATCAGACTAAGACCCTTCTGTTGCAGGCCGGGGTAAGACTCCCTGCCATGAGTCTTACATCCTGCCTAAATATCATAACCCCCTATGGAATATTGACTTTGTGTAATCCCTCTTTTGATGAGCAGACTCTGAATCCAATTTCATGGCAGTTTTTTTCACGTCTGTGTATTGCGCATCAAATAAGTGATAATTAAAACCCATCAGCAAGTTTATACTAGGGTGATACTCTTTGGAGACAACCCCCCCCCTCCCCCACTTCTTCCTTCTCCTTGAACATTTAGATGATGTTGTCCGAGCATCTTCAACTTAGAGAGTTCGGCAGCCTGCAGCTGGTCCCCTCATCCTTGAGTAATTAATTTATTCGCTGCATTTCGTTAAAAGGTCGGATTCGCCCAAGTGATATCCAATCGCCATTGCCAGTGCAAGTACACTAGTACAGTGGAACCCAGGTGTGATCTTGTTCTTGTCAAGAAATCACTCATGAATAATGAATGAGGTCTGTCAGAGCCAGGCTCATGAATAATAAAATAGCTCTCTGAGATGTCGGCATGGACAGCATGATAGTGACTGTTGATGATGATGATGAGGGGTTTTCAAAAGGCATAAACATGTGGCAGATGCTAATGTCTTCAGGATAAGTGTGTGTGTGTTGGTGTGCTGAGTGCATAAAGAGCAACCTTGACTTAGGATTGGCTGAAGAGGGACCCATCAGTCAACAAGGGGGCGGGCACCTGTCACCCACGGTTGCTGTAACAGTAACTTACTGTGCATGGTGTACATCCCATTTGTAATACATACACACTAGATTAGCCAGTGGTGTATTTAATAATGTCAACATGGTACATACACATCATACCCCTTCCTCGAAATTGGGAATTCCTCGCAAACAGTGAAGGCATCACAGTGACATGGTTTTGGAGTCTGGATTGGGGCATACTGGCTGACCGATGAAAGTTCACACCTTTTGAGGATGTGTTGGAATATCCACTACAGATGGGTTAGATTGGTGCACTTGCATTTCTCCATGTGGCAAGATGTGCAGAATTCCTGGATCATTTATTTGTATTTGCAAACTTCAGATTAGCGCTCACCAGCATAGCGGCAACGACCGTTGGACAACTGTCCCTGGATGTAATTGGATCATAATTATGGCTTGATGAGGACGCACAGTGTGAAACAAAACAGAGTAATCGCTGTTACCGTACAAACGACCAGTTAAACACCTGTTCATTGGACTGGAGCAAATTTGTGTGTGATCCAAAAATATTTTCTAGGAATATCTATTCTTTGGAACCACTGATGAGACGAGTGTAACTGAATAAATAGTCATCGCATCAGATCTTGAAAGTATTAAAAAAAATACAATTGGAATAAAGTGTTGTTTGTCATTCACTGCAAGTGCCTATAGAGGAAGGATTTTTGAAAATTGTGCACCATGCCTGAAGCAAGTGATACCGTTCAAAAAACGAACCCTGCCCTGCAAAATGGAGTGCTGCCACCAAAAGCACAGAGACAGCTCCACGGTGGGTCTGGCAAAAGGCGGAAACATAAACAGAGACAAGGGTCCACAGAGGGTGACACACAGGGTGATGGTTGGGGTCAGGAACAGGCCCAGGAACTGACGCCCATTGATATACAGACAATTGAGGTAAACATGTCTTCTTTTTAAATTTTGCAACTTTTACATACAAAATTGAAGTTTCTGTTGGTGGTAAGTATTGAGTTTGCTTCAAATTTTGCTTCAATCTTTTTTTAATCCTTTAAAAAGACAAAATCCATTTAGGCATTTTTGTTATTCCCCTTTCATGAGTATATTGCTAAAAGTCTCTTTCAGTGCAAACACTCGCTTTGAATCATTTAGCGTTAATTAGAAGTAAGTTCAAAAGTAAACAAAGAAAACTGACAAGAGCGGGATTTTAACCTGTGACCTCAGGGTTAGTGTGGAGGTGCTCTACCAACTGAGCTTTCTTACCCTACAGGCTACATTGTATGTTGGCAGTCTCCAACTTCGTCAGTATTTTTCTTCAGGTGGTGTTTGTGGAAAGTCATAGGGCGAGAGAGCTCAATTGATACTAGAGCAATGGTACGGTAATCTGTAGGTTACAGGTTTAAAAACTACTCCTACCAGTTTTCTTTGACGGAAAAGTGATCATAATTACCATGTCAGTTTCCCATGTGGTTGGTTTGATGATCTATCTTAATCCTAACACTACAGTCCCAAACTCCCCAAATCCTCCAATTTCAATATGATTTTTCACACACCCGACTGAATTTGGGGTTAATAGGAATATCTGTAATTAGCATAATGTGCAGGCTCGCTGACAGTGCAACATTTTGCACATTGAGAACAGGGATTAGCCATCCACTTCATGTAGATCTGATAATGAGTTACTGTGTAATCTGGTAAATTACTCATGAGGCTGGAACACAGTTGTAATGATGGCATTTTGTGATATGTTTTAGTGATCAAATCAACGTGATTCATGTCACAGCTGGAGAATGTTAAGAGTGTTAAGAGTGTGATATCATTTCAGCAGATTAGGATAGAATGTGTTTTCACAGAACGGGAAAAGCCCAAATTCATAAATACAGTTTACCCGTTCTTATTGGTCGAGAGCCCGTCACGTGGGTGGTTTTAAACGGCCGATAAAACACCAACCGGTTTTAAACACTTTGTCATGCTGCACTTGCGTAAAATAAACGGCTGTTTGATGTGCCAACTTGGTGACAAAAACAAACAAATGATCAAAATAAGTTGTTTTTTAAAGTTCAAAATTGTAATGTTAAATTTAGTTGCATTTCTAGTACAGAATTGTGGTTTGTGTGTTTATTAAAAACAAAATTAATGGAATTTTCAGGTGTTCACAAAGATGTTTTGTTTCTTTTCCTTGTCCCACACCTCTGGATCACCAATGGCAATAATAATTTGCTGCTTAGTCTGGTTCAGGTTGTTTGCATGATCTTATTACTGATAAAGAAGAGACAAAAACAAGGTAGTTTCCCCAGGGCTCCTGAACATGGATTTATAAGGACAAAGCATAAAAAATGGCAGAACAGCAAAGTTTACTTACGACAAAGTTTGGGGATTTTTTGCTGAGTTCAGGAACTTTTGCTGCGTTATACAAAAAAGAATTTATGAATGGGAATAAATATGTGCTGGGCCGGTTTTAAACAAACTTCGTTTAAAACTGCCTTGGGGCCTGCACGCTGATAATGACCCAAACACATATTTATTCCCTAATTAAAATGTAAGCATGTAGTATTTAATTGGCCTCTTTGCTATATAAAATAAAAAGGAATCTAAATGTCCTAGCCATTGATTTACTTTTGGATTTTGTTTTAATTCCCAAAGAAATAGAATATTTTGCCAGAAGGAAGAACTCATTCTGTCATCCTTTTCACATTTCCTGCTTGTATAAGAAGGCATTTATGAATGGGAGTAAAAGTGCAATAATCCTATCTTTGCATACAGTTTGGTTCGCTAACAGTGTGCACACAGCTCCCGTGCCATTATCAAAATAATACAGTTTGGGTTCTTTCCTTATTATTTGGTTTCGAATCATAAATGCCTGCCTTAACCTCAGCCTACAAAAGTGCAAGACAGGTTTGTACAGGCAGTATTGGCAAAGTCCCCAAGCTCTCTGTAATACGGAAAAACAAAGAAGAAATTACAGAAAAATTTGTTCATTTTCTGTGGAAAAAGGTGAGATTTTGAAAATTCCTTTAAAAAACAACAAATACATTTTAAAAAGCGGCCTGACTTTTAGGGTCGGTCGTGGAGGGCAACACAACTATTTTTTTATTTTGTTTATTTTTGGCCTCGGAAAAAACACATTGCAATAAAATATTTAGATTCATTCGAAAATGTCAACACTGGAGGTAAAACAAATGCATACATTATTCAGGAATTAAAATTAGTGTTTACGACGTGTACATTGTACATCACCTTCCCCCAAACTAAATATGATTCAGAAGAACCACTTCACGTCCACTTGAATGCCCAAAACGTTTAGTACATTGGGACCACTAGAGCGGATTGCATGTGGTATTGTCTGTGATGCATTTTACCCACAAGTTCTTTCACAGACTGCCTAGAAAAAGAATATTAAAGGTAGTGTTCATGATTGGTTGTAATTTTCAGAAATGGGCGGATTTAGGGGTTAGTATTTTATAGGAAATATCGTTCCACTGACCTGTTAAAAGTTTTGCGTTCTTGGATGGCGAAAAAAACGAGAGAAAAACGGCATTCATTTTCAACCATCAGGCAGTAAAGCTCACTGGATTTGTTATAGCGCCCTCTTGTAAAAAAGCCCAATTTTTGTAAATAGGATCGTTTATAGGTCACATAACATGTCATGGGCCGAGTGGTACTCGGGTCATGCGTGCGCCCGTTTTCAGATTGTTAACCCATTTTAGCCACAACACGGACTAACTACATTCGATCAATAGAGGTCAGTATTTAAACAAATTACTTTTCGTTATTTTTGGGGACGAACAATCATTGGAAAAAATATAAATTTCAACTTTTCTTGAAAACGACAGCACACCTGGTGCCATCATTTCACAGGTTGATTGAGACACGTATTATTAACTTAGTCTAGTAAGGTATTTCGTAATAATTAAGTAAAAAGAAATTGGAGGATTACCAATTGTGTACACTACCTTTTAATAATTCATGTTACAAAGGAGGACTGTACATGTCCATAGCTGTTAAGAAATAGTGATTTTCATATATATATATATATATATATATATATATACATTGTACATGTATACAAATGTAACCCATTTTTTTTTTAACTTAAAATATAGAAAGATTTCTGTTTATGCAAGTTCTTTTCATTTGGCATGTCGCTACCAATTAATAACCAAAAAGGGTTTGAATTTCCGGAGAAGCACGTTCTTAATGGGGTCATCAGTTTCCCTTGACATTTCCGAAGGCTGTAAGCTTTGGTTGTTTAAATATTTAGCATATTGGAATGGTACATGTAAGTCTGTAGGCTTTGGGCAGCTTTTGTTTTAATAGATTGAGAAAAAAAAAATATGCTTGGTTTGGGTACGTGTGCTACACCAGGAATGTCACTTTAAAGTTGTAGGAAATAATTATACATTGTAAAACTTTTTTCAGGCATTTCAAATTTCGGCAATTGTGTAGTGTAGGGCCCCTCTTTAGTTTTGATCATTTTAGAGTCAAGGGTATTTTTTTCTCATTCCAAAATGACATTTTCAACCTAAAGTAGACTTCTCTTAATTCTATTGACATTTTGCTTGTTTGTAATTTTGAACAGTTTATTGCGGTAAAAAATGCAATTTTCTTACTCGCTTTTCCGTGCAGTTGCCATGCGACTCAACGTGGTTTTTGCGTGTTTACGGTGTGTCTAAAACCCTGCCATTTAATCTACGACATACCTCTTGGTTTGTAATGTTGCTATTTCCAATAACCTAAAAGTGTATTTTTGTTCCCTTATAGGGAACAGGGCCCTACATTACACAATCGCTCAAATTTCAGGCATCCGGTGCAATTGTCATTACATACCCGTACATGTACATCAAACAAAATGTTGACCCAGAACATGTGGGTGCTCGTTTGTGAAAACCTTGAAATTATTAATGTGTGTTTTTAGAATTTCACATTTTTTGGGTATGTATTTTCAATTAGGAATCTTGGCTTGATTTTTAACATGGAGAAATTGGAAGTATTTACCATTCTTCATCAAAATATTGTCACCACAACATCATATAACATATTGCCACCGCAACAGTTATAAAATCTTCCAATTTGTTTAAAACACTGAATGTTGAATTGTGTAGCCAGACTCTGAAACGTTGGCACCAGTGATCTACAGAGTTTTGATGTACAATCTGCACAGTGCATGTTTTAAGATAGATGTGAATAGAATCTAAAAAATGCAATGATGATTACATTGTACAATGCAAACACCTCGTATTATCCAGGATGTTGTCCCATCTCGGTCGCAGGTTTTCCCCTTCATATGTATGTGACATTTATATAGGACCCACACATCGTAAACGCCACACTATCGTATTTGATAAAATTGTATTGCGTTATATTGCTTATGAAAATGTTGCAAGCAGATTTGGAATAAAACAAACGGTAATATTTAATTAAACAACACCTGAGCACAATACCGCTTGAGATTGCCAACAGGGTGAGTTGAGCTGCATATATACATGTAGATCACTTCAAAATCAGTGCACCAGCTACACACATACAATGTACGTATTTCATTCACGCTCAAATATCTTGATTGGGATCTTGTTAGTTGGTAACCATCACAGAAACTAGCATAAGGCACAAAGAAGAAGGGAACCGGGGCATTGTTTGTGGACAACATAGAGCGTTTCTTGATCCTGGGGGCTTCATTAATGACTAGTTTTTACCATAAATTTGTGAAAATGTTGGGGGTGGAGCAATCGGGGATTAATCAACTCTGAAATTAATTTATATTCATAGTTGTAAATTTTATATTTTGAATCACAAACGTTATTTGCATTACTGAACAAATAAGGCAACCAAACATCCCGCTTTTCATGATTGCCTTTGGGTGGTTGGGTTATTTTTTTGGCTGGTTGGAAGGGCGGATGTGAAGGTGAATGCGAAGTTTCTTCAATTTGCACGGTACAAACCATATGCCTTCGTATCAGCCTTTTGGCTGTGCATGAAAGCGCTCCGCGGTTATTACAGCATTTCATGCGCTTACATCAGCGTTGTCTAACACAAGAACTTCAGTTGCTTTTTGTGCGCAAACACCAAAAAATGCATTGCGCACGAGTGATGGGTGATAAACACCCCCATGTGACATGCTCTTGACCAATAGAAGAAGAGAGCCCGTCCAGTTATTTATGAATGAGTCATAATGTTGGCGTTATCTCGGGAATTAAGGTGGTGTCAACACCTGTGTGATGGTGATTCTGTTTTGGGTAGTGGTCATGATTAATCTTGGGTCCTGTTTACTTGCCAAAGCACTCACTTATAGGCCAAAACAAAATTTTTTTGGTTGTCCTCGACCGCCCGCCCCTATTTTTCGGCCCGCGCCAATTCTTTTATATTTTTTTTCTTCAAATTTTGTTTCCTTCAATTTTATCCCAAAACTCGAATTGATTTCGCTGGTTGATTCATTCCAATCTCGTTTCCATCTTTATTTTGTTATTTGTAATGCACAAACACGACCCCACCTTTTACTCCAGAGTTTGAAAGTTCATATTCTAGTATCAGTGTGTGACTTAGCACAATAAATACATATATCTCGATGGAAATACACGCGGTACAGAAATACACAAATGCAGCGTGGCCGGCCACTCATCAAATTTCAAATTCCCAAGATTCATCCAGTAAAATTCCCAAGAATTCCCAAGGCGATGGGAAAACACTGTGCAAAGAGCATCGGAATAAGCACTTTGCGGATGTGCAATCCATATTTTTCCCAGTGCACACATGTATAACGCACGAGGCTAAAATGTTATGGAAATCCATTTTGAGAAATAAACTTATGAAAAAATTGAATCTCAACATTTTTCTAATTAGGAGCCATTCAAAATTTTCAATGTTTAAAAATTTCGAAATTTGTTTGACCCACCCACCCACCCCAATTTTTGATCTTAAAATATTGATTTGCCATTCAATTAAACAAATAATAAAATGCCCAGTTTCATGACAGCGTGATGCAGCTGTGGGTCTCCCCCACTTTAACACGTGGCCCCATGACTTCTTGTGTTTCATAATCAGCTTCTGACCTACCGCTGGCGATACTGATTTTTTTCGTAGTCTATATTTTTTCCCGCTGTCTCGCTGATATGGCAATGAAATCGTCTACAAATTACGGCATGATAAAAATGTTGTGAAAGGTTAGCGATCTTAAAATCCTAAACAATTTTCAAAAACTTAACATCCCAATATGGCCACTCAGATCGTCCACCCATGGAGGAAGGAATAGTCCACTGTACCACGTGGCGGCCAGTGTTGCAGCAAACTTTTTTACCAGGTCATTTTTGTTTTCAATTCAAGTCACAAGTACATTTTTTCAACAACTTCCGAAATTCTTGAAGTTGAAGCCACACAATACCTCTTTTGAAGTTGACATTCGTGTAAAAATCATACATGTACATGTATCGTTTTCCGAGGGCTTCGCAACGCGCCAGCAACGTGTAATAGCACGGTTCCCGTCTCTGCTGTGGTATTTAATTGATAGCAGTAGAGACGAGAACCAGTCTACAGTGCGTACTCGATTGGGTATATTTTGATGCATGACTTGGGGAGAATTTAAATAGGTCTATAGAATTTTCAGACACCCTTATTTGCATTTCAAAGATGTATTGTGATTATATATATACAAACGTTACTTCATTGTTTTGAACGTTTGAAGGACATTACATAAAGCATTTGCCAAGCGTTTTTGGCAAGAGGAATTCTTGCTACGCTTTAATTGTACATTTATAGCAAAGACGATGGCAGTTGTTGTAAGATGATGTTTCTTCCTTCATGTTTTTATATCTGAACAATAATGTGCAGCTCAGTACGGCAGTACTGTGCCAAATGCCGAAAAGCCATAAGAACAGTCTATGAAGTATAGAAAATCCACTCTGTTCACGGATGATACGTCTAAAGGCCGTACGGGTAAGGGTTGAAAAAACAAACTAATCGAAATGCGGGAGTGGAATTGGCAAGTTAAAAGAGCATTTCTTTAAATTTTCCTTTGTTTTTTTATTAAAAAGTAAATTTCGATTTTCAATAAATTTCTTTGACCCACCCACCCACATTTTCGAAAAGAAATCAAAATTTGTAAACATTGAACATTTTGAATGGCCCCTTATATTCTTTAATCGCTATATATTTTAATATTTAGTTTGGAATTTTGTTGTTGTATATTTACACAAATGATTTAATATTAAATATTCAAACAAAAAAATGCATCAACTGAATGTGTATATGCACCTGGATTATGCACAGGGGAAGCCAAGATGGCGTCTTTAACCCCTTGGGCATGGTATTTTACGGGGGGGTGTCGCAGCGGTTCTGGCAGCCAAGTGAACCGCTACAATGTGTTTGTGCAGTCAAGCGTATCATAAACAATAATCCAACAATGAATTGAAACTGCACAAACGGCGGCCAATGGCGTCATCCGGCCTGGTGGCACTTTTTTTTTTCATCCACAGACGTCATCCGTACGCAAAGGGTTAATACACGCTCAGCATTCATTGCAAACTGGGTGTAAAAGTCTTGTTTGATTGTACATGTATGTGCAGTGTGGCTACCACATCAAAACTTCGCGAGGTTTTTTGGTCGAATGTTGAGCCAGCTCAAATACAGCTGAAACACACAAAGGTCGCGTCCACCAAAAAGTGGTCCATAGAGTGACATTGAGCCCCAGGAGACAGTGTCAGCACTGGCAGCCTTAGGGCTACGGTATCTGTTGTTCGGATGGAGTGAAGGACCCGGCGGCCATCACTGAAGAGGCAGCCGTATTACGTATATTAAACTGTTTATCGGCCTAAAAACATTTGTGTGTTTGTTTTACTTTGTGTATGGTTTGAAATTGGACTTCCGGGGAATGTAAAAATAAATAAATAAATAAATAAATAAATAAATAAATAAATAAATAAAAATTCCCCCGCCCGCCCCCCCACTGGCGAAGGGGTGCCGGAGGACAACCAAACAATTTGTTGGGCCTTAGGAGTGAACTGATGTACAATTCAAACACAATCAATACCGTTTCTTTTTTAAATCACCACCATTAGTCCATTAAGTATTTCCTAATTAAAGACTGCTGAATACAGTTAATTGAGTAATGTCAAATACGGGTTCATGTACACACTTGGCTGTACAAACATTAATAAGATAATCTGTGCTGCCACTGAAGTAATTACTGTGGAAATGACTGACCACAGTTTGTCAGTAATTATTTGATATTGTGCTTTTAATTAAGTGAAGCTTCTCAGTTTGGTAAAGAGGTCTCTGTAAAGTGACCCAAGCTTTTTGGAGGATGATGATGGAAATAATGAGAATTGTTTTGCTTTGGGGGTTGATGTTTGTTCAAGATATACTGTCCATGTGCTTTTCAAGGTCCACCCCTGAAAAATATATATATATTTTTTAATTGCTGTCTTGCTAGCAATACAGCAGTTATTTACTTTTAGTTATTGACTAAATTACTTTACAATTGTTGAATTATATACGGCCTAATAGTAATTTGGGCATATTTATTTATGCATTAGATGTTTGAAAGCAACTAAGAATAAGAACCTTTTATGGAGCATTGCAGATTCCCAATACAGAAAAACGTATTTCTTAAAATGTTTTTAAAAAAATGTTTTAATCAAATTGACAGAAGAGCGTGATATGGAGGGTATATCTTGAATGCATTCAAATAAGTGAGTAATATAGTTTGGGGCTTGGGTCTCAGCAACATTGTACATTATGACTATGAGCTGCAACTCTACTGTTGGTCCTGCAGTCAAGTTCACTAAATCTTGCACAGTTGCATAGCTCCACTTACGGTACATTTTATTGCATAAGTTGTGAAACATCTGTGACATTTTTAAAAATCAATTTCACGAAAGTTATGCAGTGCATAGGTCACTGACTTGCACCACAAATTATGGCATAACTTATGCACTTGTTTTAGGTGGCGTAAGCTGTCCGTACAAACACCGAAATTATGACTTAACTAGCTAAGTGTGAGCAAGGTAGAGCCATTAGTTGCTCAAGTTATTTACTAAATTCTGTAGATTATTTCAGAGGTTAAATGAAATAATCATCCACTACTGGTTTACCTTGAGGTAATTTCGAAAGTTGCCAACAATTTTTTGGAAGGAAGGATGTGAAAAGTTTCAATTGGTGCCGCCGTGTTATTTTACGACTGTTCCTTGAATTTTTATTGTTATACTCGAACAGGCATCGAAAAAAGCCACATTCAGCCTGGTACATGATGTATAAAACAAATAGAATATTGTGAAGCTGTATGTAGTGCTTTGTGAAATGGATCGTAAGAATGCTGCGCAGCTGCGCAACATTTGTATTAAGTCCTACGCCATGGTGTAAAGTTATGTACTGTTTTGTGAAATTGTCAGCAGCTAATAAAGGGAAAAGTGCAGGCTGAAAGGGTTGGAGAGGCTGTGTTTCAGAAAATTGGGGTTAGAAGGTATGGTTTATCGCATAAAGATATAAAAAGGAAAAGACCAATTGAAAAGAGTTTGCATTTGTGAATCCTGAATCCACCTCTGCATTGAGCTTCAAACCACATACACTACAATGTACATACATCTGCACTGTACCATCTTACAGCATTAGCTTTTCTACAGAAAGACTAGGATTAGTAACCTTGAGTACAAGGCCAATGTCAACCTTCTGAATGAGGTAGTCAGGAGGAGCAATGTCCATAGAGTACAGATGGCATCATGTTGACCAAGCATTGCAAACAGGATGCTCACATGTTGCAATAATTAGTGGCTGCAGCGTTGACTTTGAAGTTACAAAACAAAGAACAGACCTTCTTTGCCTCATTAAAGTCGAGTCATACTCGGTCAGAGGTTTGTCCCCGAAGTAACTGGGGCAAGGCCGAACCATATTAAATTAAGAACTACATGTACATGTATGACATGATAGAACTGTCGGGTTTATGCATGTTTTAATATCTTTGGGGAAGTGTCCATTCTGAAGCAGGGTGGGTGTGTTTGAAACTGCCTCCTCGATGTGTTTTTTATGAGGACAGTTTGGTTGTTGAGTTTATCTGCATGCTTGAGTCAGTCGTTGGAGCAAGATTGCTACATGTATAATATGCAGTTTGAGCGGAATTAATTTCATAAATGTTTATCCAAATCCATAGTTGCATATTATATGCCAGGATCTTGGCATCTTCTGATTTCTCACAGTAGAAACACGTGTTTTAAAGTAGGATGGTTAGATGTTTCCTTGCTCAGTTTTTTTTTACCCAAATCTGGTGGACAATACCCGCTTTGGAATATTGTTGGATTCAGCATACTCGATACAGCTATACCCGTAGATTTATTTGGAAACCAGTTTTAAACTGTTTGGGCACACCCTGGGTAAAGAAATGTAATAAATTGTTACGCTTTAGGGATTTGTTGTGATAAGGTCCCTAAGCAAGTCACTTTTGTCTCAATCTTGGGTGTTTTTTTCCCCAGATCAAAAGTCCAAGTGTGAACATCATACTTTCGTTGAGAAAGTGACATTAAGAACATTAACAAAAATGGAGTCCAGTGTGAACACGGCTGTAGTTTCTTAGGGTAGGTTAAGTGGAAATAAATGCCAGGCTGTAAAGTGCTCTCGAGAGGAGCTGATGTAGAGCAGGATTCAGGAATGATTCATACATGTATGTCCCCCATGGCCTGGGGAGTAATCATTCATTGTACATGAATGTGAAATGCTTCATGCAGACTCCATTATTATCCATACATGTACAATGTACGTGTGCTTAACAGTTATTTGAGTGTGGAGTGTGATTTGTATACAAGATTACTGGAGCACTGAATATAAATCTTCCCTGGAAAAGTACCAATTATCGATGTCAAGAGGTAAAAAGAGGGCGTCCCTCCCCCATGCTCTAATGCAAATTTTTAATTTTTTGTGGGTTTGAGTGCGTTTGTAAATACCGGCAATCGTGGACTAGGGACAAAAGGGTTAGGGCATAGACAAAGGGTCCACGATTGGCCAAACGTCCTCGATTGAAAATTGTGTACAAAATATATGGGAGGCCTTCCGAAAAAAAAAAAATTCTTTGGGGGGGGGGGGGGGGGGTTGTTCTTGAATCTTGAATTCAAATCTGTTCATTTTAATCAGCAATATTTTGTTGGCCTCTTTGGTGTTTACCCCCAGACGTTTGTAGTCTATACCAATACCAGGGCCCTAAATGAACAGGAAATTTAATGGGGGGGGGGGGGGGGGGCGCTTGACAGTTGGCTGAGAGGTTGTGCTAACTAAATCCATGAAAATGTTATGTTTGTTTCAAGGCCTACACACATCCTAGGGCTTGCACGTTCCAGAAGATGTCTATTGTGTCACTGTTATTAGCAAATTCTACTTCGGAAGTTAAATGTACTATGCTCTTCACTGGGCTTAATATTGCATTTAGTCTCGGTAAAATGGATTAAGGTTTTGAAAACATAGCCGAGTGTTTTCAGATTGTTGTAATGCCCCTTAGTACAAATGGACGGAATAAGCATGCTGTGGTATCACGGCGTGCATTTCAGTACATACACATACGTACAAGTTGGGATCGTGTCAATTTTTGCTAGTCTTTGAGACAAACACCAAGACTACGTGTTTCAAACTCATTAGAAAATAAAAATGGCTGCCTTTAGGCCTCTAATATGACGTAAATAATCTTGGAAAAAACATCTACGGCATTTCATCTGAGAAGCCATATACATGTATGCTATGACATGGTCATCTTTTTTCCCCAACATGGTAAACACAACGACTTCATTTGCACTGAGGGCTACATATATTTCAAATTTCCCCCATCACATATGACATGCACATACCTGTTTATTATGTATGTGCACATATCCCAATGCCCTGACCACTAACGTGCGTGACTATAAAGTCACCGGTTCCTTTTTGTCGCCACTCATACATGTACATACGAGTGGTGACAAAAAAGGCCCGGTGACTACACGTTACTTGCCTAAGTGCATATACATGTAGCTAGTGCACTAAACTGATGCTGGCTATCCACGTGATGTGCGAAAGTTACTGATTTGTCTGCCCGAAACTTAACAATATGAGTTTACAAATGTACATGATGTGCACAGATCATCACTAAGTTGAAGCAAAAAGCAAGGTTTGATATCGTCCTGATCAACACTAGGTGGATAAAATCTACAACTTACTCCTGTTCTGCAAATACAAGTGTTTTCTAAACACACAAGGTATCCCTCCTGTGCACACCTGGCCAAAATCGACCCAGTTGTTGTACAGATCAAAACCTATCAAATGACAGATTGAAACACACACAAACTGTGAGAGTTGGTGTTTAGAGTTTTTGATAGGCTGTGATAGTTATAAGTATAGGAGGGTGTTTTAATGTAGCAATATACGGAACTTTTCACTAAAAACTGTAATATCCTTCGAGCACAGTGCAACAAGATGTGTTCCCCGAATCACCAGCGTTGTACATGTATTTAGCCTGTTTAATTGTAAACAAAGCACCATGCATGACTGTCCCCGGGGATCCGACAGAGCACTCTTTTAACCCTTTGCGTACGGAAGACGCCATATGGCACGAAAAAACCAAACGGTGCCACCAGGCCGGACGACGCCATTTGCCGCTGTTTGTGCAGTTTCAATCCATTGTCGGATTATTGTGTATGTTACGCTTGACTGCACAAACACATTGTGGCCGTTTCGCTTGGCTGCCAGAGCCGCCGCGACACCCCGACTTCTCCCGTAAAAAACGTACTCAAGGGGTTAAATTTGAACATTGGCGTGTGGTGAGCTATGTACATTGTACCAACGGACCTTGCTGATCTATCAACTGCCTGTTTATTTTTATACTGCATTATTTAAGGGCCCCAGTCTACATGTGATTGAAAGGAACAAACTCTGTCTCTACTCCACCAGTCACTTGCATAATGAATTTCGTGACATGTAAAGTAGATATGTATTGCCACTGTGTAGCAAGGGAATCAACTCATTGTGGTCGGTCCAGGCATAGGGCTTAATGTCTAAGAAACATTCAAGTCTTTCCAACAACACGGCTCCTTGATCAAATTGTTAAGCCTTAAATTTGAGCTGCCATCTCATGTTTGTCAAGAATTTCTCCCGTGATTGAATTTACTATTTATTGTGAAATAACTTTGTCAAATATCAGAGTTCAACGATAGAGGAGGGCTACCGGAATAACTACATGTATTGATGTGTTTTTGATGATTACAACAGGCAAGACAAAATTGCATAACTGCCAGAAAATTGAAGATTATAAACAAGCCTTGGAACAAACTTGAAAAGGAAGAAATAAATTTCTGGCAACCTGCCAAATGTTTCTGGGCTTTGAGCTGGCGAGAAATCATACGAACCATTGGGAGCAGTTTTCCCTCATTCATACTGCAAGCCTTATAAATGTGGCCTCGAAACACATTTGCAAAAGGTAAAACTGATTGATGTCATATATATGTACCATGATGAACATGTTAGGCAAAAGTAAAAAAAAATAAAAATTGATGACATGTTTAGCATTATTCCCTTGCAAAAGAAAGTGGGCGGGGACGCTAAATATATATATTTTTTTCTACTCAAATTTTTTTCCTACTGAAAGGAAGGAAATGACAATTGTAAATGTGAACAGAAAACCCAGGAGAATTACTGAAAGAGAATAAAACTTAATAAAACTAGAGACTGACATCCTAATCTACACCCTGCCCTAGGCAGGAATTGAACCCAGACCACAAGAGGTGAAGGAGTGGGGGGGGGGGGGGGGGGGGGTGAGTACGAATAAGACCCTCTAAAGCTTTGAAGATCTAGTAAACTCTGATTGGTCGGGAGGGGGGGGGGGGGCAGTCATCCCAACATCACGAGTGACACTGTAAAATCCTTCAAGATTTCTCAAGCTAATCACTTCTTCCCACGGGAATAAATGCTAGGCCAGAACAAAACGAGATAAATATTGGACAGTATCTGGCTTGCTCCCCAAAGTGTCGCTACATGTAGATGAGGTTGGGACTGTCATTGGCCGTGCTCTATCACACATGAATAGTTCATTAAAGTTCATACAGTGCCTATTTAATACCATATGCAGACATAAATTGTAGAACAGAGCAGTGAATATATCAAGACTAAATACATGTACATTGTACAATGCAGTCCTGTGATTTCTAAACTTCTAAATGCTCACATTAAAAATATACATGTTTACCATACGGTGACAAATTTTGTAATGATAACAGTCGCAAGCATACTACCAATTTCAGAGTGTTTCCAAACAATATTCAACAATCAGACAGGGGCCTGAAAACCACTTTGGCATCACATCACTGGGAATTGTTTCATAAGAAATAGGCCTGCTATTTCTAAACATTTCTGTTTTGAAAGAAAACAGATTGGTCATCTTCGTTGACGTTTAAACCAAACCTACATGTACATATACACAACCAAATCAGGACTCTCCTTTTTCAAAGTAATTTCCTGAATTTTGCAAATTCCTGTGATATTAAAGGGGTAGTTAGTTCTAAGGAGGTTAAGAATTTTAATTGAAATGTTGATTTTTAGCTTAAATGTAGAAAACATAGAAAAACAAAACTATGCTGTACTAGACTGTATTAAAGTAAATAGCAGTCTCAAGCATCCTGTGAAATTATGGCACCTGGTGTGCTGTCATTTTAAAGAAAAGTGGAAATTTATATCGTTTTCCCACGATTGTCGGCCAACGATGGAGTCTTGAACATCTTACTCTTTGTCGTGTTGTGGAAATTTGTCCAAATTTGAGATTTGCATGCCACAATTTCAGTTTAAAACAAATGTTGTAAATACTGTCAAAATATGGGTTTAGATAGTTGGAAAATTAAGTGAAATGTTACAGGCCCGATTCTTTCCTGAGAATTCATATGCTTGTAATTTAACAATAGACTGATCATTAAGACATGCTCCTTGATATGTTACAGATGATGTTGATTGCTAAAGGAAGTCTGCGTCATTTTTTAGTTTGATGTAGATTGCGTATTGTAAAATATAACTGCCAATTATTTCTGCCATGAAATAACAAAAAGGTGACTTTTGAGAGCAGTTTTATTAAGTCCCCTCTAGCCCACTGGTGCCATCTTACTACATGTTTAATTCCAGGAATCTCTGTCTGTCAGTACATGTACATGTGAGTTTGTATATGCCGGCAATCGTGGACCTAGGACAAAAGAATTCGGGCGTAGACAAAGGGTCCACGTTTGACCTAACGTCCACGATTGAAAATCGTGTACAAAACCAATGGGAGGCCTTCCGAAAAAGTTAGAGTATAAACAAAAGAGGAACAATGGGAGGTCCACGATTGCACCCGTTTACATGACTGTGTGTGTGTGTGTGTGTGTGTGTCTGTGTCTGTCCGTAATTCGATTATCTCCAGAACTGGGCACTGTATGAAGTTGAAAATCAGCAGGTGTATTGCTCGGGACCCAACAATGTGCAGTGTCAATTTTCAAGTTGTTTGGATAAGCGGTTCTCACAAAAACTGCAAAAAACACCGGCAAACCGGAGGCCTAAATCTGCAAACGTGGCTGTACATGTATAGACCGCCAAGCACTACAGCACATTTTCAACGGGCACTGCACCACGGGTATAGACCACCCCGCATGCAATGGGCCCTGATTTTATATGCAAATAAATTAGACGCATGCACATCAGTGTTACCAAAAAGCTCTTCCCAAGAATCTCACTTCCAAAACTGTGGTCCGCGTGTTGCATGGAAACATACACCCGTGGCTTTCTTTTTAACGAAAGCCAAGCAATTTGTCCGTTTCGAACAGGCACATTTCAAACGGGCATGCACTAGTTTTGTCTAAAAGTCGTCGCTGTAGGCAGCAAACAATTCTGATGTCATAGGACGAACTCCCTTTTGTGTCTAGCACTAGGAACAAAAGAGGAGTTCGTACTATGACGTCAGAATTGTTTGCTGCCCGCAGCGACGACTTTTAGAAAAATGCCATCAGTGGGCTATGCTGCGCTGGAGGGGACTTGATAAAAATAGCTCTGAAAAGTCACTTTTTTGTTATTTCATGGCAGAACAAAATTGGCTGTTTTATTTTACAATATAGAATCTACATAAAACAAAAAAATGACGAAAACTTCTCTCAGCAATCAACATCATCTTTAACCCCTTGCGTACGGATGACACCAAATGCCGCAAAAAAAATGGCACCAGGCCAGATGACGTCTATACACGCCATTTTCTGCATTTTAAATCCATTGTTGGATTATTGTGTATGATACGCAGCCAAGCCTCTTGTGTCCGTTTTGCTTGGCAGCACAGGCCGCCCCGCTGCCTCACTACGATTAGCGTACTTGTACTCATGGGGTTAACCAATCAAACTTTTATGTATCACAGCTGGAATTTGTCGATATATAAAGAGGTGGGGCTTAATGGTAATATACATCATTTGCAAAAACAATCAAAAAGCAAAATTACCAAATTATTATGAAAGACCTTTAATACTTGACAGTTGGCAAATAATAGTCTCAAGCATCCTGTGAAATCATGCCACCTGGTGTGCTGTCATTTTCAAGAAAAATGGGATTTTTGTATCCTGGGGTGTAGTAGAATTTCCCAAAGGGTTGGAATCGGTTTGTTTCATTTTCTATTAGTTTCATGATATCTACGGAAAACAGCACGAAAGTCCACAGAAGAGGCATTGCAAAGGTTATTTTGTGATGTCAGCAGCAGTTGTTTCATTGTGACGTTTGCCCGCAAATTGGGGGCAAGTATATGAATCGGCCTGAAGGCAATTTGAAGAGGTGGCACCAGGGGAATCTGGAAATAAAACCTCATCACAGGTGGAAACAGAGCACCCACTCCACTCGTCAGCCTCAGCCTCGCTGAAATTTAAATAAGTATCTGTTGCAGTTTGTATGGTAGATTGTATTCCAGATTTTCCATTTGCATCATGTAGGCCTACATATAAGTATCACAGGGGCTGTGAGGTCGTTGGCTTAAGATACATGTACATGTATATCATGACATGTCGTTTTCCCTTTCCAGTAACACTATGAACATCTAACAAAAGAAAAACGGTGCTCTAACAATGAACATCCATTGTTACTTGGCACTAAAATCGATTGTTACTTGTTCGCAGTGTAATTGCCAGTGTTGTAAACAGCTCCCAATGGGATAACCTGTTCATAAGAATCAAAAATTTACGATTATTTTCTTCAGTGTATTTTTTATTTATAACTTTTTAAATTTCATATAATTTCATTACTTTGTTCTTTCTTTACAAAATACTTCGTACGCCTACTGTCTGTCCGATTGTGTCTGTGTCTTTGTGTTGTCCTATTTCTCAAGCTTTCCTGTCATGTTTGTCTTCACACGTACATTGTATGTTCTCGTTTTTATTTTTCATCATCTTTCGTATTGTAATTTTGTCCCTGTACATGTACATGTATTTGTTAAGCATTTCAATACAAGCTTTGGGTCTTAAAATGCCTCCATACATTGTACTTTCTTTTCTGAACTGTTTTTAAAATAGTTTTTCCTTATTGCCGATTACATACTTATTTAATTTACATTTATGCATTTGTTATTATCTGGAGCTGAAAGTATTAAAAATAAATGTCTACTTGAATTGAAAAGAAAATATTGTTTGTATGCTGCTATGGATGGTAATATTACACTTGAATTACATGTAATAACAATTGTAATTACAAACAGTCCTCTTTGTTTCTATTAAACAGTGCTCATCTTTTTAATCAGGACGAGTGTTATGATCAGAGTAAATACATGTACATTGTATGTACAAATTGGAGACTGGAGATAGAACCCAGTGTTTATCAGGGTGCACCACACCACCCAATAGGCCAACATTGCCACGCCAAACTGATTACCATAAATTGTTAAACCCACAGCTTTTTTGGGGGGTCATGCAATTGATAGATTGTGTAATTATGAATAGCTATCATAACCTGGGGGTTCTGTGCTTCAACTTTTGTGCCGACTTGATAAATGTTGGCTTTAAAATTTGTACTATTTGGCTTGGCAAGGGGAGGCATGCTTTATGAGAAATGGCAGATGGCCGGTTCGGGAAAAAACACATTTTCGATGGTGGTACATGTACTTTCTGGGGATAATTAGCAAAAATTTACAACGGCTCACTTGCCAAAAATTCAAAAGAATTTGATAGATTAAGACTCAAACTATAATTTTCAGTAGTGTCACAAAAACTGAGAGACTCCTGGATGAGGATTTTTTCACTGTGAAGTTAATGGGAGTTTATTTAGTGTGGTGTGCAAACTGTGCACCCATCATGAATGCTGCATAGCCCCCTCTGTTGGTCAAAGCTGTAGATATCAAGATTGTATGGCCGCTGTTGGTGAATGCTGCCATCACAGTCCTTACAGCTCTGCAAAGCCCAACATGTAATGGGAGAATGGCTATTGAGAAATGTCCTGGCCTTGCAAACACACTTATTGATGTGGAGATAAATGAGATTTGTGCAAGTTGGTGAGATGGGATTTTACTAAAAAAATATCACACAAATTGTAAAATTTGCTAAGTAGGAAATGTCTTGAAAAAAAAAAATTAGTTTTGTTTCTTTGCATTATGTCAAAAAGATTATAAAACCAATACAAATAATGGTACAGATATATATGTATGGTATGGATTTTAATTTATTTAATTTATTTTTATTTGTTTAAATGTTATTATTTGTTCATTATTTTGTTTTTATTTTTTATTAACTTGATTTATTTATTTTTTATCTATTTTTTTTTTTTTTTTGGGGGGGGGGGGGCTGGTTTTTTTTTGAGTTTCGAAACCCGAAAGCTTACTGCTTGTAAGATGATACCCATCTTTCAGAAAGATGGTTTTTCACTATTTTCTTGTGACTCGGATGAAGGATTTACATATGTACATGTGTATAGCTCAACCCTTCACGTTTGTTACTTCATATGTTGAATCACAAAGTATGAACACTGTAGCCATGCGCGCCTTGACTAAAGGCTATAGGGCAGTTTACCAACGATTTCCAGCTGGAAATCGTTGGAAGACGATATAAATTTCCACTTTTCTTGACGACAGCACACCTGGTGCCATAATTTCACAGGATGATTGAGACTACTATTAACTTACAGTCTAGTAAGGTATTTTGTAATTCAGTAAAAAAAATTTGAGAATTACCAATCGTGTACACTACCTTTAAGCATTATGGTGAAATCTAATACATGTATGAGATGTCATTACAGATTTTATTCCTTTGTTGTTTCATGTACACGTATGTGGATAAACTAGCCATGCAAAGAAAACGAAAATACAATTTTGTTGGTTTTTTTTCTTTCTTTTTTTCTTTGGCTAGAAGTATTCTTTAACCCTTTGAAGCCGGATGACGCCAATAGACGCCAATAGACGCAAACAAAATTGCCACCAGGCTGGATGACATCTTGTGTCCATTTCGCTTGGCTGCACAGGCCGCCCTGGCACCCCGGCGCCTCATTGTAAATAACCGTACTCATCAAGGGGTTAACGTCATCCGGCTTCAAAGGGTTAAAACTGTTATCCTTCAGTAGTGGAAAAGTAGAACGAACGTGAAGTCCAGAAATACATATTTATCATGGCAAACCCGCATAATGTACATGATTGTACAATGGAATAGTTTCTATGCTCCTAAAACAAAAAGTTGAATTTGCTTCGTTTTTGTTCTCAATTTCATGACTGGATCTGAAGTTTTTAATTTGAATTATCAAGGTGTTCAACAGCTAAGAAATATATGTGAAAATCTTTCAGAAATGTTGAATTTGAACACATAAAGCAAACTATCCCACGACAGTATTTCATATTATTCCGAAACTTGAAAATGTAAAATGTATCCAGTGTTAGTGTGTGGAGTGCCATGTCTTCCTGCTGTAGTGCACTGGACTTGGTGATACAAGGTCTTGGTGATACTGTAGATTCTGGGTGCTTGTGTCCTTCAGCAAGACACTTTGTCGCAATTTTCTTCTCTATACCCAGGATAGGAGTAAGTGGGAGCAGTAAGTAAGGGCAGTGTTGGTTATGTGATTGATCAGCCCAGTGTGCTTAATTTGCAGCCGGGGCTGCATACGCTCCAGTGACCTCGAGCAACATAAATATACATGTATGTACTTTATAAATATACACAGTTTGTTTATCAACATTTATTTCCCAGCTGTGATAATATAATATTAACAGTACATGCACATTAAGTTTTTGCAGCTGAAAATGATTCTTCAAGCAGAAGAATCTTCAGTTTCAATTTGTGCTCATCCGACGTGCTTACATTGTAGTCCCTGGCCAAAGAACAAGGCTGCGAGGCAGATGCATGTGACCTGCTTTTCCAATCAATCCTGTCACATACACTAAATCCACCTACCGGCTTACCATTGGACCTGTAGTAATAATGTATTGGTGGGACTGCCTCTGTGCGAAATTCAGCAGAATACATGTATCATAAATAGCTGTATCATGTATCATGATCTGCAGAACATCAGTCAGTTACATCAGGAGTATATTAAACAAAGGAGTTGCAGTCTTTGTCTCTGCTCCCATGGGACACACACTAGTGACGTGTCAAAAAGCAGAATGCACAGGCAGTGGCTTTTTTTTTATGCAAATATGAATCATGCAGGTTACTTAAAAATTGTACCACCAGCTTTCTTCTGAGATTTGACCAATGTGGTGTCCAGATCAAATTATTACCGGGCTAGGTACTTGAAAAGCCCATTGGTGTATATGTTGCTTTTAATCATACTACATGTATGGCAACATTGAATGTGAAATGGGTTCGATCAGGAAAACAATTGTCATGTCAGTTGGGTTTTGTTCATAATATACCCGAGAGCAGCGGGTGGGAGGGAGTAATGGCATATTTAAAGGCTGGCCTCACCTCAGGGTACAAAATGTAGCTGTAGAACAAAAAAGAACTGTTTCCAAAATTAGATTTACACATGTAAAAGATGCTAAATTTAAAACCTGTAAACCTCATTGCGAGACATCATTGATAATGCCTACTCAGAATTCACACATTCTTGAAACAATTGCAAAATATTTGGATGGCTGGTCTAAAAGTAGAGACTGTGGTGTGCATGTCTGGAATACAAGCCTGGCGTGTTTTAAGCTGCGTGGTGGGTATTACGATTTCATGGTTGTAATGGAAAATAAAAATTTACAAGACGCAATCTTAACACTAGGTTGCTATTACAGTACCCATTGTACACAATCCAACGATGCCTACCTGTACAGTTTCTAATTAACCAGTTTCTATCGTTGTCCACCCATAGAATATGGAACATTGACCAAGCATTGTTCAAACAGCCATCAGAATTGTTTGCGTTACCATGGATATTCGCGCCAGCACCTTGGCATAAAATTAAATACTGCACCAATTGTCTTCCCCCAGCAACCATTCACTGCGTCGGTTGATGAGTGACCACTAAATTATCCGTGACACTAATTTCTCATGTTTACATGTTCACTTTAAACTGTGAGGATGCTAACTGATGAAATAGAAAACAACAACATTAAATCGACCCCATTGTGGAAAAATGTAAAAGTCTACATGTACAACTACAAGTTATATTCAAAATTGTAAATTCTCTTATTAACTATCATTTTTATCACAGTTATGTCAATAATTTAATTGCACCAGGACGGTAACAAATACGCCTTTGGTTTCATGGTAAAAAGAAGTCATAGAAATTCTCATTGCTGTTTTATATGTTGCAAATCCATTTTTCTAGTAATGTTTACATACATGTACATGTACATGTACATGTACCTACATGTAGCAATAGAAAACCTTTACAAATATAATCCACCAGTTACATGTACTTGTAGTTGAGGCTGAAACTGTCCAGAAATTTTGTAAAATTACTGGAAGCAAAAATGATTTTTGTTGAAAAGTCTATGGTTGATCATGTACATGTAGGACTGAAATCAATTTCAATCTTATTAGACACCAGATTTATGTTTTTGGTGCTCAGATTGATAAAAATACATGGGTAAGTAGCAAAAATCTCTTTTTACATGTGAGCCATTCTTCTCTGCCAGAGCATTGCGCATATTTTGCATAAATGGTGTAATTCATGATTAGAAATATTTGAAACATTTTAGTTAATTTTTATTTTATAGAAAAGTGCTTTTGGAAAAACAAAGCACTGCCAGTAATTGAGCCATTAGTTTGTGTCATGTATCATTTTCATTTTGACAATCTCCAGAAGAACAGAGCATCCCCAACCCACACACATACTCCTGCTACATGTACATGTACATGTACTAAGTTCTGGGAATAGTAAACCGGTTTCCATGGATACAGGGTTTTGTTAGATGAAAATCTTTGTTGGGTGTATACATCTTCCCATTACACAATATGAATGATTTCAACAACATTTTTTGCCCTTCCCGACTTACCGTTATTAGTACCGCATGCTCAGTGTTTTCTGAAAGACTTTAGGGAAAAATTCACAGGCCTACCCGGGTGGGACTCGAACCCACCATGTCCTGCTTACTAGTGAAGATGTCTTGACCACTCGACCACTGTTCTTGCCAGGGAAAAATCCTGTTTAAACTTTAAAATTTCATCCATATGCATGATCGTTGTTTTCATTTTTCAAAGAAATTATTTTAAATGTCTTTACTTTGAAGCCTGATTCCCCCTTGAATTGACATTGCACGGTAATGAAGCACGCAGCGTGATGATAAGCTGCATGTATCAAGCAAATCTGCCTCATCTCGCAGCCTCCTTCAGGGGCTTCCAGGGGAGGGAGACAAACTATTGACTGGAATCTCATTAAGTCTACATCGCCCAAAACCCGGCTGGAATTCTTATCATAAAAATGCCCCCCGCTAGCACAGACGTACATGTATACGTGTAACTCCCTCCAAATCCTCCATTTTTATGGCTGATATGTTTCAATCATGCACGTACAAATGACTTGCGTTCATTCCTGTTTTCCTCCCACTTTTGCAGGTGGGGCTTTCTGAGGGTTTTCATTCACCCGCTTCCAAGAAACCTAGAAAAAATCATTACTTTTGAATAATTCAAGTCTGGTGGCCCTTAATGGGCCCTCTTAAATATAGGCCAGCCAAGTGTTTCTCATTGTCAGTTGGCTGATCATAAAAAGTGTCTTCGAGACTGCCTTGCCAGCAGGTCGCCAACCTAGATGTGGTCTGTGTTTTATTCTTGATGGAGAGATAAATTCACGCTGCCGTTCTCTTAACTGCCAATATTGACCCATATGTACACACTGCAGCTGAGGACAGGCTGATATATTTATGTACTGGACTGAATCAATTGGCACGTCTTTGCGTACGTACATACAACTGTACATGTACTCCGTGCAGGGCCCCGAGTCACACTGAACACGAACCTGTGGGCCGACTGTTGAGGATTTGAATAGACTGAGACTGGGGGCCTGGCCATGCAGATTGTCAATTTTGGATATCCCTGGGAATTCATCAGGCCCAAGCATCTTATCCTCTCCCTCCTGATTGACCATGGACCAACAAAAGATGATGGACATGTATGCTTTAATGTAATTTGTGTAACAAATGTCTGAGAGGGACAGGTTGCCATGGCAACCTGCAGATTTTGCGCGTGCTGGCCCCGGTGCAGTAAGTTCCACAATGCAATCAAGCTTGCAGTGATAGCAGTAATCTGGAAAAGGCCGATATCGTGTTATTTCCATTGACCGCCTTGCAGTTATACAGCTTACATTTTTTTCTCTTCCTCCACTGCTTTGGAAGACTCTTCCTCAGATGGAATAATTGTCCATCCCATTCACTGCCTGCGAGGATCAACACAGCTTGCAGCCATGCAAGCTTTTATGAATGATATGGTCTCTCGTTACATGTGTATCTGTGCACAGTACACATAACTGCTGTCCGGAAAGCCTGCACAGATGCCAACCGTTTTTGTTGTATGTGTGTGGCTCCAGCAGTCAATGCGAGTGGAAGAGCAGAGCTGATCAATCTTATTGTTGCACTCGGATTGGTGGAATATATCTGCAAGTCTGCAACATCGTGAGAGAGGAAGCTGAGACATGCTGGGGGGCAGGCTGATGGCATTGATCCATCTTGCAGTTGGTGATTCTCTAATATCTGGATTAACCTGTCCATAACTACGCCAGTCACAACAGGGGAAGGCAGATGACGTACCGGCATCGTATTGGGCAAGAGGAGTGTCATGCTTGCTGGCAAGCGTGCAAAAAACCTGTGATTTCTATTGCTCAGTCCATGGAATACTATGTGCTATTTGTAATATTTTTCTACCAGTAACAGTAAGAATCTGTTGGCAAGTCACCCAACTGTACATACGGAGGATTTTAAAAATTGCACTTCTTCCTCCAATACTAGAAACCTTGCTAGACAAGTGGAGAATTCATAATTTTGTGCTGCTTGGTATTTCAAAATTTGATATTTACTGTGTGAAATTGACACGATTGGACTAGACATTCACCATTGGATGTACCTGTATATGGACGATAGCAAGTCATTTGTCTACCAGTATTACTTCAGTTGCATTTTAAACTGCACCTGGTATTTGTGTTGTACTCGAGACTGCTGGGATTTATTTTTTATTTCAAAGATTCGGTGGTAGTTGTATATCATTTAACTTGCACTTTGCATGTCAGCAAGTGCTCTGCCACCTGTAGAAATTCAGTCTGCCCAATCAACAAGGCGTCATCTTCCTGTGAGCGAAGGATCGATCTTGCTAGGGGATCGTGTGTGCTGCCAGGACAGTGCTTGCCAGCGTCAGGCCAGGCCTCCATGCATGCCAGTACCTGCACCCATCATCTGACACCCGTCCAGGCGTATTGCGCTCATCCACATCACTCAGCAACATGCCTTCTCCGTCCTCCACCTACCCTAGCCAAGTTGTCATCCCAGAGGTCCAAGTGGAGTTCATGCCGGACAATGACTTCCGGGATCGGACTTTCTCTGATGCGGGGTCCGAGGACTCGGCCTTCATGCAGGAGCAGATTAGGAAGTATTCCATATGCGTAAGTAGTCCATCATCGAGGTAGATCTGTTTGCTGACTTGATGCCTAATTGATTGTATGTGGTACCAGTTGGTTGATCAATTTATAGCCCCGATAGTGGTGCAGCTGATACTTACAGGTGCTTACACACATGTGATGGCCTGTTAAACAGGTATTCTACCGGATTATCCAGATTGGTTCCTCCAGTTAGGGTGTTTGAGCATGTAACTCGGCCTGTTCCCACCAATATGCTCGAGCTGTACCTAGATGTAGAACAAAAAGCTATGCCAAGAGCTTTTTCCCTCGTTCTGTATCTCTATGGAATTCTTTACCTGGTGTTTCCCTTCATCTTTTGATCTTTCCGGCTTCAAGTGTCTTGCATCTTTGATTCTTTTTCTTTTTGTAGCTCCGTACTTCCAAGTGGCTTTTTGCCTTGTTCAGGGCGAACTTGCAGAAATAAAAATTACTCTTAGCAAAATCTGTAAAAAGGCACAGCTATATATACAAAACTGTTTCCATTAGTGAAGTCAGACAGAAGAACTTCACAACAGGAGAACTTCACTAAATATGTTTGCGATAGTGGTCGTTTTGTAAAGTGATTTATAATTGATTGCATTGAACACATTAAAACCCTCCTACTATTTAGAAGGTCAAAATCAGTCAAAATTTCCTTCCACCTCCCCTGCTATACTTTCACACAGACATGATCAGATTACATGTGGTTTTGTACTATGGCAGGAGGGTCAAAAACAATCACCTTGACTGATTTTGACCCATACAACAACATGGCTCAGAATGAGGATATTCATGATAGCCAAGTGTTTGGTATAGTGTTCATTATACATTGTAGCGAAGTCCTGTTATGACCAGTTCACTGCATTTAAAATGTGCACATACATTTGTGACCCGCTCCAGAAAAAGGTGATATAAGTCGCGCTATGCACATACGTGTAATGGCCCTATCAACGTTGAGAGGGTAAAAATGTTCGTTTTTTTTTTGTTGTTGTTGTTGTCTTTAATGACATCTTAAATATCTAAAGTTTCAGGTTTGGTGCACAACAATGTTGATTTCATTGAATAAAGTGAAAAAATAACCTTTTTAGAGTGCATTGTTCCATTGCATTGTATTAGAACTAGCTATTTCAAAGCCTGTTTTCTCTGTTGTGTCATTTGAACTCCATAGAACTAATTAATATGCAAAAACGCGATATCTCCAGAACGGAAAGGGCTTTGGAGCTCTGTCATGTACCAAATGAAAGCTTACATTGCGGGCTTTCCAAACATGCATGGAACTAATTTTTCATATTTTGCGACATAATATACCTTTTTCCAGAGCGGGTCACATTTGTACATGTAGCATCAAGTCAGAGTATAGGGCACTGAAAAAAATAAACTGGCCTTCTGACTTGCTGCTTGAAGACTATGATGAAATGGGGAAGATAAAAAATTCAACACTTCTACTGCCAAGATGGTGTTGCAGTTGTAGGTGTAGATCTCTCGGAATTTGCCTTTCCAACAGCTGCTACTATGGAAAAAATGCTTGCAAATATCAACAACTACAGGGTCTCTCTCTCTCGAAAAACGCAACAGTTAATAACACCATGATTATAGGAAAACCCAGTATCATAACCATATTTGTTTTATATTGTATAGATGCGCTAGGGCATAAGCTTCAATTTGAGACCAGTTTCGGTTCGTTCGCTTTCCGGATGGCTGAATAATCATTGTTTGAATGAGGTGGAGTAAAATGCCATTTGTCACATGTTAGAGAACTTTAATAAAGAACGACACCAATTGAATTTCACATGTTCTTTAATAACAAAACTTAACAAAAGCATTTGCTTTATCTTAAAACAACCTTTTATTAACAGGAACATAAATTGAATATTTAAAACAATGGTTTGAAAACCTTTCAAAGTTATCATGGCACTGGCTCTTCAACGTTCAACTTAAGCTCCAACTCCCTCAATGACCACCTTCTCTGTCAATGCAAAACTGCACCATCTTGTCAAATGAAGTGCCCATCAGACAATGTCAGACAGGCTTGGTGTAAGTTATGTAATCAGTGTCCCAAAGCCCATCTTTCAAAGGATTAGGCAAAGCAAAAACAGATCATCAAGCCATTTACACAACATGTAACAAATGGCATTTTACCCCACCTCATTCAAACAATGGTTGCTCATCCAATCGGAAAGTGAACGACCTGAAACTGGTCTCAAATTGAAGCTGATGCTCTAGCGCATCTATACCATATCATGTATGTATGGTTATGATATTGGGTTTTCCTATAATCACGGTTTTAGCAACTGTTGCGTTTTTCGAGAGACACCCTGTAGAGTTGTGATACATTAATCAAATGCAACTGCCGAAAACGAGTCAAATTGAAATGCATGGTGATCTTACAATTATACAAATTAACTGATGCAACTCCACCATTCTGGACCTCAAGAAGCAAAGTGAATCAGAGGTGCTTTGTAAAAAAATTGGGGCTGCTTTTTGAGGACTCCTTTCATTTTGAGTACTCCTTTCATTTTGAGTACCACCAGTAACTCTCAAATGGTATGGCTGACCCGAGGTTGTAAATGCTTCAACACATTTGCTTTCACCACTGGTCACATGTACATGTACATGTAGTGATAACAAGAACAGTCACAGGCTAAAATTTGACCGAATAGTACGGTATAACAGACACATGACTCTGCCCCACTCATTGGTCGATGGCCCCAGCGCTGGAGTTTGCCTTCCCTTGACAGCCAACGATGTCTACAACGGCAGGTGCACGTCTCCCCATATCGCCCTCTGGCAACAAGTGGATGCGGGAAGGAAAAGAAAATATGAAGCGCCCTCTAGGTGTCACACCGCAGACACTCCAGACGAATTGATTTATATTTCAAGTATTTTCCTGACGGCGCCATGTGTGACAGAGAAAACTGTTTTTGTTAATTTCATGCACACTTTACAAGCACGCTGTTGTAATAATACCTGTGCAATATCGCGAAGTTAACACTGGGGTCTGTCGGGAGAACTCAATTTTATTTAAAAACTTTCTTAAACTGAGTATACAGTGCTTTATATTATTATGTCGGGACAGGGCAAAAGAGAAAACATCTCTGTTCTAATTTCTTAAACTTTGTTATTAAATATCAAGTACTGTATCTTGAAGCCACAGTTGGGGGAGGTCAGTAAATATCAGTGTCACTCAGTTTGAGGAATATTAATACAAAATTCTAGCACCAAATACAAAGAGGATGTTAAGAACAAAGCATGTATTTGTCTATTCCAGATTTGAAGTTCCAATTCATGCTTGTGGATGTTTTAACTTCATTCGTCAACTTATGGTAATTTGCACATAATGCAGACTGGAAACTGGACATTTTGCAAACATGTTTATTGCAGAAAGCATTAATTTCAAAAATTGAACAATATAACTGTATTGTGTGTCATGGTGTGATGCGAAAAATGGGTTCCTGTCACGCTCAGTATACATACACAGATATCATTAGATCAAAATGCAACAATTTTGTCCCCGCAACACTTCTATACATGTACATGTAGGTATATGTACATTGTTGTGTACACTTGTGTAGACAGACTTTCTATTAAGCTTCACACAATAGAAATACAGATTCCTCTACCAAAAAACTGTATCTTAAGATTTTTTTGTATTTTCCCAATCACTGAAAGGCACTTACATGTGGGTCATTCCACCAGGTTGGGACACAGTGTGTGATATGACCATATCATTAAAACCATCATTACATTTAATTCAGTTATTTCATGTGACATCCGTCCTTGGGTGTGCGATTATTTGAGAAAGTTTTCAATCCCAAAGACGGATGTTACAATATGACTGACATGAAATAACTGAATCAAATGTAATAGTACTTTTTAAAAATATGGATAAATGTCGCACATCGTGACCCAACCCCGTGGAATTACCCATGTATCCTGAAGACCATGACCAAAATCAGCACATTAAATCCTAATGTATTACTGCACATATCCCTCCAACGTGAATGCTGTACATGTGGGTCATTCCATAAATTTGGGGTCCAAAAGTGTGAAATTTTTGGTGTCCCTGTTAATACATTGCGACATGTATAAGATTTTGCCATTCTTTAATGCCTTCTATCTCCAAGAGTGATTATGTAAAGCAAAGTACATGTACCTGCCAAACAAGTAAAAAATAGTGTGAAGTCAATTTTAATTGTCACACTTTTGGACCCCAGATTTATGGAATCTGTTGGAATGACCCATGTACATGTACATGTACATGTACTTTGGATGTACATGTACATGTACTTTGGATGTACATGTACTTTTTTTTTCTTCAAATGCGTGTTATATTACAATAGCCAAATGGATTTTTCCCTCCACTCTTACCTTGACTGATAGGTAGGGCAAGGGCTAGAGAAACTTAATTACATCTTGCTGGCATGAAATCAGTCTTCGCAAGGACAAGGCCTCTTTGAAGATAAAATCGATGGCAAAAACCTGAAGAAATGGCCCAAATAATACAGTGGAGACTCATAGCCAAGAATGTGTTACCATGTTATTCCTCCTACATTAAAACTCTAACCCTCCAAAACATGTTTGGTAGAACCCTGCCAGACGAATAATAAATGCATTCTTTGTCACATTGACTTGTGTGTAGAGTCCAGCAAAGTGGAGCTGTCAGCACATATTGTGACCCGCTCTGCAAAAAGGGCACTTATGTTGCAAAATTTGAAAATAGTGTTTTATATATAGCTGGAAAGGCCATTTTATAAGCTTCCATATGGTACATGTATATGTCTGAGGTCTCTAGCATTTTGCAATCACGAGATATTTAGAAATGTGCATGTTTACTTTCAGGAATTTCTTGAAATGACTTAAGGAGAAACAAGCCATTTAAAAAAACAAAAAGCAAAGCAATAGATGGAAGCACTCGACAAAAACATTCTTTTTCAAACTTTATTCACTGAAATCAAAGATTTGGGTTATGAAATAGAATAGTATAGGTATCAAAGATGCGAAAAATTCCCTCCCTTCAAAATCACTTGTTTGAAGAATTGTTCACCCTCTTCACATTGAACGACCCATAACTCGTAAAAGCATACAGCGACTTATGTGCCCTTTTTGCAGAGCGGGTCACGCACTGTGCTGCTAAATACATGTACAATAAAATCTAACAGGTCCACCCTGTTATTAATGCAAACAAAATCCAACACACCGTGTAGTTTATGTTGACTGCTAAACCTGACAAATTACAACAGCTTTTTACCATTTTGTTGGATTTAGCAGGGATAGGTTAACATAAAAAACTTTGTTTTTTCAATTACTCCCTAGAATTGCCACACAGGACCTTGGAAATAATGCTGTCCTGTATTGTATAACTGTAATAAAACTCCTATGACACGGTCCCTTTTAACGGTCTTTTACATGGAAAAAAATGAAAAACAACACAGTCCGTGTGATGGCTGTTGCAGGTTAAATTTCCATTTACATCAGACAAATCCGACATCCTTCCCCTCATCATCTGATCTCACCTTTTCTGGATTTATCTGGAGAATTCCTCTGGGTCTTCAACACTCGGTTCGGTTCTGTTTTGTCATGTACGTACAGCGGCTTCCTCATTTATTTTCATTATTCCATTATGTCTTCAATTGAAACGGCTTGGTTTTATCCTATATTGCTATTATACCCAATCACAGTATAGCATTCGTCTTTTAAATTGGATAATGACATTTAACGTCTTTACTTCTCAATTTGATGAAAACAAAGATGACATTGTGACTTTCGCCAAGTGACTTCCCTCCCGTTTGTCTACATGTATGTTCATGTTGAATTTGCACTTGTTTGGTTAAATTGAATTTTATAGACTTAACCAGTCGGAAATCTTTATATTTAAGCCTTTTCAGCGATCAGACGGTGTATCGCAAGCATTTGATGAAATGATAAACCGTCCATGCTGTCAGTGTTGATGCGTGTCAGTGATAGAGTGGTTGTTTTAATCCTGTCCGTTGAAATTCCTAAGTGATTTGACCCACAAACGATAAAGCGTTTTGTTCTGAGATGCAAGAGCCGACTTATTAAGTCAGTATGAAAACTGGTTTCCAGTTAGTTCCCTTGTGGATCTTCCGAAAAAATAGGACTTTGTTGAGGTTGTGGAATATAAAGAGAGTATGACTGATTAGTCCGTTTATTGCCGTTTCTCTGGTCCCTGTAGACGACGGATATTAATGCGGCTTGGGATCAGGAATTGCCTGAATCGTGAGCAGCATACATGTACCAAGGAAACTCTGATCCCGATAGGATGAACAGCAATAGAGTTTTGCATTGCCCTGATTATTTTTGCACTTTGCATTGTTCACGGAATTTTCTATGAGTGATAGATACTTCTGGAATGTCTAAAGTTGTTTTTTTTTGCATTGTAGCGGGTGTTATTACAGATACTGTGTACATACGTGTCAATATTTTGAATGATTATTTCTTGTCCAAAGTTTTGGCAATTTTGAAATGTGTTTGCCAACATGAATGCATAATATAACAGCCTTGTTTTGGGGATTAATTAAAGATACATGTGTTATTGATACAGTTCTCAGAACTGATGATTTTTGTACATTTTTGCCACAGCTGCTCATCAGGTACATGTACCTGTTCGGCCACCTGATTGTATATCTTTTTAAATCTGCTACATGTATGTCAGTGCCCTGACTAAAACTTTCAATCTAAGAGACACAACACAACACAACACAACACAACACAACACAACACAACACAACACAACACAACACAACACAACACAACACAACACAACACAACACAACACAGCTCCCATCAAAATCATGCAAAACCAGGACATGGATTTGAGTTGGTTATTTTAAGAGGAACAAATTCAGTACTGGTTATATTGGTCTTTTGACAAGGACTTCCTTCTACACGTATGACTAAAGGAAAACAGTGCTCTCTTGCATTTATGAATAAACTAAAAAGATTTAACAAGTGCCCCCCCGAACAAAGAGATACTGACAATGTGGGAGACCGCCAACATACGGCAACATTGCTCAGTTGGTAGAATACCGGTACGGTTTTCCGGAGGTCGCAAGTTAAAATCCTGCGCCTGCCAGTTTAATTTGTTTCATTTGAAAATTCATTCAAATGACCTGGTCAGTTTCCCTATTTTTAAGTGAGTGATCCTTTCAATGTCGCTTCCCAGGTTGCATTGGAAAGTTGGGGAGTGACCCCTGGCTATACGGCATTATGGGTTTATGACTTCTGACTGGTGCCCCCCCCCCCCAACAAAGACACTGACAATTTGGGAGATAGCTCAGTTGGTAGAGCACTGGTACCATATTCTGGAGGTCACAGGTTCAAATTCTGCTCCTGCAAGCTTTCTTTGTTCACTTCGAAGATTTTAAAGAATCGAAAACCATCACCCCTTTTTAAACTAAAACCTTTTTTTATGCATAACAAAACACTGCATTAAGAGCATACATGTACATGTAGATCACACTCGAATTATTGTAAGACATGTACATGTATGTGCATGAAAACAAGCTGAACTGGGTATTTACAATGTCTTTAACCCTTACCCCTAGGCATTTTTACTTGGAGGCTTCCTTAACCTGTCAGAATCCAACGCTGTGCAGTATTATAACCTATGACACATTCTTTGGACTATTGGGGCATCATATATTGTAGCTCCAAGGCCCTGCAGTACTGAACCCATCAAAATTAGACACAACCTGCTGTTGGAGTTTGCAAGGCTTGGGGTTAGTTAGGGTTAAAGGTTGATAACTCATCAGTCGTTGGCATTTAAGATTCCAAGCTATTGATTCCTTGGGCGTTGCTACATCCATGTAATAAGCCTCTATGAGGCTTCGATTTAGATTCGTTTCATCCCATTTGTTTCTGGCCAGCTGCAATTGCATCAAAGCATCAAGGAATTTTGTTGTAAGAGCCCATTGATTTTATTCGGAGGGAACATTGTGCATTGACAGCGTACATGTAGTGGCATTAAATATCGGGTTCTTGAATTTTAGCTCAGTAACTACAAAATGTATTCTATCAAAGAATTTCAGCCATTAATGCAATAATTAAATGATTTTTATGAGATTGTGGAAAACATGCAGATAAATGTATATCAAATTAAACGTAGATTACTAGGAGCTTTTGTAGGGTGTTAAAAGATGATTCGACCCCCAAAAATCCTTCTCTGGATTGTTTTACATGTAGAACTCTGTTCTTTGGATTTTAAAGGCATGATATACATGTAGCTTTGATAATGATCACATTTTTAAAAATTTCAATAAATTTTTTGATATTTTCAATGCATTATGCGTATGATGACAGACCAGCCAGTAAATTTATGCACAAACCTACCACTGTGAACCAGTGCAAGCAGTATTGCTTTTATTCTATATATGAGTTAAGTTCTGAAAACAATTTCACGTGCCAGGTTTCTGGACAATGCTGCACAGATTACAAAGCAGATCTCATTGGAAATTGGCATTTTCTGTATGCATTGTTTGCCACATTTTTTGGGGGGGGGGGGGGGGGTGGGTGAAGGTGGGGGTGGGGGTGGGGGAGAGATGATTGGTTGATTGTACACACGTACATGTGTACATTAGAATTGGCTGCAGAAGCAGATGTAAAGTACTCTTGTAAAGAAATGGAAATTACCTTTGTTTTATGTTCAGTTTACATGCATTTCATATGTTACCGGAATGTAATTTGAATAGACTTTGCTTTTGTAAATACAGTAAAATCGCGATAACTAAAACTCGGATAACTCAAATCTCCGCTTTTGATAACTCAAATCAAAGCTACATGTACACTACATGTACATTCCCAGAAAAAGAATAGGATATTCTATACATAAATACTCCTGTGACTCGAATTGATGGCACCGGTGAATCCGTTTTAACACAAATTTTTTTCCAGCCAGTCCAAAAGAAACCGCTGTCAAAAAAGCCACAAAGAAGTGTCAACCAACGCAAAACTTTTTCGCCTTCGTCTTTTCAAACGTAGACAGTGTGCACATGCCATTGTGATCGATTTGGTCACACATAAGCATAACAATCGACCGTAAACACAACCACTCCTCTTTTTGGTTCTGGCCTGATAACTACAGCTTACCCAATTGTTACCCGCACACCGACAGTCGAATCTCTGGCTCTTTGTGGTGTCCAAATGACCGCATTGAAAACCTTTGAGGATGCCGCACGCGCCTGGCTTTCAAGCTGTCTGTCCAATCAGAGGCAGAAGCTGTCTTAGTGCAGTGGACATGTGACCGCATAGCAATTTCTGAGGATGCGACGCTTGCCGAAATCGAAGCCTAAAACTTTAAACAAGGCTTCATTTCACGTTGAGATTTTTCAGCAGTAAGACACTAGTGCAGAATTAGCGATAAAAGAAGGGAAAAAAAGATAAAAAGGAAAACCAAAAACAAGTGAATGCACGGATCCGTGAAAACTCACAATAGTGTGCCCTGTGTCGCAGTGTTGTAACCAAGTCATTTTTTCTCAAGTCAAGTCAAGTCCCAAGTAAATTTTTTCCAAGTCAAGTACCAAGTCTCGAGTCAATTGAGTATTCCAATGACAAAATGACAATGCATAGGCTAGCACGCATGCACTGTACAAAATCAACCTGGTGTGCCATTTCAACAATTCTCCATGCAGTCGGCCAGCGCTGCGGCCCTGCCTGGACACCCAGCTTTCTATATGCGCTATAGGCTTGTTTTTTAACTGATACCTGTATGTTTGTGTTTATTTTAACAGAAGTATTAATGTCAGCAAGTCAAATTTATTCAAGTCAAGTCAAGTCTCAAGTCATGTTCTTTCAAGTCAAGTCAAGTCCCAGTTCATTTTTTTCCCAAGTCAAGTCAAGTCTCAAGTCAAAAAAATTGCGACTCGAGTCCGATTCAAGTCAGCAAGTCAAGTCAACAAGACTGTGTGTCGGTTAAATAATGATCAGTCATGTGACCGCCCAAGTGCATGCAGATTGCATGTGGAGAGTTTCTTAGACAAACGTGACACGAAATAAAGACTTCCTACACACAGTGAGATAATGCATTTGGTGGTTTATTGTCATGTTTAGAGATACTTTTAGGTAAGAACAATATAAAATTCGAGTACATGTAAAGGGATGATTTTTTTAATGGGGAAAAATGCTACAGTGAGACAGGAAATTTTTTCAAATAACGTGTCTATATATATCCTGGCATAGCGAGTTACGGTGGAGCCATCCATATATACGTGTACGCATAGATGATAGGACTGTTGAACATATCAGGACCTCGCTTAAGTCGAATTTTGCCCATTCCCTTGAGCTTGGAGTTATCGCTATTTTACTGTAGAATACTTGATTGGTACAGGTGCAATGACTAATGGTACATGTACATGTAGTATCTTCCGCATGTAACATCTTATCTATTTATCATCCGTGAAAAACAAATTACCTGTATGTGTAGTTAAGTTTTTCATTTCCCATCTGAGTAATAGTTTATTGGGTACTGTAGCCATTCTGTACAATTTATCAGATGATGTCTTGCTGGTATCCTAAAAGAGTGCACTGGTTTGCAAATCACTGTTATTAAAGTAAAGGTTTTAAATAAATGGATTAATGCCTTGATGACTTAATTCTTATTTGCTTTTTCTCTGTCCACAGTCGCTGGAGAGTACACGGCGTATGCTGCAAATGTCAGAAGAGGTATGTATTCAAGACTGAGGCATTTGTCATGTTTGTGAGGTGTCATGTGGTATTTCACTACGTGTTGTTCAGTGAAGAAAATGAAATGTATTTTTGTCAAGTTCCATTGCATCATTTTCCACAGTGCATTGTTCTATGCAGATGATGTCTCATACATTTGTTTGTTTTGCGCACCCTCTGTTAATTTCACTCCGAGAATGGCAGGCAAGATATCTCAATTTCACTCAAAAAAATAGCAAGCAAAATATTTATAATTGGGATGTGCATCGGAACCGGGTACAAGAGTACCCCGACCGTTCATGTCAGGAACCGGTTCCAGATTATGGAATTGAGTACCCGTACAACTTTACATTATCGCATAGTAACTTTCCAGACAATAAAAAAGGAAAGGTTTTGAATGTTATTTGTCAGGAATTTTCCAAATTAAACCCCATGAGAAACCAGCACAGATTTCACGTTTATGACTCTCACGAAAGTTGACAATAAAGGGAGTCTACTTCACTAATTTATCCAAATAGCCACTACTTACGCATATTTATCCAGCCGATAGGCTCAATTAGCTAAAGGTTTAATCAACTGTCAGGCGCCCTCTCGGGGCCTACCCATCATGCTGTGCGGTGACTCCGCCATCTTAAATCCTCTTTTTTTCTACGATGGTTGAGTACAGCCAGATGTGTTTTTGATGCACTCTCGTTCTTTGAACGTATCTGTACGTCTTTTGTGAAATACTGGCGCATGCGTGCCGGCACACACAAAGGCGGAGAAGTGATCATGTTTACAAATAAAATGCACTGGACAGGCATGATTTTTTTTCAATCTAAAATCAGACTTTTTTGAATCTCAGAGAATGACATTATTACAACTTTCGGGATTGGAAGTTTTGGTTTGGGTTTCTTTAACGGGTACTGTATTTTTTTTCAGTTGGGTACCCAGTTCTTTTACTACCCGTAAATGCACACCCCTAATCTAAAAATTTGCTTGAAAATTGGGATTTTGGAAAAAAATGCTGCAGAAAGCTACTATAATATTGCATGAATTGCATTTTCAGGACTATAAAAATAGATATGTACATTATTTTTTGTTTACTTAATGCCAACAGATATAAAACGTTGTTTTCTTGTCTGCCACTATTATGAACATTTCTAGAGGGTGGTGTACATGTACATATGCATGTCATGCAAATAAATATGTAACATTTGAATAATCTTGTTGAACGTGTACCGGTAGTTCTGCAGCCATTTTTGTAGTGCTGTTTGCATGTACAGATGTAGGTGAAAAATCAGCACTTACATTGTCCATGCTTAAACTGTGCTACGAAATTGGCTTGGGCTACCTGGAGTTGTGCTATCTTGTTTATAAAGCTGTTTGTTTGTCATGTCTGTGTGCATGTAAGCCTTAACGAGAATTTGTTTGATTCTTAAAGGGTAATATACAACATTTGCACACATCAAAAACAACAAAAGTACGAAGTTATTATGGATGACTTTACTTGACAGTTAGTAAATAAATAATAGTCTCAATGATCCTCTGAAAGCAAGGCACATGGTGTGCTGTCGTTTTTAAAGAAAAGTTTGATTTTGTTTTAATTTCCAATGATGGTCGGCAGACGATCATTGGAATTTTTTTTTTTCAATACTGCCTCTAATTTACCAAATTTACAATGTACATGTAGTTGTAGTTGTTTCACATTTTGTTTGCAATCGGTTATACATCCGTGAACGAGTGCAAGCCAGCTAGTCTGGTTCCCCAACCTGTCAATTCCCGGATGTCTATAAATTGCTCCATTTCATTTGAAGTAGGGTCAGGGAAGCAGACTACAAAAACAACATTTTGTTCATGTTTTTTTTTCGCAGCATCTATAAACATAAAACTTCATTGCAATAATATTTGCTATAAAATTCTAACTCCCACATCCATCCATTTCTGAAATTTACAGCAAAAGCAAATGTTATATTACCTTTTAACCAGGTGTCATCCTTCCATTCTGCCACCAATGGAAGTAACATTTCGTCAATGTTCCTTCGAGCCTTTCCTGATCAAAGAGCACATTCTTTTGAGTTTGTTGCTTTGTTTGTGTATTATTCCATAAATTAGGGTACCAACTTGCGACATTTTGACCCAAAATGGAAAAATTCATTGAGAGGGGATTCAATAATAGTTTTCACTATAACTTAAAGATATTGACATTCTTCATTAATTGTGGCCAAAATCAGACATTTTTTACTCCCAGATATGCCAAAATATCATGTCAAAACCCATTCACGGTTTCACGTGTAAAGGGGACACCAAATTAGTTTTCTGCTATTTTTGTGATAATTCATGCTCAATGTGGTGTGTTTATACAAGGTTTATTGTGAAAATAACTTGATTAGACTAAAAATAACAATTTGGTGCATGATTGCGTATTGGGGACACCATTTGGTGTCCCATTTACACGTGAAACCTAGTAAATGGCCCAAAATTAAAAATTTCCAAGCATGCAATCTTTGTTATGATTTCACACTTATCAAGTGGGACATGTAATTAATGATGATAGATTTGGATTTGCCAGTGAACCCACTTATCTGTTTATTTCTCAGAAACATTACACAAATTTCACGTGTAAAAGGGACACAAAAAAGTGGGTCTTGTTTACACGTGAAACGTTTGGGCTAACACTGTCAATCTCGGTCAACTTGTAGTTATTAAATCATTTAAATATGGTGCCATTCTTAAGCAGTATTAACATGCTTTAACATAATGAAGGGCAATTTTTCATACACATGTGCACATGGTAGTATTTGAGAACCAAACAATGCATTTAACCCTAACCTTCCCAAATCCTCCAAAATCCTCTTTGCAAAATGGAGGAATTTGGAGGATTGAGGGCACTTGGAAGTTGATGCATCGGAGGATTTTGCAGGATTGAGGTTACTAGGGGTTTTTGCCCCTGCAGGAATATGGAGGATCCAGGTTATCAGGCTCAATGTAATACATGAGGATTTTGGAGGATTGAGGTTACTAGGGGTATGCAAAAAAAACCTGGAGGATTTTGGAGGATTCGTGCTATGGTCCCCATAAGAGGATTTTGGAGGATTCAGGTTATATGGAGTTTTAACACTTTGAAATCAGAGGATGTTGGAGGATTCAGGTTACATGGGGGGAAAATGATGTAGGGAGTTAGGGTTAAACAGCAGTTTTTAAAATGTCACAGCTTTGGTGTCCCTTTTACACGTGAAACCGTGAACTATTTTAGGACACCATACTGTCAGGAAATTAGTCAGATGTTTCATCCTTTGCTACCAGATATTTAGGTACAAGTACTATAATTTGAGCAACTAAAATCATTTGTGTATATATATTTCACAGTTGGTAATACAACGGAAACAAATATCACAATGTAAAGAGGGACACCAAAAGTCATTGGCCCCCACATTTATGGAATCCACCCGTCTTACAAAAACCAAAAATGTGCACAGACTCCACAGAGCTTCTAATCCCTGTGAGTTTGCAAAAAAATGATTCAGATTTCTCTCAACAATCAACATACTCTTTAAAATCATTCAAAGGCATACCATCCCTTTAATGGCTACAAAGTTTCTGGTATTACAATGTACATGTATTTCCCAGTAATAAGTGCATAATTCATTTACCTCTGCAATTATCAGCGTTGATGTTTTAATAAAAACATGCATCATAGCATATAGCATCACTGGTATACAAAAAACGGGTGGGGACAGTGTTCTAGCCAGGCATTAAATAGCGCTAGCAACCCACTACACTTTCGGGAATTAGCACTATGTTTGAATCCTGCCCCTACGCTACCACTACGCTATACGTGTAAAAGAGCACATGAGCACAAGAGTACATGTATCTAAACAATTTCAAATTAGCTAAATTTTGCCTACATAAATCTGAAAAAACTTTTGCTAAAAACAGTCCAGGGAAAGTGGCCAGGAATTGCCTCAGATTGCACCACAGAGCATCTAGAATACAACATTTTCTGGGCCCCTTAATCGAACCCCAGACCTCACACCATAGGAGCTCCGCGCTCGCATTGTCCACTGGTGAGGACCTGTTCATAGCCCACACATTTAATTGTGGTTTGTGGTTTGTTTGACATATTTAATTTAGACAGTTACCCTGTCATGGATGTGAAATGTATAAAAGTGACCGTTTTCAGCATTGTGTATAAAGTAATGACTTTCGTAAAAGCAGTCTGGACTTTTTTCACAAAATTCTTCCTGCCAAACTCCCTAATTAACACAGCTCTGTAGAAACTCTCACTGGTGAGCCAGCAATCCTTTGGGGAAATGATATTTCATCATTGCTTGTTGTCCCTTTCAGGACCGGCTGGAATTACTTCCAAAACCAAACACGTCAGTGTGTGGGCAGCAAAGTCGCAGAATCCTTGCATTTTTATCAGTTGCTCCTAGCAACAGGTGATTAGGACAGGCAGTTTTTATATGCGTCATATACAGCCTAGGAAATTTATTTAAGCGTACTTTACTTCAATTGGATCCTATAAACAACCATTACGACTGAGGAAGATGTCTGGATGGAATTTTACTGAACAAAGGAGACTGATTTTAAGTATTCGTACGTGTGATTAGTTACACGTAAACGGTGACGCATGAGCTGTGCCCGGCTTTCTACATTCCTTTTGACTTCTGAAGTCACTTTTACATCTGTAAACAGAGTCGGTGGTCTCCAGCTAAACCCGAAGATCCAACAAGTTTTGTGCATTTCCGTCCGTGCTTAAGAAGTGGCCACCAAGTTTAAAAGCTGTCTGCCAAGTTTAAATTTTGAAATCTGTGTTTAGCGAGGAAATAAGATTTAGACAGCAATAATCTAAATGTGTAATGGGAAAAAACCCAACAAAATGATGTGAATTACCTTAACAGTGCCTGCAAGCTCCCTGTCCTGAATACCCCCCCCCCCCCCTCCACCTGCCCTGCATTAAGGGGAAACATTCCTGGAACAACAAAGCAAACGTGACATTTATGTACAGTATGCCGTTTTTTAACAGTTAATTTTTGTTCCCCGTCGGGCATTTCTGTTGGCACATGTATGTTTTTGTTTGTAGTCAGGTTTGCGTTGAGGGAAAGGTTCTTGAAATCCGAGTCCAAGTCCGGATAATAATAGTTCCCTCAGTGGAACCATTGTTATCGATCGCCGAACGATTCTCACCCATTGGGCCATCTGGAGGGTTTCACTTATCACAAAAGCAAACTCTCACAATGCACTTTTTCACGTGGCAATGTGATCCTAATTCAATTCAGGACCGTCATACAAGTGTCCAGCAGAAGTGCAGAACCTCCCGATTTAGACACACACCAATGCAGTTCTGACATTTTGGTAAAGATCTTGCAACTCAACCCCCCCCCCCCCCCCCCCCCCCCCCCTTGAGTTCTCTGCATCATACGATACTGTGTCCAGTTTGAAGACAGATGTTCCTCCAGGTTGGGAAAATGTCAAAAGTTGCATGTATTCTCATATCCATTCTGGCTCTTGTGCAAGGCTTGTTGATGGCAAACTATCATCAAGAGAATGACTACACTTCAGTGTAGTCCTGGCCTGTATAAACACTCCCTCACTTAGTTTTTGTACGTACATGTACGTGTATTTGTAAGTAGAATGTTTGTGATGTTACTGGATAAAATGATTGGATCTCCCCCACAAAACACACTGCCTGGGCAGTTTAAATATTCAAGATTCAATTCAAGATTCAAATTTTATTCGATCACGTTAAAAACATGAAAATTTTCTTCCCAGTGCATTATCAAGAAGCATTAAAAACATTCAAAAACATGAACTCTGAGTAAAATATATAAATATAAATATAAAAACAAAGTCACTAAAAAAGTCACTGAAAAAGGCACTATAAAGACTATAAAGACAAGTCACTGAAATGAAATATTCACCAAAACACACAAAAATACATAATCAATCAATTCGGGAAGTAAAGTGGGAGGGGACATTACGGAAAGTGAATGGCAAAAAAAAAGTTATGCAGGGAGGTGGGTGATGGCAGTATGGAGCGAAGGAAAGGGTACATGTAGATGATGGCAATGAGGAGGGGAAGGGAATGGAGAGGCATTTGGGGGAAAAGGAGGGGAGAGAAGGGTTGGATGAGTGGAGAGGGGGAGTCGGAAGATAAGGTTGGAGAAGGGGAGCGGAAATGCAAACCATAATTATCTAGTGAAACTTAAATTAAAAATTTGAATAGCCCATGGTAAAAATGAAGATTTCAATCTATTTGTTTTGAGGGCGAGTTGGCGTACCCTACCAGATCGGTTCTGAATAATGAAGGGGTTGAGAGAATGGGTCGAATCGAACAATATTTCATTGAGTTTGTTTGTGACATGATTCTGTGCGATTTCTTGGATACCCTGAAAATCAGTGCCAATGATCTTCCCTGCTTGCTTGTCTATACGTTGGAGTTTCTTAAGATTGCACAAAGTGAGTGACTTAAACCAACTAATACAACAACAAATTACAATGGATTGAATGGTACTCTGATAAAAAAGTCTAAGAATCTGGTGACTAACATAAAAAGATTTCAATTTCCTTAAAAAGTACAGCCGTTGGTTGGATTTTTTTGAAATTCTGGTTGTGTTTGCATTCCAATTTAATTTGTCATCTACCAATGTACCCAAGTACTTATACTCATGGACCACTTCGACAGGCGTACCATTGATTTCCACAGGTTCTTTAATGATCCTTATTTTCCGGAAATCAAATATCATTTCTTTAGTTTTATGTACATTTAAAATTAAATGATTTTGGTCACACCATTCAACAAATTTGTTGATTGCATTCTTATACTAAATCTCACAGTTATTGGTAATCAATCCAGACAAGGCAGTGTCATCAGCATATTTTGTGATGACACATGATCCCCCATCAAGATAAAAATCACTTGTGTACAGAGAGAATAACAAGGGTGACAGAACACACCCTTGGGGGACCCCTGTACTTATGTGAATGACATCTGACATTGTATTGGCAAACTTGACCCTCTGTGATCTGTCTAATAAAAAATCATTAATCCATAGTGCGAGGTAGGGGTTAACACTTTGCACCTTTCTCAGGAGAACATGAGGTTTAATAGTATTGAAGGCCGAAGAGAAATCGAAAAATAAGGTTCGAACTTAATTTCTTGGTTTTTTAAGATGGCCATAAATATTATGTAAAAATGTAATCATGGCATCCGCTACACCACGTTTTTCCCTGTATGCAAACTGAAAAGGGTCTATAGAGTTCAGAGTTTCCACAGTTAGGATGCCTCAAACAATTTTTTCAAAGCATTTCATTAGGATGGCAGTTAGGGCTACTGGTCTGTAGTCATTAAGAACAATCGGGTTGGGTTTCTTGGGAACTGGAACAATTGTAGAGGATTTCCATAAACTTGGAACCGTGTGGCAGTCCAGGGACCACTGGAACAGTTGTAGAAACATCCCCGCTAACTCCTTGTAGCAAGACTTTAGGATCCTCCCTGAGATCCCATCGGGTCCAGCAGATTTGTTTGGTTTAATGGCCTTAAAGGATTTCTCAACTGCAGCAGCTGAGAGTTGCAACTTGTTGTCGTTGTTTAAACTTGACACTAAGTCCATATACAGCTGATCATGGGTCAGGTTGTGATGTAATCCGTCTTGATATATATATGATAGAATAGCTTTTTTGTGTTGAGAAAAGGGGCAACTTATAACATAAATAAGTGAAAGTTTAAATTCAGGCCTACCCTATGCCCTGAATCTTAACACACATGCTTGGTACTGAAAACATCACGACTGGTAATCTTTTCCAAACCCACACTGTCTCTTTGTTTCTGTGTGAATCAGTGATGTGATGTGTATTTTCTATGAGACCAAAACCGAAATAAAAGGCATATCAGAAAACTTCATGTTGATCGGGAAGCAGAAGTACATGTAGAAGAAAAACTAGAACAAAGTCCCAGGGGATAGATGTACATGCACATGTAGACTTTTCTAAACCCACATTGTCTTTTTGGTTGATGTATCTACCCACACACACTTGCAATAAAATGTAGGATCTTTGTGGCTGCATCTAGGGCAGTAGTCCAAGAAAATCTTTTCGAAATTGGAGAATTGAAAGTGGGCGGGTTTTCATTGTGTGGAGTGAAAGAGTTTTCCCGAGCGCAAACGAACATTGCTAAACGTTCTCTGTCAGTTTGAGAAAAGGTTGAAATGTGTTTCGTGCTTTATCAGAGTTGTAATCATTATTCATGGATTTATAAACTTTTTCAGTATCGCGTTAATTCTTCCAAACACGTCTGGACAAAACAATGTAAAAAGGAACGTCAGATTTAAGAATACCTGTGATGCGTGTATAAGGATATGCTTACACCTTTCCCCATGGGAGAATTAAGGAACGCTATTAATACAAATCCCACTGTAAATACCAAAATAGCAATTAAACACACACATTCCAAATGTTGGAAAAGAAAAGTTGATGTACCTTATGCCAGTTTTATTGAATATATCCTGTGACTGGTTTGAGATCTGGTTAATGAGACACCTAAGAGGAAAAACTGGCATGCAGACATAATGAAAGAGGTTGGGGGTTGGTTCCAATTCTAACCAGAAATCACAATATTTCATGAAACGAACCCCAATACATTTTAGCAATCAGTTTGAACATAGACTGGTTGAATTAACTGAGAGAAATGCAATTTCTTTTCTTGTTCAATCTTAAAGCTGCAGAGTAAAGAAGTGAAATGATGTTTTTGGTGCTTCTTTGCATTGTAGGAACAAAATGTTTGTTTTTAGGAACAAAATCTTTTAATTCAAAGGGCAGCACATGTGCCTTTATTAGTTCCAGATGTGAGTAAAATCAGTGAATTGAAGTGAATTTGGCCAATCGGGCACCCGTCAAGTGCTCATGTTTTGTTTGTTTGTTTGTTTGTTTATTTATTTGGCATTTAACCCCTTGAGTACAGTTATTTACAAGGAGGTGCAGGGGAGGCCTGTGCAGCCAAGGCGTAACATACATGTGCACAATAATCCAACAATGGATTGAAAATGCAGAGATTGCGTGTATGGACATCATCCGGCCTGGTGGTAATTGTTTTGGGGGCTTCTGTCATCCGGCTTTAAAGGGTTAACTGAGTTAGCCTACGAAAGTCTTTCAACTTACATTTGCATTTCCAGCAGGGTCCCTTGAGTCCCGAGGAAAACCCAACGGAACAATTCTGGAGAAGCCCCGGGACTGGGTATACGACGTATGGAATGAAAAGCCATCCACAAGTTGGCCCCTGGTAGGACTCGAACCAGGGTCACAGCAGTGGAAGGCAAAGAAAGGATCGCTACAACCAACCTGATCCCCTGATGCGCACACGCTGTGCTTGATCTCAGTTTTTGCACATGTGCAGTAAATCTACAAACACAAGGCAAGGGTCTTTCGTTGTGTCACCTCGGTCAGTTTCAAACAGCCTACATCTGTACATGTATCGACAAATTTTACATGGATGAAAATAGCACCAATCTGTACACTTCTAGGTTTGAAAGCGAGGCTCGGTGCCAAGTAAACAACCTTTTGTGTAATTTAAACACAGTCAAATCTTTGAAGCAGTTCGGTATTTCAGCTGCGCATGTGCACAATGACAGTTATCCCAAATGACCTGTGACCTAACGCACGTATGAATGCACAAGGTGGTCTCACAATGTGCAGTTGTTAAATTCGGTGAAAATGGGCATTCGCGTGACATTACGTCAGCAATTTTATCCCGAATAACCTTTGACCTTCAAGATACCGAACTGGCTTATTTTGAAAAGTCGCTGATTTGTGCAGACTTGACTTATATGAAATATATCTATCTGTGCGATTTTAACATTGTCATTTTTTGGGAGAAGATCATGATCTTGATCATGGTAATGTTTCACTTGGGTCCTAGGTAGTTTTTTACTTTCACTCTTGATTTTTAATTTAACGTCAGTGCTACATTGTCGAGCAAGACCCTCATTTTTAGCTCAAGTGTGAAACAGATTGAAGTCAATGGCCAGTTTCACTATTGACTCTTGACAAATTGGCTGTAGTCTGGCGCACACCTTGCCAGCATCATCATCAGTCATTAATCAAGGATAGGACACACCACATCATCCGCAATCATTACTGGTTTTTTTCTCTTCCATTATTTTATCTTCAAATTAATGGTTGGTGCACATCACAGTCGTTTAAAGGGAGGTTTTCTCCATTTTTGTTCATATTACCTGCGATTTTCGAGAAAAAGATAAGGTGGTGGTAGTATTTGTAATAATGCTACATATATATTCATTTATGCCCACAATTCCTATTTGCTGAAAGCATGTCTGCTGAGAGTGTACAGTACATTGCAATCAGTGCTGCAACTGATCCTCCAGGTTCGGTTCGGTTCGGTTCGGATCGGGTTCGGAAGTACATATGCATTAACAAAATTCTCTCAAATTGCGATCGCACTGATCGATAGTACATACACATACAATGTCCTTCCGGGAATTCCCCGGCCCTTCCCACTGCAGTCATAACAAGTTGATTGGCACATTGCCAAACCTGCAGGGCGCAAGATAGATAATAATGGAACAATGGTCACACCCCGGGGGGCCACCGCCGCGCCAATGCTTGACTGTATCTGATTTTCAGAAAAAGCATATTCAGTGTTTGGTCATGATTTCATCGAGTGATTCAGAGATCCGGGAAGGCATAGTGAGCTAGGCTTGGAGTTTTATTTTCCGAAGTTGAATCTGCTTGGGAAAATGGACTATAGCGAGGAAAGATTAAAATGGCGGGGAAACAAACAGAAAGACATGTTCAGATTTCCATTTTAGAAAACGCATGTTTTGTGAATGTACAATATATTTAATCTTGTCTGAAAAGATAAACTTTATCATTTCTTGCTGTCAAGGGGAAAGACTGCCCAGTGCTCCAGAAAAAACATTCCACTGATACATTTACTCGGACTCCTTGAGTAAATATGTAACTCTTTTCCCCCACATGCACAACTCTCACAGGGATGAGATTCTTCCGACTTTCAAATTAAGTTCCGACATTTTAGACTTTCCGACATATTTTTAGAAAGCTGGCTTGATTATGGTATCAGATATTTCAACACCAATGAAGTTGAATGTGTTCTGAAATAAAATAGAAACGCATTTCTTCCTAATATTTTGTCCTGTCTCATGTCTTTCTATCTATCAAAAATCACATGCAGTAATATGCCGTGCATGATGATGCCACGCACATGTCAATCGACCACGAAATGAAAACATCGCATCACCCCATGAGCTGAATCCAACGTGTCCGTCGCACAACGCACACGCGATACATTTTTTTAAATTATGCATTGTGCAAGCATTCCGTACCGTAACCAGACCATAGCAATATATCGCCTCGGATGAAAACGATGCCAAAACTGGTGATTGAACATCCAATTTACAAGGCTAAATTTTGAACGCTAAAATGAATCTACCCAATGGATGATGACAATTCAAGCTTCCAGTCACAATGATAATGTCACATTATTTTAAAGACTTCTGACAAAATCACTCATGCTGTAAAGGTACACAACTCCGGGAAAATCGTGTGAATTGACCTTCTCGGTGCGAGAGGTTCGTGGGTCAATGCACGGGGGCGATGTGGCCACTGCGCGCTGAGTCGACGGGCATGTTGATCGTGTTAGTACATGAACATAATTGTTAGCGCATGTGTGCGTGATAAGCAAAATTGACAGCCATTTCTTGAAATTATGGTAAAAAGTACAAATTTAATTAAGTCAAAACTTTTGACAAAACGTAATTTTATTCTGGAACGTTTTTGTTCTTCAATGGATAAAGCGCTGCAACATATTATTCACAAGGCATGAGTTTTTGTTTAGGAAGGAATACATTTACATGTAGAATCCTACCACCATTTTCGGGGGTACAATTTTGCAAGTATTTTTGTTCTAAACTAAAAGGTGTCCATGAGAGAGTACCTGGCCCTGGCCCCAAAAGGCTTCATCACGCCGTACTCGCTCACAAACTTCAAACTATATTTTCTTAGAATCTCATCCCTGGACTGTGCATCCCCACAAAACGAGAAGTCGCCGTGTGAACAACCAATCATTGCATACTGGGCGGGGATCGCTTTCGAGCACACTACATTTTTTAGGCGGGGGTGGAGGGGTGGAAACTCGCATGGCTGGCCGGATGCAAGCGGTCGCGACTTGGTCTTTTATGATTTTTTGTTACCTTCCTGGAATGGAAAAGGCTTATCTTTTTTTCTATTCTATCGACTGTCTACATTGCGTGCAGTACCTGGGCTATAATGTAACCGTTTAAACGGTACATGTACATGTTCTCGAGTCTAAACCTGCTACAATGTAAGGCCGAAAAGGGCCTTATCAACAGGTAAATTCAATCATATCCGTGCCGCCCGTGTGCGCAAATTTTGTCCTATCATCGCATGTATTCCTAGCGCTATCAATATGTGTGCGTAAAGTTTGCCGAACTTCCGAACCAACAATTTTGGTTCGGTTCGGTTCGGTTCGGTTCGGAAGGCTATGTTCGGCCATTTTTAGTTAGGTTCGGCGGTTCGGCTGCAGCACTAATTGCAATTAAAAGTTAACACTGTGAATGGCAATGGGAAATTTTGTGAAAAGAAATCCCATTCACATTCACATTTCCTACTCAACTCCCCCCCCCCCCCCTCCCCCCTGTTAATTTAAGTGGGATATTATTTTCCCACTTTTGAGAAAAGGTGTGAAAATGTTCCACATTTTATGAAAAGGCATCAAAATGTTTTCCCACTGTGGGAATTTGTTTTCACATTTTGTGAAATGAAAATGACTTCCCTCGGAAGAGGAAAAGTGTGAAGATAAATTCCCATTAGCAGATTAACTTTCAAACGCAGTGTACTGTATTTACCTTGGTTTGAAACTGGTTATACATGTATGCATCAACTGATTATTCTCAGCCAATTTGCAATGGGAGACCATTGAGGCATGCTCACCCATAGAGTTTGTATAGTTTCTACAGTTTTGGTATAAATCCCTAACCCCCCAGGGTGTGTGGAAATTTGTATTGATATTGATGGATTCAGCAGTGTTAGGGTTTATAATAAAGCACTCTATTGAGTGTGCATACAAGTACATGAGTAAAAGGCAAACTGCAGATCACTCGTGCAAGCTCACAGTTCCTTGCCAGAGTATATATACTTCAGAAGAAAAACTGAAGAAAAAAACTGGGCTGCAAAGCTCTTTTTTAACCCCTTTTTGATAAAATGGCATTTAAGAATGAAACAAAATAAGATGACCCAACAAGTAGAAATGCCGTAATTGCTGTGACTGGAGGAAGGGTGACACACGTGCTTTTATACTCCCAACTTCAGGATTGTCATCAAAAGGTACCACACTCCAACCTGTCATTCGAAATTCTTGGACACCTGAACTCTAAGTTCCCACACAATTTTAACATTCTTATATTTATTTTAAATTTTTATTTTTTATTTTATAGATCCAAGGAATATACTTATGCTTGCGTCACACTGTCCCGAAATTGACACCAGATGGACACACGATAAAGGAAATTGTCAAATTCAGCTCTGATCGTAAAAACATCGGGCCATTCGTGAGGGCATCTTAAGCCATCGTATGACCGCCGGTGGAGTTTGTCAGGCTCCGGCAGCAACTTCGTGAGCGGTGGCAAAATCTTTGGCATGCCAAAAAATTGCGAAGGTTCATTTTCGTGTTGAATTCGTGTGTCCATTTTGCCCTTCGTAAGGCCATCGTGAGGGCATCTTGTCAAATCGTGTCATCTTCGTCTTTACTTCGTGTGATCATCGGTGCCATCGGGCATTTTTCGCTTCACGAAGACAATACGAAGGAAACAAGAAGCTGCCCGATTGTCTTAGGAAGGCAATTCGACGTCGTGTAGCCATCGTGTAGCCATCGTGTAGCCATCGTGTAGCCATCGTGTAGCCATCGTGTAGCCATCGTGTAGCCATCGTGTAGCCATCGTGTAGCCATCGTGTAGCCATCGTGTAGCCATCGTGTAGCCATCGTGTAGCCATCGTGTAGCCATCGTGTAGCCATCGTGTAGCCATCGTGTAGCCTTCGTGTAGCCTTCGTGTGTCCTGCGGGTAAACTACTTAATACAAATTCACATCTTCGTGTTGCCTTCGTGTGTGGTTCGGGTGCCATCGTGTGACCTTCTGTAGGCATCGTACTTTGCTTCGGCTGTTGATTGGCTGTTGACCAAGTTCGGGGCCATCTTCGTGCGAAATTCAAAATTCCATATTCGTATGGCCATCTGGTGTCAATTTCGGGACAGTGTGACGCCTGCATTAGTAAAACACATCATGCAACTAACTAGTTGACTTCATGTACATTTTCCTTAAAGATAAAGTGTTATGAAGTTGACAAAAAAATTCAAAATTTTGTACCATTGTTTGAAAATTAACACTTCCAATTATGAAGATTTGTACGGTTTGTGGTATTCTAACGGTTGATTTAGCCCCGGCAAAAGCAAGTGCAGTTTAACCCGCACTTACCCTAAATTTTCTTGGCATTTGGTGGCACAAAACCTGCTCCGTCCAAAGTGCAGCCCTGGCCAACTTGAAACGAGGATTCTCCCTTTGTTTCTCGTTACCAGTTTCAGTCATGAATATTCCTTCATTATCCTTGGGCCGAGCCACATCTGTGTTTGTTTTGGCGGGAAGGCTCTCCAAATTGTTACCTGAATAAGAACAAATTAGGAATCCATCAAAGAGCCCTGTGCCCTGGAAGTGCCTGGGAGATGCCTCGTGATTCAAGTGGACAACAAAAAAGAGCGTGCAGAAAAGCTGCTATCCAGGGCTCAGGATATCGATGTGCAGAAAAAGAAAAGGGGGCGGATCGGAGTGCCGCAGCACTCAAAGAATATACACATTTTGTTTGAACGTGGCGGTTGGACGTTGAGTTCCTGTTTAAGCACTTATTTTATGTACTTGCAGTCTCGTGCTTTTCAAGTCAACTGTTTGACCTGATATTGACCGTCATCACTCACAGGCCAATAGGGGAATCAATGTTAAAGGAATCATATTTTGTAATGTTGAATATGCCAGTTCGGTATCTCAAAGGTCAAAGGTTATTCGGGATAAAATTGTTGACGTAATGTCACGCCATGTTACGCGAACGCCCATTCTAATTGAATTCAACATGTGCGCGTTGTGCGACCACCTTTTGCGTTCACATGCGCACGTTAGGTCACGCAGGTCTATCGGGGTAAAATGTCATGGTGCGCAGTTGAAATACCGAACTGGCTTTCCAAAGCATGATGATTAAAGAATGTTCGTAGCCCTTAAGGTGTTTTTTATGTGTAAATAATCTGTAGGGATAGTTGCTAAGGCTTTTTTGTCATCTTCATAGTCCAGGTGCTAACTTGGAGGGAAAGCATTTTTACTAGATTTTGCTAGCTTTGAAAATAAAATAATAAAATTATTATGTTTTTTTTCTTCATGTTTCCAGTGGAAGTGAGACCAAGCAAAATACCCCCCAACTATAAGATACCTTTAAATGCATAATAAAATACAAAAACTAAAACTAAAGAACAACAAGTAGAATTAAACTACTTCGAGACGTTTTATCTTGAAAAAGAGGGACAGCTGGAGGTATTAAAAACGAAGATGATAAACACGGGAATACTGAATCCGTGCATGATAGCATAATTGAAGCAGTTCTCTGCACCAGGGAAATAGTTGGTAATAAGGTCTCCAGCCTACTGTCATTACAATTTTGATATAAAGCCGGCCATCCATAATTAGAGTCGATTTGTAATTGGTCCCTATGTTGTACCCAACCAACTCGACTTATTAGGAGGGAAAATCATTGGGCGCTCCCAGAGGACCTCATTGGCTACCCATCCTAATCAGACCGCAAGATAGGTTGGTCATCCCCCCCCCCCCCCCCAACTGTCCTCGCTTCAAACAGGTAGCTCGCCCCGAGACGAACATCTACTCAAGCAAAAACATCAACACAAATTTGATTATATGGTGATGCGATGTGTTGTAGGTGGATTTTTGAAATGCTAGAAGGGAGAAGATGTAGTGAAAATCCGTATCTGTATTAGTTCACTGTACATTTGACTCGAATGGCAGCTTCTTTCTCTGTACAGTTTATAATAATGTATGTTCTCCAGTTGATTTTGTGTCTCAGAAATTTATCAGAATACTGTAAAATTTGCTGGCCTCTTGGCAGAGTGGCGTTCACAAAAGTCTAACCCTAATTTTCAGATGCCATTTATTCTGGAGGATTCTGTAATGAACCTGTAGGCATATGCATCTGCTGTACCTACATGATAAATAAATGTTATTAGTAGTATGCATGATGTAAACGTTTTTTCACATTACAGCTTGCCACTTGTGTTTACAAGAATTCCGTATCTCCTCAAGTCCAATTTAATTATATGGGCATGTTAAAGTCTTATAGTCAGAAATCCACAGAAATCAAGGTCAGATTGGACAATTACCAAGGCTGTGGGGGGGGGGGGGGGGGGGGGGAGCAAAAATCGAGTGTGGGATTAATTTGAAGACCAATCCACTTCAAAAATAGGTCATTCCGCACGCCATTATCTGCCTACAGGAATATGAATCCCGTGTTTCAACATACGATCTGCAGTGGATTCCACATCATGAAATGCGGATGTCTGAAGCGGCACCGAATTTCATTTAAAAGAGATCATTTCCTTTCGATCCACATGCCCTAAAATTCAACCCCCGAAACAGACTCGACAGCTTGAATCTCTCTCTCGCTCCCTCTATCTAATCAATAGGATGATCACCTACATCCCCCCGCGTCGCCACGGAATTCCACGCCGAAAACATACATCCTCTAGTGCATATATGAAGCAGAGACCAATAACAAGATGCGCGGCGCAGGCGCTATACGGTTCATGTGCTATACGGTTCATGTGCAATGGTAAGCGGCGTGAATGCCCTTTGTATGCAAACATTGGAGTCTCGACTTACACCTCTAGTTACAGTCAGCAGATTTTTGATGGGAATGTTTTTTTCTCCAGCAGTTCTCCTGCCGTGTCAGCTCATTGAAGCTTGAAAAATGCGATAAGAAATCGTTTGTGCAATTTCTGAATTGCTTTTGAATTTTCAACTCCAGTGTGCCATTATGCCGTAGGCTTCATTCTTAAACGAGAGTGGACAGTCCTTTTCTGGAAAACAATTTAGAGCATGGAGGTGTTTAATTTGATGTACATGGCTGCCCAGAGACACTTTATTTGAATAGTAATGAATTGATAAATGGGTCGAGCTCAGTGTGCAAGACAGAGTTCATGGGATGGAGGAGGGGGTACTTTTGTCATTCTCTCACCAAATTCATGCAGACTCAAACGAAACTCCCCACATTTCTGTGGGGGAATGTGTTATTCCAAATACTTCAACTCTGTCCCATGGACAAACTGCACACTTTTTAGTCGGAGGAATTTCTTGTCCCCTCAAAACCAACAAAATTCTCCCAATACCGTGGACAGGCCTGTACCCAAATTATCCCAAAGGCCACTTTTTTTCTTTTTTTTCCCCCCTCTTTTTTTGTTTTTAAAGAACTGCTCAAGATGTATGGCCCGTAATCCGTTGTATATTCATATTCATCTTGTTTAGACATACATGTATGTGTAAAGACTATTAAATAAAAAAAATTACCACATCACAAAAAAACCAGCTCACTTTTTACAAACATTTTAAAATTTGGCCCTGAAATTTTTTTTATTGTGTATTAAATGTCTTTAATCATGGACCTCCTGTTGTCCTCCTGTACTTTAACGTTTTGGGAAGGACCCTCATTGGTTTTTGTCCACGGTTTTCAACCATGGACCTCTACCCAACCGTAGACCCTATTGTCCTATATTGTTAACCCCAACTCCCTAGGGTGTGTGGAAAATCATATTAAAATTGGAGGATTCAGGACTGTTAGGGTTAGAGGTCCACAGTTTTAAACACACATAAAACACACACAATCTTGGATGATGTGGTGACCAAAACATTATGGGGGGACAGAAAAACGCCCCCAGAACTTGGTCTTAATTTGCCTAAAAAAAAAAATGACCACACAAAGCGGTTCCTGCCTGGACACACACGCAGAAATCTTGCATACATGCCTATGTACACGTTTATGTAGAGGACCATGCCAGTCCACCCAAACAATCAGTTAGTTTATACTAACCGTTTATTAGTACATGTACCTGACTGGGGGATAAAGCTCATTCTTACATTGTACACGCATGTACTAATATCTTTTAGTTAGACATGTTAGAGTAAACAAGAAGATTCCCAGGAGCAGGGATTACCATTCCATCTATGAACTGCTCTATCTAGCCCCATATTTGAAGTCTCCCGATTCTTGGGGTTTAATGACTCAGGCCTACATGTATTTATATTGGATTATTTTGGATTTGCAACGTACTACAAGAGAAGAGGCACTTTTGAAGTATAGACATTCCAGAGTGGCCGCCGAGATGAGGGAAAAATCGACAAAGCTGTGACATCCGATTTGTTATGCAAACAACACAATCAAAACACCCACGTGAGGAAGATGAGATGCCAGTTCGGTGTGAGCGGCATGTTTTCTTCCCCGTGCAGTGAGCAAGGAAACGAAGGGGATCCCTCTGAGCAGTCTTTACATGCACCGGACAAACACAACACTTGCATGCAGTATTCCAATGCAGATCTTGGCAAGTCAGCTCCAGGACTGTTTTCTCTGTCTAGATACAAGTAAATAAGGGCCTACTGAAAGTCTGATAAACACTGCACAAGATAAATACAAACATGTGTAAAAGCAATATTTTTGGTCATGTTGATTGCTTTCTCTTCGAAATCATTTTGAGGAAACTTGCTTGCTCCAGGCTTGTATTTACTATTTAGGGAGCACTGTCGTGCGATGTGATAATATAAAACCGACAAGGATCCCGACTTGAGTCAATTCTAATATGACCTGCACATCATTTACTGTTTTGTATTTGGTCTTTGAATATTAGTATTCATGTCCAATCCAAGTCTAATGTATTATGGCAGTGCTCCAGTTTCCCTGTGTGATTATAAATGACGTCTTTCAGTTTGTGAAAGTTGTTGAAAAAAATGTCCTCATATCTAGCTTGTCAATGTGTAATTAATTGGATGGTTATAAAATTCTCCATTTTTGTATTCAGGTGGGATGTACAAGTAGCAGTCCATCCATAGGCATGTTTTTTTTATTGGTTTCTCAAATTTCCATTTAGGAAAAAAAAGGACATATTTTTCCCTCTGGGTGTTTCATGCCTGGCCTACTTTATGGATTAATGTCCTACTTGATTACATCAAGCTTGACTGGATATGGGTCATGGGTGCATTAGTCTTCGGCGTTTTGTGTGACAAGCAAGCATGAATGTTCTGGGAATTAGTGCGGTGTTTGTCAGGTGTCCGAGGGCCTCTCTAATGACATGTAAATACAGCTGCCAGGGTTTTGTACATACATGTATGTACATGTAGTATTCAACATTCCATGCATATTGACATAATGTCAAAACAATAACTTTTGTCCCCTCCCCTTCTCCCTTCCCCTTCTCCCTTCCCCTTGTCCCCTCCCCTTCTCCCCTCCCCTTCTCCCCTCCCCCTCCCCTTCTCCCCTTCCCCCTGCTCTTTAACAAGTTTGTTTTCCCTTTAATTAAGGGCAAGAATAAAAATAGGAATCTGAATAGTATCACTGATGCCAAGAGAGTACCGCCCACCCGCTTCCCTCCATATCAATTATTTTACCCGGGTTGTATCGTAAAATTGGGTGTGATCCCTGGCTATACGGCATTCTGGGTTTATGACTTGTCTGACTAGCGCCCACCCGAACAAAGATGCTGACAAAATTGGGAGACCGCCAACATACATGTAGGGCAAGATAGCTCAGTTGGTAGAGCGCCGGTACGGTATTCAAATTTACAAATGTATTCAAATTTACCTAGCCAGTTTCCCTTGTGGATTGTTTGTGACAAATTATAAGAAAAATTGTGTGCGAACTTTTGGGGAAAATTTACGAATTTCTTTTTCAGCTCCCACCACCCCCCCCCCCCCCCCCCCCCCCTGCAAAAATTCATGGATCCTCCCCTGGACAATCAATCATTTCTATATAATTTTACCATTTATTTTTTTTGGGGGGGGGGAGTATTATTGTTTCCACTTCTGTGTTGTGTTTTTGATTTCCTTGATGCTCTTAAGAATCCGTTAATAACCCCCCAGAAAATATGGTTTGACCCGGTCCCTCGGGGAAAGTCCACAATTGCGGAAATACGGACGGAATCACGAAATTTAGGGTGCCACATGGAATCAAGGTTGGCTGAAGAGAGCCCCGAGATGCTGGCGTGGCAATCAGTTTGGATAATTTTCCAGATTAAGGTCACCAATTTGATTTGCTTTTGCTGAAATTGAACTGGTGCGTGTACAGCGGAGGTAAAAAAGGGCTTTCTGTAGCCGTAGCTGGGCAGTAAAGATGTTTTGGTTTGATTGCTCAGTTGTCTGGGCAGACTGTCATTCTCGACTGTTAACCAGTGCACAGTTGAGTAGTTGATGGCATGTGCAGTACATTCTACGTTTCTGACCAACCTTATTTTTGGCCCCTGACCACCAATAAAACCAACTTTTTTGGGGGGTGGGGGGGTGTTCCCAACCTGTCTAGAAGACTTCTATAAAGAACAACCAAAAAAAGGGGGAAAATAAAACAAAAAATTCAGGCAATAATTGATTCCACTCGCTAAATAGGTGCTGGTTGCATGCGCAAGACCACAAAGCCAGCAAAAGTACATGTACTAAGTAAATATGTACAATCTTTACACACACACAAATAACAGCAAATACATTGGAAAAATATTGGAAACAGCTAAAAAAATTTATGCCCCTACCAAACATTCATGAGAAGAATTAAAATTTCAATTATATCTAGCATTTTAATTTATTGCACAATTTGCAATTCATGTTTTTGTTGAATTTTATTGAAGATCAAAGTGATACTCTCACATTATGTTGTGCCCTTAATACATAAAATAATTGAGTTCACAGGCCTTTCAGCATCTTTATAACTATATCACCATCATCAACATCACAACTTTCTCACAAATTTGCAATTTAAGTGTTTTTTCTCCAGGCAAATTACCAGAATATACCAATCTTAAAATAATTGTAGATTTCCGTCAGGATCTGATCCATGTATGTGGGTGTAAATCCCAGGGGGTGGTGGGGATGCAGATATCCCCCACCAATCTTTGGCCGGTGGAAGGTTCCTTAGGAACATCCCCACTCAGAAAATTTTAGCATTTTTTTGTGTATAAAATGCTTTAAAAAAAAATTCTTGCCCACTTTTTGAGATTGTTTTTTTTTTTTTTTATTCCTGAGCATCCCGTCAAATTTTTGGAAATGGATTTATGTCACTGTTCATGCATATCACATTCAGCTTTAGTTTTTTATGTTTTGTTGTTTATGTTTTTGTGTTTTTACATGTACACACAGTATTTCGTTTTCTACCAATTGGTTTTAACATGTTTTGAGTGTGAGATTTTGTGTAAATATTGCGATGCTTTTGTTACATATATTGTAATATGTGTCTGTGTATGGATATATAGAGTCAGGACGTTGGTATCAAGACACTTGTTATGCTGGATGAACAGGGAGGTATGTATTACAGAGGGTATACTGTTGATTTTCTCTCTGCAATTCCGTTGGGGTTTTACATCCGGTTAAGACTGTTTTCATCGACAGTTTGATGTTCGTAATTGAAATTGGTCGGGGCAGGAGATGGATTTTTGCTCTTTTTTTATGAAAATTGGAAAAACAAACTGATGATGGAAAAAATCTTGACCAGCTTATTACAAAATTGCCAGCTGAGCCGGTTGTGAAGTGTGAAATTTGCTTCTGTTGGAGTTTTGGAAATGGTGGATTTTGCCGGTTTTTGAAAATTGACACTACAAATGAGACAACTTGACTGTTTTCTAGACTTTCCGATATGTTGCTGTGTTCACACTTCACAGCTTGGCAAATGGTTTACATCAGATTTGCTTGATTGATCTAATTGACACTTTTATTGGTCTCTTCTTTTTCCCTATTTATCTCGGTTTTGGAATCTCTCCTTTCCATCGGTGTTTGGCCCGGAACTTTTCCTTGTTTCCGCTCTGATCTCATGCCCTTTCCATCTCATCATAATTACATCTCATCATAATTACATGTTGTGTAACATCTGTCTGTACTTGTTCCATTTCAATGACAATGAACGGTGTCTCTGTCCATTTGTGTATCCCCAATTGGTTTTCCCTATCCCATTTTTTTTTACCTTTCATTCCTGTGTATCTGGAAAAAAAATCGATGTCTCAATTGCAATTCTGTTTTTGTCCTGTTGTTGTCACGTTTCTGAATTTTCCCATTGACGTTTTCCTACGATTGTTTTGTGTTTGTTTCTGTTTTTCCTGGTTTTGATTACGTTGTTCCTTTTTTCCTTGTGTTTTTGGGTTTTTTGTTCTGTTTGTTTTTGTATTGATTGTTTTTCCATGTTTCCAAATTCCTGTTACTGTTTCCCTGTTCCTATGTTTCCTGTTTTGTTTTTCCTCTCTCTGATTTCTGTTTTGTACTTCCCTGTTTGTATCTTTCCCGTTTCTGTTCCTGTTTTTTCCCTCCATTTTTGATATCCTGATTCTGTTTTCCTTGTGCCTATTCTCCTGCATTATTCCTACTCTGGCATCATATGTTTGTCTCTGCCCCATGTCTGTCTCCTAATCTTCTTCTCCACCCCCCTCCCCCCCGCCCCCTCCCCCCACTACCATCATCACCACCCTCATGTAGAGTAAAGAAGCGGGCATCCGGACTCTTGTTATGTTGGATGAACAAGGAGGTGACATCATAACTCTTTTTTTCTCACTGTCTCTTATCATTCTCTGTTGGATGTGATGTCATCATGGTTCTTAGTTGATATGAGTAACCCAGTATTAAATAGATGTGGTAATTTGCTGTATTGTGATTAAACTGTGTATGATCACACCCCCCCCCCCCCCCCAATGTCATAAGCCACCAATACTGTATACATGTCTTGCAGAGGTAAACCTTGGATTTAATACCCTCCCAATTCTGTGAATGGTGTCGCTAAAGGAATTTCCCTTAACCCCCTAAAAAAAACACAAAAACACAATAAAATAAATCATTTTAAGCCCTGCCCCTTAATGAAGTGACCAATCACATGCACACGTGCCATGCTTGCGCACACACACGTCACACCTGCATAGCTTTAATTAGTCAAAATGTCAAGGGGGCGGGGCTTAATGGTTCAGTCTGTTGTACCCCTGCAAAGGTTGGGTGATAATTGTAATACCTCACTATTAGTGTACAAGTTGGTCCAATACTAACCAGTGCACAATTTTCTGTTGTGGATATAGTCTTGGTTCCAAGACGTCCTTAGCGGTGCGACGTATAGCGCGCACGGCCGGCAGACAGCGCCCTCCAGCTACACACACACACACACACACACCAAGGCCAAATCGCAAAGAACGTCTTGGCTATGAACTGTGCGGCATTTACATGCGCTTGTGACGTAGCTGCATTATCACTTGTAAATCGCAAACACTCGCTAGTCTAGTTTCTGTACGTACATATGTGCATGCACACGTACGTACAAGGTTGGTTAACTGACCAGTAAGTTATTACTAAAACATGAGTTTCCTCCAGTGCGCAAGCGCGATTATTCGTTTGACCCGCCTGTTAAATTATGCATAAGCAGGTCGCGCGCGCTTCCATGCGAAATAGCCAAGACGTTCTTAGCGATTTGGCCTTGTCGTGTGTGTAGCTACATGTAGAGGGCGCTGTCGGCCGGCCGTGCGCGCTATATGTCGCACCGCTAAGGACGTCTTGGAACCAAGACTATTGTGAATACTCGTCACTACTTTCTGAAACATTTCTATGTTTCCATTAAGCCTGATTTACAAACAAAGCATGCAGAGATTAAAGGCTAAGGGGCATCTCCGTTGAGACAAGTACATGTACACAAGTGTGGTGGCATTGATTTTCATGTATTTCTTTTCACTAATTTTTGGGGGTGTGTTTTAGTTTGAGTTTTGCTATAGTTTGAACAGTAATATGTGTCTATAGATCAGCCTACTTCTTTTTATTTACATGTACATGATCTATTAGTGTTTACACAATGTATGCACTTTCCAAGTATCCAGCAAAATCCAATATAAAGTAATATGATAATAATAATAATGTGTAGTTTTTATAAAGCACACATATCCACCATGATCACTGTGCTCAAGGCACTACATTATTACCCCTGCTCATCAGGCCCATCGAACATTCCTGAAGCCTCAGCTCCCTGGGGAGTATGCAGCCCCGGCTCAAAGTTAAGCACACATGGGCTAATCAAACACATAACCACCACTGCCCTCACATGTACCCATTCACTCGTACCCATTCACAGCAATTTATTACACAGTGTCTTGCTCAAGAACACAGACACCGTGACCCCCCCTGGCTGGGCTTGAACCCATCCGAGGTCTTGAGTCCAGTGCACTATAGCACAAGGCCACGGCACTTGTGAAGGTGCTCAAGCAACACTAGCAAGTGAACAAAATCATTGTGATGAAATTTTAAGTTGACAAAAAGGAACATGGGTCTGAACAACAATGTTCTCTTTCCTGTTAATGTTATTTATCACCATTGTCTAAAATGGCCAGTGGGAGATCTTCATTTTTTTAATATTTTTTTTTATAAAAGGCATATGGTCTCAGGAAACACATGTAGTGAATGTAAGAACTACATTTATCATGAAGTTCAAAACACTAAAGATGAGACGTCCTCCCTAAAAAGAAAAGCGACTGAAATAAGTGCTTGAAAGGCTTTGTGTTACTGGAGTATAAATACATGTACTTGTTTTGTTTTGATGCAAGTAGTTTTTCATCTTCTGACAGTTTTCACACGTTCACTTATAATTGTGTTTAGTGTAAGTAGTATATTAGTTGGTCCTTCCCAATGTACACATATAGTTCATTTAGTCATTTGTCATTAGACTGATGTTGCAAAGTTACAGCTGTATATATCCTCTTTGTATATGTACAAGTGAATACATTATACACGTGTGTGGTTGTGTTGTATACTTTTCATATGGCCCTGCTAAATCCAACTATTTCCAACAAAACTGAAATGAGAAGATGCTAAATACAGCAAAATCCAACAGCAACTTCTATTGGATTCTGCAGTATCGCGCCGTGCGATGCAGCGCGCACAGGTTAATGGTTGTACACTGCCCTCTACACACGCACACAAGGGCCACATTGCTAAGGCCGTCTTGGCCCTTTCGTAGGGAACTGGGCACGACCTGTATATGCATAATTTAACAGGCAAATAGAAAGAATAATGGCGCCTGCGCACTGGAGGAAACCATGTTTTAATAATTAGCTGGCTAGTCGGGTAACGTACGTACGTATATAAGTACATGCGAATCTCAAGCTGTATGGCGCGGAGAAACTAGACCAGTGAGTTAGCGATTATGCAATGCACGCATTGTAGGTCATGCGATTATATGCACTCTACGTCACGCGCGCATGCAAATGTACACACAATTCTGCTCGTGATTTCGCGAGCGAAACTGCAAAAGGGCCAAGACATCCTTGGCAATGTGGCCTTAGTGTGCGTGTGTAAAGGGCGCTGTACAGCCATTAACATGTTCGCGCTGCTTAAGGACGTCTTCGAACCAAGACTACCTACACACCAGCCTTGGCATTTTGCAACTACCCTGCTGAATCCAACAAAATACAACAGGTATTTGTTTGTATGAACCCTGCCAAATCAAACATTTTACTAGAAGTCTGCTTCCATCCTCCTAGATATGACAAAATCCACCAGGTATGTTTAGCTGCTACCATGCTGAAATCCAACACAACATGTAGTTTGTGTTGACTGCTAAATCCAACAAATTAAAACAGCTTTTTACCATTGTTGGATTTTATTGGATTTAGCAGGGTTAGGGTTAATGTGGTTTCTTCCGGCTCCAAGGCTGGATTAACGACCGTTTTATTACGTACGCTGTTTTTATTTGTTTTCACTTGATCAACACTACTACACACTGCATAAATAGATGTGAGCGATTTTCCAATCTTGTGCAAGAATCTATGCATGTCCATATTATGACTGCAGATCATGGTTGGATTCAGTCTGTGTCAAGTTGGCTCACTAATACAAAGAGGATATTACATTGTAGCTTGTCTAGTGCCAGTAGTACCCCTGTTGAATAATCCCCTTTGTAACCCCCCCCCCCCCCCCCCCCCCCGAGTTGTGAGTAGTGAGGATGATGTATTCAAAATAACTATTTTTGTGTATCCCATTATTCCATTTTTTGTTTGTTTGAGTTTTTAAGGTTGAGTGAGATTGGATGAAAAAATGTCAGAAATTTGCTCCCACAAAACAATTATTCAAACTTAAACAAGTTACAATTGGCAGTTGTGTAACCGAGTCATTTTCGAGTAAATCTCTAATCATTTCACAAATTTAAGGCAAGTCCCTCATAAGGTATATATCCCCGAAAATTGTATTTGTTTCTGTGCAACTCCAAATCACAAGAAGTTTAAATAAGTTAACATATTGGTGTGGTATGAGTGCATTTTTGTTTTTTAATGACTTAAAAAACTGACTCGGGTCATCCAAAATGTCCATGAACGTTTACTCATATCAACATGTTAACATATGTTGACTTGTATTGTGACAGAGCAGAAAAGACTTGCAGATGGCATTTTTTAGAAATGACTCAAACATGGCTCGATTTCAACACTGCCACCTACATGGGCCACTAGGGTGTACTAACAACAAGAACGTAAATAGGAAGGGCTGCTTTTAACCAGTTGGGGTCGGATGACGTGTATACACGCAAAAGTTTTGCGGTATTCAGAACGGATGACAGATAAACACGCACTCGATCGAGGCTGGTAATATCTGTCAGCGACCCGCTCGCAGCGAGTGAGGCGAGCAATATCAGGTTGTGCTACCCGCAGATTACGGCCTGATTCCACCTGAACCCGGCTGGCATCGAGGTTCATGAAAAATAATCCCGTGCCTGGGTCCAGTGAATGTCAAAAATAATCCTGGCGTGAACTGGTTAACACTTACAAAACTAATTAGATATGTGGTTTATGACATTTGAAGGGGGAGGGGGGAGAAAAAGGGAACAGTTTACTCTTCCAAGCCCATGATTCTAAAATTTGCATTGTGAAAGTGTACAAATGTACATGATCATCTCTTTCGGAAACCCCTTATTACTGTTAGTCGTCATATGTGATATAGCAGCATTGTATAAGCAGTTCTCGTTTTTTATTCATGGAGTACTTTTGGAATGCCTATGTTCGCAGAGCAACTGGATCGAATTGATGAGGGAATGGACCAGATCAACTCGGACATGCGTGAAGCTGAGAAGAATCTCACTGGTCTGGAGAAATGCTGCGGCCTGTGTGTCTGCCCATGGAAGAAGTAAGGAGGGGGGGGGGGGGGGGGGGGGGGCATTGTGTTGAGGGTCACAGACAGAGTACCGAATTAAACAATTTTCATGCCAATATGTTTGCATGACTGACTGAACCCGAATTCACGACATGTTAACTATTTAAATGAAATCATTTCCATAATGCTTGGCCGAGGCTCTGAACAGCCAAGATAGAAATTTGTTTAGAAATTGTGTTCATGCCAACTGACAGCACACTTGTGGCAAAGCGAGTCACGCCGGTCAACCCCTAGTCTGGCTTGAATTCTGAAGTCATTTTACATGAGGGAGCGTCTCAAAAGTCGGAACGTTTCTGTTGCGCTCCCAACTGGAACGGGCTGTTCCTGAGAAAGCGAGCAAGTGAATAAACCACTGTTCCACTGACTATGGGATTGCACCGTGTTCCCGATCTGAACAGGCAAAATTCTCATTGGGCCATTTGAAGTGTTCTAACTTTTGAGACGCTCTCTAAAACCCCAAATGAAGATAACTACACATTCTACTTTAATTTAAAAAAAAATATTTATACGGATTTGAAAATGATCATAAAAACAGAACAATGTGATAATAGAATGGAATTATTATTTATTGATTGATTGATTTATTTATGATAATGAAACCAGGGTTTCCTCGAAAACATGCATATGGCACTAAAAAGCTTCAAACCCAAAGAAACCAGTGGAGAGAAAACGGAAATGGGATAAATCTCAGAATGATATTCTGCAGAAGAAAAAAAACCTGCAAAATCTGGTAGGGAATGACCAGCCAGTCCATAACAATGACAATCCCAATGTGTTGGCCTAGGCGGGATTTGACTTTGAGCCTTATAAATATTTGTGAAGGATGCAAAAAAAGAAAGATGTATTTTATCCACTTGGTGTTGTGGCAATCAGTTTCTCTCAGGGTGAATGTGTACACTGTGATTTTGTGTACAGTGTGAAACATCAAGGGCGGATCCAGGGGGGCCAAAAGGGGCCATGGTCCCCCCCCCAAAAAAAAAAAAAAAAAAAATTTGTTGTTGTTGTTTTTGTTTTGATTTTTTAACTGACGTCACAAAAAGGCAGCCACTGCGTACACCCACCCACAAAACTCAGCCAAATTTTGTTTTGCCCCCTCCCAAAAAAATTGCAAAAAAAATAAATTTTTGGCCCTCAAAATAAATTGTGTTCTGGATCCGCACTTGTGAAACATTCAGTTGGAAATTATTCGTATCCAGCATTCACACGTGCAGCTTGTGTCTGGCGCAGAATATTATCAGTGCCCACATTACACTGTTTTTGTAAAGGTGCCATGGTGGCATCAATAGTTGTCACTTGGAGTGGATTGGTCATGCTTGCTTTACAGTATGTTAAGTTCGATATATACATGTATATCCCGTGTGCACTTGTTGAAAACATGTAGCGCTTTTGTGTCCTATGTACCACTCGGCCAGCACAAAAGTGCTCCATTATTAGTTATCCCATGAGCACGGATGCAACTTGGACTAATGTAGTGTGTCTTCCCTAGGCCAAGTGGCATATAGAACACAAACAAACTAGTTCCATGAGCACAAGTTATCTTTAAAAAAAAAATAAATAAATAAAAAAAAATAAAAAAAATTAATAATAATAATAAATTGGACTCTTAGTAAAGATCGCCATTGCTGGCATTGGCTTTGGCCAGTTATCAGTAGTCATCCATGATGCACAGTACATGCTGAGCAATATACACTGTGCACTGAGTATGGGATAATATCGCAGTTTGACTTTATTTGACATTGTTCTGATTCATGCACTAGTTTATAATGCACTCTGTACACATAATTTGTGGACGTGAACCAAAAATATGCACTCCAATTCGGTACATTGGATTTACCTACCCTGTCAGGACCGACGAATGTGACGATTCAAGTTTTCTTAACCCCTTCTGTCTGGCTGTTATAAATGATGTGCTGGAAAACCAGTACAGGCTTGTGCAGCCAAGTGTACTACAAACAATAGGCAAACAATGGATTGAGTACGCACAAGAATGCGCGTATAGACAACATGGCCAGGTGGTCTTTTCTTTTTCAAACCACGGCCATGGTCATCGTCTGTATTCAAGACGTTAAAGATTATTTCCCATGTGACACTCGCATACGTGGGATAACCAATGCATTCAGTTCCCAGCTGTTTCGTGTCAAATCTGCAACCTCTGCTGTGATGATGGTAGTAGTACAACTTGAAGTTTGTTTATCTGTTGCCATCTCATGAGCATATTTTTTATTAAAGAAAGATTAAACTTTGAAAAGTGGATGTATATGTGTGTTACTATTGTGCAGGTTCATGGGCTTTGAGAAGGGTGATGACTACAAGAAAACATGGAAGTCATCTGAGGATGGCAAGGTCAACTCCAACCAGCCGACGCGCATGGAGGACAACCGCGACGGTGGTGCCATGCCCTCGTCCTACATCACAAGGTAAGTACTGCCTCGAGTCTGCCTGATAGTGTCATGCAGTCTGATTAATAAATACCCCATGCTGAGTTGACTTGGGAGTGCCAAGACGGAGGTTTTTCGTTCCATATGGCGCCTGTTTCCCACAGTATTATCTGTATGTGCATTGGTGACTGAGAGTTAACATGGCTTGAAGTGTCAATGTGCCATATAGGGTTAAGATTAGTGGTCATACTTTGGGAACACTAGAGTCGTTCTCACACTATATTGCATTAGCCCAGGGAATTTGTTGCCAGAGTAATGGCTTAATTGCCCAATTATAGCTGACACAGGGGATTATTTCACAGTCACTATTTACAGTGGAATCTTTCCTGGGCCATCTAGGATTGTGGGGTTAACTTCACTTTACTCACTTGTGGGATTATAAATTCCCCCGATTAGTTGTCTTCAGTCGTCATTTAATACAGTGTGGAAAAAACGAAGCATGATTGTAACAGGAAAAATCACTAACGGGAAAATCCCAGGCTAATGAACATGTAGTGTGAAAAGGCTTATGGGTTAACTGTACCCTTTACCTTTTCAAATTAGCAGAACTTGCCTAGCAAGACTTTCAAACAAGTACATGTAGTAGTAGCATTGGTTGCAGAAATTTGATTGATCAAATTTATTACAAGCCATCATTCTGCATTGTGTAATATCTCTCTATTTGTCAGATTCTTGTTATGAATCTTGGCATTCCATAAACAATTCGTAAACAGGAGGCGACTTCAGAAATGTATTTGCTTACATCCCCTTTATTCCTCACCTCCTCCTCCTTCCCCCTACTTCTTTGGAAAACCTGCCTTCCAGTCACCTCCCCACCAAGGATTCTGCACCCCCTCCAACTAAGGGTTTGTGCAATCCATCCCACCCCCACCAAGGGTTCTGCAACCCTTCTACCCCCGCCAGTGTTTCTGCAACCCTTCTACCCCCGCCAGTGTTTCTGCAACCCTTCTACCCCCGCCAGTGTTTCTGCAACCCTTCTACCCCCGCCAGTGTTTCTGCAACCCTTCTACCCCCGCCAGTGTTTCTGCAACCCTTCTACCACCACCGGTGTTTCTGTGCACCCCCCCTTTCTATCCCATGAAGGGTTTCTGCAACCCTTATACCCCCACCAGTGTTTCTGCAACCCTTATACCTCCACCGGTGTTTCTGCACCCCCCCCCCTTTCTATCCCATGAAGGGTTTCTGCAACCCTTTACCCCCACCAGTGTTTCTGCAACCTTTCTGCAACCCTTCTACCCCCACCAGTTTTTCTGCGCTCCCCCTTTCTATCCCATGAAGGGTTTCTGCAACCCTTTACCCCCACCAGTGTTTCTGCATTCTTTCTGCAACCCTTCTACCCCCACCAGTTTTTCTGCGCTCCCCTTTCTACCCCCACCAGTTTTTCTGCACCCCCCCTTTCTATCCCATGAAGGGTTTCTGCAACCCTTTACCCCCACCAGTGTTTCTGCATTCTTTCTGCAACCCTTCTACCCCCACCATTTTTTCTGCGCTTCCCTTTCTACCCCACCAGTTTTTCTGCACCCCCCTTTCTATCCCATGAAGGGTTTCTGCAACCCTTTACCCCCACCAGTGTTTCTGCATTCTTTCTGCAACCCTTCTACCCCCACCAGTTTTTCTGCGCTCCCCTTTCTACCCCCACCAGTTTTTCTGCACCCCCCCTTTCTATCCCATGAAGGGTTTCTGCAACCCTTTACCCCCACCAGTGTTTCTGCATTCTTTCTGCAACCCTTCTACCCCCACCAGTTTTTCTGCGCTCCCCTTTCTACCCCCACCAGTTTTTCTGCACCCCCCCTTTCTATCCCATGAAGGGTTTCTGCAACCCTTTACCCCCACCAGTGTTTCTGCATTCTTTCTGCAACCCTTCTACCCCCACCATTTTTTCTGCGCTTCCCTTTCTACCCCACCAGTTTTTCTGCACCCCCCTTTCTATCCCATGAAGGGTTTCTGCAACCCTTTACCCCCACCAGTGTTTCTGCATTCTTTCTGCAACCCTTCTACCCCCACCAGTTTTTCTGCGCTCCCCTTTCTACCCCCACCAGTTTTTCTGCACTCCCCTTTCTACCCCATGAAGGATTTCTGCAACACCCACCCCCACCAATGATTTCTGCACCCCTTCACCCATCAAGGGTTTCTGCAACCTCCCCCACCACCAAGGGTTTCTGCAATCCCCAAAGCCCTCCTCCAAGGTTGTTTGCAACCTCCCCAAGGGTGTTTGCCACATCACACTACCAAGGGTTTCTGCAACCTCCTCCACCACCAAGGGTTTCTGCAATCCCCAAGCCCTCCACCAAGGTTTTTTGCAACCTCCCCAAGGGTGTTTGCCACACCGCACTACCAAGGGTTTCTGCAACCCTCCACCACCCTCACTCTACCCCACAAAGGCATTGCCCAGGCAGTCCAGTATTTTGGGATTCAGTGGTCAATAATCTTAGAATGCATTCTTAGGCAGAATAGTTATTCTCTGGTCCATCCACCCTCCCCTCCCCTCCACCCAATCTTCCTATTGCAAATTTTTGTTCAATTAAAAACTCTGGTAATGTGACTCTCCTAGGATAACAAACGATGCCCGCGAGGACGAAATGGACGAAAACATTCAGCAAGTGAGTGGCATCGTGGGTAATTTGCGCCACATGGCCATTGATATGCAGAGCGAGATTACGTCTCAGAATCGCCAGGTGGATCACATCATTGACAAGGTAGGGTTGGCTGTCTGTACCGGAGTTGTTTGTTTCTGTCTAGGCATACCAGTGATATTTGATCAAGTCAAAAGTAATTCTTTAGTCTTAAGAGTTTCATGCCCATCAGTGTGTTACTCATTTTTTTTTGGGGGGGGGGGGGGGGGGGGTGTTCAGTCGAGTACTTTAAGTGACAACCTATTCCAAACTTCAACACTTCAGAGGGACATATTCACAAGCACGGTATTTGTGGGCTGTAATTTTCAGAGTGAGCTCAGAAAACTGGCAGGAGCAGGATTTGAACCTGTGACCTCTGGGCTACCGTACCAGCGCTCTACCAACTGAGCTGTCTTGCCCTATGTTGGTGGTTTCCTAATGTATGTGAACAAAGCTGCAGATTGGGAGACGGCCAACATCGGGTAAAGCCCGGTTCATGCGAATGCGAATGCGAATGCGAATGCGAATGCGAATGCGAATGCGAATGCGAATGCGAATGCGAATGCGAATGCGAATGCGAATGCGAATGCGAATGCGAATGCGAATGCGAATGCGAATGCGAATGCGAATGCGAATGCGAATGCGAATGCGAATGCGAATGCGAATGCGAATGCGAATGCGAATGCGAATGCGAATGCGAATGCGAATGCGAATGCGAATGCGAATGCGAATGCGAATGCGAATGCGAATGCGAATGCGAATGCGAATGCGAATGCGAATGCGAATGCGAATGCGAATGCGAATGCGAATGCGAATGCGAATTTCATGACATCAACAATTGAAGTTTCATTGTGACGCACACTGTTACCTTAACGAATTCGCTTCGCATTCGCATGAAGTATGAACCAGGCTTTAGTTATGTGTAACTCAGTTGGTACAGCTGCAAATTCAGATCCACTCCTGTTAGTTTTCTCTGTTTGCTCTGAAAGTGGATTGAAATTGCCAAGTCAGTTTCCCTTGTGGTTTGTTGAGGAACTGGGGCTTTATAATAGCTGAAGGGGTATGCTTGTTGAAAATGGGCTTGGAATAGAAGTCAGTATCGAGTGTCTGTTTGGGATATTTTGGGACTTTCAAGTGATAAAAAATGGCTTGTGGGGAAGAATGTATTAAAAGTGTGTCTGTTGGACAGCAATTGATTGTTATCTATTGAATGAGAGATAAATGCTGTCGGCCTCAGAAGTCTAGCCGATGTTGTGATATGGCACCCAGTGTAGTGAATTTCTGTGATTTTTGTGTTAGATGTAGATGGTGTTGCATGTGGTGAGTCTGCATGTATCTTGTTTTTCTGTCTTTCTGTCATTATTTGTTTCTGTTTTTTTTTTACCAATTAAAAAGGTGAGTTCTGATGGCTGTTTCTATGTGTTCATGTGTTTCAAAAAGTATGATTTGTTGTCAGGGAACAAGAATGCATTTTTGTTTATATTCGATGTTTGATAGCTTGTGTAATCATAGATGTTTGTGTCATTGTTACCTGTTAAAATGTTGTTTTTTTAAATCACCAAATATGCCTCCTGAAAACATAATTGAGCAACTGAAATCTGATTTTGCACAATTGTGTGTTGGTATTTTTTGTATACCACACTGGTGTAATGTTATGTTGTAATTTGTAATACACAGGAGAAAAATATTGCGATGCTATTTTGGTTCATCATTTGTACCAGTACTGGTCTGATGTATTAACTATTTTAGTAATATTTTGGAACAGTTTGGGGATAACATGTGCATATTTGTACCTGAAATTCACTGTGGAATTACACTGATGAATTCAGTTGAAAAGAAATGATTGTGTTTTAGTACTTGATTTTTTCCAGGAAGCATTTTCAATTGCAATTTTCTTTCAAAAACCTACTTTCCTCTTGTAATCTATGGATGTAGAAACTTAGTAGCCAGACTGGATGGGATAATATTTGAGGCAAACATCTGTCATGCAATTTCAAGATGAAATTAACTCAAAGCCTGAGAGGTGTTATTGATTATCTGGAATGAACCGTTTATCCAGCAACATTCGTTAAGTTATGCCTTAAGACTAGGACAGACTAAACAAATACCCAGCTTGGCAAGAAGATGGAGGTGGCATTTTACCGAGAGCAGTTTCAGCACGATGGCAGCACCGTTGATGAAACAGTCATCGTACAGATGAGACGTTTTGAAGTGATCCCACAGGGCGTTCGGCGATCAACTCATATTCATAGCGCTAGTGTCAGAACTTGGAGGGAGATAGTGTATTCTGACCCTCTGAAGGTAATTTTTCCACGAGCGGTGACCATCTTGAGGAACAGCGAGAGTGAAATTGCACAAAAAATTGCTGGCGGCAAAAAATCTGCTCAGCTCCGTCTGGTGAATGAATGTCATCCGGTCGCCTCTCGAATGAAACGGGTAAAAAACATTAATGGTTTCTCTGAATTGAGGAAACAAAATCCCCTCATCGGGAATTCTCGCTGGTCAATCCCTCCATGGAATTGGTTTCATTAACAAGACAAGTGAATGTCAGAGGGTCTGGCGTATGAAGAAATAAACAATTAACAGAACTGGCTTCTGAGTTTGTAGTAATTAAGTGATGTAGTGTTTTAGTGATGTAGTATGTGTACTGCATGGCTAGTAATTGTGAAGTGCATGTGTATTGCAACTTGTAACCGTTATCAGTACAGTTGACGACACATTTGTGTAGTGTAGAAGTATTGTTAGATGACCCTTATCCTCATCTACAATCCTGTTAAATGTGTGTTCCCATTTGTAGTCAAGTAATGCTATGCTAATTTATGATGGGTCACACTGAACATTTTAAAGGTGCACAGTTCTGCAATTCTGTATTGATTTGAATTTGTAATAATGTGACCTTTCATTCTGAGCCAATTCATTCTACTAAACTGCTTCATATTTGGCCTTTGTTTTTCACCTTTCGTTTTTCCATTCCACCCTGCCATCCACGCATTGCTTTGAAATCAATCGCTTTAACATATAACTCATCCCACATATATACTACAAACGCCTACTTTTCTTCACCTGTGCAAATAATATCAAATTCATTCTTGACAACCAACCATCTTTTCACGTGTCAACCCCCTTCCCTTATACACACACACTTTGAACCTCTTACCTTTGACCTTCAACCTGTAACCTCTGGTCACACCCTGCATACCTCTGTATAGGGCTCATCAAATGTTGATCGTCTTTCTGCTGCTAACGAGCGTGCCAGTAAGCTGCTCAAGTGAACAGCCCCTTGTTCAGGCTTCGTCTCAAAAACACCCAACTTCCCTTCACCAGCACACACTTTCATCACTGCATGGAATCATCTTCATCTGCCGGGACTTTTTTTTTCCTCTAGCTGCTCTGTGAAAAATTTATGTATCGAAAATCTTTTCTCCTCGTAGTTAACGATTTATGTAAGATAATGTGATCCAAAATACCAAGGATTCTAGTAGGCTATTTATGCAAGCAATTAGCCTTTGGGATTGCTCCGAGTACAAAGAATAGCTGCTGTGACTTCTGCATTTGGCAATGTGGTCAAAATGTTGCATATTGGCTACTCCGGCTATTGCAGTGGCTTTCTCATGTGCTTATAAATCAAGCATTTGTCATGTACACTGGCTACAACCATGCATTAAAACCGCTTGCTAAAACCATGGCTGTTGCATTAATGGCTGTGGCTGTTACATTGGTTACAGCCACACCTGTTTTATTAACTGCTATGGCTTACAACCATGCCTTGTGCATAACTGCTACCATCTTGGTTAATACCATACCTTTCTCACTAATTGACCTATTGCCATTCATGAGCTTTAGCCAATCATAGCATCTGTTAAATATCATGTGACATTCTAAATCTTGGACACACAAAAACTTCCAAATATGTGCAAGCTACTGCATGTGCGTCCTGTTTGTTGACACGCAATATGCGAGCCTACGTCAAACTGCAAGTGAATTAATTACAGGCAAGATGTGGTCCATATGTTGTGGACCATAGATGTGGTCCATGCAGGTGAACACTGAAGTCGTGTCCGAAACGGACTTCCAGAGGTATGGCTGCGTGTCTTGTCAGCATTTGCGCATATATTTGCAACCGGCGAAGACCTAGACCTAGCTCTGGACACAAGATTTTGACGCAGCCTGAGAAAAGTTGCCTCAGACAAATACTAGAGAACTCCGGTCAGTGATACGTGCAGCAAATGCTTTACTAATTGCCATTTTACACTATATTGCGCATCATTGCTCCATGGGCAAAGTTGTCCAAGAACTCGCAAATGGCTCTAGGTCAATTGGCATACCTTACAGCATTGGGTGTATACTAAGGCTTAAGGATTAACTTTGCCTGTTGCATGAAAATGCTATTGCTTCTACATTGGTACATCCATGCCATGCATCTACTGCATTATACACTGTACATGTAAAGCTTACCACACTGGCGTCTTGCACCAAATAGCCATTTTCTGTACTGAGAACAATCCCAGACCTGAAACAAAATGTGCAGTTTTGATACCACTATACTAGTTACAACGGGTCAGCTCGTAATTTGCTGCTGTATAGACAAGATATGTCAACACAATATTTCTTCTCCAAACAAGGCCAAGGATTTGCTCATGTACAATTAGGAATTGCACTTGATGTAGTCATTTTTGGTATCAAAGGTTGAAATTATTCTAATAGCATTTAATTAAAGCAGTGTTTTATTGAGCTGCACCTGCATGTCTCCAAATAGTCAAATTCCAATCAATTTAAAGTATTCAAAATGTACTGTGTACATGTAGTCAGGAATCTTGCAGATAATTAAATATCAGTTTATTGCAGAAGCAGTTTTAGATAATATCTAGAATGGCAGATCCTCAGATATTTGGACAATATCATATATAATAATTCGTAAAGTACTGAGAAATGCAGTAAGTAGTGGAATTGAAACTTTGAAGAATACAGGATTACACATTGCGGTTTGAAATAATCAAGGTTTATGCTATGCTCCAAGGAGACACTAAAGTTATTGACTCATCATTCCGTGGTAAATTCAGATGGAGTTTACTGTTCACGTTAGATCTTGTAATACTCTTAGTAAACTTGTAGTATCACATTGTATTTGCATGCGGTCAGCAGAAAGAACAGATGAGGCAGGTTTCAATAGTTTTTATTTGTCGATACTTAAGAGATAGTTTTGCTGTTTTAGCAGCTATGACTTCCATTTTTCTACCATATGAAAGAGTAATTTTCATGGGACAAACTTTGCACGCATTTTCCATTTCAATCAACTGAACTCTTGAGGGTGCAATTTTTTGGTGGTTTTTCTGCTGGAGTTGTTCATGCTTGACTGAACAAAGAATGTGGGACTGGGGGAAGATAAGCCAATAAACAATGTGGTCATGAAAGGGTTAAATACTCGCCTTCCAACATGACTTATGCAATAGAAATCAATTTTAAACAGTCATATATATCAAAATGAAGATCCAAGCATGCTCTTAAAATTACTCAGAAATGTCCTAAACAGAGCTGCCAACCAATAGAGATTTTCCCTATTTCGTACAGAATTTCACGAAAAAAACCAGAAGTTCATAAATACGAATTTTGTGAAATCTTTTGTGAAATCTGACCATAAATCAGATTGATTTCTCTTTGTCTTTTGATCCATGACTTCTCAGAGTTGTAGTCGAGTCCCTGCAAGTCCAGTCAGAAGTCCTTTCATAAAGCCGGTCACAAGTACTGGATGAACAATGACAAAGGGATGCCTTTGTCAAAGCTCATTTGAATAGCTTGTGATTGGGATTAGGACTGGAGGGTTTGTGATGGACTTACAGTGACTTGTGATGGACTCGACTACATCCCTGTGACTTCTACAACCAGCCGAGGAAATGAGATTTGTTCTTGCTAACAAGATCAGCTTTTGTTTCCATTTCCAAGAAACAAACAAAACCTGCCTCAATCTTTTATTCTCTCTGATGACCTGTGGGTAGTATGTGGGAAGCACAACTCTTTTCCGACTCGTCTCAAATATCACAGCAGATCACTTCCTCCAAAAGAGGGTTTTGATTTGCAATTTACTTTTCCGAGTTCTTGGTTCTTTAACAATGTTTCTTGATGTGATGGTGGTGGCCACGGTGAACTCAAGTTTTGACACATTTTTTATTGTTGTTAATTTTTCTTGTGCGAGAGAACTTTTTTTATTGTGAGGGAGAAATAGCACGTACTTATTTCACAGTGACAAATTTCTTCAAGGTTTTTTTCAAATCTTGACAGGTATTCACATGCATGCTAACCATATTCCACATGATTTGCAATTTTCAACATCATTATTTTTGTTTCCATTTTGTTGTCTTTTTCATTCATACTTACTTTTTAACAAAGTTTCTGACCAAGTATGTCAAATCTTAAAAAAAAAAAATTTAAAATAGAGAACTGTGACTTTGAATACATAAATTCTAGTAATTTTGGTCTAAATTGTCATTATGGAATCCAAATGATAATCTCATGGAGTCCATCTTGAATTGAGAGCTTTACCTTCCATGGTTTGTTCAAAAGATTCCAGCAAGTTAGGAAATGATTTGAATGGTGTGATTTAAACACTGTTTACAAGTGTCAGTGAGTTTGGTGGGTTTATAAGTTGCTTTAAATCTGTGATATTTTATTTTAACCAAACAGTTACTTACACTGGCAAGGTATGGTACACTTGCTATAAATAGAGGCTCACCCTAAAAAATAACTGAATCCTAATTTAACCAGTCCCACTAACTTCACATGGGTGCCCCCCCCCCCCCCTTCAGTTTTACAAGTATGGATTGACTCCTGTTTTATAATCTTTTTTGTTTCAAAATATTTTTTGAAGTTATCTTATTTAGAAAGAGTCCTCAGAACTGAGGTTCCAAATATGTAGTTCAGTGGTTCTGAATGAATATGAAATGCACATACATCTGAAGATGACCAGTTGCTTACCGGAACAAAAGCTGCCTGAGGCATGGGAAAGACAAATTTTAAGAATTGAGAGGCATGTATCGTAATGTGTTTAGCCACATGACTGTTCTAAAATAATGGATAATACGATCGAGGTGCACCATTCAGATGAAGCCCCTGTATGTTTTCCAGAGAGTTGATTAATTTTAATTGTGCTATTTTATTAGGTCCATTATTCTTGAGTACATTAGGTTTTCAGAAACTGACAAACTTCATTCAGAGCATCAGATTGCTGAACTATAGATATTAGAGAAGTTAAAAAAAAAAAAATTTACAAGAAATGTTCAACTTGTGTTGGGCAATCCAACAGTGCCACACTTACCTGGAGAATGAGATTTGTTCCTACGAAGCATAGGTTAACCAACCAATCCTATTTCCACCCTGTGTCATGCAAGCAGTTCATGGTGTGCTTGTTGGTAGGATGGCTTAATCCTCATCATGTATTTCTCTTTTTTGTTTCCCCCACAACCTCTCCACATTTTGCTAACCAACACCTCCTCCTTTTCCGTTGTCACTGCCTCCGCCCCCCTCACCACCCCACAGGCTGACAGCAACAAAGATCGCATTGGGATTGCTAACAAACGGGCCGAGACCATTCTCAAAAAGTGATGCGCTTTATAGCAAAGCGCCCCCAACCCTACGCCTGTGTGTGTGTGTCCGTGTCCGTGTCCACCTGCCTGCCTGCCTGTGCCTGCCTGTCAAATCAAATAAACAAAACAAAAAACTTTGTCCTAGTGCACTTCAGTCACCTTTTACCTCTTTCCCATTGGTTGGTTTGCTGTTTATCACTAACCCCATTGGTTGAGTACTGGTTGATGTCACCATCCTAGTATGTACAGGGTACTTGTGGGGATTTCCTTACCTCACAGACCTTTAGAGAAACCTCCAGGGAGGGAAATGTAATATGATTAGCCTTTGAGGTTGTAAACAGTCCCAAAACACTTCAAATGTCACAGCTGTCATTCTGTCAATTTTAAGGCATATTTGGTACAGGAAAAAAGTACATGTACATATCACACAGGAATGGGACTGGAAATACACACCAAGTGCTGGAGATATCTGGCTGAGGTGGTCATTCCTCTAGACTAGAAAAATTCTGGCTTTTGAAAGTATAGCTCTTCACTGTTCAGTCAACTGAAATATTGTGGAATACAATGATGTAAACAGTACCATTTTAACCTAATGTGGGTGATGTAAGTCGTCTTTAAAATAGAACAGCGCTTCTTTCTGTTCATTTAAGATTGCATTGTAGTCTCTCTCTTTTTTCTTTTTCTGGAGAAAAAAACTAAGAGTTGTGCTTGCCAAAGTAACGTTACCAGTCTAATTTAACACGAGAAAGGCTGTGTTGTTAGATAGTCAAACAAGTCTATACAAGTCTGGACTCCAGACTTCAACCCCAGGCGCGCCTCTGCTCTTCCTGTATCTCCATGGGAAAAAATTTGGGCGACACCGGTATGATTGCGTAGAATTGTCTAGACTCGTAGGTGGGACAGGTGCTTTGTTCAAACAAAGCATGGTTTGAGGTAATGAGAACATTATTTGCTGCCATTACTACATATATATTCCCAGCATGATATTAATTCAAACTCTCGCGTAGTGCAAACTTATTTGTTTGGAGGATTGTCATCAAAGGTTATTTGTGACGTCCGCAAGGGAAATCGGACATATTTTTGAGTAATTGCAATTTTACATGAAAATCGTCAAAAAATTGCATTTTTTTTTTTAATACTGTAGCTTAAAGCATATTTATTTTAAAACACCTGGTTTGCTTTTATGTTGACACACATTAAATGTGTACGATTTGACATTTTAGTATGGCGTACGTCCGACAAAAATTACGTATTATTTTCCATATTCTCAATGCTGAATTTACGGCTCTATTCGAAAACCAAAATATCGTATAACAGTAATTTTGTTTCACCATTACAAAGCTAACATTATATATTTGATTATGGAATGGAAATCTCAATGTTTTCAACTTATGTCTGATTTCGCTTGCTGGTGCCACATTTAGAAAAAATATATTGCATTCCTATTGCATTAGTTTTTTGTTGTTTAATTGTTAGTTTTCTGAGTGAAGTGAGCTTATGTTAAACACATATGCTTGATTTGAAACAGTGTACATTAGTGCTCAGCCTTTGGCTGTGCTTCTGCTTGGAAATTCGCAGACAGAACTGCCAAGAAGAGAATGCTGTTATCCTTGCACTGTATTCAAAGAACCACTTCATTTGTAATGCTAATTCTATAAAACCCTGAAATCACACTGTTTACTCTTCCCATAAAAACTATGTATTTTCCAGCCAGGTACAAAAAGCCTTGTAGATTCAATCAGATGAATGTAACATGTTACACAGGGATTGCAATAAGTGTTGCATATCAACTCGGTCTGCTTGAAAATATAGCTACTAGCATGAAAAGTGATCGATTCAATCCTTGTACAAAATTTGTTGGCTTAATCATCTTCTTTTTTTGGGGGGGGGGGGGGGGGTGGGAGGCACTCGGATTTGAAAATTACGCCTTGTTTTAATTTTTAAATCAACAATTTACATGCAAGTTGTCATAATTCATCTTAACAACCATTGGTTGCAAATATTGTTTCACGTTAATTTTTTCTTGTTACGCATCTTGCACCTCTATTTGATTGAACTCATTAAATAAAGAGAGCGTCTGTATTTACATATCTCTTGCTCTATGGTTGTTAAGACATGCGCATGGATATTAAATACCGAGCCATACGCGATGCATTTATTTCCACTGCATTGGCTCCATTCGAGAAATGAATCTCGAGTGGCACAACCCCCCCCCCCCCCCCCCCCCATCAAAATTTCTGAAGAACGGCACGTCAGTAAATTCACCGCCCAGATCAGTGTGCAGTGAGCACACATGACTGGAACTGCTAAACAGCAAACATTGCTGGCATTGTTGTCATGGCAACGGGTATTATGTGTGTGTGTTCATTGCAGTGAATGAAGTTAAATGGGCTATTTAAAGTTTTGGTTTCAATCAAAGTGAGAAGCTGGGGATGTCTTTGGGGTGATAGAACGGGGAGACAGTGAAATAGTAATCGTTACCTTGGGCTGCCTGCTCCATCCCAACCTTTCCCCCTTCCCAGCATCCAACTCTCAACCCTGTTCCATCCTTCGAGAATCCAATCCTACGTGGCCTTCCAGTGACCCCTTTACTCTTAGTTTCCAAACCACCCAGTTCAAAACCCACCCAAGGATCCCCCACCCTTCCTCGGGTGCCTGTGTGGGGTTAGTCTTGGGCACCTTTCCACCTCCAGGACTATTAAGAAGAATTAAGTTCATTTTAGATTGCAAACTTAAGCCTAGTTTCTGAATATTCACAGTGAGTACCAACAGCGCACAAGAGCAAGTTCGGGTGCTGCTGCCCTCGTCCCTTTTGTCAATTTGCGATTTAAATCACGCATGCGTGGTCTGTTTTTCACTCGAACGCGTCGAGTCGATCGACTACGTCAAATCTAGTTAGTGTGTGGCAACAACAAACTGCAAAGAACGTAATTTGTATTTTTTTATTATTCATTTCATTCATATATTTTTACTTAACTTGAGTGCAATAAATATTTGGATATCTTATTGCAAAGAGTTATTATCATTGGACAAAACCTACAATTTATCGTAAACATTTGCAAAACTTGCCCTAGTTTACGTTTCCTCCATCTTGAAACCGTGACGTAACTCACGAATTTGACCAGAGCAACAGTGCTCCGGGGCTAGATTGATCCAGTTGGACTAGCTAGTCAAACCATGCAGCATTCGAGTGACATCTAGATTGACTATGGGGTATGTCTAGTCGACTCTAGTCACCCAACCGAACTTGCTCAAAGATGGCACCATTCCACTAAAAAAAATGCAAACAAAATGGCATCCGTACTATCAAAAGCTTTCAAGTAAATTGACTTTTTTGGTGGTTATAACTTTTGAAAGCAGACCTATACATGTACTTTTTGAGATTTTAAGTTTGGAAAGCTTATTTATTGTTAATGGTTTTATTTGCTGAGAACATGGGCCAAATTTATGGTACTTAATCAGTTGGACATCTTTCTATGCACATCATGCCAGCATGTGTATTTTGAAGGGTCCTACCCTCTTTTTGCGGGACTATTCCACATGATGCTGATAGTCGGCAAAGTTACATATGGTCCAACTTTCCATCCCCAATTAAACAATCATGATAAACCATTTCCACTTCAAATGATTACGTTGTCATCCGGGAACTCTTCTGTGACACAATATTAATGACCACACGAAAAAAGGATTCACTTAAGTCTTCTGCCAGTACAATACCAAAATTGCACACCCAATTACTAAACATGTACTAGCGAACCCGCTGTTTCTGTCCAGTCCACATCAGTCACTTATTTCCCCACACTCGACAAATTCATGGCAAGTTTGGCGGTAACAACACAGCCTTGAGTACTTAATTCTAAATGAGCATGAGAAACCTTAATATCCTACATATCTTGATAACTTTCTGCCTGTCAAAGTATTGATATCCATATCCTCTTTCTCACTAACATTTTGTCTGCTGCATTTTTGAGCATGTGTTCTCATTGTTACAATTTTGATCATTAAACTACTCCATAACGAGTGCATATACTTGATGCTTTTAATTGTGTGCTTGGTCTAAATTGATGCATAAAACAGTTCTTCAAAGTAACTTACAAATATCTGTTTTGTTTCTCCACATTCATGACACATTCAGATCAGGGTACTACTGTTAGTATTTGAAGCACCCTCTCTTGTTTTTAATCAGAAAATGACAAACAAAAGAAATACACTGTCCATGTAGATTCCATTGTTTAGTTCTGCCACATAAAGCCTGGGAAATGGCATAAAAGACCAATTGTTCAGAGTATACACAAATCAATGCACGTCTCCAAGCGACTTTGTCGTGTGAATTGAAACATATTCATTGATTTGTGTGTATTTAGGAAAAAGGTGTGACATTAACATGCGACAAAGTCACGAATATGTCTAAAATTGTGTAAATGTAAGCAAATATCTCACAGCTTCTCAGAATATTTTGATGGTAAGTGCTTGTGTTCTCTTGCAGTGGCAAGCAAGATAAATCTTTCCCCGTTTTGCCAGTCATTTTATGATTAAGATAAGAGAGAGTGTCCTGTTGTGAAGGAGCCCCCACACTAACTCTTGTTTTTAGACAAAGACAAAAGTTTAAAATTTTAACAGGACGTGATGAGGACATACAATGTACATGTAGTTGTGATGTTTTAGGCTGCCTGTATGCAGCCAATATACATTCCAGGATTTTGTTGTGAACAAGGTGTCAGAAATAAAGTTTTACTTTCTTGGATTAAATCATCCTTTACTTAACTTCATACAGTTAGTGGCTGATACTTAAGTATATAGTAATCCTCCAGCTTTCTGAATGCCATGCCATAAGTTGCTTTAATTATGTGGAATGCAAAATTCATGTAGCAGTTTAATACAAAAAGGAATCATATGGCATGGTGAAATTAGGCTTGGGTGAGTCCAACATTGTTTTAGTAGACTCTGACGCCGAGCAGGAATCATGATTCCATTTAGAATCGACTCCCTATATCATGTATGTACAGTGGAACGCCGCTATAACGAACATCGCGGGATCCACAGATTTTGTTCGGTATAGCGATCGTTCGGTATAGCGATTTTCACCCGCCAGTCCACCAACATGGCGTCTTTTCTTTTAAATAGCACCCTCTTGCATCATATTTGAAGTGCGCCCTGTTTTGATTGTATAATTGAACATGTGCCGGCCATTAAATCATGTAATTACATGTTCATACTTTCTAAGCTTACCGAATTCTAAAGCAACGGTTGGCTTTTTCCTTCTATTTCTTGGGGAATATAATAGCTGCCTGTCACTCTTCAACATAAAGCTGCGGCTGTTTGGGAATTACAAAGAGCCCAAATACCCGGTACAATTTGTTTAATCTGTTGCCTTTTTTTGTCAACAACGGTAAGTTTTGAACACAAAATTTGGGAGCCAAGGATGGTATTCGGTATATCCGAATGTTCGGTATAGCGGTGTTCGTTATAGCGACGTTTCACTGCACTGTGAAATGCAGACAGTACTGCAGATGGCATTCATGGACGAAATAGCTGGTTTGTAAAGGAAGGCACTGTTTCAGAACCACCAAAACGACATCGTCATGTATTACTGAAAGTGCACTGGGCCTTACTGAATAGACACAAGGCTTTATTGAATAGGCACAAGGCGTGACGATGTCATTTTGGTTGGTCTTTTTAAGTGCTTACCGTTTGTAAAGTGCTGCCAAAGTGCCGTGTGTGGTCTTTTCGGAGAATCTGCAATCTCCATGGAGTTGGCAACTGTCGGAATCGTTGGCGGTGCCTGGAATTGTCTGCAAGGAAGCAGGATTCTTCTATACTTTAGGGAGTCGATTCCTCCAAAATAAAATGAAATCACGATTCCAATTCCGATTTTGGAGTTGAATAGAGTCGACTGCAGCATGGAGTTGCCCAAGCCTATTGTAAATCAGTATTTCAATGTGCAATATACATTTTATCTTCAAATATAATATGCTGTAGTATAAGCCTTTAGATATGTGTACTTAATTGTAAAAGATGTTAGTTTTGGTTTGGTTGAGTGTTGTGGTTTCTCTCAAACATGCGGATCTAAACCGAAATTAAATTGCTTCTTTCAAGACTTGAAATTGTATCTTTGAACATAAATGAAGAAAAAAGATTATCTCATCATTCAGTGTGGAATTTAAGCAATAAAAGTTATCCGTATTGCTTTTATTTGATCTGCATACTGTTAATTTTGGGCGGAACCATGTACCAGAACAGAACATACGTCTTTCTTTGTTAATCCTCTCCATTCCTTTTTAAAAGTGTTGGTCATTGTAAACTTGTATTTTTTAGCTGTAGATTAGATTGAATCTGGACACAAAAAAGTGGATCAAGAAAAGTATGGATTCTTCAATTGGAGGAATTATTGCATTGTTATCTGTATAAAAAGACTTTACTATCTCTATCTTTTTAAGGATTCTTTTCAGATTATAAATATTATACATATTACAGCTGTACATTTTTATAGTAAACAAAGAAGTATTTATTTATTTTGCTCAGTCTAGTTGTGAATGTACATTTTCCATTGTCATTGTCATTTTCCATTATGTGAATTTTTTTTTTTAAATGTTCTTAAGTGAGTATCATGGCTTTCGTTTAAAGGCAGATGGAATAATTCATGACAGAATATCGCAGGAACGTAAGTTTCTAAGAGAGTGGCCAAATAAACAGAATATTTTAAACTTTCATGTAAGTCACACAGTTCACAAAATCATCTGTAAAATTGGAAACATTTATTTCAAACATTTTGGGTAAAGATTTCGCATGGATTAAGAAACGGATGTATGTAGTTTGGATTATAGTACATAAATATCGTTCTTGAAAAGATTTAACATTTTTGATCACTGAAGAGTATTTAATGACGTTAGTTCAGTTGTTCAATTCTTGTAATTTTTCACCACAATTGTAATTATGTGGACTAGCTACAATAATCATTGTGTACTCATATAACCTTATTCATTACATTTCAAGATTTCTTGAATTCCATGATTGCTACATTTCATTGAGTGTATATTAATATTAAATTCAGCTTTTACTCTAAAGAAGGGCAATCTCATCATATCGACTTTTATTATGATCCTGAGTATTTGTTGAAGGGTGTTTAAATGTACATTGTTTTCTTTTTTCTTTTATTTTTGTTTCCTATTGTTCAGTTTTTCGTTGTTGAATATTGATCATAATGACAACAAATGTGACTCAAGAAACACATTGCTATAGAGTAGTATACAAAAAATGCTAGATCAGTGATGTAACGGTTAGTTGCATAAAGTCATTTTAAAATTCAGAATGTCTTTTATCATACATGAAATAGGTACCCTCACATTGTGGCCCTTTACACTGAAAACGAATAATTGTGAGAAATTTATCATTTGCAATTCCATATCGCAGCAAAGTGTTTTTCAGTACGTTATCCAGTGCTTGTTACTCATCAAGATACCATCTGGTTCATTGTTACACTTAGAGCAAGCGTATGATGTACCCTGAAACAAAATTGAATATGAACATTCTGTTGTTGGTGCTTTGGCAATCCATGAATGCAAAATACCATGCATGATCGTAGTGCTTGAAAGCCATGCCTCGCAATTCATGCCATTTTCATGAGTGATACCATCCCGATGTTATGTATTTTAGGCAGACGACTTGAAAAATATGTTTTTCCCGGTAGTTCAAGCTCTGGGCTTTCAAAGCAAAACTTGTTATTTTGTGAGGTCCTCTGTTTTTCATTTCCAATTAAAAGATGTTGTCATTGCAACAAAAGTATTGATTGTGGCATTTGTCTGTCATGTCTGGGTCTGACAGATTGTTTGGCTGTGTGTGATTTTGTTCCAGTCCAAAGTTGTTCACGTATATTAGAGATTTTCACGTATATTACTTTAGATCCACACAGTTGAACATAAATTTGTTATCTCCGTTTGTCATCTTCAATGTTGGAATGAAGGCCACTTTTGTTAAACCTCTTACTATTATGATGAGTTTTTCGTACATTGTCCTTTGTGTAATATTTGTGCACATGTCCTCTTTGTCATCGGTCCCTGTTAACTTTAGTCAATTCCATCTTTAATTTTGCCAAAGGTGAGAATTTGTCAAAACTTCAACAGGTTCATTGTTGTCATGTTGTTTATTGGCGTTTGATTCTCAGTTTTACATGTAAATGTTTTGGGTGGTGGCCTTTGTTCTATGACTTAAGCTATCAATATTACGATAACCAGAGGTCGCAGGTTCAAATTCCTGTCCTGCCAGTTTTCTGTGTTTATTTTGAAATTGATCAAAATGACCCTCTCAGTTTCCCTTGTGGATTGTTTGATGATAAAATTTAAAAAGTTCTTGCAAAAAACCAGGGTAGCACTTTATGGTGTAAATGGCCCATAGAAATAAGTTGGTCAGCTTTAGCTGTGAAAAATAACAACACAGGCCAAATTTTGTCTGTGCAAACCTTCAGATAGCAGAAAAGGGAAAAATGAGCATATCTCGTGCACAGTTTTTATACACCACATAAATGAAAGCTGTGGTTCTTGTTAATAAGGGCAAATGTCATCACATTCTGCTAAAATCCGATCACATCGACTAGAGATTAATTGTTCTTTTTCATTGCTGACCACTTTTCCTCTCCAGGCCACATCCAACGAGGAGAGAATCTCGCAAGCTGATAAGCGAGCCAAGAACATCCTAAGGAACAAGTAGAGACCACTCAGCTGCCCAGCCCTGGTCAAAATACCACTCCCCGACCCATTAGGTTGGTAACAAAAAGCTATAAAATTAAACTATTAATAAGTGAGTATAAATAGCACATACATGTACACCAGTGACATGGGATTAGCAATCTTTTTCTAATAGTTAAGACATAAACTCATCGAGTGTACTATTTTTGGCCCAGTTTCATGAAGCCCAACGATTCAGCTTCTTTGTTTGATGAATTAAGCCAAAAAAGTGTGTAACTCGTGGTATAAGATTCAAGAACCAGCGAAAAAGCGTATTACAATACAGGGTGTATCAAAAAGAAGTATACACTCAGAAAATGATCTCAAAAATGAAAATTTCAGTATTTTTGGAATATGGCACCATACATATGGGTAGAAAACCTTTCAGGCTTTCAAATGACACCATGATCATTTGGCGCATTTCATGCATGACTGATCAGGGGCTACATTTGCAAACCTTGTAAAAAACAGCTTGCGCACAAAAATGCGGGGTTTTAAACTTGATCAAAGGCAAATCCAACATTCGCCTCTTTTAATTACCATTTTCTGTAGAAATTTAATTACAGGTTAATCTTTAACATGGCCACCATTCCTTTGGATACAGACTTTCGCCCTCCTCAACATGTCATTTACGGCATGCCTGACCATTCCTCTGTCCTGTGTGATGATCGCAAACTCAGCAGTTATGCGTCTCTGGAGGTCATCAAGGTCCGCTGGTGGAGTTGTGAAAACCTTGGATTTGAGATGGCCATACAAGAAAAAAAATCCAGTGGTGTAAGGTCTGGGGATCTTGGGGCCACTCCACGGGACGATTCAACGCAATTACGCAATTGCCGAACAATTCTGTGAGGCATTCAGTCCCAATCCTTCTCCGGTGTGGTGGAGCATAATTACATTGAGGAGGGCGAAGTCTGTATCCAAAGGAATGGGGGTCATGTTGAAGATTAACCTGTAATTAAATTTCCACAGAAAATGGTGATTAAAAGAGGCACATGTTGGATTTGTCTCTTATTGCCTTTGATCCAGTTTAAAACCCCGCATTTTTGTGCGCAAGCCGTTTTTTACAAAGTTTGCAAATGTAGCCCCTGATCAGTCATGCATGAAATTCGCCAAATGATCATGGTGTCATTTTAAAGCCTAAAAGGTTTTCTACCTAAAAATATTGAAATTTTCATTTTTGAGACATTTTTCTGAGTGTATACTTCTTTTTGATACACCCTGTAGTTCACGTGTTACTCCAAAATGGACCCTGGCCCCAAGTACAATGTGCAAGTAAACATGTCTATTCGTTTCTGAAGTATTTGGCCATCCACGATGTGCAGCTTGACAGAATTAGGCAAATTGTGTCATTCCCAAAATGTATTAACTTAAAACCCTCCCTCTCTCAGTGCCAAAATGGAGCCAACTACCCTATCTATCAAACCTATCGAGTGACAGGTTGAGACACACAAGCTGTGGGAGAGGAGAGGCTTTGGTTTTTCGATAGGTTGTGATAGTTATGATAGTAGGAGGGTTAATCTAATTATGTTCTTAAATTTGCACAAGCTTATCAAGAAAAATAATACCATGATATAGCAAAGCAGTTGTCTCTTTTATGATCCGTGGTGTTTTGTACACCTTTTTAAAACCACATCACAACAAACAACAATTGTATGTTTTCAATGAAAGATGGAGAAACTAAAAAGTGATTGGTTGCAGATGTATGTGCTGGGGAAGGGAGGGGTGGACAAGCTCTTCAATCTTGAAATGCTGCCCAAGAGACCCATTGGGTTCGTTTCACTAGAAAGTATACTGAATTCACCAAAAATCCATCACTTTTTTTGTCACACACGAAATGCTGCTGTTCTGAATCCGCCAATATGGTGCAGTTTTTGGTGCAGTGAGTAAGCCTCCTCCCCCAAGGAAGACAGCTGGAATCAATCTGATGGCTTAAAATTAAAGGGAACTGAACACCTGTTGAAGCATAACATGGATCTGGCCGAGAAACCCATCATAATTAGCCCTTTGTAGAAAAACATATATGTCAATTAATAAAACATTCCTCATTGGTCAACTAGGGGCTTCTTGTTGAATTTTTTTCTTTTTTTAATACATACATCATTGCATTCCATTTTTCCCAGTTGTAAATAGGGCTGTTCATTTACGAATAATTTAGTATTCGATTATTCGAAACTGGGTTCAACCGAATATTCGAATATTCGATTCCTCGCTGATCAAGTTTTTCACGCATCAGCTCCAATTGCCAGTAAAAAGTTGCACGCAAAGCACGCCGGTGTTTTACGTACGGCAATCGATATAATGGACCACCCGGTCGACATTTTTTTGCATGCGCCTGTTGTATCAAGATCATTACGGGTACGTATAACAAGAAATCAAACTCCAGCCTGTGTTTTTGCAGTAATTATTTTTGTGTCAAAGGTTTTACGGACGGGAACAAATAAACCTCCATCCACAATATGTTACCGTTAACAAAAATGCGGCATTTGACACTGCTAAGCACCGTAAATTTCCTGTTATAATAGCATCAGAGTCGTATCTGTACATGCATATATATATATTTGTTTCGAATATTCAAACTTGCAAAAAAGTATTTGAATATTCGGTTGATGATCGAATATTCAGTATATTCAGGACAGCCCTAGTTTTTCCTGCACTAATGTTTGAAGTATTATGCACATAATATGTCAGTTACATGTACTTGGACTACAGCGAAAGCTTTTAGTCTTTAAACCCATGATTGTAGTGTTGTGTTTAACCATCGCATACCAGAATCTTTACATACCCCCAGCTGTCCCATGTTAAGGGCCAGCCGCTTGAACATCTGAAATGTCCATTTGATATTTGGGTCTTGTCATAGTCATTGTTATGCAAATCTTGCAACATATTTCCAAATTTCAACACTATGTAGTGTTTATCCAGTTAGCATAATTATATCAAACTGTACATTGGCAATGTATACATGTACATATCTTAAAGATAAATTTCCTTCCCAAATTTCTCAGTATATTCTTGATTACTGGTAGATGTACAGTCGGACCAATGACAGTGCCCACCTGCATAATATGGCCAGCCTGTGATGGTCCCAACCAAACACATCATAGGTACGCAACCTGTACAATGGGGCCACCAGTCCATTACGGCCACTGTGGTGGACTTTTGGGAGGCCCCTTTACATGGGTTTGACTGCATTATTTGTAATACAGATGACTTTCAAATTTTCACCAAAATGTTGTTTTATCCCCTTCGTTGAACAATTCTGCTGTGATTTTAAAGGGTTTTTCTGGAAGTCTACTTTGTAAATACAGGCGATTGAATTGTAAATTTTGGTGATGAAGGAAGGATTATTGTATAGAACACTGTAATAAAAAAAATAAATAAATAAATAAAAACTACCAACAAAATAAAATGAAATAAAAACCAAATACAGATTGATGTGCTAAAATAGGCAGAACTGGGTTTATGAAAATAAATGAGCGTAAAAGAAGGTGCAGTTTTATTTACAGGTCAATTTATACATTATTTATACATTATACCTTTGTTATGCATGATATTACCTTGGCCGAGTAAGAGTTGTTGATTGATTGATTGATTTATTTTTTGGGGGGGGGGGGGGGGGTGGAGGGATTTTTTCCTTGGGTGTACAGAACCTGCATTGGATATAGAGGGGAAAATGTACGGTTATGCTTTTGTTTTTGTGTTTATAACATTGACTTGGCCCGTACAGTTCAAGACAGTAAGAGACAGTATAATGATGAAATAAAGGACTGAATTTCAGCACCAAACCTAGTATTTTCCTGTACGGTTCGTATTATTCCAGAGAAAATTTTTTAAAATCGCTTAAAAAAAAAATCAAATTTTGTGCAGTTATGTACTGAGAGATACAGGTATCCTGTAGTAAATTCTATGAACAGTTATGGAACATGCTGGAGACCATGGAACTATAATGCAATGTGTAGGTGATGTTCTGCACTGAAGAGATTGTAGCCAGTAGATTATGGCTATTATACATCATCAGTTTTGGCAAAAACGTTTCTCATTTCTGGTCGGGGGTTGGCTCCAAAAGTTGTGTGGTGAGGCTGTTGAAAGATGGTGACGATACAATCCGACAATGGTATCCGACTATCTGTTCACTACAAAATATATGCGGACCTGGAGAGGCCACAATTAATCAATTGTTCATCCCCCCCCCCCCCACGCCATCAGCAACACGTTTAAATGCAGAAGGATTCTAGTCAAACAAGCAATTTTGGCAGCATTTGGATATCATTTCTTATTGAAAAAAATGTATGTGCCGAGCGCACTGTCTATGGTCACGCATGCACTGACCAGAAACGGGAGACATTCTTCTTTTTTTTACTTTATTATAGAACAAAAATAAATGTAGCGAATGATGCGATGGAAACCTGTCACTTGATTTCCAGTTTCATTCCCATAAGTCTCTCAGTCTTTTTCAAACAGGACTGTGTCGGCTTTACTAGCTAACGCCAGATTTCTTGACTGTCATTCCATTATAATTCATATTCTGTGTGGCACACAATTTACCGAGGGAACCATAATTATGAGAAAAATCTGAAAAATTCTGATAAATGAGTGAGGTTTTGGTTGTTGAAATATTATACACTGTATGTCAATGCTGAATGGAAAAATTAGCAACCCTTACTGACATTTTATGCCTTATTACATTGTTCAATTTAATGTGACTATAAAAATGCCTATAGCTAACCCAGTTGTAACTGTATCATTGTTAATTATATTAATGGTTTTATGAGTTGGCAATTAAGCAATAAAATGTGTTGACAGACTGCACAAAAAATGTTTCACACTCTTAATTACATATTTCTGTATTCAATAATACATTGAAATGTTTAGTACATATCTTTCTGTTGTACAAGAACAGCTTAGAAATATTTGTTTGTAAAATGGCATCTTTTAAAAATGTTCATACATTTTCACAATTTAGTTACATTTTGTTAGCTCTTTTATGGAGACATATTGTACTACATTGGTCATTTATGAGGAATAAAGTATTTAGTTTTCATCATAAACACGGGGGTTTTTCCCAAAGTTACTCGACATACATATGTTTTTTATTTTGTTATTTTTTTGCTACAAAGTTTTAGATGTTAGAGGCTATAATTTCAATAACAATGGAATTTGTTTAAGTGCCTAATTCACTTATTGTGAATTATTTGGAATGTGCCCTGGAACTGAAAATTTGTGTTTTAAATTGAAATTGACTGTTACCCCATTTTTGTTTACTAGATTGGACAAGTATAATTATAACAATGAGCGGTGTCTAGTCTGTAATCTTGTAACATATTATATATAGAAAGCAGTGGTTCAACATATCATTTTATTTACTGGTTTATATTTGCAATTTTTCTTCTAATTCGTCAGAATTAAAACATGCACAGAATTTTGGGAAGTTTGAATGAGTCCCTTCCGAGTGATTTTTGTTTTTGTACTTGAATTTGTGGGCAAGTGGATAATTCAGGACACCGTTAGTGCATACTAAGTGGTATTCTTGAGCTGAGAAAGATTTAATGATGATGTTGATTGCTGAGAGAAGTTTGGAACTTTTTGTATTTTTTTTTATGTAGATTCTGTATTGTAAAATATTGTAAATATTTTTTTCTGCCATGAAATAACAAAAAAAAGTGACTTTTGAGAGCAGTTTTATCAAGTCCCCTCTAAGCCCGCTGGTGCCATTTGTCTAAAAGTCGTCACTGCGGGCAGCAAACAATTCTGACGTCATAGGACGAACTCCCTTTTGTGTCTAGCACTAGGAACAAAAGAGGAGTTCGTACTATGACGTCAGAATTGTTTGCTGCCCGCAGCGACGACTTTTTAAAAGTTGTCGCTGCTGACAGCAAACAATTCTGACGTCAAAGTAATAGACAAATGGCACCAGCAGGCTTAGAGGGCACTTGATAAGAATAGCTCTCAAAAGTCACTTTTTTGTTATTTCATGGCAGAAAAAAGCTGGCAGTTTTATTTTACAATACAGAATCTACATAAAACAAAAAAATGACCCAAACTTCTCTCGGCAATCAACATCATCTTTAATCACAAAAATACCATGTAAAAACATGTGTGTATTTGAAAGTGGATTTGAGCAGGACTGGGAGGGTAATTGCTGCGACTGGTCTAGGTATTCTAGTGCACCCCTCCTTTCTAAAAAATATCTGTGCACTGGACATAAATCTTTATTAAAAGTTGATTCAAAAACTCCCTTTAAAAGCTGCTTTGTCCACCCTGAAAATGTAATGTTCAAATTGAATTGCTAATTTGTTAGTATTAGTTTACCAATGAGACAGTCCACACAAAATATATCTTGACTAATGATGAGTGATAGATTTAATAAGTTTCAATTTTTTTTTTATCAAGAGTGGGATGCTCCTAATTCTTACAGTATTAATGTATACAATCGTTACTAAAACATTCTGGGAAGACCAAATAATAGTAATTTTTTTTCATTCAAAAAGTTTTTTTTTTTTACATAATCGCAATTATGAAATCCATTAAACCAAAATGTGCAGTACCCAGTGCCAACCCCCTCTACTCCAGAAATCTGGAGCTGGTAATTATTTGAAAATCATGAGGACAAGAGGAATTAAATTAAAAGTGGGCAGTGAAAAGCGGTTTACACCCCTTTACTAAACTTTTGGCAGGCTGCAATTTCAGGTGCGGATCCAGGATTTTTTCAGCAGGGGTCACAGCCAAAATGGGATGTTGTGAGGGGTGATGCCCCACTCGGCACGGCAGGGGGTTAAAGGAGCTGTTCGGTTTTGAGCAAATAAAGACTGATTCAATATAGTCTTAATGTCGAAACTACCCATTTCATATGTCCAAAATCTGTTCTTGCACTTCCAACTGTTCGCAACTGAAGTTTTTTTTTTGTGCCAGTCTTAAACTGAAGTCATGAGGTTTGGTTTGGTTTGGTTTGGTTTGGTAGATCAATTGACCGACTGATGACCAAGGGAGGATCCAGTACAAAAGTTTGAAGGGATGGGATAGGAGTCAGGTTGGCCTGGTGGGGCTTTCCTTGCTTTCCACCACTGTGACCCGGGTTTGAATCCCACCAGGGCTAACTTGTGGATTGGGTTTTCAGAATGTCATTCTGGGGTTTTCCTCCCACTTCTAAAACTGAAAATTTCTTCGTTGTTTTCCTACAGGTTTTCTTCAGGCTTTCGAGCAACATTGCGATATGCACTTTTTAGGAATCCTTTTTCATTACCAAAATAAATAAATAAGTAAGTGATTCCATCTTAAAACTTCCAAACTCATGATATGCGCAGAACTAAAAAAATGAAGTTTTGGGTCGACCCACCAACTAAATTTACAATGGTATAGCGCCCTCCGGTGGTTAACGATACAGGAAACTGTATAACTGACGTCAGATTTTCTGAACTGAATATTCATAACCCTAATTTCAACATGGCGGACAACACGGCTGCTCAACCTGGTGGCGGCGATGTGGCTTTGGTGGCTAGCTCAGCAGTCGCTGAGAATCAAAATGGACAGGTAAAACAATTCAGTAGGTTTGAGTGATTCCTGATGAATTCAGTTGTGTAGAATTTGAGTCAAATGATGGGTACTAAACACTAAAACAGTGTTTGAAAATGTGAAAGTCGCGTGACTTGCAGTTGCACTTGCATTGTTGCAGTTGATGAATGGGTTGTCGGTCACTTCGCCCAAAAACCACATCGCCCTCAACCACTTCGCCCTCAACCACTTCGCCCAAACCCCACTTCGCCCAAACCCCACTTCGCCCAATTACCCCTTCGCCCAAACGCCACTTCGCCCAAAAACCACTTCGCCCAAAAACCACTTCGCCCAAAAAATTACTTATTTACTACTTCGCCCAAAAACCACTTCGCCCATAAACCACTTCGCCCAAAAACCACTTCGCCCAAAAACCACTTACCAGTGTATTTATCACTATCAGTTCTATTAACTGAATGTTACTGAGACTTTTTGAGAAAAATGACACCGCCACTGCCCTGGAAGAGTTTTAAGCCAAAAAAGATAGGGCCTATCCTAGCCCTAGGAGGACGCTATGATATAGCGTCCTAGCGCCCAAGTATGCAAAACAGTCCTATGCTAGAAACCGAAGATCAAAAATCACACTTTACCTGCATAAATATTCTTGGCATCATTTTATTCAAACAGTTCAACAGCCCATCTCCCTGTTCGGATAGAAATATTCCTCCAAGAATGTCAAGAACAGGAGATATTTGCGGCGCAAAATCGTCTCCACGCGACGCTGACTTCACAAACACGAGGAGTAATACCCACATTTAGAACGTTTATCAACAGAGGCCGTGCACGCCACAGACATACATTTTGTAAATAACCCATGTCTGTCGCGTGGTGCACGCGGCGACTGTAAATTGCGCCCTCTGATCTGTTGATGAACGTTCTAAATGTGGGTATTACTCCTCGTGTTTGTGAAGTCAGCGTCGCGTGGAGACGATTTTGCGCCGCAAATATCTCCTGTTCTTGACATTCTTGGAGGAATATTTCTATCCGAACAGGGAGATGGGCTGTTGAACTGTTTGAATAAAATGATGCCAAGAATATTTATGCAGGTAAAGTGTGATTTTTGATCTTCGGTTTCTAGCATAGGACTGTTTTGCATACTTGGGCGCTAGGACGCTATATCATAGCGTCCTCCTAGGGCTAGGCCTATCAGTGTTTTTCGAAAGTAAAAAATGACTTTCGCGGTTTTTTTTTTCGCCCTTCCCGTACGGTAATGCAGGAATCACGACAATACTGGAATAAGTTAAAACCTAAGTTATTGTATATATGCAGATTTAATTTATTTGTGTGGGTACTTGTATGCGTGTAAATATTAATGCCATGATGTAGTCGTGTTTGTAATATAGGTTTTCCTGGCGGGCAATTTGCCGTTTTCGTTTATTTGGTCATTCAAATTATGGTGCATTCAAGACTATTTGCATTCTTAAATTGAGTTTTGTGACATCCTTTTTGTGACCATGCTTTTCTTTTCTTATTAGTAATATGCCTTATATATGGGCAATTATTTTCATCAAGTGGTCATTCAAATTATTACGATGAAATTTATAATGTCATTTTTTACAAACATTTATAATGTAACATCTTAACTGATATGAGGGATTATGATGTATGTAACGAACTAATAAAATGAAAATAAGGCATACGGATCGGGCATGGGCGAAGTGGTTTTTGGGCGAAGTGGTTTTTGGGCGAAGTGGTTTTTGGGCGAAGTGGTTTTTGGGCGAAGTGGTTTTTTGGGCGAAGTGGTTTTTGGGCGAAGTGGTTTTTGGGCGAAGTGGTTTTTGGGCGAAGTGGTTTTTGGGCGAAGTGGCGTTTGGGCGAAGGGGTAATTGGGCGAAGGGGTAATTGGGCGAAGTGGGGTTTGGGCGAAGTGGCGTTTGGGCGAAGTGGTTGAGGGCGAAGTGGTTGAGGGCGATGTGGTTTTTGGGCGAAGTGACTGTAAAGCGATGAATGTACAGACATAGCCCAGTATTACTAGTCCGAGCATCCGAGTAACTTGGACCCTTTATCGCATTTTTTAACATTTGGACATGATCTAGCGATAGTAGGGTCCAAGTACGCGTACGACGATTTTCTACTCATTAATTAAATAAGTCTAAAATCCCAACAAAAACATCAGAATTCACCCTTACAACGGCCACCAAAATACTACGCCACCATCTGAACAAGTGGAGTTCCATGATCAGATGAAATTTACCGTTTAATTCCCAGAGACCCCCGCAGAACATGTCTTTTCGCTGTCTTGGGAGTTCAAATAGTGACCCCTCGACCTTGCATGACGTCACCCTGATGCGCAGCGCCCGCATGCACCGCGCGACAACCTGTTTATGCCGGCGACTGTTTCGTGAGTGATACAACGGTTGTGTCGGTCCGATTGGAGGCTGCACGCGCGCGGGACGCGTTCTGTTTTGTATTGTTCTGTTGCGTTTTATTATTGGGGGTGGGTGTAATTTTGTTAAGGAAGATCAAACTGCTTGATCTTAATTTAATTACAAGTATCTGGTGTATCTGCCCATCTGCCTGAGATTTAACATGAAATTAAAGCACATCCAATTTTCCTCTTTTTTTTGGGGGGGGGGGTTGTTTACAATTTTTATTTATTGATTGATTTTTGTTGGGGGGGGGGTGGTGAAATAATGAAACCATGAAGGAATTACAACCTGAGGGAACGCAAATAAGTCAACCAACAATTGATGGACTGAAAGGAAAATATGCATTATACATGGATTACATTTAAATCAAGCATTAAGAAAGGATCCCACAAAAAAAAGAAAAAAACCATCAACATCAAAACAAAAGAAATCAAAACACAAAACCGAGTTCATGGAGGAAGTTCCCCCCCCCCCCCCTTGACGCGCGTGCAACCTCGAATCAATATATCTACACACGAACACGTAACGCGACCGTCGTACCACTCACGAAACAGTCGCCGGCATAAACAGGTTGTCGCGCGGTGCATGCGGGCGCTGCGCATCAGGGTGACGTCATGCAAGGTCGAGGGGTCACTATTTAAACTCCAAGACGGCGAAAAGACATGTTCTGCGGGGGTCTCTGGGAATTAAACGGTAAATTTCACTTTTTATTTGGATGGTAAGTAAACCTTGGTACCTTCATCTGATCATGGAACTCCACTTGTTCGGATGGTGGCATATCTAGTATTTTGGTGGCCGTTGTAAGGGTGAATTCTGATGTTTTGTTGGGATTTTAGACGTATTTGATTAATGAATAGAAAATCGTCGTACGCGTACTTGGACCCTACTATCGCCAGATCATGTCCAAATGTTAAAAAATGCGATAAAGGGTCCAAGTTACTCGGACTGGCCCAGTATGGACTCCCTCTCGCGTTGCGGAGGGAGTCCAGAATATGAAGCTACTGAAAGTAGCTGAAAAAATTTGAAACAAAATTACAATATTTTTACTCACTGTAGACACTAATTTCACGCCCATTATACTCTTTGTATCCTTATCTATCTGTCCGTGAGGTTCACGAATTCCTTATGCTTCGCTGGCCGACGTTTTTCAGGAAATAAACTCAAAAGCAACGTTAAACTTGTAGACTCTTTTCATCAGTTTGTACGTATGTGTGCGTTTAATTATTCGTGTGCGCAAGCACTAGCCTCTCCGCGCGCGCGTGCACGCACAATGCGCACGCGCGATTTGCCTAGTAACTGTCCCCTTACGCGCAGGCGCAATAACTTGTGGGCGTTGCAACTTGCGTGACATTCGTGTTCGTACTGACGATTTCGTCGTGAATTACCGAATTTTGTTGTTTGTTTTGGTGAAAAAATAATGACCACATCCACTGCTTGGGTCGGGTGCCACACTACCTCGTTTGAGGAGTCTGGAAGAGGTTACAAACGAAATTCAGTTCAAGTTCTGGCCAGCCCTGGCACAATCCAAAAAGTGTTCGGAAAAGTTCTAACAGCATCGAAGAATTTTGGAGGTCGCGCGCGCGCAAGCACGCACATACGTGTGCCCCGTGTACGTGTAAACGTCGGCCAGCGTAGTATATGGAATTCCTGAACCTAACGAACAGATAGATAAGGACACAGAGTATGTGTGGGCATGAAATTGGCTTCTGCAACAAGGTAAAACGTGAAAAAATCCTGTTAAAGTTTTGATTTCAATTAATGCAACATCTCGTATCCTAGACGTCAGTCGTAGTGCAATGAAGACATCGTCCAACCTGGGCTAAATGTACACAGTAAAGGCCGGTTTATAGTCTGTCGCGCGATGAAAATCATCCGACGCTGATGGTCGCTGGACGCTTGGCCTTTTTGTGCAGTTTAAGCCTGGTTTCCATATAGTCGTTATAATCCCTGACAGCGTCGCCGAAGAGTCCCCGATGCAACGCCGATAAATGGAAACGCTTCATCGGGGACTTTCCCAACATGGACGGCGACAGTCGGCAAAGATCAACCAAGTTCAACTTTGCCGACTGTCGCCGTCGCGTCGTGAGAGTAGGCCCATTCAAATACACGTACTGGCATGCCGTGCATTCAACGATGTCTCTCACCGCTTGAGTGCCACAAATTTGACCCATTTTTATCCTTTGACCAAGAAATATGAGCATTAATGTAAGTAAAATAGCTGCCCGTAATTGAAATCTGTCGAAATAAAATATCAGTTCAGCTTTCAGAAAAGTGTGAAGTACCAAAAAACGCCATTTCAGTGAAACATTTTAAAGCATTCGGACGCCATTTTGTTGAAAATTTTCAGCCGAATGACGTCCAGAACCGTCTCTGCCCGGACGTCTGCGACTTGCCATCTTGCGTGCTGTCGGCGTTCATTGCGATTATATGGAAACCAGGCTTTATAGTCGCATACGCGCAGCATACGCGCAGCATACGCGCAGCATACGCGCAGCATACGCGCAGCATACGCGCAGCATACGCGCAGCATACGCGCAGCATACGCGCAGCATACGCGCAGCATACGCGCAGCATACGCGCAGCATACGCGCAGCATACGCGCAGCATACGCGCAGCGACGTGTGACGATCAACTCATCGCCACTGCTGAACGTAAAATTATTTTAGCTGCGATGATTATTAATTATCGGAGTTAGCAGCTTTTTTTTTGATGTGTGATTAATGTCTGTCCCAGCTGTTTTGATAACAATAAATATTAAGACGCATAAATAAAATATAGGACGTCGTTGTTTATTGGTAGTGATATTTATTTTTTATGCCGTGTGCCATATTTGCATATTCATCGTTTCTTACCGATTAGGAAATTATATTGGCCCATTAAAAAAAAGTGAGGTTGATTGAACTCTGCAGAGACGTCGCCAGCGTCTTTTAGCGACTAGTCGCTGGTGCTTCCGCGTCAACTATAAACCCTGCGTGAGATAATCGCGCGTCAATTTTTAGTCGTGGCGACCATCGCGCGACCGACTATAAACCAGCCTTTACTCACCCCTAACTATGCCGGCGATTGTGTAGTGTAACTGTTAAAGGCCCCTCTTTAGTTTTGATCAAATTAGAGTCAAGAGTAATTTTTCTCATTCCAAAATGACTTTTTCAACCTAAAGGGTGAAATCAGATGGTTTTGTTGGGTCTTCAGACAAATTGTATTAATCCAAAGCCGACGGCACACAATTTGCTTGGACCCTACTATCGCCAGATCATGTCCAAATGTTAAAAAAGGGTCCAAGTTACTCGGACTAGCCAATTCGACACAAAACAACTCGACTGGTACATGGCTGAAGCCGCCGGACGCTGAAGCCGCCGGACGCTAAAGCCAGTTTTGGGCAGTCATTGCGTGCATTCGCAATAAAGCATGCAACACCAAACGCATAATGTACACCAAATTCAATTGTCATATGTGAGGATCACGCATTGGAAAAAGGGAAGAAATAGCAGCAAGTTAATAGCAAGTTTTATAGAAAGATAAAATATATTTAAGGGAATTTTGGACTGTTTTGTCAACTTCCTCAGCTTCCAGAACTGGAACAAGACTGTGTCTCTCAGTTTCTAGAAGCAGATAGGTCTTTTCATTTTTATTCAAGACCTTTTAAAATTTGGATGACGTTAGGCCTTGGAAACCTGTCTCTGTAGTCCCCTTGGCTGACAGCCAAAATGCAGGGGAATCCCTGAACTTCTGAGAAAATGCAGTCTTCCATTTTCTTTTCTGCAATGTAATTTGCATATTCATCGTTTTTTTTACCAACCGCACATTGGTCCAATCATGAAAAGTGAGGTCAGCGACCATGTCAGAGTTCATTCAATTGAACTCTGTAGCGACGTTGCCAGCGTCCTTCGGCGACTGGTCGCTGGCGCTTCAGCAATAACTACATTGTATAAACCGTGTGTGTGATGATCGCGCGTCAATTTTTCAGTTGTGCGACCATCGCGCAACTGACTATAAACCGGCCTTCATACATTTTATTTGTGATATATATTTACAGGCAGGCGGTCAACAGCAGGCCCAAGGCCAACAGAGCACCTGGCAAACGGTCAAAAGCATCGCCTTCCGTATCTTTGTCTTCTACATGATCATGAGCTTTTTCCGCCGGTCCACCACACCCACCGAAGACTCTGCGTCAACCACCGAGGACGGTAAAAGTGTCGCACCTGCAAATATAGCCATGAACCTTTTTGAGAAAGGGATGACGATGGTATGACTAGGAATGCTTTGTGCACATGACTCTTTACTGTGTGTCTGATTTAACCTTAACCCCCCAGGAGTTTCTCTGAGCACCCTGCCAAATGCAACAGAATGTAACACAGCTGAAATAAGAACCCTGCCAAATGCAATGTTGCACTCTGCAGTGAACTCGTCTGTACCAGACTTTGCTGGAGGCTATGTATAATACTAAATACAAAAGAATGCGTCAGACCAGGAGACATGCCTTGACTGCTAAATGCAACAACTTTTTACCATTGGTGCATTCTGTTACATTTAGTAGGGTTAGGGTTAAGCCATTCGATGTGACGATACTTCGTGATATTTCAATTTCAATTTCCACACTAATGGGATACAATTGACTACAAATTTGGGATTTGAGAGGGGGACACTGGGTACAACAAAGCAAGATATTTTGTTCAGTTGTTTCCTGTACATTTCTGAGGCAGCAATGATCATGTGTACAAAAAATATAGAGTACTTTCTCTATACTTTAGAAATTTAGGGTCGTCGTAAATAATTACTTGGGTAACATGGACAGCATTTTTGCTATAAATTCATAGGACACTAATTATTATTCACCCAAATGTCATCTCATTTATATCCATAACCCATTCAAGATTGCTAACAGCCAAAATAAACACAATATACAGTAGATTGTTGTGGTTTTTACAGGTAACAATGCTGTAGGGATAAGAATGAAAAGGCACAATATTTGGTAAATACATTGATTGTAATTCTCACTTTCTTATCAGTATTAACCAACTTTCTGTCCATGTTACATACGTAGCATTCTGAGCATACATATCTTGTAAAATTTGCCCGGAAAGTCTTAAATTCTTGGTGAGCACAATCCTCACCAATGGGGGGGGGGATGTAGATTGGGAAAAAAGAGGACAAACAACTGGATATTATGATCCTGCTTCATTTGCCAATCCCATGTCACACTGTTGTACCCATTTACTGTGGAAAGACCCGCATGCAGCCTTGTGCATATGTTTGTTGAAGATTTGGAATGTCACTTGATAGTCAACAGACGCTATGATTGGCCTAATGTTTATGAACCGTGGTGTGTCAATTCGTCGTGTGCCCGGCAGAAGGGCATAAGGACGAAACATGGGTCAAAAGGTCAAATTCAGGTTTTGGGGGTAATCGAAAGAGTATTGGAGTATCTTCATTTTGATATACATTTTGTATCAAGAGGCTACGTCATTCTGACGTAATTAACAAAATGAAAAGGACATAAGGGGATTTTGCATTTTTTGTTCCCGGCAAAAGGGCATTAGCGTGTAATACCAATGTAACAATACATGCTAAAAGTGCGTTCACCTCTGCACTTCAGTGGGGCATAAGCGCACTTAGAGCAAATTTTGTTCCCGGCAAAAGGGCATTAGCATTTCACATGCCGCTTAAGCGCACGTTTATGCCAGAATGACTTCCCGGCAAAAGGACATTAGCATAAAGATGTAAATAACTTTAAAATTAAGCAATATTTTTATTTAAAAATGCACAGCATTATTGGAAATATCAATAATTTTTATCTGACAAAAAAATCAACCGTTTGCGAGTTTTAATTTAGAAATGCCAACACATAAACCTTAAAGTCGATTTTCCCGGAATGTGTAATTACGCTTCAATGCGTTCTATATGCCCTTCTGCCGGGCACACCACGAATTACACCTATTTCCTTTAGACACTGCTCGGTCTTCAAGCTGTGACTTGTACAGTCGACTCTCGGTAATAAGAGCTCGGTTAACACGAGAACCCGGTTAAGACGAGAATTTTCGTTGGTCCCGACCGAATTGTGCACGTTCTTATGGGAGAAAATTTCATTAATACGAGCTCTGTTTACGCAAGAACTCGGCTAAGACGAGCATTTTTTGCGGCCCGATTGAGCGCAAATGCATGTACATGTATTGTCATCTATTTTCCACGAACATTTTGGAAAACAACCTGTCAATCAGCGAATCCATTCAATTTGAAAAGTAATTGTAATGTTCGTTAATTCTGCAGTGCGGTTTTCACTCCGCGTACGCATCACCTGTTTGTCTCATGCCGCAATGATAATGGCGCAGTCATAATGCTCCCTAATCCTGCTCTGCGGTTTTCACTCCATGTATGTAGACATCAGCTGTTTGTGTCTCGAACGTGCCGCTAGAGGGGGCTATTAAAAGGTGGACAATGGGCGATTGCGGTTCCCGTGCCGCTATAGAGGGGTTTGTTTATGGCGGCTTTCATGCCGCCGGAACGCGTAAACTGTAAAAAACAGCAGCCTGCACTTGCTTTCGTTCCCCTTCCAGCCAGCAGGAAAAAATTACCCAACCATGCCAAGGCAATCATGAAAAGCAGAATGTTTGGCGCCCTCTTTTGTTCAGTTATATCAATTCCGTTTGTAACTCAAAATATTTAATTTACCCCCAGGATTATCAATTAATTTTAGAGCTTATTAATCCCCGATAGTCGCACCCCAACATTTCAAATTTTACTGTAAAAAATAGTCATTAATGAAGACCCCCCACGATCGAGAAACGCCCTCTGTTGCCCACAAAAAATGCACTGGTTTCCTCCCTTTTGTGCCTTATGCTAGTTTCCGTGATGGTTACCAACTAACAAGAGCCGCGGCCCCATCAAGATTTTTGTGTATGATGGAAATACTTACGTGCGTGTAGCTAATAATGCAGTGGTTTGCAGTGATCTTGGCAGCTCAAATCGCCCGGTCAGCGAACTCCAGAGGTTTTGTTCTTGTGCTCCGGTGTTGTTTTATTCAATATTACTGCTTGTTTTATTAAAAATCTGCTTGCAACATTTTCATACATGTAACCAATATAAAGCAATACAATGTTATCGACACGATGTGCGTGGCGTTTACATCGTGTTTGGGGCCTATCCACGCATCACATTTATACAAAATAAAGGGGAAAACCCGCAGCCCGGATAGGACGAGAGCCCGGATAATACGAGATATTTGCGTAAGTCCCGAGGACCTCGTATTAACGAGAGTCGACTGTATTTTGTTTTCAGAAAAAGGCCGCACGTGTTGGAAATTAGATTTGTTTTCATTATCATGGGATCTTAACCCAAACATCGTGCATTGATAGGATCTTTTCTTACCAATTCTTTTTTCTCTCGTGCATCCCTCTCCACACCCCTCCCCCTTTTATCCACTTTTCCATCTCTAATCAGGATCTTCGCATCTACGTCTCTGACAAGGAAAGATTCACTCAGTTCAATGAGACTCGGTACTTGTTCTGGGAACTGGCAGACCTGGAATATGGAGACTGGATTGGTGGACCCGATGGGGATGGATCTTACACAGTGTCAGATTTTGTGGACATCTCGGAGGTACAGTGTGATACTCCATTCCCTCTATGGCAGTATGGTGTCTATTTGAAGCTGCGTGTCCACTCAGATGTGGGAACGTTCTAATGGACCGCTGGTGTTCTACAAACGTTCCCCACTTTTGAGGTTCCCTTAAAAAGCTGGAAGTTTAATTTGTGTCTAAATGTGGCCAACCCTTCCACCTACAGTGGCTTTTAGCCTTGGTATTAATTTTTTTTTTTATACATTTTCTGTGAAGTTACCTGTCTCCAAATACATGTGATGCATTGAAGTACACATTTTTGCAGCAGGATTTGGCTAATTATGGTGCAGAGCTAGATCAGTCATGGATATGGGTCATTCTATAAATTTGGGATCCAAAAGTGTAACATTTTTGGTGTCCCTGTTACATAGTAACATTTATAGGATTTTGAAATTCAGGACACATTCTTTAAAGGGTGGCTGCAATGAAATTGTACCAACAATTTAATTTTGTGATGTATAACTCTTTTACAATATAAGAAATGTGATTAAAATGTGTTTTCTGTGTTTCTGCCCATTTTTGGTGTTTAATTTTCCCGGAATAAAGTGCCCCCCTTTCTCTATTGTTTCCGCGCCCCTAAATGCGTGACGTCATCTCGGGAACACAGAAACTCAGCAAGAGCAGTTTAATCAGTGTACGTTTGTGTACGTGTGGATGTATGCCGTTGTGGAGGGAACCAGCCACGCGCGATTAAATAGCTTTGGATGAAGGGACCAGGGAAACATTTCTCGTCGCGTTAAAATCTTCAAACAGAATCTTTTGGATCTGAATCTGACAATCAAGTGTCGATTTTAGACTTGTTGATTCAGACACTTCTTCGGAACATTATTGGGGCGAGGAAGAGGAGGATCTTGGAGCTCTTCCGTACATGTATGAGCCAGAAGGTGGGAGTAACAGCGAAACTACCGAAGACTCCGAATCGGACTCCCGATGCGGAACGCGTGAAAGACTTGAAAACAACGATTGCTAGGCTAAATAGCACTCTCCGAGTCCAAATACGACGGTATTTCAGTTCTACTGGAAAGAGGTGAAGACTGACACCATCCTTAGTGGTGTTGCTGAATCCAGCAGCAACACAACGACACGGTATTATCGACGAAAAACATTCGCAAAACACTGAAAGCTTTCCGCGACAGCGAAAACACACGTGCATGTCAATGCAACGCACGCTCGGTTCCCGGGATGACGTCACATCGGCGTTACCACTTGATGGGCGGGGCTGACCCCCTCCGGCATTAAAAAAAATAAATATAAATGCTTACGGGAAATAAAAAAATACAAACAACACACAGTTGTGTTTCAAAAACGTTATTTCATCGATATACACAATAAAAATTGCATTGCAGCCACCCTTTAACCCTAACCCCCTTGGCATTTTTACTAGGAAGTGTGCAGTATACCTATGGCACATTCTTTGGACAAATTGGGGCATCATAGCTCCATGTAAAGTAATAGTGCCAAGGCCCTACAGTACCGAACCCAAGAGTGAATATGTAAAGCAAAGTACCTGCCAAACAAGTACACAAATTGTGTGAAGTCAATGTTAACCCTAACCCCCTCCCCCCGACCTTTTTTGCTAGGAACCATCCTCAATCCTCCAAAATCTTCCTCACTTGAAACACCATTCATCCTCAATCCTCAAAAATCCTCTCTTTTCTTGAAATACCATTCATCCTCAATCCTCTAAAACCGTAAGGGGGATTTTGGAGAATTCAGATGGGTTAGGGTTAATGATACTTAATGGGAAATTAAGCAGGTCAGGTGTAACAGGGACAGCAAAAAAAAAGGTCACACTTTTGGACCCCAAATTAATGGATTGACCCATATACGTAATGTTTGTAGAATACAAATACTTGATGGTTCTCTTAATCTCTTGAATACGGACGACGGCCATAGCTGTGGTTTGAAAAAGATCACTCAGCCGGTTGATGTCTATACACACATTCTTGCACGTACTCAATTCATTCAAGTTCCAACTATGTTTCAACTATGTTTCAAAAGGGCGGCTCTAAGTGTGATGAATAGGACCACTCTATTCAGTGTGGTGCCTATTGTTTGCATTTATGCTTGGCTGCACAGCCCATTCTTGGCATACCAGCAACCCCATCAGTAAGAGCCACACACAAGGGGTTAACATAACGTAAATACTATGGCAAAGAACCATACATTCCAACAGTAGCATCACCACCTGTACAATAATACTTTCAAATTATTTTGGATAGTTCAAGTTCAGATGACAATTTATGTATTTTCCTGCAGGAAACCATGAACAACGGGTCTCTTTACATCCACATATACTTCACCAAGAGCGGCTACTCACCTGATCCGAGACAGAAAGTAAAGTACGCCAAAAGATACACAGTCTCCACGTCAAAAAGTGAGTATTAATGCCGTGATGCACTCACAGTTCCTGTAAGTTTGGAAGTTCAGAAGAAACATTAGGAAATGATATCACTTAGTGTCTGTGCTTGTTTTTGGCAGTGTGCAGTAAATTAGAAATCAGGACTAAGCATTGACCCTGTTTCTATTTGTTGCAAGTTTTGCTTATCCTTATTTTTCTCTCGATTTAGCACAAACTTGGCAAAATCTTCACAGTAATGCTATGCTAAGAGGGTAACCTTCTCACACATTACAGGGGCGTTTGTGTCCTAAACCAAGTCAGCAGATTAGGAACTCACAAGACACTTAACCCCTTGCCACCGGGTGGCGCCGGTGCACCAGGCCGGGTTATGCAGCCAAGCGAAACGGAAACAAGAGGCTTGTGCAGCCAAGCATAACGTACACAATACTCCAATAATGGATTGAAAATGCAAAAATTGGAATGTATAGACGTCAACCGGCCAGGTGGCAATTTCAATCTGCACGTATTTGTGTCAACCGGTGGCAAGGGGTTAACTCTCAATGTGTCCTGAGCTTGTGAAGGCCAAAACATGCCAGAGAATGCTTACTTGAACAAAGCAAATGATGTGGTTGAACCATCCATTAATTTGGGGTCAAAAAGTGTGACATTTTGGGTCTCCCTGTTACATAGTGGCATTGATAAGATTTTGCAATTCAGGACACATTCTTTAACCCTAACCCTCCAGGGTATTTTGGCTAGAAACCCTGCCAGACTCATCAGATTGCATACTTTGTCACATTGACTTGTGTGGAGAGTCCAGCAAAGTGGAGCTGTCAGCACAGATGCACTGTGCTGCGTCTGACAGGGTTAGGGTTAATGCCTTTTATCTACAAGAGTGATTGTGTGAAGCGAAGTACCTGCCAAACAAGTAAAAAATAGTGTGACGTCAATTTTAATGATACTTGATGGGAAATTACACAGGTCAGGTATAAATGTCACACTTTTGCACCCCAAATTTATCGAATGACTCGCATGTTTCAGTGTTGTCAACAGAAGACTAAATTAATGGGAATTGAGGCTTTTGTGAATAGATTGCAAGTGTTAAAGTGAAGATGTGTTGGGACAGTTTGTGCTATTAAACCAATGGGGATTTTGTGTACACAATTTTAATGCAAACTGTCTGACAGTGCAGCACAATACAACAATATCCAACACACCATGTAGTTTGTGTTGACTGCTAAATCCAACAAATTACAACAGCTTTTTTGGCATTGTTGGATTTTGTAGGGTTAAACAGATGAAAGGGGTTCTAGCGCAGACCGGTGAACCGTAAAAAAATGCAACAAGCTAGCAATGGAGTTAGGTGATGGACACTACATATGAGGTGTCCCCCCCCCATTTTGATTAAATAAGCAATACTATTGTGCCAAATTATTCAGTGGTGATATATATGCAAATCCAGTGATGTCATTGATTCTAAACGAGTTCATCTACAGAGAAGCACGATGTAAGAATTGTGTAATCACATATGTTGAGATTTTGCTTAGTTTTTTTTTTTTTTTTTTAAAGGGATAAACCGCTTCAAGAAACGCCTTTTCACCAAGACAAAGAACCTGTTGACAGGCGCAACAGATGCAAATCAGGAGGATATTAAGGTACAGGGAGCAGTTAATCTTTATTGCCATCTTAGCGACTTTTTCTCCTTTATTAACCCTTGCACACTGTTGAGGTAAACGACATTGCTTCTCTCTACTTATTAACCCTCCTATGCGAACATGCATTCTGAGCCATGTTGTTGTATGGGTCAAAATCAGTCAAGGTGATTGTTTGTGACCCTTCTGCCACATGTACAGACCACATGTAATCTGATCATGTCTGTGTACAAAGTAAAGGCAGGGGAGGTGGAAGGAAATTTTGACTGATTTTGACCTTTTAAATAGCACAAGGGTTAAAGTTCAGTACTTTAGGATCAAGCAGATTTTTGTGTTTGATCATTCATGGCAGCTTGGGTACCACCACCGTACAGCTTAGTTTCTGTGAATGTCTGACTATGATAAGAATGCAGAGTATGTAATATGTAATACTTGATACGTGCATTCTGTACCATTATTGTAAGATGTTGTATCCAGCTGGCAGAAACCCAGTAATCTGGTGTATTAAATCCTGACATCGCAGGCTCAATTGCCCCTTCTATAGACGATGTGCCCTCTGACGCCATGTGTTTACATCGATATTGAAATGTGCCCGCTGTATGCGCACGCATCGTGTTGTGTATAAAATTTGGTTTAGGAGTGACTTCACAGGTGGGATCGACTTTGAATTATGTGAACTTTGATATCACTCCTTAACCCTAACCCTGCCAGACGCAGCACAGTGCATCTGTGCTGACAGCTCCACCATGCTGGACTCTCCACACAAGTCAATGTGACAAAGTATGCAGTCTGACAGGGTTCTAGCAAAAATGCCCTGGAGGGTTCGGGTTAACCAAATTTATGCAAAACCTGATGCGTGCGCATAACACCGGGCACATTTGGATATAGGGCAGTTCAGATGGTCTAAATTATATATTTTTTTCACTTTAAAAATTGCTTTGTGCTCTTACACAGTTTCCTATTGGTTTTTTTGAGAAATGGACACAATAGGAGGGCACTGTTTGCTTTGGGTAAACTCCTTTATTTTGAAGTATTTCACACTTTGATTTTCACCTAAACTACCGGCACCTGCTGTTGTGTCCTCTAATTCCCCAAAAGGCTAATGTGGTTTATTTGTGCAGTCTTTTCTGACATGTTTATCTGCTGTTCTTCTTCCAGAGGGCAGAGGAGGAAGGCCCGACTCAGATCATGTCCCACTGGCATCCCAACCTCACCATCAACATTGTCGACGATCACACTCCCTGGAGACGTGGCAGCGTTCCGCAGCCACTGGATGAATGTAAGTAATCAGCCGTCAGACAATCACAAAATCCTATTGCATTATCTCTTCAACACAGTTAATATATGTATTTATTTATTTATTAACCCTGGAAGCAACTTTTAAAAAAATATACAGGATGACACAAAGGCACTGCAGCGGAAGTATTATTGTATTATTGTATTACGGGTAAGGCCAACCAGGAGTACCCTGATGCTATTTCTGGGTCAGACACCATCCTATTGCCATTCAGAAACGTGGGCAATGACAGAATGATTGATTGCTCTGGCGGTCTGCCCAGGGGGAAACCGTTGAACACACGCTTGATTGGGGCTTAGCCAAACACATGCCAGAGGGCTTACTTTCTCAGGGCTGGCATGTCCGGTGTGTGACCTCTGTGTTAAATTTGATTGCACAGTCTCAAACTGTGGCTTTCGACTCGAGTTCAAAAACAAATTGAGCAATATTGGCCCAAAGATGTTTTAGTAATAAAACAATTACGAAAAAACTACTTCCGCTGCAGTGCCATAGTTGCTCCGAGGGTTAAGCTATTTGTGATTTTTTTGTTTTGGTTTTGTTGGCTTCTATTATATCTATATTTTCATAATTTATTTTCAGAAACATTAATATTGATGAATAAAGATGAAAAAATATATGTTGATAAAAATAACTTCCATCTTATTTCTTTGCACTTTTTGTGTTTAAAGGCCTATATCTTTAAACACACTTCCGTTAAATTGGAAAAAAGGAGTATACAAATGTCAAGATATCTCGAGAACACAAAATGCCACAGGGGTCAAACCTACACCAAATTGAAGCTTGGGATGTGACAAATTCAACTATGTATATGATAAAATTTGCGACTTAATACCCCTTTTTGCAAAACCGGTCACATTTCGTACAGTGTAATTGGTCCTTTTCTACTTAGTCATGATGCACGTTGCAACACATTTGTAACAATTTTGTTCTCCTCAGATGTAAAGTTCCATGTCTCTGGTGATTACTATCCCATTGTATACGTCAACGATTACTGGAACCTCAACAGTGACTATACGCCCATCAATGAGACCACGCCGTAAGTCATGAGATATTCCTCAGTTCTTGTCAGATAGCACCTGGTTCTTGTCGGTTCTTGTGTGGCATCTGTTAGCTCTTGCAAAGATAACTCTTAGTTCTTCTCGTCTACAGGGTGGTTCAAAATGATGGAAACCCACTTTGGGCAGAAGTTTCAAAATTGTCTTATGCATATTATTTAAGTATCAGGGTTCCCACAGCCGTGACAAATCCTGGAAAATCATGGAAATTAAAAACTATTGTGGAAAGTCATGGAAGCTTATTTAACAAGGAGTCATGGAAAATTGATTTTCCAAGAAAAAGTCCTGGAATCTTGCACAAGCCACGCATAAACATGCATGATACTTGGTTATGGCAGTCTTACAGAAAGTGTGAACCAGTTTAGGTATCAAAACACTCGGGTCAGGAATTCTCATTTTCTTCGTTGAAGGATACCCGACATGAATTAAATACAACATTGTGTGAAAACAACCAATGAGAACACTAAGTCCAGGGGAAAAAATTACCTGGAAAAGTACGCAAGAAGTATCATTTGGAGATCCCTGGAGGTCTGTAGTGGGCTTGTGACCTTTGTGTCATATTGTTTCAGGTGAATTCTCACGCACAAGCGTACTGCTCAAAGTGACTAAACTGCTGAATTCACAAAGTAACATTGTAGAGCCGTTAGGTGCTCAAGTTATTTATTAAATTCACTAGATTATTTTAATGAAATGATTATCCGCTGCAGGTTTACATGTCGGGTATCTTCAAAAGTTTGAAAAAAAGTTTCAAAAATTGAAAAGGTTTAAAATGGTGCTGCCGAAGTTATTTCACGACTGTCCATGAATTATTATTTTTTTATACTCAAACAGTCGTTGTAAAAGCCGCATTCAGCCTTGTCTGCGATATATAAAACACATAAAATATTGCACAGTTGTGCAACATTCATGTGGCCGAAGTCCTATGCAATGGTGTAAGTTACGCACTTCTTTTTTTTTAAATCCGACACAATCCGAAACAACTCAAAAGCCAAAATGTTTATATTGCCATGTGAAATTCTCAAGCTGCATTCTTCTTTCTGTTCACTGTTCCACAGGCGCCTCCCCTTTACCCTGACCTACACGCCCGTCTCCTTATTCAAGCTGCAGTTCTATGCTGCCCAGTCCATGCGTAATCAGTGGACGATGATTCTGGGCGATGGGGGAGGCGGGGAGGATGACGATGAGCAAGATAGCTTGAAGGTATTCACACGACATGGTTTATCAGTTTACTTCTTTATAAGTGTCCATATAGCTGCCATATATTTGAAATTTAATTGGGCCACTTGCAGCTTGAAATTGTGTAAATTTTGTTAGCATTTGTGTTGCTTTTTTCCCCCCCTTGCTATCATACATTGTACGCTGAGTACGTGCTCATAGCATTATTTTCAACTTGAAGTGTACTTTATTAATTAATGTTAACATAAATGGACCTGGGTACATGTGCCAATTTTAGCCTTGAATGAGTTCAAGACTAGTCATTGAATATCCGGTATTTATAATGGCAAAGAGAAACGGACATAAGTGAATGTGCATCCAAGCATAACGCACACAATAACCCAACAAAGGATTGAAAATGCAGAAAATGTGGCTATAGCCGTCAACCGGCCAGGTGTAAATGTTCAAACCGCGACTATACACGTCATCCAGGTTTAATGGGTTATAAACGGTCTGTGGCAGTTGCTGGTTATTGTTTGAGCATTGTTGGCTGCAATTGTCCATTGAGAATTTTGCTATGGCAATGCATTTAGTACCAGTGATAGTTATGAATTAAATGTACAATCCTGCTGAAATGGGCACACTTTCATGGCTCTGCTAACCATCAACAAAGAATTGACGCTTACTGTATTAGAAAATGCCTGCATACATCCTGTAACTAAGGATTTAGTGCGTACAGGCTTAGCATAGAATTTCTTGATTAGGGCTGTAAGCACAGAATTAGTGAACTCATGTTCTTTAAGGCATTATTTGTTTTCCTTCAAGTAATTGTATTAGAGTATAACCTGTCGCTGTTTTCTTCAATTTTATTTCTATGCAGAGAGCCATGTTGGAGACGAACCCATACCTTCTGGGGCTCACATTTGTCGTCTCCATCGTGCATAGCGTATTTGAATTTCTGGCTTTCAAAAATGGTAAGGACATCTTCGTGATTTGTTTTCAACATTATGCATTGCAAAGGTTACCTTCATTACCCATGTTCAGTTCTGCGAAGTATTAAACAAAAATGCGTGTGACACAAACACGCCCTTATTAACCCCTTGAGTCTGTGCAGCCAAGTGTAAATGCAAACAATAGGCACCACACTGAATAGAGTGGTCCTATTCATCGCCAACACCCCTTTCGTGTGAATGAAAGCTTTGTTTTAAAAAGCTCCACTTATTCGTTACACTCCCATTCAAGAACAATATAGTTGAAACATGAACGGATTGAGTATGTGCAGGAATGCGCATATAGACGATAACAGGCCTGGTGGTCTTTTTCAAATCGCCGCGATGGTCGTCGTCTGTATTCAAGAGGTTAATTATCCCTAACCCTCCAGGGTATTTTGGCTAGAACCCTGCCAGACGCATCAGATTACATACTTTGTCACATTGACTTGTGTACAGAGTGCAGCAAAGTGGAGCTGTCAGCACAGATGCACTGTGCTGCGTCTGACAGGGTTAGGGTTAAACATTTATTTACGAAGAGGATAGCGAACTACACATTTTGTTGACACTTAACACTGTTCTCCCTTTCAGACATTCAGTTCTGGAACAACCGAAAGTCACTGGAGGGCCTGTCTGTACGCTCGGTGTTCTTCGGCATGTTCCAGTCGCTCATCGTGCTGCTGTACATCATGGACAACGAGACCAACTTTGTAGTCAAGGTCAGCGTCTTCATTGGCCTGCTCATCGAGGCCTGGAAGATCACCAAGGTTGTCAATGTCAAGGTAGGATGACTGCAATGTCCAGATATTTCCCTATGGTAACGTGTACTTCCCTGCCCCATTTCAAATAAATTTCATCTGATTTAATTTTTTTTATTTCTGATTTTACTATTCTTTATTTTTTATTGTGCATCTGAACTGGATACCCGAGTACTTGACTGTCGGGAACCGGTTCCAGATTATGGAATCGAGTGCCCGTATCCGAAATAACATATTACTATCAGACTATGAAAAAGAAAGTTTTTGAATGTCATTTGTGGGGAATGTTCCAAATGAAAACCAGGATACATGGAAAAACAAAACAGATTAACATTTATGACGCTTGCAAAAATGCACCGTAAAGCTATAGAGTTACAGAGCTCACTGTACACACTTGCATCTTGCTGCATTGATGCACCGATGTGGTGGTATTAACATGCAGACCTTTACGAACAATATGAACAATTATTGCAGTTGTATTGACACTAGGATTAGATCCTGAAACATTATGGGTTTGTGACCTTCGACTAGCACCCCCTGAACGTGTCAGATTTGGCAGACTGCTAACATCGGATAAAAGAGCTCAGTTGCTACAGCGCCAGTACAGTAACATGGAGATTGCAGGTTCAAATCCCAGTCTTAAGCCCTGTCCGCACTGGACTTTTTTGGTAAAACTTACCGAGACGATGGGTACTTTTCCCATTTTAAGTCCAGTGCGGACAGCCTAGGACGTTTTCCTCTCAGTTACTTTTCCTGAGTCCAGCGGTTACTTCTACCGGCCAACTGCTGCCCAGGAAAACTGACCAGGTAACTTTTCCTGATACGATAAGTCCAGTGCGGACAGCGCGAGTCGGTAAAAGCAGCTCAGGAAAGCGTACATCCGGCCCGAGTGCGAGGTCATGCTACATAGGGACACCACGCATGCGCTTTGCATTGTTTCACCGCGGTGAGGTGCAAGTGGCAAGTTTCCAAATTCCAGTGCGTTGTTCCTCTTTTGGTCGCAATCATGGCAGATTTTATTATTGATACAGTCGGAAGTTTGATTGGTGCTAAAGACATAGGCCTGCGTGTACACATCTGCCGGAAAAATTTAAAGGCACGCGTGATTTGGGTCACGCAAAGCGCCCTCATAAGTCGTTATACTGACAGCTCGGTTACTTCTACCACGGTCTCGGTAAATTTTTCCTGTGTCGAAAGTCCAAGTGCGGACAGTGGTCACATTTGACCATTTTTCATTTTACCATCGTCTTGGTAAAACCTTCCAAAAAAAAAGTCCAGTGCGGACACGGCTTTTGTTCATTCTTATTAGAAAATGCAATTTAGTTTGAACCGAAAACACCTGAAAGTTTGAAATGTGTATCTCTTTGAGCATACTGTAAACAAAGACCACAGGTAACACTATCTTTACGTTGTTGCTTTTTAATTGTTTGTGCATGTTTTGCTGCTGGCCGAATAAAGAATAAGAATAGGAATCAAATTTGAACCGTAGCCGTCCAAATAATGTGCTGAAATTACATTTGTCTTTCCTCAGATTGACACGGTTAATCTATACCTTGGATTTATACCGATACGATTTGAAGATAAGTCGTCCTATACCCAGTCTTCTACTAAGAAATATGATATGGTGAGTGATTGTGGGTTTCTCTGTGTTAACTTTAAATTGTGTTTTTGGTAATATCAGAAATCCGTTTAAGCCTTACAGGATACTTGGAAAAATGGTTTTTGTTGTGCAGTCATACATGATAAAGAAATGTAGAAAATGTATTATCGTTCAGCTGACTAAATAAAGTACCTTTGTTTAACCCCTTGCGTACGGATGACGCCATATGGCACAAAAAAACAGTGCCACCAGGCCAGATGACGCCATTGGCCGCTGTTTGTGCAGTTTCAATCCATTGTTGGATTATTGTGTATAGGTTACGCTTGACTGCACAAACACATTGTAGCGGTTCGCTTGGCTGCCAGAGCCACCGCGGCACCCCGACGTTTCCATAAAATACCGTACTCATGGGGTTAAGCAGGGGTGACATTTCTCTAGATTACGTTGTCCTATCAAAGCTGAACATTCATCAGTACATGGATGTAACTCGGTATCTGCCAGTGTTATATGATTTCATCAGCATCTGTCTGTGTTTTTCTATCCTCAGATGGCCTTCAAGTATCTGTCTTGGCTACTCTTTCCACTCTTAGCTGGTTATTCAGTCTACTCAGTCATATATCAAGAGCATAAAGGCTGGTACTCGTTCGTGCTTAACATGCTCTATGGTTTCCTCCTTACATTTGGTAAGTCAGAGTTCAGCACATTGGTGTGTATTCCTTTTGTTGATCATAAAACAGGCATGCAACTTTTCCGTGGATCCGTGTTTTAAAAATAATTCCCACCGCGGAAAAAAATATCTGTGCTTCGGCTCGTTTCCCACCGTGGCGACCGCGGAATCGTTAGCCGATATTGCTAGCGCACATCATCTGGCTCCGTATTTTGTATACATACATAGCATAGAAAGGTGCTCAGAATGCACTACAGAGCACCTACAATTCAAAATCTTCCGGGGCCCTAAGGCGGCCCCCGGACCCCACGCCGTAAGGGGGTGTGTGCTTTGCGCTACGCGCTTGCAAATTGGTGAACAAATTTTCCCTCTTTTTTTGCAATTGAAGAGTTGCATGCCTGTTAAAATGATGATCCAAAACTCATTTGAGGAGGGATTTGTTGCCAGAAACTAAATGTAACCCCAACCCCATTCAGTGTTTTTCATATGGCTCTGCTAAATTCAACCATTTCCAACAAAACTTAAATGAGAAGCCTGCTAAATGCAACAATATTCAACAGCAAATTTGGTTGTATTCTGCAGTGTACCAACTGCACACCAGCCTTGCCATTTTGCAGCTACCCTGCTGAATCCAACAAAATACAACTAAAATGTTACTAGAAGTCTGCTTTCACTCTTTTAAATACGACAAAAGCAAACGGATATAATTACCTTCCACCCGTCTAAATACGACAAAATCCAACAGATATATTCAGCTGCGACCGTACTGAACACAACAACATCCACCATGTAGTTTGTGTTGACTGCTAAATCCAACAAATTACAAAAGTTTTTTTACCAGTGTTGGATTTAGCAGGCTTAGGGTTGTTGGACGATTTCTGGCAATTACCAGTAACAACCATGCTATTTCAGTACAAATATTTATTGAAATTACACCATACACTCGTTGTTTGCTAATGTCAAGTTTACTTAAATATATAACAGTAAAAACTACTCACAGAATTGTACTGTGAAAATTGAAGAAAGAGTGGGGTGGTAAAGTTACATATTTATACCTTTTAAAAGAGATGTTTGCTTTATGTATGAGAAGGCATTTATGTATGAGAAGGCATTTATGAATGGAAATAATAATGTGATAACTTGTCACACCATTTACCAGTCAATAATTAATTCACTTTGTCTGTGCCCTCACAAGTTTTTGCACACGCATGCACACAAAACGAAGAAAGAGTGGGTTATTAAAGTAAGATGGGTTGGCAAAGTTGTGTATTTATACTGTTTAAGAGAGATTTTTACCTTCTTTATGAGAAGACATTTAGAATAGGGATGATAATGTTATGACACAACTTTTACAAGTCAAAAATGGATTTTGACCTTGCTGGCTTGTGTTAACGTTAGCAGTGGCCACACTCCTCCAGCCATAGATAGTGCCATCACACATTTATACCCTTATATTATGCATCATTACTGTCGTCATTGTGTCCTGAGCAGTGGTGTAAAATCAGCTTCCTTCATCATGACATCCTCTGTGTCCGGACCTTTAAAACCCTCCTGTTCTCATTCCATGACAGGGTTCATCATGATGACGCCCCAGCTCTTCATCAACTACAAGCTGAAGTCAGTCGCCCACTTGCCCTGGCGTATGCTGACCTACAAAGCCCTCAACACATTCATCGATGATATCTTTGCCTTTGTTATCAAGATGCCTATGCTGTACCGCATCGGCTGTTTACGCGACGGTAAGTCTAAAGATGTGCAATGAGCAATAATGAATTGAACATGAAACCCCATTTAGGGGAATGGGCTGGATCAAACTTGATCTGTCTTGTGCAAACACTAAGTTTTGCGTAGCATTACATAATGATCAGTAATTATACAGTGTGAATGGAAAAAAATAAAACCAAATTAGTATCATTATATACAGGGCTCGACCTTAGCGGTCGCCCGGTCACGAATTCTATTTTGTTACATGTGTACCATGCTGATAACGTTATCTCACCACTGAGAAAGGATTATTTTTCGTTTTCAGAGCGCTTCTTGTCGATATTGATCAAATAAAACACTGTCTTGACCGCAAGATTGGTCGCAAAGAAAGTGGTGCTTCGTACTATTTTGAGTTATCTAAAACACATCATACAATTCGTTAGTATAATGATGATAAAAAGGAAATGCGTTGTTACTTGTTTCAAGTTTTTTGACTGAGAAAGACGTACAAAAAATATACCGAAGCTGTAAGCGAAATAAATACCACCCGCAAAATGTGGCGATTTCTGTTTCAGACCCGGGCACTTGGGAGTTCGAAATCAAAAGTTGTTTGCCAAAACGGTACATATGATGCATTATAATGATTTTAAGTTTGATTGCAAACTAGTGTTAAACATGCGGGCGAGTGAAAAAGCTTGCGGACTCACCCAAGGTCTGGTTGAGTAGTCCGTCTGGCCAGTGGCGTAGCCATGCTCTTCCTAGAGGGGGGCATGGCTATTTTCAAAGGGGGGAAATTCGCTATAGTAACGCATATAGTAACGCAAATTCGCTAGTAGTAACGCATATCCCAATTTTCAAGAGGGGGGGGAGGGGGCAAGAGTTCCCACAGGGGGAAGTTCCCCCCCCCCCCCCCCCCCCCCCCTTGGCTATGCCACTGCGTCCGGCCAGTGAAAACAAAAGTTAAGGTCGAGACCTGATGTTATAGCATATACATGTAACTTTTCTTTGAAATGAGATCAGGTCATGGAGTACTGAGCATGAGGTATTAAGCCAAAACAAGTCCAGATTAGTTTATGGTTGAGTGATGTTGACTGGTGATCACTTTCAGTGGGCCTGTGTTGACATTTTCCAACTTGCAGAGCCAGCTTTCTACCTCATACCGATTTCAATGAATATCCTAAATCACGTACTTCTTGTGACCCTTCAGATGTGGTCTTCCTAATCTACGTCTACCAACGCTACATCTACCCTGTGGACCTGAAACGAGTCAACGAGTTTGGCACCACTGGGGAGATGCACGTAGAAGCAGATGGCAAGACTCCGGTAGCAGCTGCCGATGAGCAACAGGCACTAGCCCCGCCCAAAAGTCAGGAGGAGAAGAAGAAAGATTAGGTTGACTGTCGACGCATGCATGGCTCGCAGGTTAAAGCCAAATAATGTAACTGGGGTGTTTTTTGCTATTTTTCTGTAATGGTAAAGGTATTGTGAATTGTCCCTGTGTTTCTGTATGTCTTGTGGCACTACGATGTATTTTGATTCCAAAGCTGATTTTCCGTAAGTGCGTTTCAACGGTCCGTTTTGTGTCGGTTGCTTTTGTAGCCTGTGGAGCTTGTGCAAATGATGTCAATGTCTACAGATTGGCACATGCATCATCATTTTGGGAGTTACATTGTCGTGGCGTGCATTGGCTGTGCCACATTTTGAACAAATTTTGAGCAATATGCACGCATCTTGAGCATTTTTACACAGCGTTGCATGTAGCTGGCGTTTAACCCCTTGAGTACGGTTATTATAGTGAGGTGCCGGGGCGGCCTGTGCAGCCAAGCTAAACATACACAATAATCCAACAATGGATTGAAAATGGCGTGTTTAGACGTCATCCGGCCTGGTGGAATTTTTTGTTTGCGGCAATGCAGAAATGTAATTTTGAATACCAAAATTGGATTCCTGAAATGGCTGTATGCAAGGGTCAGTAGCTTTATACCCAAAGGCATAAAACACATCGGACACAAAATGCAATGAGCACAAAACATGACTGAATTGCACTTACGGAAAGCCAGCTTTATGCAAACAACGGACATAATTTGTACCCGGTACTAGGTCCTTCATATAATTGGCCAGTCACTGTTTGTGAGTTCTCAGACAGCTTTACCCACGTGCAGCAACACACAAACTCATACATAGGGTTTGTGGGGTACTTGCATTGTTCTCCCATTATCCCTAATCTTTAGAATTTCTCCCATGGGCCACCTTTACACAAAGACCAACTTGTGGGGTCCCATTGTGTGAGTACCCAGTCAGATAACTATAAAACAATGCCCAACTTGTGTAGGCTAAGACAAGCAAAACAAATGCCTGCAAAGGTTGTATAGAGTACCGAAGTCTGACGTCAGTTGCCGCGGCAATGGTTCCAAACACATGCAGTTTAGAATGTATTCTGGTTCCAAACATTGCATTGATTGACGTCATCACTTCGGTACTCTATATTAGGGGCCAGTTGCTTTGAAGACCAAATAATGTCAGACACTGAACAAATCTAACTAAACAAAAAACTAAACTGACACAAAGTTATTATTGAAACAATTTTTGTGCAAAGCCTAGCAAAATGTGGTAATCAAATATAAGTGTAATCAATATATAAATGACCAAAATAACTCCACAGTTGTTTTAGCAAATGTGCTGTCATTTAACCTGATGGATATTTTTGTTGGGCCTGTGAGTGGAACAAAACTTGGGCGACTCCATGCAGGGGTCGACTATTTGACCCCGAGGATAGGAATTAAAAATGCAATTCCATTTTCTTGAGGAATCATCTCTTTGAAGTAGCCAATTGTTGCTTCGTTGGATTAGATTCTAGGCACTTTCCAATTATTCTGAAACTTGCCTACTCGAAAAAAGGGATTTAAATTTTGCTGATTTCTTGAAAAGACCACATGAGCACTTCACACTATGCAGCATGGTGTTGCTCTGCTTTCCACATATATTTTGGCTGCCATGGAATGGGATCCAACCAATGCCTGGTGCTTCCGACGGCTCGCCGACCTTGAAAAAAAGTTTGCATAATTCTATGTAGAAGACAAAACTGAAAGCAGCCTTTATCATGTAGGATGCGCTGCTTAACATGCTATTTGAGCATAATATAACGAGTTGATTCTGAATCAACTACAAAATGTTTGAGCCGCCCAAGCCTAACAAAAATTATCATTCCCTTGTTATTTTACATTAATAACAGTCATGTGAAAATTTAAATAGTTCAAATTCATGAGTGTCCTCGTAAATACAGCACTTAAAGAAACCCTTGTATCTCTATATTCAGTCTCTTGTCTGTTGTTAACATGTTGTGTACATATCTAGCAACTTCAAAGGAAACAAATCCAAACACTTATAAGCCATTAAACCCTTGACAGTCACCCTTATTATTGTGTGGTATTAACTTGAACAGGTCATAGTACACCACTGGTAATATATGACTAAGAGGTATTCTAACCGATTTTGTTGTGTTCCAGTACATGTATGGAACGTCTCGTAAATACAATTTAGTTGGTCAATTTCTACAGAATTATCGTACATCAGAATTTTTAAAGTTCATTGTAACTTTTACTACCCTTTGCCAATATTCATATGCTACAGTAATAGTGTGCTTATATCCCGGATATACATTTCCTACAGAAATCTAAAATTCCATGACTTTCCATGACCAATTCCTATGCTACTTTTTCAATGTTGAGTCTAATTACAGTACACGAACCCATGTGTATTGGTTGTGAGATTCAATGTTTTTTTTCTTTAAATATAAATTTTCCATGACTGTAGAAACCCGGATATATCCACCATGATCATGGCATTCAAGGTGCTACATTATTACCCCTGCTCATCACACCCATCAATCACTTCTGAAACCGTCTCACAGCTCTCTGGGGATTATGCAGCCCTGGCCGCAAGTTAAGCGCACATGGGCTATTCAAACACATAACCATCACTGCCCTCACAGGTACCCATTTTACTCCTGGGTGGAGAGAAGCAACTTGTGACAAAGTGTCTTGCTCAAGGACACAAATCCCAGGATCTCCTAGACTTGAACCTTCAATATGTAGTATCACCAACATCTTGAGTCCTGTGTACTGAATCCCAAGGCCATGGTACTCTGAAATACCATGGAGAAATAAGAGTGTTTTTATTTCTCTATGGACAGGTTCAGTATAATAGTTTTTGTCTAATAGACTTTGTTGCAAATTCCCAATTGTATGTTCAAGCATGCTAATGGTAAAATCTGTAACTTTGTAGCATTGCACACCACCTCAGGTTTTAGATGGGGGCGTCATGCAGCCAAGCATAACGTTCACAATACCATAATGGATTGAAAGTGCAGAGATTGGCACATATGTGTCAATCCGCACATGTCAACCAGTGGCAAGGGGTTAAAACAAAGTTCTGTCATTGCACGGTTCAGGAGAAAGTCTTCCAAAATTGCCAAATTAGCAGTTAGGTTTGGCGAATAAAAAAAACCCAGTAATGTGTTCTTGCAGTGCTTTATAACTAGCTATCCCACAATGCATCAGGCCTGCCACTTTAAAGTTGTTCATTTGGTTGTCTGAAAATTTCCAGTGGTGTACCATGCCTTGTCTCGAAACCTTAGTGTTGTATTTTAGCAAATTTACTGAATTAATGTGAAAATCAGTATTGGACACAAGTGATTAATATAAAGCATGAGGAAATTGTATTTGTGAAACTGCATAATTCTGAAAGTGATTGTGCTATTTGCATATTCCTTTAGAATCAGTGAAATCAAATAATGGGTATGTTTTCTATATGCAAGAACAAAGACAAAATAAACGGAAGCAAACTAATTTTGTGCTGAGATACTGCGCTCCCCATCTTTACAAACACTTACTCAAAACGTCCAGCATGTGCTTTCCACAATACTAAGTACATGTATTTCATTGATGGAACATGAATAACCTTTGTGAATAGTACATTTTATAAATTTGAGACTAAGGCCAATATCTGGCTGATACCACAGCCCCCGCGACAAAATTAAAAAAAACGGAGTTGTGCACAAACTTCTCCTAATTCGACCAAACAAGCAGAATCATTCTATTTAGACCCCAAAGAACAAAATAAAAACATTTGCTTGTACATGTATATGGACACCTAGATAAGAATGCAGATGCTCCGACATAAAGTGTGACTCAAGCCCCAACACATGGGAAGCCCTCTTACAACTGAAAGGGAGGACCCAGATTCTGACCCTGTTTCTGGTGAGTGAAAAACTAGTGGCCCGAATGTTTCAGAGTTGAGTTTCGTTTTTTGTTTTTTTCACTTAGAACACTGCAAACCCCTTCGATGTGATTTTCTAGTCAATGGAAAGGCAAAATCACATTATACTCTCTTCAAACTCACATCTGAAGTCTAAAATCTACTGCGGACCTTGACAAAGAATACAATTTGACTGTTGGGTTGGATAGTTTAAACCTCACTGTAAAGCCCGGTTCATACTAAATGCGAATGCGAAGCGAATTTCATGACGTCAACAATTGAAGTTTCATTGTGACGTTCTTCGCATACGCATTCGCATGAAGTATGAACCGGGCTTAACTCATGATTTTTTACCCTCATTTGTGCAATCATTTCTGCCCTTTTCCCAATCCCCCTTTCCATTTTGAACAGAAACTCACATCCAAGCGTTTTGTGAGGTAAGCCTTGTTTGGCCGTTCCGCTCAGAAAATCTGGATCCTCCTTGCTGTTAATGGACATCGTCTTTTGCAAAATTCATCAGTTGCCGATACTCCTTGGAGTAATAGTAATCAGATTCCCGTTTTTCCTTGGATGCAGACAGCCTGATGTACACCATCTTATCTCTGACCTCTACACTGTGAGTTCGTTGCTTAATGCCCTTTGACCTCCAGCAAGGAGCCTCTCTCGGCTTTCCTGGGTCTGTCACAGGACCAAACATTTATAGAACTGTATGATCAGGTTGTTGGCAAAACAACGCAGAATGCTCCATTGGTTTTATTTGGTAGGAGTAATGCACTTTTACTGAATATGGAATAGGGATGGATCAGTGTCAAACTTGAGAATATGAATTGCACCACACCACTCCATGCCAAGGCCTGTGCCTGCGTGCCTGCCCTCCTTGCCGCCTGAATCTTCCACCCCTCCTCAGACGCAGCCCTCAAACAGGAGAGTTGTAAAGCAACAAGTGAAAGTCATATTCTAGGTGCCCCCCTGCAAATTGGAAACTGGTGGCGTTCATTACATGCCAACTGCATGAGGCTGGTCCAAGCTCATAAAATTATTGTTTCTAGGCCATAGTGGTCTCAACGGTTGGCGTACGGAGTGGACATATATTGGATATATGTGTCCATATATTAGCAATGGGAGAAATCTAAGATTTCAAAATCCCGTTATCCTAATTTTATTCAAACCGAATAAAGGTTCTCTGATTTCAGTGGAAGTTCCCATCTACCTCATAGTCATGCCAACAAAAAGTGACGAGTGAGGTGCTGCACCAAAAGCCCTCCCAATGACTGGATATCGTTTGCAGGATTCAGTGTCCACTGGGCCTTTTCTATCAAAACGACTGACTTGTCCATTTTCAAATTTTGCCTATGGTTTTGAGGACAATGATACTCGGCCATCCGTGACTGTAGCCTTGCGACATATGTATTAAAAGAAAGGTTGTAGCTCCTAATTTATGATGCAATAATTGATATATCCATGACATGTATATTTTTGGAATAGTAACCCCTTTTTTCTCGGTTTCGTTGTTGTTTTAGGTTCACCCTGTATAATGTTCACAACCAGTGGATTTGTGCGATGAGGACCTAGCTCTGTGCTATCACACAATCTAACATATACGCAAACATTGGTCCATTGTGCAATCATTGGTCTATGATGCAAATAAACATCGGTCGATCATGCACTCGACTGATCATGTCAGGTAGTTTTACCAGATCTTCCAGACGCGCAGGCCGGTAGATTGGGCAGGAATGGGTTTCTCAGACATGCCAACTTTGAAAATCCCAAAACTGTATTCTGACAACCTAAAAACTGTATTTTTTTCAAAAAAACTGTATTTTCAAAAACGGTCATTGTACACTCACATAATGGTGCATAACAATGCAGGTACGTATACATACAAAAAGCAATTTTACTGGCTGCAATACCAGTGTAGGACTTAAGCATACTCAGTTATCAAGTGCATGATGTTTACAATAATATACCCTATTATAATTCATTCCATCATGAACTATTGCTTGCACTTTTAGCTCCAAGTATCACTTACATTAATTGTCTATGGTTTTCTAGTAGTGCTGGTGGTGGTACTGTTATACAATGCAGTTGCATTTTTGCACTTTGAAAGATATGGCGGCTCATGTTAAGGGTTAATCCTTCCGACTCCGATCAACTGTAGCTGTATGTAATGTGTACATGTACACATAACATACAGGCAAGCATTGGGGCGGAGTAACATTTGCATAAATTTAAATATTCATGTTAACCGTTGCATTGAATCGCTGGTAAACAAACTGTTTGACCATCTGTCTGCGCATTCGCCTAGTACCAGCCACTTTACTCAGAAAGCGGGCATGAAACTTGTTGACGTCCACGAGCTATCGTATAAGCTTGTAGGCCAATTCAACTGAACAACGAAACAGCCGACCGGACCGTGGCGGCGCGGCGGCGCAATGTACATGTATATAGAATACATGTAGGCTTCTTTGCAGAGTCACACGATATCTTTCATGGAGTCGGCAAGTCATCACAAAGTGGATCACAAACGGCAATGTACCCGCAAAGTTTGGAGGGGGGGGGGGAAATTCGCGTGCCGCTGGGGTACTGGAGTGCATTTTATCAACGAAAACGATGACTCATGATTGTGGTGCCGACTCGACCCGGAAATTGTGTTCGAATATAATGGATAGTTCGCGGGTTTATTCTTTAAGTGTTGGAGAATAAGCCGCCCAGAATATAAGCCTCAGCAACATTTTTCGCGGTGAAAATCAATGTATACGCCGCGGCCAATATTCCAGAAATTACGGTATACGCAAGATGTATACATACAGTCCAGACATCGTATTCAGGCTAGAAAAAGTTCGAGGTACTTTCATATTCTCCGCTTGCAGTCGTTTTACGGCATTTTTAAATTTATTTTTCAAGACGGACAAGATTCGTATTTTTTAGGGTCAAAATCGTATTCCCGTATTTTCAAGGATTTCCCGTACGAAATACGGCAAAATCGTACTACTTGGCATGTCTGGTTTCTGTAAATCTGTAAATTGAGCAGGAAACGGGTTTACAATCTAGCAAATTAATCACGCAAGTTTCCTTGTTTGACATCAGTAGAGGGAACCGTTTTGCGTGATCGATCAAGGTTTGCACAATCGATAGATCACGTGATAGTAGAGCATGATCTCCTGACCACACAGCTCCACCGATCATGCCCAAACACAATTGCACGGCTCAAGGCCTTTTGCAAAGAATTAACATTCTAGTAATACAGGGTGTCTAAAAAAGATGTCCCTCTTCCTTCAATCACTCAAATTTGCTAAGTAACCAAATGTAACACCAATTCAACTACAACATATCATAACTACATCTGTTGGGCAAGTTTTGTCAAGATTTGAATGAAATTAATCCAATGGTTACAGAGCTGTGATGCAATTTATTAGACATGGACAGTTCAGGACCATTACAATGCTTGCTGGCCTTAAGTTATCATGCTGCAAATCTGCAGGATCTGCATGACAGGATAACCCGTGAGACCCAAACATTAAGAAGAACCAGAATGGTGTGATAAGAGCTGTGTGATGGATAAGAGACAGGCCCAAGTCTGTATGCAGCTGAATGGACAAGTGGAAGACAGGGCAGGGATACCACACGACAACTGACAATCTGAATCATGCCAAATGTGGATGTGCAGGTAAGCACTGTAATGGCCCTGAATTGTCCATGCCTAATAAATTGCATCACAGCTCTGTAACCATTGGATCAATTTCATTCAAATCTTTTTCAAAGTGAACAAAGAAACTGGCAGAAGCGGGATTCGAACCTGCGACCTCTGGGTTACCGTACCGGCGCTCTACCAACTGAGCTATCTTGCCCTATGTTGGCGGTCTCCCAAATTGTCAGTATCTTTGTTCGGGTGGGCGCTAGTCAGAAGTCATTAACCCAGAATGTCGTATATAGCCAGGGATCACACCCAATTTTACGATACAACCTGGGAAGCGACATTGTGGGGATCACTAAATGAGGATACAACTTTTTAACTTATAATTCATCAAACAATCCACAAGGGAATCTGACTAGGTAAATTTGAATACATTTTCAAAGTGAACAAAGAAACTGGCAGAAGCGGGATTCTACCAACTGAGCTATCTTGCCCTATGTTGGCGGTCTCCCAAATTGTCAGTATCTTGACAGAACTTGCCCAACAGATGTAGTTATGATATGTTGTAGTCGAATTGGTGTTACATTTAGTTGCTTGGCAAATTGCCTTCACTCACCAATTGCCTGGTAGAATCCTTCGCCTGTGGCTAAGCTGATCTTATACTTGTGCCAAGGACACACAATACAACTGACACCACTGATGTCCTACCAAAGAAATTAAGACATTCAAAAACAGAAACTTTGTTAAACATGCTGTAACATTTTTGTCCAGAAAAAAATATACAAGCCTAATTAATTTCAGATTTATATATTTCAAAGCAATCAAATTGTAGAATTTAACGTATAAGGTCATTGGTCTTATCCAATGGTTATTTGAAATGGGACGATTTTTAATTTATGTACAGAAATATTGCACAAAAACATGCGTTTGAAACATATGACGTTTGTCTAGAAAATAATTGTCAACACAGAATTTAGTGTTCTTCATATATTGCATATTGTACAGTATTCAGTTGGGTATATTTTGTACCTAAAGTGCAACTTCATTAACCCTAACAGTCCTGAATCCTCCAATTTCAATTCACACCAAATAACCAACCTCTATGTTCCCAACATCTAGTGGTCCACCAGCATCTATAGAATAAACAAAGTACAGTAATATACATGTGTGAGATTGGCCAAAAATGAAAAATCCACAAAATCTGCAGGTTTGGGCGTCGCCAAGTACCCCAGAGCAACCTAGGGTCTATGGTTTGTATTGGACTAAAAGGCACCCCTTAAAATACCCGTTTCTATTGGTCTATATCCACTTTTACAGGTAAAAGCACCTTTAGGGTTACACCTCAGGAATTCCAAGTTTCACAAAAGAGAGTCTTTAAAAAATCTGAAATCAGTAAAAATCCTGACCGGAAAATTCCTGACAAATCTCAACCTAAATATATCATTAGCATTATTTTTAAAATGGTCTCTGCATCCTACTGCTTTTGTTACGATACCACGAACATACAAATTAGCTCTTTTTTTGGGAGATATGATAGACACAATAGGAGGGCGCTATTCGATTTGGGTAAACCTTTTGTGCCATACAAAAGCAGGGGGGGGGGGGGGAGAACACACACACTTTCTTAATGTTGGTGGTGCCATTTAACCTATATATTTTGCTCTTATCCATACACGCAAAAAAAAGACCTCTAATACAGGGTTTTGCTTTTCTTTTCTGATTTGCTACGGTACTTTAGGTGTAGGCCCTTACAAGCAAAAAAATGAATAATAAAAAAATTGGCAACAAGTGTGAGGGGTGTTCCGACCCCCTAAACCCCCCTCCCCCTCCTCTGGGTTTTCCCCTGAAGGCTAAATGACATATTCAGCGAAGGTTCTATACCATGGGGTGATGATGAAGGTGGGAGGTGGGTTGCTCTTACCCGGATAGTTGAAGTTACGCCACCTGGGTTTTTAGGTCTGAAAACTGGGATAATTTCTCTGGAATCTGTTGAAGATTTATCCTTGATTTAGATCTGGGGCCCAGGAAAACCACAAGGGTGGTAGGGTTGGCAATTCAAAATGTGGCCAACCCTACCACTTCTGATCGTAACTCTTCACCGAGAGTGGATTTTTACCTTGTATTGGGTGATTTCAATGAAAATGTTTTTAATGGTCTTTTTCTGGGGCCTAATCAATTGACTCACGGTAACAGTGGAAGTCCAAGACGTAAAACCTCCCATCGTGATAAAATACTGTAACTTTTCTTCTGGAGATGAGGACAGTCTTCCTTCCCTTCTCTCTTAGTTCAACTTCACTTCCTACAGCATGCCACTCCAGTGATGAAGAGGATGAATCATGAGATGCGGACTCCATCAGTTAGATTTGAGCGGTCTCAACAATTTCCTGCATGACTTCATGTGATCACTATTGTGACAGGTCAATCATCAATCACTGTAAAGAAAAACTGGGTATTAAGGTCAAGTTAAAAAAAAATTCAAAAAACGGGTTTAGCGTCCGGGTTTTTTTGAAAAAGGAAGGAGAGGCTTTTTATTTTCAAGATGACCACCATTCTTTTAAAAATTTCCGGAAACCATAGGTTTTTCAACTGTTCAAAGAATACAATAAAGGAAGAGACATGGTGGATGAGAGAATTATTTAACCTATTTGCAGTGGTTTTATGTAGTTTTAGTAAGCATGTATTTTATTTTCCGATCAAGTGGATTGATTGACATTTTTTTTTCACCTCACTTCCACTGGTAAAAATTCGAAAAAATCCAGACGGCCCACCCAAAAAGGGAGCGGGCAGGGACGCTAAACATGTTTTTTACTTCGTCTAATAGGCACCCCTAGAACTATGGGGTTCCCACAGCGGCGGAGGAACACTTTTGAAAGTGTGGGGGGGGGGGGGGGGAAGCAGCGCCATTGCCCCCAAGTGGAAAAAGTGGGGGGGGGGGGGCAATGGCCCCCCTGCCCCCCCCCCCTGTTCCGCTGCCAGTGGGTTCCCAGACATCCAGACAGAAGTGAGCGCTTCATTGATTTTGTCTTCCTCCTAGTATTATACGTCATGTACTCGTTTCTACCTAAACTTCCCATGAACCTGTTTTTACTATACTCACATGGACCACTGAATCAACCAAATTGGCTATAACGGTAAGACCGAGCCAATTTGTTGAGTCACATGATCCACAAGCATAAGAACTTCATGGGCCATCTGAATTGGAGTGAGACAAAATGCAAATTTTAACTTAGTCCCAAGTAACCTTATGGGAAAAAGGCTTCCCGACCCCTCCTGTCCGACTGTTATTGATGGGGTGATGGTATGCCAAGAACGGGCTGTGCATGCAGCCAAGCATAAATGCAAACAATCGCACTTGAAGCTCCCCTTTCGTGTGAATGAAAGCTTTGCTTGAAATTTCCATCTATTCATTATACTCCCATTCAAGAACAATATAATTGAAACATGAATGGAAGTACGTGCAGGAATGCACCTATAGATGCCAACCAGCCAGGTGGTCTTTTTCAAACTGCGGCTATGGCCATCATCTGTATTCAAGAGGTGGGGGCCTGTTTGTTTCACACGGATCGGGAGGTGATCCAGAGCCGAACGAAAACAAACAGGATCGCGAATCCCTCTCGCTATATGTTGCATGCTGGGAGAATTTGTATTACACGACAATGTCGTCTGCTTCAGATTCTGTTGGGCTATTTTTGTGATAAACTATCTAGTATTTCCAGAAAAGTAAATAAATCGTACTTAATTAGCTTTAATAACAAAAATACACTGTAAAAGAATTACGAGTAAATACTGTCACAATAGCTCGTTAAATGCTTCAAATCTACGAAAAAATACCATAACTTTTCTCTGTCCGTCTCGCATGTCGCCATCTTGGATCTTGCGAACCCACCTCGCGAGCAGGATCACTCAAAACGTGATCCGGAGCAGCTTTCGACGCTCCGGATCACCGATCGCGCTCCGGATCTGCGTGAAACAAACACGCCCTTAAACACCCATAAAACTAGAGGTAGAGTGCACCCACTTCTACTTCTGGAATACTTCTGGAATAACATTTTATCCAGTTGTAATAACTGCAACCATGGCTTACAATACAGAAGGTGGACCTTTTTATAGGATTATAGGAATTATGCACCTATCAATTGTAGTCCCCACTTTGGAAGTACAAGCAAGAGCAGACAGCCAAGAACTTAACTAGCACTCTGCCAATTATTTGAAATTGAATGATTCATGAGTCAAGAGAACCGGACAGCAAACGCTGAAAACATGTAAAGCGGGAAGAGATGTTTTCACTATAACGCCATAACTTTGCCCTTGTCTATATGCATGTCCCACACATCATCAAATGAACAATTACCCATCCCCCCACTGGAGGTCAATCGGGTATCCCATGTGGGCATTGGTAGGAACAATTGATAAGGGGCCATCTATAAAGTACGTACGCAAGGGGGGGGGGGGGGGGGGGTTGTTGACATTGCGTACACCATGCATACAAGGGGGAGGGGGTCCAAGCACCGACAATTTGCTTTTAATGAATTGTCATGAAATCAATGTACTATCTCATTTAAATAACTACCAGGACCAGCTTTTGTGCATCGAAAAACAGTTATCCTTCACCCCAACCAAAAGTAAATTTATCTTCCCAGTGCCACCGCCAGCCAACTCCTGCCTATTTTTAGACCGCAACCAAGACTGCTTTATAAACCGGCAGTGTACACCAGAAACGTACAGGTGTACTTGTATCAATTTCACCCGCGTGCTGTCCAAAATCGCTCAACAACCCCCCCCCCCCCCCCCCCCCAGGTATAGGCTTTAGACTTTTCAGCCGGTTTATTACACACCGACTGTCCAATAAACCTTTTCGACATTCTCAAAGCATCATGGGAACAGCATCAACCCTTACTGGCATTAGAAGGGCAAGCACATTAGAACGGACGTGATTGGTCACATTGGTCACATGTTGGTTGTCATGGTTGCAAAAATCCTCTTCTGATTGGCTAGTAATGTAACATTATTAGCTGTTCTAATTCAGAGTGGCATTCATCAGTAACTGGTACCCTGAGAGGGATTCCCCAATTATTTCCTAAAGTTTATTTTTATTGCCATTTAAAAATAGATTTTTCTGGTTACTTTTTTCCTTATGTTCCATGCAAAGATATGTGAAAAGGGCACAAGAGTATCTCTCAACTCATGACAGATATTTAGCATAAAATCAATTAATATTTGGACTGGTTCACAGTGCTATAGGCTTGTGTATAAATGACATGGTTTGTTTGGCCCCCATACCCACAATGCATTCAGAATGTCGAAAAGGTTTATCATGTTTATTCCTGGATTTGTTCAAAATAATTTTATAAAGGCTCTTATAAACTTCATCAGGTAATAATAACTGGGGTAATCGTTACCTTTAGGACACCTCTATTTTTTTTACAAGTTCCATTCAAAACTGACTTTTGCAGATGACTTTACATTACAAAAGTGCCTTTTGCAGGCTAAAAAAAAGCAGTCTTTTTTTCTTCAGATTAACACGTTTGTTGTAATTTTGAAATGCACTTACAAAGAAAATGTGACTTTCCTAGCTTTGTTTGCAGTCAAAGACGTTGACGTTTTACCCCATAATTTCCCTCATAAATCAAAACCCTGCCCTCTTTCCACAAAATTAAGCTTGCTTATATTCAACATGATATCTTAGCGAACTATTTAGATGATTTCAAGCACACATGCAGAGTGACTTTTCCTGCCTGTATAGTGTATCATCGCAAAATATTGAGGTAAGTTCCGAAACATAAACTGTCTACTTCGTTCTCTTATATGGAACGGGGTCCTAAAGGTAACGATTACCATAACTGGAAAACGAAAAAGAAACCTTCGGAGTATGATTTTGCGTACATTATTAAACGGCCTCTTCACAAACAGCAAAACTTTTTCCTTCCTCCATGCTTGAACCTCGTAATCGTAGACGTGTGTTTACTTCCGCATCATTTTTCGCGGGGTTTCTGTGCTGAATAACTCTATGGCTGAAGCTCTTTAAATATGCGCCCTCAACGTCGCAATCATATTTAGACGACTGTTTTATTAATTGAATAGTTTTGTGCATGCAACGGTCTTTGGTGATATCTAAATCTGCCAATCAGGATGCTTTTTTTCTGTCACCTGACATCTCGCCGCCAAGCTTGAGACATCAAGTTGTGATGAGCATTTAAATTCTTTCTGCTGGGCTGTATTTGGATTGATTATTTTCGCCCCTTCTGTCTTTACAGTCTTGTTTGTATATATATCAGGTTATTTAGGACATGTATGATATGGATCGAGGACCGGAAAGCAGTAATACTGAGAAACTGATCGAAGCACAGCAAAATTTTGAACAAAGGTAGGACTCCGAGTAACGTTAAGGACCCTTTTCGCCTTTTTAACATTCGCAGTGGCTATTGATACGGCAGCCGTTGTAACGGCATAGACCTTATCGCAAATACCGCCTGGATGAGACGTCACAATGGTTAGGGACGTGGTAGGCCTACTGGTACTTCTAGAAACCAGAAGGCACCCCCGTGTGCCTTCTAGCACTCTTACTTTTCGGGAGGTCGTAACTCAATGGGAATAAGCGAGTTCGATAATTGAATTTTGCAATGCAATGTGGGTAAAAGGTCACAGGTCAGCTGTACCAAAACAGCGTAAAATGCCTATACGACGAGGCGGAATTGGTACAGCTGACCTTTGACCTTTGAATTATCGAACTCGTCTATTGGCATGGCGCTTTGATAGACGAATTACTTCATTCCAGAATTCTACCTTCTCTATCAAATCTTCCCCTAAAAATCCGTCCTGCCTGATCCTACTCCTAGAACTATGAGGTTCCGACATGAACCTCATAGGAAGACGCCGATTTTTCCCATAGGCTAGTACAGCAAGAATAAGAACGTCATTCCCATGCAACACGTTTCTACATTTTTCGCCGTGAATTACTTCATGGCTGCCCCCAAAAATAATAATATGCCGCATTTACATCCTCACCTTGCTTGCGCCAAGTCAATTTTCGCCTGAAACGGGTCCAATTTGCGGGGAAAAAATGACAAAAATCTGCAGTCGTTCCGAAGCGATCACACACGCACACCATCGAGGAAGCCGCACACACGAAGCTCCTGTTTTGCGGGGGGGCCGTGGGTCGGTCAAGTCATGATTATTCATCGAAAATTCGAAGCGCGGTACGGCAGGCAATTGCCGCGTGTCCGTTATATACCGTCTGCATGCATTGCCTGTCGTCGCAGACGGTATATAACGGACACGCGGCAGTTGCCTGCCGTACCGCGCTTCGAATTTTCGATGAATAATCATGACTTGACCGACCCACGGCCCCCCCGCAAAACAGGAGCTTCGTGTGTGCGGCTTCCTCGATGGTGTGCGTGTGTGATCGCTTCGGAACGACTGCAGATTTTTGTCATTTTTTTCCCGCAAATTGGACCCGTTTCAGGCGAAAATTGACTTGGCGCAAGCAAGGTGAGGATGTAAATGCGGCATATTATTATTTTTGGGGGCAGCCATGAAGTAATTCACGGCGAAAAATGTAGAAACGTGTTGCATGGGAATGACGTTCTTATTCTTGCTGTACTAGCCTATGGGAAAAATCGGCGTCTTCCTATGAGGTTCATGTCGGAACCTCATAGTTCTAGGAGTAGCCTGATCCATAGGCCTATCTCTGTAAAATTTGGGAAAAATGGTTTTTGGAATATGGGACCGACACATTTCCGAAAAATCAGAGCTTTTAATCATCAACGGAAAGAGTTCCATATCTGGCCATCACTTATTTTCCCTAAAAACTACCAAAAAGTGTAAATCTGATGAAGAAACACAAATTTAGGAGGGAAAAAATTCAACTTATTTATTCTTTGAAAATACTTTGACTTTTTCTGTCATGGCCCATAGACTTTGTGCACGAGGTCTAAAGTGATGGCCGGATATGGAACTCTTTCCCACACAATAAATGCCGACCTCCGTAAATTGGCTCGACCATTGTCGGAGGCGGGGTGGGAATATCTTGCTTTTATCGCGCGACTGCATGGTGATTGATATCGGCAGGGCGCTAATACCGGGTCACCCGAGTGAATGGATGGATATTCATTCATGCATGAATTTTAAATGGAAGTATTTTGTTCCTCAGACTTGCAAATTAGACTCGCGCGATAAAAGCAAGATATTCCCACCCCGCCTCCGACAAATGGTCGAGCCGATATATACGGAGGTCGGTGTGGCATTTATTGTGTGCAACTAGAATATGTACATGCACACAACGTGTACGGTGTGAAATCTCCCGTGTGGAAAACGGGAGGATGGTGAGTAAAAGCTCAGATTATTTGGAAATGTGTCGGTCCCATGTTCCAAAAACCATTGTTCCCAAATTTTAGAGAGATATGGATCAGCCAGGACGGATTTTTAGGGGAAGATTTGATAGAGAAGGTGGAATTCTGGAATGAAGTAATTCGTCTATCAAAGCGCCATGCCAATTCCCATTGAGTTACGACCTCCCGAAAAGTAAGGCACACGGGGGTGCCTTCTAGTTTCTAGAAGTAGGGACGTGGGAAAGATACGCACACCAAAATCGCTCCAATTTCCTTCCCACAATCCCTTGTGACCATTGTGATGTCTCGACCGGGCGGTATTTGAGATATGGTCTATGGACGGTAAAAACACAATGCGAACGTATATCAGATTTACAACTGCCCTAGCCCTACAAATAGGGCTGTAAATGGTTCCTTTTTTAACTTCTGGCTTTTTACTGTTCAATTACAGCCCTACTCCAACGGCAGCCCTACACGCCGAGTTTTACAACCGGTTGACTTTGATTTTCAATATCTCCCCAAATTCTTATCGCTGAACACTTATATATACATCATTGTATTCCTGACATGTTAGCAATTTCTACAGTATATAACTATTAACAATGCTTACTAAATGCTGAATTCGTCCGGCTGCGAGGTCTTCAAAAATGACAAATGCTCAAAAACCTTCCAAAACGTCTTTACATGGAGGACGCCATCTTGTATTCATCGCTTGGATCGAGAGAAGTCGGGGCACCCGGCGGTTGTAGAAAATGGTCTGTCATGAATTATGCATGATGGCATGTCATGTACGACGTGCGGTTGTTTCGTGAGAAGTCAGGGCATCATACTCGGCGGCTGCAGAAACTGGTCTTGTTATGAATTATGCATGAGGCGTCGCGCGGATGTATGCACACACGAATCCGCGGACGTTTTATGCATAATTTATAACAAGAGCAGTGCCCTGACTTCTCACGAAACAAACGGGCGTCGTACATACTCATGCATAATTCATTACAGACCATTTTCTACAACCGCCGGGTGCCCCGACTTCTCTCGATCCTAGCGATGAATACAAGATGGCGTCCTCCATGTAAAGACGTTTTGGAAGGTTTTGGAGCATTTGTCATTTTTGAAGACCTCGCAGCCGGACGAATTCAGCATTTTGTAAGCCTTGTTATATACTGTAGACATTTCTAACATCTCAGGAATACAATGATGTATATAAAAGTGTTCAGCGATAAGAATTTGGGGAGATATTTGAAATCAAAGTCGACCGGTTGTAAAACTTGGCGTGTAGGGTTGCCATTGGAGTAGGGCTGTAATGGTGACAGTAAAAAGCCAGAAGTTAAAAAAGGAACCATTTTACAGACCTATTTGTAGGGCTACAACTGCCCATGCCAGAGCACTTCGGTAGCTTGATTGGTACGGTGTTGGTTTTGATAGCCGGGGACCCTGAATCGAATCCATGCCGCGATGTCCAATTTATTATTTTTTTTAAAGATTTCTTAAGTTTTGGGTTTTTTAATCAAATGGTTATTTTTATTTACCGGGTAAGTATATCTATTTTTCTTTCCTTTGATTTGAGTGGTTTTGGAGAATTTTTTTAAAAAGGGAAATAGAGTCCGAGAACCATTTGGTTGATAGTCTGGTTCCAACAGCAAACATCGTGACGTTGAATACCATTACGATGGCTGCCGTAACAATAGCTACTGCGTTTAACATTTGGACATGATCTGGCGATAGGGTCCAAGGCCATGTGCACAAAAATTGGTATTTTACAAAGTATGTCTGAACACCCAACAAAAACATCAGATTTCACCCTTACAATGGCCACCAAAATACTAGCCATCTGAGGTACAAGTAGAGTTCTACCCCTAGCGTGTGCACAAAAACCACTGCAAAGTTTACCCCCAAAATCCGTATTTTACTTATTTACATCCTCACCTTGCTTGCACCAAGCAAAAGATCGCTAGAACCGGCCCAATTTTTGAGAAAAAAAAGTGGGGAAAAAAATCGGTTCCGTACTGAAGCGATTTGACACACATGGCATGCACAAAGCGGTGGGCCGTTTGTTATCCCAGCATGCATGGGGGCCGGGTCAGGTGTGGGTCGGACAAGCTCGATCATGATTAATCATGTGAAATACGAAGTACAACAGCCGTCGGGTCCGCTGGATTTATGTGCAATGTCATTTACACGTACATTGCACAATGCTGTTTGCTACTAGGTTTTAATACTAGGTTTATCTGGATAAAAAGTGAAATGTCCCGTTCAATTCCGAGAAACACCCGCAGGGCATATTGTTGTGACTGCATCAGTCGTGACACGACTCGACCTTCAACCAATAACAAATGTTTTAGGAATGTCCTAAACTCACAATTGCCCCTTGAGGATGATCAGTGTTAAAAACGATTAAAAATTGCAAATTTACAGCAGGATGCCATTTTTTTACTTCCGTTTTTGGCACAGTAAAAACAGGTTTGCAAGCAAATTTTCACCATCAGGGCACGCATTAGATGTTTGACCCCTCAGCAAAGAATTGCATCGGCCGGTTAGAAAATAATTTTAAAATGTTGACAGTGATTCTGACACCAGTGTTAGCTGGGTGTGTTTTGCGTTAATCTTCATCTTCATTCGTGCCATAATTCATGCCATAATTTCCCCTCTTTTTAACAAAAATCCAAACAGATTCAGCTGCCCAATTTGCCTGGATCCCAAACTCAAGATGGTGGTGTCAAGTTGTCAACATCGATCTTGTGCCGACTGCCTGTACGATAAGAACGAAAAACTTAACAAGGAAATGAAACGATGTCCAACTTGCCAAAGGAAATATGTCTTTCCAGAATTGAGGTTTGTTGAATTTTTTTGTTATAAAAACCATTGTATATAGTGCACACTATAGTGCAGATATCTGAATGTGATTGCCAATGTTTTCTTATTAACCCTCTTGCCTGCCATGGTGTAGAATATACATTTTGCAGAAGTTGCGGCAGCTTCATTGATGTAATGGACCTTTAATAAAATCCAGCATTTTCTTGGATCAGCTGATTTCCTTTTTTGCTTCTTATCAATGACATTAAATACAGTTGAAAGTCTGTAGCTTGAAGTTTTTCCCACATCGAGGCTGCCACTCTGCAGGCTGTCTGTAGTTCTAACTCCCTCTGAAAAACTGACAGCCCGAGTATCGTTCCGCCTACTACATGTAATTGGACCATAGTTAACACCACTTGCTGCCTAAAGTCAAAACCAGACTTTATATTAACCCTAACCTACCTGAATCCATCAAAATCCATACCCCTGTTTAGGAGGATTTCGGCGGATTCAGGATACCTCCATATTGAAAACTGCAGGATTTTGATGGATTCAGGATACCTCCATATTGAGCAGTCACCAAAACCAACTTTTTGTGCATGACAAAATAGGTGGATTTTGGCAGATTCAGGATACTTTCTAGTAAAGTTACCCAAGGGGTTAGGGTTAATAACAGGAGTGTGCATTTACGGGTACACAAAATGTAGTACGGGAATCGGGTACTTAATTGAAAACAAACACGTGTGCCTGCGTACCCGTTGAAGAAAGCCAATCCAAAAATTAAATCTCGGAAATTGCTGTTCATATTCTTCGTAAAGGTATGCACGTTAATAGTACCACATCCAATTTATGGATGTTGGGGAATTATCGGGTCAGGGAACGAGACTATTTCCAACGATAGACGGCCGACAATTGCTGGAAATTGATACAAAAATTCCACTTTTCTTGAAAATGACAGCACACCAGGTGCCATGATTTCACAGGATGCTTGAGACTATTATTTACAGTCAAAAAGGGTATTTCATAATAATTCAGTAGTTTTGTTTTTTTATGTTTGCAAATGTTGTATTTACTACCTTTTAACATTTCACCCCATTAGACCTGACATACCTGAAGACAACATTGAGATTCAGAGGCTGATAGGAGTGACCGAGTGTCCCATGGATGGCTGTAAAGCAGGCCTCTGGATGTGGGACGTTGAAAAACACATTGTGTAAGCATATCTTGTGTGTCTTGTTTTGCTATACATGCAATAGATCATCCGGCCTGGTGGCACTGTTTAATCCAACAATGGATTGAAACTGCACAAACAGCGGCTAATGGTGTCATCCGGCCTGGTGGCACTGGTTTTTTTGCGCCATATTCCGTCATCCTTACGCAAGGGGTTAACCCCTTGCGTACGGATGACGCCAAATGGTGCAAAAAAAAACAGTGGCACCAGGTCGGATGATGCCATTTGCTGCTATTTGTGCAGTTTCAATCCATTGAAGGATTATTGTGTGTGTTATGTTTGACTGCATAAGCACATTGTGGCCGTTTCGCTTGGCTGCACAGGCTGCCCCGGCACCCCGATGCCTCCCTGCGATAACCTTACTCGTGGGGTTAAAAAGTACCTTTCGGAAATGTTTCTTTTGGCCCTCCGTGGAGACTTGGGGGTCAAATCCCATTTGGATAAAAGTAATGTGGATTAGCTCTCCCTAATCCCTCCAAATCCACCACGATCCACGTCCACATACATTGTGCTGGATTTGGGATTAAAGAGACCAGTAACTTTGTTTATGAGGGTTAGCTTTTAACTCCAAGTTATCTTTTTAACTAGTTAACTGGTTGCTGACATGCTTGACTTTGCAAGTGTCATTTGATTGAAATGTTGTGTTCATGTACTTTACATATGCACATGTTATAATTGTCCCGTGGACAACTTTTTGTAAGGATGCTTTAGCTAATACTTATAACTATCACAGCCTATCAAAAACTCTAAACACCAACTCTCACAGTTTGTGTGTGTTTCAACCAGTCACTTGATAGGTTTTGATATATAGGATAGCTGGCTCTATTTTGGCCTTGAGAACAGGAAGGTTAGTTGTATATAGCATAAGTGTAGGACGGAGTTCAAATCTGTTTCATTGCTCATTCATATTCTTTGCAAGTAAACAAAAAAGAGGGGACCATGTTTGTTGATAATTGAGAGCTAGTTTCATGAACAGAGCGGAAATAATGGCACAAACCGCATTTCGGAATTTTCTTAAACTGAAATTGTTTCAATTTTGTTATCCTTAGATCTTGCCCTTACAGTGTGACGTCGCCCAAACCTAGCACCAAGAGAGGTACTTCAGAGTCACCAACGGCAAAACGAATGAAACGGGCCACAACACCCACATCCCGAACAAGAGTCCAAGGACGTTCCATCGACCAGCAGAGTGACTCAAAGCAGTCACGTCGCACCATCCAGAAGATAGACACGAAAGATGGCGTTGATACCGAGAGATATCGCCGTCATTATGTAGTTTGATGTACCTAGGCAATGCCCTCTGTCAGACTATTCCATGTTCTGTGTTTTGCTGTTCTCGTCCAGGTCCCTCCAACCAACTTTGTGATGTCGTCCCTAGTGCTAGACACAAAAGGGGGGTCCGTCGTGTGATGTCAGATTTGTTTACTACCCCCAGCGACGACAAATGGCACCAGTGGCTAGATGGGTCTTGGTAATGACAGCTCCCAAAAGTAACTTTTGTTTATTATTTCATGGCAGAAAAAAATTACCTACTCTATTGTAATATACCTTTATTTACATCATCAATGAGATTTCTCTCAGCAGTCAATATCCTCTTGAGGGAATATTCCTTAAAACCCTCCCTCTCTCGGTGCCAAAATGGAGCCGACTACCCTATATATCAAAACCTATCAAGTGACAAGTTGAAACACACACAAGCTGTGAGAGTTGGTGGGTAGGTTTTTGGATAGGCTGTGATAGTTATAATAGTAGGAGGGTTAAAATCAATTCCCAGACAGAACCAACCATCCCGTCCTGATTTTGAGCTTGGCTGTAATCTGCACCAACAGTAATCCTGTGCAGCATTTTCACAAGACAAATGGACTTCTAATATGGAACAGGAGCATTATGTCAGCGAAAGCGAACATCAAGCAGGAGTTTGCATACCCTCTAAACCTTCACATCCGACATGTAATATGACACTTCTGATCCTTGGTACTGTTGTTTACCAAGGGAATTAAACCAAAATTTCAGATCATGTAAACATGGCATGACAAATTTTATGGAGCGAATTTAATCAGCTTTGTGCAAGAGGGTGAGATTTAAATGGCGTACGAAAAAATACTCACTTTCAGAATCTGCCACTTTCGGCTTGGCGGAAGGCGTGTGCTGTGGCCGAAAGCTTCTGAAGGAATGCAGGATCACCCCTGATGTCATTGCACACCTCCTCGATCGTTTGGCGCAACACATCAAGAGTTCCAAAGGGACGTCTGACAGACTAATTCCTTAAGATAGCCCCATAAGACAGTCACACAGTCTCCAGCGCTGTATCGACATTGGATGATGCCGCCAAGTCGAAAGTGGCAGATTCTGAAAAATTAGTATTTTTTCCGTACGGCGTTTAAATCTCGCCCTCTTGCACAAAGCTGATCAAATTCGCTCCATTAAATTTTTCGTGTCTTGTTATAACAGGGTTCATACACTTTCTGAGCAAACAAATTCAAGGACTTTTCAAGGACTTTCAAGGACCATAATAGAAGAATTCAAGGACCTTCTGTGTAATAAAAATCAAAATGTGCAATTTCACTTTACGATTTTAGAATCGGAACGGGTTTTGAAACAAGGAAAAAGGGAATAAAAAAAACACATTTTATTACCATTTTGGTTAAAATATAATATCAATAATTTTTTTGGGGAGCACATTTTGAAATTCAAGGACTTTCAAGGACCTTTTTCGGAATTCAAGGACTTTCAAGGCCTTGAAAAATGAAAAGTGAAATTCAAGGACTTTCAAGGACCGTATGAACCAATGTTTACATGATCTGAAATTTTGCTTTAACCCCTCGAGTACGGTTATTTACAGGAAGCGCCGGGGTGTCGTGCTGGCCTTTGCAGCCAAGCGAAACATACACAATAATCCAACAATGGATTGAAACTGCACAAATAGCGGCAAATGGCGTCATCCGGCCTGGTGGCAGTTTTTTTGCGCCATATGGCGTCTTCCGTATGCAAGGGGTTAATTCCATTGGTAAACAGTTATTTAGGACCAAAAGGAGGACTTTTGTTGTTGTTGACATGTATGTAGTATGTGCATGGATGGTTTAACAGAATGTTACCTCATGTTGGTTCAAACCACTGATCTCTATATAAACTGGATAGCTCATTGGCCATTGCGCGCTGTACAAGCAACTGAAGCCAGCACCCGCCATATTACCACTCCCAATTTACCACTGATAGCTATGTAAGGAGAATGAGGATGAAAGGAGACCCTGGGGACAATGTTTGCAAACCTATTGTATTGGGAGTGATAACATGGCGCACGGTGGCCTCAACGCGACCAGCCGATGCGCTATCCAGTTTACATGGAATTCAGTGGTTCAAACATCCATTGGCAGTTGCCAGTCATTTCATTACCATTATATTGGTTTTCAAAATCAAGGATTGTTAATAAGTGTACATGTATACAAATGTATTAAAATTTATGTGTAAATTATCTGAGTGTATATTTTTGTTTAAGAAAGACCTTTGTGGCATGATTAATGTTTGGCCAAATTTACAAGATAGCTATGGAGTCATTTCTGTGTTAAAAATTGAATTGTAGTCAACTTTTGCAATTGTGCATCTAAATGGTACAAATGTATGTAGCCATACTATGGATACTATCCCATTTCAATTAAACAGGCTTCGATGCCTGCATATTTTAAAGCAACACAATTGATCTTAAATGTTTGCATGTGCTAAATTGAGCCAATTAAGGTTTTTACCCATATAAATGATATTCAGTCTGGCTTTCAAAATTAGTCCCGTTACTCGAAGCTCATAAAATGGCAAAGTGAAACATTTGAAGAAAGAAGTTAATTTTTGGCTCCAGAATTTATATGCAAGGCTGCATGTCATTCATTTTGACAAAATGCAGAAATAAAGAAATCTAGCCGAATCGGTGGCTTTCTGTGAAGAAGTTTTTTCCGGTGTCAGTATATTGGCATCATCATCGTTTGTCCAATGAACTGTTATGCGCTGTGGATATCTCGGAGCATTTTCATTATCACATTAAAATTCTATAGTAGTAGTGTGTGCACAAAAGGTCTATACATGCAAACAGAAACAAGACAGTGCCCTCAAATACGCACTCAATCCTCTGCAATGCATACTTTATAGGATCTCCAGTTGCTACTTTAGCCCATGGACATATATGAATAACCCAGAGTTGAAGCCAACTGAATCATTTTACCATGCCAGAAACAGTATGTTTGACATCTTTGTCCGTCGTTTTATTACCTCATTTTCTGTACTGTAGTCATGGTAATACAGGGTGGTAAACAAAAAATTGAACGGCATACTTCCTGTACCGATGGATGGAGAATCTTTTTAGAAGAAAAATGATACCAAGACCTCCCGATTCGGTCCAGTAGTTTTTGCTCCAGAGTCCATTTTGTGAAGCAAGGTTGGGTCACTTGGCCATTCGTTTCATGCACTGAGAAAATAGCACAATGATAGCATACTTGTGTTTATACCTCGGGACCAATTGACCCCCGACTTTGTTTCACAAAAAGGTTCTAGAACAAAAACTACTGGACCGAATTGGGAGATTTGGGTATATTTTTCTTTTAACAAAATTACCCATGCATTGGTATAGGTTGTTTGAGTTTCAGGGTAGTGGAAGTATGCCGTTCCGTGTTTTTTTTTTACCACCCTGTATAACTGCATTGCAGACCCAGGTTATTTATACACGTCCGACTTTAATAGTCTAGGGATAGTACTTTCTTGACCATGAACTAGTATGTTCGAGACTGGGCGGGGATATAAAAATAGAGAATACAAGACACAGAATATATGCATGAAGTGTTGTAATCCCTTCTATGCTAAATTACTTGCCAATGTAAAAAGTATGCAATAAAGCAACACACTTTACAGGCAACTGTTCTAGATGCATGAACAATGGCCGTGATGCAAATTTTCGGTAATTTGAATCATTTTGCAGTCACCCACACATCAACCCGTGCAAGGAAATGGGATTGTTACCATTGGAGCCGTTTGGCATATCCTCACCATGGTATGCCGTCACAAACCGAGTCCATTTCAAGGAATTCCCATGGTCCAGGATACTTTGCTTTTTATATTTCAAAGACAACAGAAACTCATCTGGCTATTTTCTTTCATATTTTAATTCTCAAATTCTAGTGGAGAGAGTCAAATCTACTGTACGCTCTTTTCCCATCATATTTTGTTACGAATTTGTTTTACTATATTTGGAATGTAAGTAGCAGTTTGCATTTAAGCACCAAGATGTTTGATGGACTTGTTTATCAATTCCATACCTTTACCTGGCTGTTCAGGGGGTTATGCTACTGTGAAATCACTCTGTGCAGCTCTGCCAATCAGATATATACAAATTCAATTTCTTCCAATGTAATTTGTCCACATTTTGAGCACAAAATCCAAAGTACTTCAGACTCTAAACATGGCAGCCATTTCTGTCTAGCACCCTACAGTAGGTGAAATATTTCTGTGGAGCAAGTCAACACATCACAGGCACCAGCCTATAATCAGGAAAAATGGCCGCTGCACTAAGATAAAAGATGCATTTATGCAAATACCTATTTTATCTAACGAACAATATAAAAAACTCTAAGGGTATCCGATACAAACTTGTCATACCGACACTGAATAAAAGTTATTACAAATCTGTAAAAACAAAGTCAAAAACACAAGATGTACTGCAACTAAGAGTTCAGGAAACCTACATGTATCTAACATTGATATTTTCAAGGAGTAAAGAAAACTTACCAGAGCTAAACCACCTGATGATTTCATGAAACTTACGTAAATAAAATAGAATTATGAAAGGAATCTTCTTGGTGCGGTCCCAGAAATAAGATTTTATATAGCAATATCATTCAAAAGGTGTACCGGTATCTTAAAATCTAAACAAATTCAGATACAACACCAGTGTGAACAGATCAGAAGTGATCCCTGGACTTGCTCTAAAATTAATGTTGGTACATTCTGCAGGAATCATATTCAACATTCAGGGAAGGCGGGAGGACACATTTGGGAGCTAGAACCACCAATGGCAGCTAGCTGGATATATCCAGGACTGAAGTAGAGCAATGCTCAGTCTTTACGTCGCCCACTCGGAGTATCCCAAGAAAACAAATGAAAAACTATATCAGAGGGGCAAAATGTAAATTTGTAAAGAAAACTACTCGTATAAATAGCCATACAAATATGTGGTGAAGGATGGAACAAACGTGCCTGCTTACAGTCAAAAATCACAAGTACTACTTTTAACGAGGAGATATTTTACAATAATAAAAAATCATACAGTATTGGCAAAAATACATTGACACTGGCCAAATAAAATCATTACTTTCAAATAAAGCTATTCTTTGTGTGTAGTTTTACATTACATTTACAGCAATTACGTACAGTACTGTTGTTTCTTTATCAATATTTATCTAAAAGATTAACTTGACTTCTCCAATCATCTCCAGAATTTTTGCCGAGAAATTGGCTGGTTAATTTCCCAGGCTACTATCAAAATCAGAACAGACGTTGATGCACAAGTTGTCATCTTTAGCAAATACATGCAACATGTTTTCACTGACTGCCCATGCAGATTCATACAAAGTACATGTAGATGTTCCGACAAGCTTGACCAAACCTCCGTCACCCCAGCCCCTTTTTCTTTACACAGCTCTAGTTTACAATACTATTGGCCCTTGGGTTGGCAACTTAACAGCTTTGCGTTAAACATAATGGCTTAGAAACCTACATTGTACATAGTAACTCGCTTTGGTTCCAACTTGGCAAAACCGTGCACAGAGCACATAAGTTGTGTGCACATTTTGTCCTGCATTTGCAGTAGTACCAGTTGTGGCATATCATTCTACCTTGACATTTCATGCTATAGACTTCCACTCCTAAAGACAGGGGGGCCAGAGATACAAGGAACAATGCATCTTTCACAAGTGTTTTGGGTTTTAAACATGCAATTAATAATACATGTAATAACGGACATTTGTATTAAAAGCGCACATATCCACCAAGACCACAGTGCTCAAGGCACTATATTATTACCCCTGCTCATCGGGCACATTAATCACTCCTGAAGCCTCAGCTGAAAGTTAAGCACACATGGGCTATTAATCAAACATATAACCACCACTGCCCTCACAGGTACCCATTTACTCCCGAGTGGAGAGAAGCAACTTGTGACAAAGTGCCTTGCTCAAGGACACAAGCACCATGACCCCCTGCTGGTCTCGAACCCACAACCTTCAGTATCACCAAGATATTGAGTCCGATACACTAAGCCATGAGGCCACAGCACAACTAGAGAGATATTTTGAGGACAATGTGAAGTTACTAACAGCAAATAAGAGAAGTGTTCTTCCAAAAACCACAGGTATTACCACGAAACCACCCGACACAGTCTGCTGAAACATCGAGTTCATACCTCAGGTTCCTCCAAGAACCACACTCCGCTTTTTTAGAGTTAGTTACTTCAAGTTAAACACAAGATGTAGAGTGTACAAAACTGTACATGCACGCCCCTTCCTGAAGAGTAACAGTTAATCATGCACTGAACCCTCACATATCGTCAGCATTTCATCATCTCGGCTAATTACCTGTACCAAAGTCAGTACTTGGTGTGGTTGCCCAACTCCTAATGATATGTCTGGCAGTACATTTACTTGCCAGAGTAGATCCGTAATTGATCTAGAATCAGATACAGCCATTGGTATCGAATTGGTTGTACTTCACCAACAAATTCTACACCGGTGTCCTTCCACAGCCATGTATTTTTGCCAACAGAATACCATACCAAACCTGGCTCTGGTGTTTAGGCTGCAAAGTACCCTCAACAGTTGTAATTTGATCCATCAAGTTTCATGATTATATGCTGTGACTTGATGTTTAGTTCTGTGAACACTAAAACGAAAATCTTCGCATATGTTTAGATGTCCAAAAACCTCATCTCATTAAAACATCGGACATTTTTTATGTCTTAAGGTGAATGCTGTGGGTGTCGCTGGTCACTGGAAAACGTAAATGGATCCGTTTTGTGGATAATGATTAGTTAATGGGTGTAAATGCGCTCGATAATAAAGCAGGCTCCGTTAATTTTTGTTTAATTAGAAAACAAATGTTGACTTTTTAATCCATTAAACTTTCTCTGAAAGTTTGTAGTAATTACAAGATGCATACCATGATTTCAACTTGTAGATCTGGTTTGAGCAATTAGGAAGTGGTCTGCGTGCCTCTGAAGACGACGATGTTTTTGGATTTAGCAGAGTTGTATTCAAGTCCCTTCACAAGTCCTTTCGCAAGCCCAGTCAGAAGTCCTTTTATAAAGCTGGTCACAAGTAACTGAATGAACAATGACAAAGGAATGCCTTTGTCACAGCTCATTTGAATAGCTTGTGATTGGGATTGGAGGTTTGTGATGGACTTGCAGGGACTCGAATACAACTCGATTTAGTTCCGTCCAATATGAAGCTTGGTGGTACCGTTACTTTCACTCACCAGGAAATCGACATGCCAAACACCAATTTTAATAAATTACCATCATTTACAATCTAAGACACATTTGTAGAGAATTAAAATATACCACCCCTTGGCATTTGCATATACATCGAGCATGTCATATCCATATAATCTACGTACAGAACATTCACGGCAGTTGCATTTAATTACACCACAAGAGTGTTAAAACAGACACCTTACTTTTCCTATATATTGCTATAATATACAATTCTCTTCAATAACTAATCTTTAACGTTGAAAATAACCTCTTTTTTTTTCTTTTTTAAATCTGTGACAATGATTTGAATATCAACATCAATGCTTTATGATTCTCTATGATACCGATACATTTCTCTCTTTTTTTGCAAGCTTATTGGAAATAATTATAATTATAATTTACAATTTGTCTTCAAATTATCTGTACAAGAATAAAGCTGAATATACTTACTATTTGAACACTTTTACACTACAGTGGGAAGTGACTATCTTTTTGCATGATAAACTGGATGTTAAGATGAACACATTAAAAAGAAACGGTCAACACGAAATCAAAATATATTTTCCTGTTAAAATCTTTACAAAAAATAAAAGATTCTTTTTTTTCACGGGAGACTGAATGTGAATTTAGTTTATTTCAATGGGTTTTTATTTAATGAAAATTTGCAGTCATTCTTACACTTTCAGTCATATATGTCTATGTTCTTTATGCAGTAGATAAAAACTTGGAATAATTGAGACAACATTCCTCCAAATTTGTTTTCTTTTTGTCTCTGAAGATGTGACAAGGATTTGAAGCAAATGTACAACCAGTACCTCAAACTACATTATTCTCCATCGACAACCTCCAAGAAGCATACACTTTGGAGGGATTTGAAAACAAAAATCTCGACTCCGAGTAGAAAGGACTTGCACAACACAAGTTTAATATGGTGTATAGGCCCTTTCTCTTCCGAGCCAATGATCTCTATTTTGATGACCTGCGGGTTACATTCCGAGCAAGCAAGTTTTGTTTTTTCCCAAACTTTCACAAACGGCCTTTGCTCAACTGCAACATGTCATCAAGGTCTAAAGCACAAGGGATCAAAGACTGTGGGTGACAACTCAATTTATACCAACATCATTAAATATACATGTATCAGAAAAAAAATAGAGGACCATTCTCTTCTACACGTACCTTATTCACATGATGAAAGATAGATTCATAAAAATCAACATTGTCCGTGAGGAATTTTGTGTTTTTGCGGTCAATTTGTCCTCAATGTCACTCTTGTTATAGTCAATTTTCAATTCACATTCAGCCTCGGCCTTTGTCACTGGCAGGAAGCAAAAATGTTCCGTCATGTTGCGTGCATACCACAATATTTTATATATATATATAGTACATATATAGTACATATACCAGTATATATTTCTGCTGCATAGAGTAAAAACTAGTGAAGTGGATCCCTAATCTTGAGAAACGGCAGTCAAATATCACAAATGTAATCGGCATGGACTTTCTTCCTTCAAATCTAGCCTTACATGTATGTCCTCTTGTATTTTTTTTTTTGGTAGAAGTTCCTATGGTAAAATTTCCCCACTGGTCATGCTGGTCCGAACAGACTTTTGGGTTGACTATTTGCAATCTAAATGACTCATCAATGGTCAGATTCATCCAAAGTACAAATTTAATCCTAACTACCCCAAGCCTTACAAAACTCCAACAGCAGGTTGTGTTGAATTTTGCTGGATTCAGGACTGTAGCGCCTTGGCACCATTACTTTACACGGAGCTGTGATGCCCCAATTTGTCGAAGTCCAAAGAATGTGCCATAGATATACTGCACAGTGTTGGGTTTTGACAGGTTGAGGACACTTCCTAGTAAAAAAGCCTAGGGGGTTAGGGTTAAAGGAATTTTTCATACCAATGAGCTAGATTGTCATGACTAACAAATTCTGTGATACAGAACTGAACTTGGCTACTATGGTTAGACCTTTCCTTTTACAAAAGTGGACAGTTAAAACAAAATTGCGGCCCAAGAACACCTTTTTTTGGATATTTTAAAACAAGTTTACACAAGAGGGATTTTGCAAAAAGCATACCTGATGCTCTTCTCCGGCTCAGCGATGCCGCATCCCCTGTGGTGTTCAACTGCTCGTTTCTGGTAATACACCAATTATCAAATCCTTAACAATTTCATCATCACCACCACTCTCTGATCCGTCCATCTCCAGGGTCTTGCAACCCAAACGTTAAAGAAATTTGTAATTTACTGAAGCCCTCATTTGGACAATTTATCTTTACGTGTGGTTCTGGGGGCTGCACTCAACACTATTACCTCATTTTGGTTGCTCTTTGCTGCCGCGTCACTCCCCTCACTCTGTACTTTGCGTTGGCAGTTTTTCTCGTATAGATGAGGGTACCCTCTCAACATAGAATTCGTGATTACTGTATGCCGCAATCACGCCACCCGTATTTATGTGTTCAACATCTTTGTGATAGATGTAGCTTTTGTTATGACAGTCAGTCAATCGGCCTACATTAAAAAAAAAAAAAAAACAATTAAGAGAGAAAATAGGAAAAAACAAGTGAAACAATGCAGGAAAAATAAATGGAAGCGAGTCCCAATGTGTTTGTTGGTTGAGATTCGTGAAACTAGCAAAAGGATGCCAGAACTTTCACAAGCCAAGTCCATAACATTAGGAGAACAAACTGGGTACAGCATAATACAGGTCAAAATATGAAGACCTCAGGCGCAAAAGCCGCTAAACGCCACTTCCATGAAACAATATCAAGTGAAAGCTCCCAGTTCCTAGTATACAATAATCAAATATTTTCTTTTGGTGTTTAGTGGATTTTGCGCCTGAAGTCTTCATATGTGACCTATTAATAATAAACTGGACTATTTTTTTACTTTCCAGGACTGCATTCTAATGATTTACAGCAGATTAACCCTCTCCTCACGGAAGTACAATTTGTGGATTTTGCAAACTTTCGAAGCAAACAAAGGACAACTGGCAGGAGTGGGATTTGAACCTGCGACCTCCGGAATATGGTACCTGGGAAATATCTGAACTGAACTATCTTGCCCACTGTTGGCAACCTCTCTTTGTTGGCGGTCCGACAATTTGGGAGACTGTCGACATAGGTCAAGATAGCTCAGTTGGTAGAGCATTGATACGGTATTCCGGAGGTTGCAGGTTCAAATCCCAGTCCTACTAGTTTTCTTTGTTCACTTTGAAATTTCATTCAAATTACCGAGTCGGTTGCCCTTGTGGTTTGTAGAACAATTTTGCAAACTGTTTAATTAGCATCTCAGACTTTAATAAAACCCACAGACTTTAGGGAAGGGAGAAGGGGAGGGGACGGGAGAAGGAATGGGACTTCAAGAGCAAGCAATTGCTGAAGTACTACAAATAGCAGGAATCCATCATCAATGTACAGATCTTGGAGGGCGACAGTTTTCTTATTAAATTATCTGAATCCCATTGACGGGTCCCAATTTCCTGTTTATATTTCCTTTACCTCCAACTGCATGTAAGATTGCCTCTGGAGCACATGTATCCCACTTCTTGCAGCCACTGCTAGCAAAGATGTAGGCACTCGCTGTACCCTCTAGGAGTAAAATCACCTGTTGGTATCAATGTTAGGGGGTCAGATTACAGCCAAGACAGATGGGCAATTCCATATGGGAAATGAGTAAACTGACTAATGTTTAAGTTGATCAAATCACCATTAACCCCTTGCGTACGGATGACGCCATATGGTGCAAAAACAGTGCCACCAGGCCGGATGACGCTACTGGCCGCTGTTTGTGCAGTTTCAATCCATTGTTGGATTATTGTGTAGGTCATGCTTGACTGCACAAACACATTGTGGCCGTTTCACTTGGCTGCCAGAGCCGCCGCAACACCCCAACGTCTCATGTAAAATACCATGCTCATGGGGTTAAATTAGATGTCCAGAGTGGCTAAATGCATGTTAACATGTAGCAAGGAACCAAAAACCGTTAATATGGAATATCTTTATTGGTTATATAGATTTCATAGAATTTTATTTGGTAATCGAGGTAAAAAAAAAATATCCATAATTTTCCGACGTAATTCGGTTACCGACGCATTTTTCCATGTGTAGGAAGTTTCATTTTTTTTAAATTTGTATATGATAGCAGGGGTATAAACCAGACCATATAAAAGTGTTTCTAATCACGTAGGCCATAAGACTAATCCAGGGCATGTAAAAATACAGCCCAAATTCTTCTGAAATGTAATTCCATTACCGCGGAATTGCCCAGATGTATGGACATTTTGGCAAGTGGTATACTTGAAGTTGTTTCTGCTGGTAGTCATTTTTGTTGTAACTCAGGATGACCTAAAAGACAACGTAACAGCTTGTTTCAAACCCTTGCAAAGAGACTTGGGATACATTCAATGCCTTCTTATTTTTGTGAAATGACTCTGAAAAAAAGGTAGTATACACCATTTGCTTTTCCTGTAATTTTCAGGAATAAATGGATTTTCGGGTTAGTATTTTATAACGTGCAAATACTGTAATGGTGACCTGTTTGAAGTTGTGTGTAAATAGATGCTGGTACAACAGGAACAAATTTGTTCTAGTAGTCTGGTTCCCTGACCATACTTTAGACAAAACAGCAATTTATGGAGTTGGGGAATTATCAGGTCGGGGAACTAGACTATTTCCAACAATTGTAAGCCGACAATCATTGGAAAACAATAAATTTAAACTTTTCAAGAAAACGACAGCACACCAGGTGCCATGATTTCACAGGATGCTCGAGACTGCTATTTACTTACAGTCTAGTACGGTATTTCTTAATAATTCAGTAGTTTTATTTTTGATGTTTACAAATGCTGCATACTACATTTAAAAAGTAGTATACAGCACTAAGAAACGAGACTTTTGAGACACTAGTGGCAGCAGATATGCCGGTCATTTTTGCTTGCTCTGAGCATGCCCACAAGCGGTTCCAAGCATGCCCACAAGCGGTTCCAAGCATGCCCACAAGCGGTTCCAAGCATGCCCACAAGCGGTTCCAACCATGCCCACAAGCGGTTCCAACCATGCCCACAAGCGGTTCCAACCATGCCCACAAGCGGTTCCAACCTTGCGCACAAGCGGTTCCAACCATGCGCACAAGTGGCGATAACAATGGAAAAGGACCGGTATAATGTCTGCTGACACCACACGTCTCAAAGTCTCCATTGCCCCCAGGGTTAAAAAAACAAGCAAATGACTACCAGGCACAGAAGATAAACGTCACAAAAACCTCTCTTCCTGCGCTTGTACCTTGTGGCCAGCACCACCAACTCTAAGGATTTCGTCAGGCTTCATGGCATCTATCGTCTTCTGCACGTCCTCCGTTAAATGGGACCGTGTCGTCGTGATGACCCGCTTGGTGGACTCTTTGTGCTCAAACCCAAAGCCCCCGAGACCTAGAATGCCCCACATGGTGCGCCCCTGTTCCTCCGCCGGCGATGTCTTGTAGTTGAAGTACGGTTGGTGAATGACGCCGCCAACAGCAATTCCCTTGACAGCCACACCAATAAGGACAGTCACGTGGTCCAAGAAACCTGTAGATAAGAGATTGGGGGAAAAGAAAGACTCATTTCAGTTATGCCTCACTGGCTAATTAATCCACTGATTGTAATAACTGGAGTTTGGGGAGTCAAGTTGTCCCAGTGCAGGCTTTCAAGCAGACTCAGATGAAAAAGTAGGAGAAAAGGAGGCCCAAAATTTTCAACAACAAAAAGGAACAAAATCAGAACAAAAGTAGGATTTTTGCGGGCTTTCAGGAATTGCTTTCATTGATACTCACCCATGTCCACAGCATCACAAGCCTCATTTGGCATGTTCTGTACTCAAAACACTTGTGCTCCATCCTCAACTACATGTAAGCTCTTGGAAGTAAAGTTGCAGTACTCCTGCACCCAAGCCCTTTACTGTGTGATTTTTTATATAACAGTGTGCAACACTGTTGTGAAATATATTCCATGGGATTTCATTTTTTTGGAGTTGTAGAGCAAAAAAGTAGGACAAATTAGGAAAATATAGGAATTTCAAGAAAAAAGTAGGAAGAGTAGGACTACTTCAAAGCCTGCATAGTGGTACTTTCCCCAACTACCTCCGAAAAGCATTATTGTAGACCACAAACGCACGCCAGATAACTTCACAATGTCCAAGCAATAAGGTCCCAGCCTCAAAATATATCTTTGTTCCACTAGCGCCCTCTATTGGTAACTACTATGGGAGACATACTGCAGCTGCAATTTAATGGACTTTACAGCCAAGCTACAACTGCAGTCAAAAGTTTACAATACACCCTTCTGCTCCAAACAAATTCCCAATTCATCCCGAAGCTGCAAACCAAATCTAAATGGTTACACATAAGGACTCCTGAAACCCGATTTTACTGAGAATTTAAAACAGAAAAAATGTAAGAAACGGAACAGCTCCAGAACAATTAAAGCAACAATTTCCAAGTGTATGTAAACTTCTTGACCAACTGTACATGTAGCAACTAGCAACAATATATTTTATAACAACTCTGCTATATTCCAATGCTACATTTGCGCTTCCTGAAGTGGTATCTGATGCCCATAAAGTGACCAAGCTATCTCTCTACATGGTCCCATGCACTACAACTTTTTACACTTTAAAACCACTGCAATCTTCTATCAAAAGCCGTTTTTCCATTGGACTTTTTCTTCCGCAACCTCACAAAAACTTACTGCGACATGCACTCGCGTAAATCTACCCTGCATTCCCATTTGGACTTTTATAACCGTGACAAAACATTTATTCGCCTTGCGAGGCTGGTAGAATGTCACACGTTCCGGGCACTGTGCACAATCACCTTTGACATGTACAGGATAGACGCGTAACCTAGCGCAATTTTTCGCATGCTAGAATCGCTAAAATCTGCCATGTTTCAAGCAGCGAACGGACGAAAAAGTAGTTGTATGCACGTACAGGGTCGTCTGTCGGTTCGCTCCGCTGCAAAGTGCTGGCGCAATTGCATAATCACACGTGGGTGTACTATACACAAAGAGACAGTCACCATACCACCATTTTTGCACACACGCTAGCGATAATCACCGTTTAGTTGACGTAATACAGAAAGTTGCATTGTTTACACAATGGTTTTCCGCGTTGTTGCGGTAGCTTTACAGTGATGAGGGGCTGTTTACAGTGAGGGACTTTATCGTCCCTGATGACTTTCCGCGGCCGCTTTCATCCTGGTTGTTTTACATCAGTCGCGGTAAGTTGACAGGGAGTTAGTTTACCATTGGACTTAATTTTGTCATTTTACAGTAAAATTGTGGTAGATTGACAAAACCAAGTCCAATGGAAACACGGCTAAAGACGGGTCTTCCACTGTAATACTTACCCTGAGTGTATTCTGTGGTCCCATCTACAGGATCCACCCATACAACAACCTACATGTACAAGACAAAATCCATGCGATAATTCTAGTGGATAAGCTCAAGGTGGTGTGAAATATCATTTAAAATACAATGACAAGGTTATTTCAAACCTTAAACTTAAGAACTTTCCTGAATTGACCAACAAATTTGGTAGCCCAAAAAAATGCTACAGTACTGAATTTGCGAAAATCCTCCAGTATGCATGTATGTGGTGTACATGTATTGATGATATTTTCTCTTCCTCACGAACGATGGGCTTCATAAAAAGACTAGGTCAGCTTAGAACTGGGAGATGATGGCCCCAAAAACCCTGTACCCATCTTAATGTATATCTTGATCATCTTACCAAGAGGACATTTTCTAAAGGGGGGGGGGGGGGGGGGGGGGGGGAGTTCTCACCGATGTTGGAAGTTACCCCGCCTTGGTCTATACGTCTGAAAATTGAGAGAATTTCTCTGGAATCTGTTGAATTACCCGGTAACAAATCTCTTGGGGTTTGTTTGAAGTTGTATCCTCTACTTAGATATGGACCCAGAAAAACATCTATAAGGGTGGTGGGGCTGGCAACCTAAAATGTGGCCAACCCCACCACCTCCGTTGTACAAAAATGTAGCCCATTACCTAGAGTGGCTTTTAGCCTTGTATTGGGCAACTTCCATTACAAATAAAAAATAAATAAAACATAAAAAATTAATAAAACATAAAAATGTCCCCTATGTCTACATGTACTATAGAGACCGTAAGGTCACATCAAGGGCAGATCTTTGTTCCTCTGCAACACCGAACAGTTTGTAATTTTTAAAACACAAGAAGGTTCCATTTGGAGTACGATGTATTCTAATCCAGAACAAAAGAACAAACATTTTTACACTGGGAACTCTCTGGGAAACACCCAGTTATTCCCATACAAGAATGTGCCATTGTTCTCAATGGGAATATTCTGGAAACATTTGGCATTTCCCATATGGAAAGCATTTATCATTGCTTGTGTGACAATGTCCTCTTCCTGTTGAGAACACATTAGTTCCACTGTGTTCCCTGAATGGAAGGTTCTAAATGGAACAGGATCATTCCGAGTTCCAAGACCAAAAAGTCACAACATTCCTCGAGTATATTAATGGCACAAAGTGGAGTTCATTCCAGGTTGAACACTAAAGTGAAATCTTACGTCTTTGAGGTCAATATCTTGGTACTGTGGAGGACATTCAACACTCAGCACCTCCTGAGAATCTCCCATCTCAATCTGCCGGTCTTCGATCTTTTCTTTCTCCAATTCCTGAAGAGAGGGGGAAAAAAAGACCCCTTGAGTACGGTTATGTATAATGAGGCGCCGGGGTGGCCTGTGCAGCCAAGCAAAATGGACAAGAGGCTTGTGCAGCCAAGCGTAACACAATACTTTAACAATGGATTGAAAATGCAGAGATTGCGTGTACATGTAAACCAGCCCGTGCTGTAAACTGTCAACCAGCCCACGCTGTTTTTACTGCAATTTTCCCAAACAAGAGCTTTCAGAAGCAACACATCTTTGAAAATGACCGATTGCTACGAGTGGAGAAATGCAATGTACTTCTGTTAAGGATATACATGTACTGTCCTTGCTATTCAACAGATTAGATACATGTACATGTACTTTTTCTTCTCGGTACTTTTTTTCTTTCATGTTTATTTTAACCCCCCAAAAAACCTACATTTTGCTATTTTGGGCATACGAAAAGGGCTTCTATTATTGGCTACTTTCGCGCATGTAGCACGCACAAAGATACATGTACACCCAAATTATTGTTGGGTTGCAAATAATTCAGTAACGTACTTTATTTCGATAGCTAAACGCTTGTGGGTTTTTCTGTTCAATGGATCATTACAAAGTGAATACATTTTGGGGGTGAAACTCAAAAAGAGAATAACCCTAACTCCCTAGGCATTTTTACTAGGAGGCTTCCTCAACCTGTCAAAATCCAACACTATGCAGTAAACCTATGGCACATTCTTTGGACTTAGACAAATTGGGGCATATCATACATGTAGTTCCATGTAAAGTAATGGTGCCAAGGCCCTGCAGTACTGAACCCATCAAAACTTGAGAAAACCTGCTGTTGGACTCTGCAAGGCTTGGGGTACAGTTAGGGTTAATGCACTCTATGTTTCAAGAGCAAACGGGCTGTTCCAGCATCACAAATGCAATGATTATGTAGACGGCCTAATAACTCATTAATTCTACTCAGATTTTTAAATCAGGTTTAAAATTGAAGCATGCATAAATGTCAATGGCATTACAGTTGATTTGGACATTTCTGTAATGTTCATGACACTGAATTATATTCAAGCGTAGGTGTGTTCAGTAACTGCTGTCTGATCTAAGTAAGGGAACTAAATTAGCTTCGTGTGCATAATAAGTGGTTTGTGTCCCACCATGTCTTAACTTTACTTTATACATGTACTTTACTTATAATGAAGTACAGGGCAAGGTGTGTGCTGCTTGGACTACCTGCATGTACGCGTGTATGTTAATTCTGTCAAATTTTCATTATTAAAGGGTGGCTGCAATGAAATTGTACAAAAAAATTAATTTTGTGTTGTATAACTCTTTTACAATATAAGAAATTTTTCTGTGTTTCTGCCCATTTTTGGTGTTTAATTTTCCAGGAATAAAGTCCCCCCTTTCTCTATTGTTTCCGCGCCCCTAATTGCGTGACGTCATCTCGGGAACACGGAAACTCAGCGAGAGTAGTTTGATCAGTGTGCGTTTGTGTACGTGTGGATGTATACCGTTATTGAGGGAACCAGCCACGCGCGATTAAATAGCTTTGGATGAAGTGCCCAGGGAAACATTTCTCGTCGCGTTAAAATCTTCAAACAGAATCTTTTGGACCTGAATCTGACAATCAAGTGTCGATTTTAGACTTGTTGATTAAGACACTTCTTCGGAACATTATTGGGGCGAGGAAGAGGAGGATCTTGGAGCTCTTCCGTACATGTATGAGCCAGAAGGTGAGAGTAACAGCGAAACTACTGAAGACTCCGAATCGGACTCCCGATGCGGAACGCGTGAAAGACTTGAAAACAACGATTGCTAGGCTAAATAACACTCTCCGAGTCCAAATACGACGGTATTTCGGTTCTACTGGAAAGAGGTAAAGGCTTACACCATCCTTAGTGGTGTTGCTGAATCCAGTAGCAACACAACGACACGGTATTATCCACGAAAAACATTCGCAAAACACTGAAAGCTTTCCACGACACAGCGAAAAACACCGTGCATGTCAATGCAACGCACGCTCGGTGTATGGCCGACCATCCACCACAGCCAGCCGGCGGTTCCCGGGATGACGTCACATCGGCGTTACCACTTGATGGGCGGGGCTGACCCCCTCCCGCCTTAAAAAAAATATTTTCAAATGCTTACGCGAAATAAAAAAAATACAAACACACAGTTGTGTTTCAAAAACTTTATTTCATCGATATACACAATAAAAATTCCATTGCAGCCACCCTTTAAGTGAAGATCACTGACCCTCTGTGACTGAGTTGTACATGTGCAGTAACTGGTCTTTCAGCTGTGGAATCCCGACTTCTCAAGGATGTGAGCATGTGTTTACAATATCTACCACGTGGGATTTGAAGAGACTAGAATGGAAAACTGGTATACAATGGAAAAGCTAGGGGCAAGTTTGGCAATTTGTGTAGTTTATCAGCAAGACATTTCAGTGTATCAGGTCGATGCAGAATTGTGTACGTGGGTAGAACCGTGTAACGAAGAATGCATGGCTGTAGATCATAGTGACTTCTATCCATTATGACATGCTCATCTTCATCAATTCTAATCTTTTTCAGATTTCTTGGACTTCAGACAATTTGTTAGTTACCTCTTCCCCAATGACTGTAATTCCGGGGAATCTCGTCATCAGCGATGCCACTATGCAATGTTGGGCTCTCCTGTCTGCCTCCGTCTGTGGGTCAAAGATACCCTCACCACCCTGTGGATGATACAAATAGAAGAAGTTATGAGCGCAGCACAAAACTCACCGTTTCAAACCATGGTTATTATATCCCCAGACGACAAACCAGTTTCATAATTGCAATCATGAAAATGGTTTGTCGTCTGGGGATATAATTTCAAAATATCACAGAATATAAATGTTGTCATTTTGCATTACTATGGAAATATATTGCCATAGAAATGGTTGGACTTATAACACATGTTTAAAAAAAAACACAATAAAGCATTTATTAAACAGTTTGTTTTAATGATTATTTAACCCTACATCATTTTTCCTACATGAAACCTGAATCCTCCAATATTCTGATTCCACCAATTCCAAAATCCTCCAGTGTGTTACTGCGGGACCACTGTCTGAATCCTGTAAAAATCTTCCAGTGGGTTTTGGATAAACACCCCAGTAACCTCAATCCTCCAAAATCAACCAGCACCAGATTGGGCCTGATGACCTAGATCCTCCATTTTCCTCCAGAGGCAAAATCCTCTACTGCGCTCAATCCCGCAAATTCCTCCGATGCTTCAACTTCCAAGGACCCTCAATCCTCCAAAGGTTAGTGTTAAATAGGGCTCGCGCACACGCTGATTGCAACTGGTGATCACTTTGTGTACAAAATGAACATCTGCAACAAATACCTGTTAACACTGACTGACCAAATCAAATTTGTTTCTGGCCTACATGTATACATAGAAGTATACATGTACATATACACTGTATACAGGTAATTATTTAGTTAAAACCCCTTTGAGTACGGTTACCATAGTGAGGCATCAGGGTGCCGGGGTGGCCTGTGCAGCCAAGCGAAATGGCCACAATGTGCTTTGCAGTCAAGCGTTACAAAAACAATAATCCAACAATGGTTTGAAACTGCACAAATAGCAGCAAATGGCATCATCCGACCTGGTACCAGTTTTTTTCGCCATTTGGCGTCATCCGTACGCATAGGGTTAAATGTGTTTTTTTTTCTCTAGAAATTTGGATATTATACATGTACAACAGCACACACTTTCAAAACACCGCTACTTAAAAAAAAAAGGGGGGGGGGGGCCTTTTTTTAAATGGTGCAGTCAACACAACTACCGTACCAAAAACAAGAATGGTGTGTTGACAAACAGAAATTCCCTGCCAAGTTGAATTACCCTTTTTAACTAAAGACTGATTTTTTAAAAAGAAAAAATGTGTTAATATGACAAACATGCATCAAAGGAAAGTGCAAATGGATAGCATCAGAGGTTATGGATCTGCTTACTGTATCTGCAACAGAAATAAGACTGCTTATTTGAGATTAAAGTAAGTTGTCTTGTCCAAAACCAAAATAGGGTTCTTGAGGACCCCAAGACAAATCCACATACCAAATAGGAAGTTGATACGTCAAGTCCTTCTCTAGTTATCTTGTCCCAACCATCCACACTTGACGCGCCATTCAGTCTGGGGTACATGATTGTTCGACTTTACTTTCCTTCTTTTATTCTCCTTTGTCCCCATTGAAATCTCAAAACTCAGCGTAAACCTTGTGGGGTAGGTCGATTTCTAAAGACGAGCTTGTGAGGTAGTATTGTCCCCATTGTTACCCTTTCACACATGTACCCCGCAAGTAGACCAATGTACGTACAGTGACCCACAGAGGGAAGGACAAGGCAAACGCAGTATGCCCTTTCGGCTTCGCCACGGGCTGGTTATAAAAAGTCTTTGTAAAAATTGCACACGTACATGTATATATGCATACATACTGTAGCCAACCGATCATGTTTGTGAACACAACCTGTAATGCATGAATACCTTATAAATGTATACATACATGCAACAGACAACAAATTAATGTTTTTTATCAATTGATACAAAAAGGGGGGATATTCACATTTCATGTCAATAAAATTTGTGGCACATATTTCTATTCAGGTGCATGCAAATGTACAATGTTCACAACAAATGTACCTACACGGTCATGTACACTGTACATTTGTACATTGTGCCTTTCGCAAGAACCTACACACACATGTATGTATGTATGTATGTATGTATATGTATGTATGTATGTATTAAACCACAGTCCACTATACAATGTACATCTTGGACTTCTTTCTTCCAGGACCCATTTCACCTAGGGTGCTTTGCAATGTGCGTCATAAAGTCCATGATTATTTCAACTTTGTAAATATATACATTCCTGGCATTTGAACATCCCTTTTTGGGCCATAAATATTTACAAGACGAAGGGAGAAAAAAAACTGATTGCAGTAGTACGACGGAAATTTACTTCTAAAAATATGCCACACATTTATAAACTTGGCCAAATAGCTGACCCTAACTACTATGCTTGATGTTACCTTCATTTTTTGTATATGAATAATCTTTTTCAAAAAGAACTAGAAATGTTGAAGTATGTCGCATTTAATTGATGATTTGTTGGCATTAGATAAGTTACAAGAATGCACCAATGGTGAAACGTTGTTGAAAGTTGTTGCACTTAGCAGTCAAGGCATGTCTCCTGGCCTCCAGCAACAACCTACATTGTAGGCTGGTAGAGTTCACTGAACAGTGCAAGATAATCCACCCCTGCATTTCAGCTTTGTGTTGCATTCTGTTGCATTTGGCAGGGTGCTCTGAGAATACCTTGTGCCTTGTGGGGTATTAACCCTAACACTGATGAATCCATCAATATCAATACGAATTTCCACACACCCTGGGGGTTCGAGTTAAGCAATTAAGCAATCTTTATACGGCATTCTGGGTTTATGACTTCTGACTATAGCGCCCACCCGAACAAAGATACTGACAATTTGGGAGACCACCAACATAGGGCAAGATAGCTCAGTTGGTAGAGCGCCGGTACGGTAACCCGGAGGTCGCAGGTTCGAATCCCGCTCCTGCCAGTTTCTTTGTTCACTTTGAAAATGTATTCAAATTTACCTAGTCAGTTTCCCTTGTGGATTGTTTGACGAATTATAAGTTAAAAAGTCGTATCCTCATTGAGTGATCCCTACAATGTCGCTTCCCAGGTTGTATCGTAAAATTGGGTGTGATCCCTGGCTATACGGCATTCTGGGCTTATGACTTCTGACTAGCGTGCTCAACCACAAGGGAATTCCCCAGATGAGAAATAGCTTTCCACAAGTGATCGCAAGATTTCCCCACGCTACTCACGCTCATCTGCGTTGTTTACAACTGTTTTTTAAGGTATTAAGTGCTTTTATAGAAATTATTTTTTTATCTGGTATACATTTGGAACTTTGCAGTTAATATTTGCGATATTTAATCCTGGATTTGTTTTTGAAAATCGCCAACGGTTCATTGCTACTTGGCGGATTTTTGATGCGTGATAGGGAAAGAATACATGTATTCCGAAACAAACTTTTTGAAAGATGGTTCTGAAAGTTCTCAATTTCTTTAAAGGAATTTTATGAAAACCTTTACAATTTTCGGGACCTGCATACAGTTGCCAATCTCCGTTAAAATTCCCGAGATGATACGAAACCCGATTCGCATAAACAAATGAAATGTTACGTCAAAGAAATCGCGGCAGGCAGGCGATAGGCCACGTGGCTGTGGACTAAAAATGCGCTGCGCCGGCTGCATTGCATTTGTGTTCCACGAATAAAATACATGTACATGTAGCTCACTTTGTGATCCCGTGGGGCTGTTAAAGAACGGCTTCATCAGTTTGTCTTTAATTCACTACATGCTTTTGAAACGGTTTAGGGTTCTTTTTGTAAAGGAATAAGACTTATTTGAAGGCGTGTTGGAGTTGGCCAGTCTTCAAAATCGTCGCGCGAGGACTGGAATCCGCCACATCAGAGAACCAATTTCTCAAAAAAGTGGAATCGCGATGCCGATTCCAAACGACTGATTATTTTGATTCACATTTATTTTTCACAAGATTGATTTAGGGAATTGTTTTTAAAATATAAAAATAAAATTTAAAATAAATTAAAAACATATTTTTTTTAATTAAAAATAAGTTTACCTGTCCCCGCTCATTTTCCCCCAAAAAAATACCATAAAGATGCAAAGGGATGAGAAGAAATGCTCTCGACTTGATCTTGATCTACATCTACTACACCTAACTTTTTTGTTTTGAGGCATCAACAAAAAAAATACCAACCCTTGTTTATAGTCTAATAATTACGTTACAAATATCGAATTACATGTATTTGCAACCTGACAACAATTTGGGCGTATTTTTGTGTGCATTAGATGCATGAAACCAACCGAGAATAATAGCCTTTTAGAATAAAATAATAGCCTTTTAGAATAAAACATGCAAGAAGAAAATACTGAGAAGATAGAAAAAAAAATCAAACTCGTTGAAGATCATGGACATTATTTTACCAATCTGTACCACTATACCCAACTTCTGATTTCACAGAATGGACATGTTGCTGGTATGCGTGTGCAATTCAACTTCAGATGAAAAATACCATGAATGCCACACGGGCACTGTTTAGCCCCAACATTTACTTATATGTATTAAACACATGCAATTTCAATTTCACTGCACCACACTCACTCCAAGTAGACAACAAACAAAAAAGGAAAAAGAAGGTGAAAGTCTATTCTTAACCCCTTGGGCATGGTATTTTACGGGAGACATCGGGGTGTTGCAGCGGTTCTGGCAGCCAAATCAAACCGCTACAATGTGTTTGTGCAGTCAAGCATGACATACACAATAATCCAACAATGGATTGAAACTGCACAAACAGCAGCCAGTGGTGTCATCCGGCCTGGTGGCACTTTTTTTTTTGAATTTGAATATATGAATATTGTCAGCAATTTTATGAATCATGGCATGGCAGCAGCTTCATGAAACGGGAGCCGAGTAAGCGATGACGTACATTGTACACAGGGCAATGAACCGTCACCGTTTCTGCACTTGGAGGTGGTACATTATACATCAAGTACTTGATTTCCTTGGATGATACTGCTGAATTGCTCGAACAAACCAGGGACATTTTAAATTTGTTTTATATAAAAGTGTCCTATACATTTGTACATGTACATTTGTACATATGCAATGTACATGTACAAATGTACATGTATGCATGTACTGTGTACCCGTACATGTAGTCTAGAATGGAAACTTAGATGTGTACATACATGTAAACATCTGCATACTACATACATTGTATGCTTCTATTTTGAACACAATGCATGGCTTTTCTGATTTTGCTTCTTTTCTGATTTTTTCTTGATTTTAACCCCTTGAGTACAGTTATTACAGTGAGGCGCCGGGGCGCCGTGTCTGCTTTGCAGCCAAGCAAAACGGACACAATTATCCAACAATGAATTGAAAATGCAGAAAATGGCATCTATAGACGTCATCCGGCCTGATGGTGGCAATTCTTTTTTGGCGTCATCCGTATGTACGCAAGGGGTTAACAAACCTTTAACTGTTGGGTCTATGATAGAGTGTGATGATAATGTTAATTAGGTTCTGAGGTTATTTCATACATTGTAGACCCCAATTCCCCCGAGTTCTTGCTCAAAATTCAGGGCACATTTGCAATGCAAAGGAAAAACTGGACAGGCAAGGAGGGGAATGATCATAATGCACACAATGCTGCGATGGTACTGCTGCATGTAACCTGTATTCATGCATGTGCATGTAGCACAGATGTACATGCATGAAATTCATTGTCACTTAAAAAAAAAAAAATGAAATAATAGTGTATTGCTACCATCGTATGAACTGCTTGCAAACTACTATGTAGAATGACACGTGTACATATTATTGGATAAAAGTGCCTGATGTTTTGATTCAAGCAAAATTTCTCAAAAGAGTCAATGCTTTTTTCATTTTTGTTTAATGAATGCATACAGTCAATGTATGTACAAATGTACATGTACCATCACTTCGTGGGTAAATTTATATATTATGGTGTGAGCATATATGAAACTTGGCTTTCCGCCTGTTCCCACCAATATGATATACTGGTCTGTAACCTACAATGTGTAGCTGCAGAACAAAAAGCTATGCCAATACATTTTTCCCTCATTCTGATGCATCTCTATGGAATTCTTCACCTGGTGCATGTTTCCCTTCATCGTACGATCTTTCCTGCTTCGAATATTAATTCCTACCTCTCGTATCTTTGATTGTTTTTCTAGCTCTGTACATGCAGTGGCTTTTAGCCTTATTCGAGGCAAACTTGAATTAATTAATTTTTTTAAAGTTGTGTGAATTTCCGAAGCCATTTAGATTTCCTTTTAACAGCACCACATATTGTACACATACATAGATTTCATTTGCCGTCACTGTAGTTTAAACATCCTTTCCAATACCCTTCCAACATGCATTGTACATGTACCAATATGAAAGTTCTGCAAGTACGTGTAGAATAAATTGTTTATAATACCTATGAATTCTTATACATGTACATGTACTTAGGTTGGTTCATGTATGTAGTACATAGTCATGTTAATAAAAGTAGTAAATATTTGGCCAAAAAAAAGACAGTACAGGAACCGCAAAGTGCACAATGTTAAAGAAACTTTTACAATGTACCAGTACACGTGCATTTTTATGAGGAAAAGAATGCCTTACTGTCCTCTTCCCACATCACCTTTGAAGGCAACTCACTGAAAAGCAGACTTCAAACAAAAACTATTTACCCAAAATAGATCCGACAAAAGCACACATACATACGTGTACACTTCCTAAAAATACAATCTGGAGAAACTGCAACATGAGTCAAGAACATCCGTCCACCTTAATACAATAATCAGAAGTGAAAGAGAAATGGATAAAGACCATTGATATCCGGAATGATGCAGATTCCCTTCCGCCGGCCGTTTTTCATAATACAAGATCCCATCCATGAGGGCTATTTTTAAACGAGTGATACTTTCTGCAACTAACTCAAAAATGGATGTCTGGTACGGGGATGTACACTAAATACGTTTTACCTTCATAAAAGTGACAGGTTAGGAATACCTGTAGATAAGTCAGGCATGAGAATGGGTTGTGTTAAGAAAAAACTGGAAAATAGCGATTCACTATTAATGACCCAATCAAGCCGTAGGCTTGGCCCGAGCCGAAGGCAAGGCATGCCAGGGGTTTCAGGGGGCCGGGGGTTGAAGGGGTCAGCACCCCCTTTAGAAAATTGACAATTTAGGTACTGTGATTTGCAAAAATTATTCTGAACTTTGATGGTTCATAACTCGAAAACGGAGACCCCTATGTACATGTGAACTGCATCCTGGGATACGGCTACTAAAAATAAAGATTTTTCCCAAAAATTGGATAGAGCTTCGCTGTCTGCGGGGGCTTTTGAGAAAAGCACCCGCGGAAACTAGCTCTGAACCTATTTAGCTGTTATTCATATTTATTTTTTGACATCAATTTTTGAAGTCGGATGCCTCCGATATTTCACGATAATTTTACTATAACTTTTTTTTCTTTCACGTACACAAAGGCCAAAGCGTTAACACGATGGCCGCTCAATCAACAACAGCATTTCCTAACGCTCATTATAGGGGATCGTTGATTAGACAATTTTTATGACGTTATGGAATACTTGATACCTAACGCGATCGTTGATTCGTTTAGTAAACTTCATCTCTGTAACAGCACTTCATCGCTCTGCGTACGTCGTGTAAATAGGATCGGACAAACGGGTTTATAAAACAGCTGGGAGCGTCTAAAAACAGAGCTACGAAGCAGACTTTAAAAGTGCCGATCTCGGGGCATTTCAGCAATGATATTCCACAATTTCCCAAAAACAAAATCACCCTAGACCACCTCTACCCCCCAAATTTTAAACCGGATTCACATTGAACTCAGAGAGGACATATTTTGGCCTCCAAAAAGCGGGAAACTGCGGAACGGCGGGAAATTCTCATGCCTGAATTAAGTGCAACGATTAAAGTTCCAGGTACATGTACACAAGTACTGTAATAAAAAGGTTCTTTCAAATTATGCCTGTTAAACAACTAAACTGAGAAATGTATTCATGACATTTGCATTTAAGTATACATTGTACTTTTCGAACCATAGCCTAGTATTATATGTACATGTACATTATGTACACATACGTGAATAAAAACAATTTAATTTCAGTGATGACAGCGGTTATCCCCACATGTGCAGTATCATAAAACATAAAAATGCAAAACATTCAAGTACATGAACCAGACTACAAGAACAGCATTTTTTCCTGCCGTTTTCTCCATTTTCCCAGCATCTACATGTACATGTACATGGTTGTATGCACAAAACTTGCTATAAAAAATACCCATTCATTTCTGAAAATTACAGCAAAAGCAAATTACTACCTTTAAAGACATGTTCAAGAAAGACAATCGGTCCACATTAAAGAGCCAGACAGAATCAATAAAAGCAGTGTCAAGATTGCTACGTACATGTGTACATGTACAGGTTCTGTAAATTCATGTACATACTTCCAAGGACAAGAGAAGAAAGGAAATACAAAGAAACCTTTCAGTCCTCGCAAGTCAAGTCTTTTGTTGAAATCGGTCTTTGGAAGTAGAAATATGTGCTTAGTGTATGGGGTTGGGTTATATTAAGAGGAACAATAGGAAACACAAAGCATCAATCCTCGCAAGTATTGGGAAATTAGTACGACTGTATGTACATACATGTACATGTATACAGTCTCCTTGGTACAATGTACATGTATTACTGTCGAAAGGGTTATGGAAGCAAAATAAGGTAACTAAAGTCAAAGCTAGGAAAAACGCAACAAGCATGCATGATAATGCACACAACGCTGTGACTACATTGTACCAGTAGTCATGCATGTGCGTGTAGCCTGTATACATCGTGTGCACAGGGTGCACATCAAGTCAAGATGTACAGAGGAAATCAACTCCCGGCCCATGGGCTATAAATAGCTGCAGCGCACAGGAGGGTTATTTATAGACAGCTAAGTTTAGACGTGCTATGTATAGATGCGCTATGTATAGAACAGGTTTTGCTGATGTCAGTCAATGGAGTGCCACACTACTCGTACACATACCGCATGTATGTACAATACACAGCATGTTCATGTACAAGCTCATGTGCATTACATGTAGTGCACATGTTATTTTTTCTCTTCCCTTGTAATTGGCATGGCATTGGTTTGTAATTTTTAATGCTTTCTGATGTGAAACTGATTCAAGAACTGAATGTTTAACTTACATGTATATATATATATATACACATGTAGTGTATGCACAGTTGAAATTATCCATGATACATGTAAAAGCATGTTGTTAGGTTTTTCCCTTCAAATTGTACATTATGAATTTATTGATCCAAATGCAGAGGACACTATGGTACGGGAACATACTGAATAAAGGGCCAGTCACGTATGTATACCGGCCACGATAACGGCGATAACGAAAATGGCGAGAATGAACGCCATTGATTGGTAGAATTAAAAATATTATTACAGGCTGTATACAACTGTACATGTAAACAGAGGTTGCCGCAAATAAATGTACCAACAACTGAATACACAAATGCATTCGATGCACCCAACAGTGGAAGGTGATACATGTACATGTATATGCAAATGGTCTTCAGGTTTAGCCATTTCAAAATGATGAACTGTCGATAATGATAACATCAGTTTCACGTTCCAAATGGGTGAATCACTTGAGAAGGAATTATGCATTCCAAAGCAACCTTTGAGGAGCTTTTTTTTTTTTTTTTTTTTTTTTTTTTTTTTGGGGGGGGGGGGGGGGGGGGGGGTGGGAATATTTCTTTCAGTGTCAGAGATTTGTGCACATTTCTTTTACTTAAGCACTGCTTGTACTTACTGTACCCTACCAAAACCATTCAGTTTTAGAGCATGCAGGAGGTACATGTAACACTCGGTTAGAAAATAATAATTTGTTTTCCCACTGAAGTGCCATGCAAAGAAATACCCTTGGTTTATAAGCAGACAAAAGTAAACCACATAAATAATTTGATCATTTAGTGATAAAATTGAATATTCTTGGTTTTCATACAGCTCTGGGACTTTTTCCTCAATTCTAAACAATACTTTTGTTTTTTGGGGGATGGCTAAATGGGTTCATATTTGTATGGCAAAATGATTATTACATGTAGCCTTGCCAATGATACCTTCTACTCATCACACACTTGTATGTAATATCACATCCCCACAAACCTTGGGTATTTTTAGCAGCAAAACGACAAGCAATAATTGCCTCGCCTGCTACAAAAATAGATGCAATTAAGGCAGGAGAAGTTGCGTGGGATGACCATAAAACATGACCAAATATTGGATAAACTTGAAGACAGAGGAGCACCCGTGTTCTTGCCGAGGCAGGGGGGGGGGGGGGGGGGGGGTAGGAGACGGAGGAAGGTCATCCCGAGGTCTGTGGTTGCCAAGGGCAGCTGCATCATGGGAAATACAGCTGGCATCTACATATGTAATTCTTGTGGATTTTGTTTGGTAGTAAATAAGGTACAATGTAGCAACAAAATGAAAGAAGGGTTCGATTTCATTTTGGTACATTTGGACATGTAATGGCATAATGCAGAATAAACATAAAATATATGCCCAAAACATCCGTAGACTAATTTCACTGAATTGTAAGTATAGAAACTGTTTCTTTTTCTTTCAACAGAAAAGGAGATTCATTCTCACTGAAATTTGTGTTGAGCCAGGGTGACCAGCTGTATTTAATTGCATGCATTTTTAACACCAAGGGAATTCCTTGCATCTTTGGCCAAGCAATGGAAATTGTTCCATTAGCTACATGTACATGCTTCAGCTCAAAAGTTATTTACATGCATTCACGTGCATTCTCTCATTAATCTAATGTAAGGTCAACTAATAAAAAGCCCGATTAGTTTCATAAAGCGGAACTTACGCACCTACAAGTAATGTATTGTATGTATACATGTACATGCCACCTTGGAGTGAGTGCCATATGAAAATTAGCTCATGTACACAAACTTACCTGCAACACTGTAGTGTTCGTACAGTGTGTACATGTTTGTCCCAATATAAAAAAAAACTAAATAATTTTGTAAAAAGAAAATCATGTACAAACGTGTACATTTATGTGCTAAGCAAATGTGTACATTGTACATGTATGTACATCCACCTGCACAAGTACATGTAGGTGGAAATTGTGATTGTTTTTGGCCTGAAATACATGCACAAGATAGAGTAGCTTGTAGACAAACCATGCTCCAAAGGAGGAAAGAGAAATACATGTAGGCCAACAAAATTGTATGCAACACAGAATATCTGTAATGTGCAAAAATTAATTTGCTTATAATTTCACTCATTCCCCCCCCCCCCCCCCAAATATGTACAGGATATCTGGAATGAATATTTTTTAAAAAAAGCTTGTATTCTGCACGGGATTAAAATTGCAGAAATCACCTTTGAGAAACTGGTCGGGGCACAATGAGGGGGATAGAAAAAATGGCTGCAATTAATGAGCAGCCCTGGAGCACAGTCTTGGAGAGACCAGATTCACATCAAGACGTGAATCCGCAGATCTCTTTCGGACTATTCTTATCTCCCCAATTCTTATTTTAGCCGTAATTCTAGAGCCCCTGTGTTATTCCTAGCCATTGACGTCACACAGCCGTTGTTGCCACGGCAACAAGCAATACTTGTCATCCAGAGGAGAGCTCCCACGCCTAATGATCGACACTCAGAATGCTGGAATTATTTAGGGGGGGGGGGGGGGGGGGGAGAATATATACGGCTGACTGTATGTGTGTGTGTGTGTGTGTGTGTGTGTGTGTGTGTGTGTGTGTGTTGTATGGCCGTTTATGTATGCGTACTAGTCCAGGGTTTGTGAGATGTTTCTAATATCATGAGATCCGAATCTTATCTACTTAAATACATCCATCAATTTTAGTCACAATTACTTTCAAATGCTGAAATTTCATATAATTTTTGCAGTTTCTTTTACATTTGCAAACACTTTATGTCGCCCTTACTCATCTTTGAAATTTAATTTATGCATATAGAAGCCTTTATTTCAGATCTATATTGTAATACTTTCTGTATGGTATTGCACAACCAAAACTATTGTACATTCACATATGTATGTATTTATGTACATGTACCGATACAAGTCCACAAAAAAAGATACACAATTTTTTCAGCCTCCTTTGCACAATCTGTGCATTTTTAGTACCGACTTCAGTGCAAATCATGTCCTGAAAATGTAGCTCTGCAGCCGTCCTATTAAACTGGGAGTGCATGTGCATGGTGTGTTACCTTATGTAAATCCTTTATTCTACATATAACCAGCATGCTGCAGTTCAATGTACAAAGCTGCACCTCTGGTACTTTCCCAAACAAGCTTACAATACCCCAATCATATATGTGACCCACTCTGGGAAAAAGGTATATTATGTCGCAAAATATGAAAAAAAAAAATGTATGTATGTTTGGAAAGACCGCAGTGTAAGCTTTCATTTGGTACATGACAGAGCTCCAAAGCCCTTTCCGTTCTGGAGATATCACGGTTTTGCATATTAATTAGTTCTATAGAGTTCAAATTGCACAACAGAGAAAACAGGCTTTGAAATAGCTAGTTCTAATACAATGCAATGGAACAATGCACTCTGAAAAATAAATTTGTTCACTTTATTCACTAAAATCAACATTGTTGTGCACCAAACCTGAAACTTTAGATATTTGAGTTGTCATTAAAGAAAAAAAAGAAAAAGGAATTGACGAAAAATTTTACCCTCTCAACATTGAAAGGGCCATTACACGTAAATGCATAGCGCGACTTATATCACCTTTTTCTAGAGCGGGTCACATATCGTGTACATATTTTTTCTATCGTACTGTCCTAGCCCATTTTGCCATTACACCTTCCAACTCCCAAAAATATGTACCTCACTAAGCTCATGACTTGCACGCTATGCCTAGTGGTATAAAAACACCTCAATCTCAAAATGGAAACAAATTACCCCTACACCCTAAAAACAATCAGAACTGTCCACGTGACAAAACTTCCAGAATCCTATCCACAGGTGATGCATGTAATTTTCACCATCATTAAATCTCTGCATGCACATTTCCTTAACTACATGTACATGTACATGTAGTTGTCCATTTCCCACAAACCCCTTGCAAACTCCTCTTTATTTTCTCAATATTTCTCAAGGTTCAGGGGGGGGGGGTTTAGTTTCAATTATTGAAATTGCATGTAGCTGTATAAATTTGAGAAACTTTTTATAAAAATCAGGCACAAAATGATGAGTCCCACAAAAGATGGCGAGGAGCAAGACCGACTTGTGTCTGCAGCCATCATGATGTCACAGATGACACCACTCAGCAATCACAGAATGACTTTAATTCCCTTCTTCCCGCTTCTAATCAGGACATCAAGGAAGAGAGATTGACAAAGATCTGAGCTTCCTCAGTCAGACCACCGACCCCCCCCCCCTCCAGGGTTGATGCACCGATTCATCAATTTCTAGCAGAACCTGTTAACGGAGGTGTCTTCACACCATTGTTATCTGCACTGACGTCATTGCGCCAACATTACTGCAGGGACCTAGCTAAATCCGATAAGGAGGTTGTCTTTATGGGTCAATGCTAGAACAATTTTTTCTTCTCGCTGCTCTCCGTCGCTCGTCCGTACTCCGAGGGTAATAGGCAAACTTCATGCATACAGCACCGATGACGTAGGCAGCGTTGGAGTGTCTGCCCATATATGGTGAAATCTGGTCCGATTCTGATCAGGCTTGAGTTTCATTGAAGCTGGCGCTACTATCGGACCGTATTAGGGCAAGCCGAGTGACATATCAATGTAGTATATAGCATGCCTGCCAGCGGTCCCATAGATTCTGCAGGGAGCTCCATTGGACTTTTTCAGAGCGAGTCCAGCCAGAGGCCCACTTGTCAAATTTTGGCCACTGGTAAAATAAAGAGTTCTGCTTCTGATTACATGGCATTTGAAAATAGGGTAGGTACATGTACATGTAGGTAGGGAATTCTTTTCCGGCAATATTGTTTTCCGGCAATATTTTTTGTGCTGATCATATGTACATGTAGGTGTCTGCGTGTAGTCAAGATTTTAAAAGGTAGTAATAAAAAGGTAGTAATAAAAAGGTAATAAAAAAGGTAATAAAAAAGGTAGTAAAAAGTACTGGCTGTTCGATAATTAATACATCGTACCTTCAAAGATCGTAGAAGGGAAAGATCGGACACTCTGCTGAAAAAGTGAAACAGGAAGTAGTTGCTCATGAGGAAGGGCGCCCTCATACCTTTGGTAGGTAAAACATGCGACCAACCAAATTGTTTCCTGCAGTTCTTGGCCCTCTGCACTGTATTAATTGCACTAAATGACACCTCCAACAAAATTTGGCAAGGATTGGTCTTAACATTACATACTTGATGTTTCTATCTCATTTTTTCTTTCTTTCGTTATTCATTTATTTATTTATTAATTCTGAATTTCTGATATTCATTTGTGGATAGCTTGCAATTATCATTAAAAATAAATATAACTGTAGATGTACATATGGCACAAAACTAAATTCTCCATTTGGGTGTACATTTACAGGGGTACCTCATACACTTGTCCAAGGTCCACTGTTTGAATGTGTGTAGCCTAGAAAACAAATAGATTATCGTGCACTGTCACCCAGACAGAAAATTGAATGTTATCTTCCCATGATGACTGTGCTTTTCTTTCACCCCCAATCTTCAGCTGAATGTAAACTATTATGGGGGTAAGGCTTGCAAATAAACTATTGCACAATAAAGGTCAAACAAGCAAATCAAATTGGCAACTTACAATGAATTTATTCTTCTCGGGATGAACTTTGCCATAATAATAATTACAGAGAATTTATAAGGCGCACAGTATCTGGAGAACCATTCAAAGGCACCGGTCACTAGTACATGTAAATCACTGTGGTTCAAATGAAAGATTGAAGAGATGAGTCTTAAGATGGTGTTTGAATGATGACAGATCAGTTGTTTCCCTTATAAACTCGTCTGGCAAGGAGTTCCAGAGATGCGGTGCACAGCTGGAAAAGGCCCGGTCCCCATAGCTTGCTAGACGAGTTTTGGGAACAGAAAATATCTGTGATGAAGAAGATCCGAGGCCAGGTCGTGTATTTTGGAGGAATTTCACGGTGGTAAAAAAATCAGTTGGAGTCTTTTCCTTTATTAAATCAAGTATGTAAATTTAAAAAGGTATATCTTTGGTCATGATCGAAACCCAAAATGATTAGTTTCATCTGAAAGCTTACTGTTCGTAACCACTGCCAATCCTGCTAAGAAAATACATGTACATGGACTTTTAAACCGTTAACTTTTTCACTATTTTCTTGTGACTAATGACAAACTGAGCTCAAACTTTCACAGATTTATTTCAGTTGGTAGAGCGCAGGTTCGAGTCCCGCTCCTGCCAGTTCTTTTTGTTCACTTTGAAGAAGATTTATTTCATGTGTACAAATGTACATGTATGCTGAATCACAGTGTATTTAAACAATACCTACAAATATGCAACTGCCGTCAGCTCAACCAATGCTACATCATACATGTACATGTAATTAGCCCGAACCATCCCAAAAATCCAAGATTTTTTGCTGGTTCCTGCTGGATTCAGGACTTATAGGAGCCTGGGCAATACTGTAGGACTTGATCATTCCAAGAAAAAAAAAAGATTCACGTGTTGTGGTTAAAAAAGGTAGTGTACACGATTGGTAATCCTCCAATGTTTTTTTACTGAATTATTACGAAGTACCTTACTAGACTGTACATGTAAGTTAATAGTCTCAATCATCCTGTGAAATGATGGCACCAGGTGTGCTGTCGTTGTCAAGAAAAGTGGACATTTATATCGTCTTCCAACGATTTCCAGCTGGAAATCGTTCGAAAACTGCCCTGTAGCCTTTAATCAAGGCTTGTGGCTAGTGGCGCGCCCCGGACATGCTGGCATTCAGGGCGCGTCATGCATCCAGGTAGCCACGCGCGCCTTGACTAAAGGCTATCATCCGCCCGACGGTTGAAAACGAGCGCTGTTTTTCACTCGGTTTTTTCACCATCCAACAACGCAAAACTTTGAACAGGTCAATGGAACGATATTTCCTATAACATACTAACCCCCAAATCCGCCCATTTTTGAAAATTGCAACAATGACCAATCATGTACACTGCCTTTAAGACCTATTCAGTCTTCAAAGGGCCTCCGAACTGTAATTTTTACGACTTTAATCCATAATGAACAATAAAAGGGTACAACGAATGTATCCCAGTATGGTTTAAGCCGTTCATACATTGTACACAGCTGTCAACATTTCATACAAGTTTCCAATTAGTATTCAACCCGTGCAGTAAATGTATGTATATCATGTAGTACAAACTACCATTAATAAATGTACCGGTAGTACATGTACACCATGTACATGTATGTTTTTTCTTATTTCTAATCTGGTTGGGGCTCTGCAATATTGTTAAGTGATTTTGAGTAAATACGAATAAAGCTGGTGATTTTGAATGCTACAATGTACATTGATTTGGGTCTTCCAGGAACTAGTGGTCCTCAATACAAGGTTTTGAGCAGACTTTGAAATTCATAACTTTGAGTAAATTCATATTTTTATATTTTTTCATAAATCTGTAATAATTACTAATATTTTTTTTAATAACGTGTTGCTGTGTGTTTAACCCCTCGAGACCGGTTATTATAAATAATTTATCACAGGGCGCCGGGGCGGCCTGTGCAGCCAAGGGAAATGGACACAAGAGGCTTGTGCAGCCAAGCGTAACATACACAACAATCCAATAATGGATTGAAAAAGAAGACGATGGCATGTATAGACGTCATCCGGCTTCAAAAGGTTGTACATTGTACCTTGAGAAAAAATAGGATTTGTGACCGACAGTTGTTTGATCAATGTATTCTCCGAGATGTACATAAATGATGTAATTTTCTCTTATTTAAATATCAACTCCAACGGTTTTAAAAAGTGTTTGTTTTGCATCTCAAAGTTGTGTTATTTTGTCAGAAATTATTAACATTTTCATTCAAGCTTATGAAAACTTTCTACAAATTAACCACTGGTGGTGCTGTTTAAGAAATAAAAAAATCTTTGACGTCATACCGGAAAAAGCAAGAAAGCTGGTACCCACTACCCAGTACGGCTGCAATATATTAAATACCGGTACGGTATTCCGCAGGTCGCAGGTTCGAATCCCACTCTTGCCAGTTTTCTTTGTTCACTTTGAAAATGTATTCAAATCATTTCTCATTATTTCCCACTGTTCCAATACAAACAACAAAGTTACATACATGTACATGTACACACAAACGTGTATCGACCTCCCACAATAGACGTCCAATTGTCCCTCTGTTGTTTGTACTTTGTACTTTTTCAGAAGACCTCTATACATGCTATATGTTTTGTACACAATCCCAATCGCGAACGTACATGTATGCTGGGAATTGCGGATGATATTGTTGACTTGTTCTCCATTTTTCGTCCACGGTTTGAATACCCAAACACGCCCACCAATACACTGCACCAATGACCTACAGCCTCCGCATACATGTACATGTACGCCTACAAACACCCTTATCACAGGAAAAAAAAATACAGGATAAATTTTGTCACCATCATGCCCCCCCCTAATCATCGTGATGCAACCGCCCATTTCCAATTAAAATAAGATACATACATGTACATTGTAGATGGTAAACCTTTATGCTTCCCTCGATCCCTTCCTCCCCCTGCTTCCTCTGCTGTCTCCCAGGGACCAATTCCACAATGATCATGATTGTCCTTGACCCCCATCTTCATTTCATCGACTGAGCTCTTACTGTACCTACTACGCCCACTCTGGAAAACACTGACCACTTACGGGGACCGTGGAATCGATTTTTTGTGATATGAATATACAGGACAATTGTAAACAAGGACCTTTGTGGCCATTGTACAATATTGGTTTTTATCTTAATGTAATTTTAATATTCAGCGCTGTATTCACAAAAATCGAGTCGCTCAAAAAATACGAACCCCACTGAAATATACATCTTGCAGTTTAAGCACTATTCACACTATGATTTCACTTGGAACCTAACTAAATTTTGTGACTTAAAATCCAAGCTTGGTCAGGCTCGTCTTTTTATGCCATGTGCATCAGTGTTGTAGTCGAGACCTTCATATCCGAGACCAAGACCGAAACCAAGACCAAGGCTTTTGAGACCGAGACCTGCACTTTCGAGACCGAGACCAGCCCTCCCAAAAGCGAGACTTTGCTAGGACTAGGACGAGACCAAGACCGAGACCTCAAAAAAAGGTCTCGAGACCGAGACCAGGTCTCGAGACGTGAACCGATTGATTAGATTGTTGAATTCAGCAGGGTAGTAGCTAATTAACCTGTTAGATTGTCGTATTTAGTACGGTTGAAGCAGACTTCTAGTAAAATTTTCGTTGTATTTTTGTTTGATTCAGCAGGGTATAGCTGCAAAATGCCAAGGCTGGTATGTACATTATATGTACATGTAGCACTCTGCAGAATCCAACAAAATTTGCTGTTTCAGTTTGGTTGGAAATCGTTGGATTTTAGTGGGGCCATATTCAAACACTAAAGGGAGTTAGGATTAACGTTGATGCAATTCTGCATCCAATACACTTCGCATTACATGCATCCTGGCAAAGAATTTTAACAGCGAAAATGTAGTAGATCCTAAAAGATAGACATCCATCAAAAGTCATAACTGATTGATTAACAATACATGTATATTCCCATCAACCATTGTTGACATACTCATTATACGCACGTGTACGTAAGAGATGAACAATTTCTTCCGTGAATAGCTAGATACATTGTACATTTACAGGCAGCACTTGCCCCGGACGATGAAAGTGCAACTACCACTACAAAGTCCACTACACATTGCCTACATGCATTTTTATCTTCCTGTTCTATGTTTCCTAGTGTTCCAAGTTGCTTTTTCAAACTGCCTCGCGGTCAAGTTCTGTTTACAAGAAGAACCCGATTGGCATGTTTTCATGTCAGTAGTACATGTATGGTCAAGCTAAAAGCTGTGAAATTGCGGAATATGGTGGATAAATGTACTTGACACCGGATGTTGGACGTCTAAAAAGGCACTTCCTTCCTCCGAGTTCAAATGACCGACAAGCTGCTATGTGTGCCTAGAGACCAGCCATGCTTGGGAAAACACTGTTGTACGTGTACACATACATTGTTGAACTTTAACTTTCATTCCAACATTCAGTGTTCTAGCCAGGGCTGAAATTAAAGCCTAGGGGCATTTTGCTCAAGTATGGACAATGAGAGCGTGAAGCCCCGACAGCGTAGGGCAGGGTCCGCTTAACCCCTTGCGTACGGATGAAAAAACAGTGCCACCAGGCCGGATGAAGCAATTGGCCGCTGTTTGTGCAGTTTCAATCCATTGTTGGATTATTGTGTATAGGTTACACTTGACTGCACAAACACATTGTAGCGGTTCCCTTGGCTGCCAGAGCCGCCACGGCACCCCGACGTCTCCCGTAAAATACCGTACTCGAGGGGTTAAGAGACCCGAACAATTTTGGATTATAGATTCTCTGTGGTACAATCTGAGGCAATTCCTGGCCACTTTCCCTTGACTGTTTTGAGCAAAAGTTTTTAAGATTAGAGGCAAAATTTAGTTCATTTGAAATTGTTTAGAAGTATACATGTACTTTTGCTCTTAAAATTATAGTGTACACGTAGTGGCAGGATTCAAGGGTAGTGCTAATTTCTGAAAGCGTAGTGGGTGCTAACGCTATTTAATGCCTGGCTAGAACACTGCCAACATTATACCAATCTTATTTGTGATCCAACCCAACAAAATGAATGCATTACTTTCGAGTTACATGTCCTTAACTTAGTGGAAAACTGGAAATGAATATGAACCGTCAATGTTTTCACCCACATAATGTCCATATTCATCAGGATGTCATACATGGTACATCAAAATGAGGAGCCAAGTTTGCTCTTTCCAATGCAAGCAAAAAACTTACATGTGTACAACTACACATGTACATGTACATGTACGTCAAAAAAATAAAAATGACCTTAAGACTCATTTTGTAGGATCCAGAGCATGGACATTTCATTAACCCCTTGAGTACGGTATTTTACGATGTGTTTGTGCAGTCAAGCGTAACCTATACACAATAATCCAACAATGGATTGAAACTGCACAAACAGCGGCCAATGGCATCATCCGGCCTGGTGGCACTGTTTAATCCAACAATGGATTGAAACTGCACAAACATCGGCCAATTGCGTCATCCGGCCTAGTGGCACTGGTTTTTTTGCACCAAATTCCGTCATCCGTACGCAAGGGGTTAACTGCCCTGAAAGTAAGATTCATAAGACATACATTGTACAACTCACCAGTTGTAATGTATTCCAGGACAACGATTTATTAAGAAAGCAACTGCAATAAACGGAAGTGTGACACAATCAGTTCAGTCTCAGACACCATCTAGACCGAGCTTGTATTTATACAGGTACCTTCAAGTTTTAACACTATTCCCTTTCAGGGCTTGAAATTCACACTGGTCTGGTAGACAGTCTAGTAATTCTGGCGTTTAGTACATGTACATGTTATTGTAGTCGACTAGACCAGTGGACTGGTGATTTTTCTTCCAAATAAATTCATACTTTGAACGAACGAATGAAGTCTGCAACTATTTCCATTCAGTTGACAATTTTCAAGTTGGGATTTCCAATTGTAAAATACAACAGCACACCTACATGAGTATCCGTAGTGCACGTTGACAGATGGAGCATTTGTACAACCCTGCCTTTTCCTACCTGGCAAGAAATGCAAGCCCAAGACCCAAATAATCTGGGAAATAAATTGGGAGGGGTAGAGTTAGGCTCCACCCTCCCCTTAAAAAAAAAAGGCGCTGAAATAACCCGCTCCTGTCATGCCTGTCCCTTTAACCAATCCTTCACGGCACTACTCTGTACTCGGTCATGCTTTCCAAATCAATTAGTATATGGCCTGCATCTTTAACTGTTGACGGTGGTGAGTAAATGCTATGGAGCAATATTATCATCATAGTGGAGCCATATCCTACATGTATCAAGCTAATTAATGTACGCACGCAGCTCTAACCTTAGTACAAATATAATGGTAAATGTACCAAGACTTCTAATGCGTGCAATGCATTCATGCTGTGTGTATAATGCACACTAAAAGATTGTATGAACATGTCAAAGTGGAAATTCCCCCATTCGCACATTAATTCTATTTAAATTACACACATGTACATATATGTACAAATTCTGAAAACTATAAAGTACAAGTACATGTATGTACCGAAAAACATTAACTGTAAATAAAGAGAAATTTATGCAAAGAAACACCAGATTTTTAAAAAAATTGTTCAGGGTGCAGCATCCCCATCGGAGGATGACCATTTTGGGGGTAAAAAACACAAAAATCATACAGTACCACTATCTTTGGTAAAATCTAATCCTACAAACTGCACATCATATGCACAAATTAAACTGTTACACAAGCATGATGCATACATACATGTACGTGCACTATATCTCCGAGGACAAGAAAAGAAAGGAAACACAAAGAAACCTTTCAGTCCTCGAACGTAGAGTCTTTTGTTGAAATCGGTCCTCGAACGTAAGGATACGTGCTTAGTCTATGGGGGTTGGTTATATTAAAAGAAACAATAGGAAACACAAAGCATTGTCCTCGGACGTATTGGGAAAGTACAACAGTATACATGTACACATATGGCACACTGTCCCACCATTATCACTGAATGCTGCACAGCTACATGTGTGAGTGGGTTAGGCTATACGAGAGAGGACTTGGGACAATGGGGGATTAGGGATAACAATGACACCGAGGACTTGGGCAGAGTACTCGGGAGAATTTCGTGTACAAACCTTATGGGAGCTGTTCGGGAAAAAGTTAAAGTACAAACAAAGGGAACAAAAGAAGGGTTCCATTCATGGTCCTCAGTAGTATAGGAAAACGCACATGTGTAAATGTACATACATGAATGTAACTTTTTTAAAGCAGCTTTACATGTATGTCATCTTTTCCCCTGCAAGCCCATTTTTCCCCTTTCTTTACAAGGAAACACCGGGGGGGAAACTGTACATGTACATTGTACACTCCCATGTTTCAGCATATTGTTTGCAGTACTAATGAACTGCAGAATCATTAACCCATTCTGTCCAGCTGTTATTAACCCCCAACAGTCCTGAATCCTCTAATTTTACTATGATTTTCCCACACACACACTCTGACACTAGGGAGTTTAATGGGATGCTGGTATGCCAATACAGGCTTGTGCAGCCATGCGTACATGTATGTAATGCACACAACAGACAAACAATGGATTGAATACGCCAAGGAATGTGAATATAGATGACAACCAGCCAGGAAAAATAACCTTGCAAAGGTATATTATCTACGCACATGCGCAGAATTTTGTGGGGTGTGTATCCAAATTTTCCAGACCAAATTTTTAAAAAATGTCATCAACTTCAAAAGCAACCCTGAATTTGTTGGCCTCGCAAAATATTGAAAAAGCGATGGAGTGTCATCTTTCTAATTAGTGGCACTTTCAATAGCCTTACTACATGTACAATGTATCAGGATTTGTATCGGGATTTTCTTTAAAAAAAAATCAAATCAAAGCAAATCAGATTGTTTTGTCAATTAGGGTTGTCCCGAATATAACAAATATTCAATGGTCAACCAAACATCCGAATACCGTTTTGCCAGTTTGAATATTCTAAAAAAATATACACAAACAGATAAGGACTCTTGTACTAATTTAATAGAACAATTACAGGGCTTATTAGTGTCAAATTCCACATTTTGTTGACGGTAACTTTTTGTGGATGGAGGCTTAAATTGTTCCCGTCTGTAAAACCCTTGATACTGATAAAATAATTACCGCAAAAACACAGTAATTGTGCACATAAAACACCGGTGTGCTTTGCGTGCAACTTTTTACCGGCACGGCATGCAGTTGCAGCTGACGCATGAAAAACTTGATTGGCGAGTATCGAATATTCGATAAAACCCAGTTTCAAATAATCCAATACTCAATTATTCGAAAACGAACAGCCCTATTGTCATTGTCAGTGAGGCAAAGGCAATCAGTTCATAGTCCATGTTTTAGAGAGTTTGCCATGCTTTTGTATGTATTTGTGATACTTTTATTTGTGCATCTCTTTAAACTACAAAGCAGCTGATCCCAAGACCAAAAAGTAAACAAACCTGAAGTATAAAAATGTGCATATCAGCAGCTAGGCTACAGAACAAAACAGAATTACAATGCACATTGTGCCTACAGTACATGATATACATTGTACAATGTAGTTTTTAGGGGTGTGCATTTACGGGTAGTAAAAGAACCGGGTACCCGATTGAAAAAAATACGGGTACCCGGGTACCCGTTAAAGAAACCCAACCCAAAACTTCCAATCCCGGAAGTTGCAATAATGTCTTTCTCTGAGATTCAAAAGTCTGATTTCAGTCTGAAAAATCTCATGCCTGTCCAGTAAACATGATCACGACTCCGCCATTACATGTTCCGGCACGTGCATGCAACGGCATATCACAAAAGACAGAAGCTTTATACAGTTGTATTTATTGTGGAATGAGGCATGCTATGATGTCTTGTCGAGGCTCTTTATCCATACCCAGACTACAAAAACCACGACCGGTAAATTCCCTTTATTGTCAATTTTTGTGAGCGCCAAACATGAAATCTGTGCTGGTTTCCCATGTACATGTAGTCGGGTTTTAATTTTGAAAATTCACGACAAATAACATTCAAAAACCTTTCCTTTTTCATTTTCTTGGAAGTTATATGCAATAAAGTAAAGTACGGGACAGGTACTCGATTCTATAATCTGGAACCGGTTCCCGACATGAACGGTCGAGTACTTGGGTACTCCAACATCTTGGTGCACACCCCTAGTAGCTTTGGTACATTAATAATTAAATATTAAATTGATTAGTCTTAATCTGAAAGCTGTTTGTATAAAGATGGTAATTGAAACTAGTACTAATCCTCCTGGGAAATATTTTAATCTGAAATGGTGACAACTTCAAGAAAATACGAAAATGCTGTGGCTTATTATGATTTAGACAACTGAAATAAGATCATTTGAACGTGCACAGAATTACTGATAAAAGTCTTTCACTATATTCTCATGACTTGGTTGACAGATTGAGCTGAAACTTGTATTTAACTAAACCACACCCATGAATTTGACTTAATTGTAGGGCTGTCCCGAATATACCGAATATTCGCTCTTCGATCGTCAAGCGAATATTCTAATACCATTTTGCCAGTTCGAAAAGATCACGTACAGATAAGACTCTTATGCTATTTTAATAGGAAAGTTACGGCGCTTAGCAGTGTCAAATGATGCATTTTTGTCAATTGTAACGTTTTGTGGACGGAGGTTTATTGTTCCCGTCCGTAAAACCCTTGATACAACAGGGGCATGCAAAAAGATGCTGTTCGAATGGTCCATAATATCAATCGCCATACGTAAAACACCGGCATGCTTTTTTTACCGGTGCGGCATGCACTGAAAAACTTGATCAGTGAGTATTGAATATTCGAATATTCGGTCAAACCAAGTTTCAAATATTCTAATACTAAATTATTCGAAAATGAACAGCCCTACGTAATTCGATAGAGGGATTAATTTGTATGTAATACCCATATGAAAGATGTGCGCGAGGGTTTCTGTTAAGTTCAATAATGAAGTTGGACATTTTATTATTTCTTTGTTTGAACCAGGTGTAAACTAAAATCAGGATCATTGAAGGAAACGGTCGCAAGGAATTTAAATAATAGAGACGGGAGACAAAATTCTACATTTCAAACAAAAACGACACAAAAAAAAAGGAATTTATTTACAAGAACTTTAAGACTTAAGAAAACTAACAGTGGTGAACCCAGAGCTGAAGTCAGTTGGTTCACAATTAACCAAATAACAAAACACAGAAAGAGCCTGCTTTGCACAACCAGACATTATATCCGCGGAGTTTAATATAACAAAATTATGGTAGGCCCAATATGGATTTTTTAGCACGACAGATACATCCAGATTGTCACTTTTCAATTGACGATCCTCACCCCTGGGGCAAAACAGACATACATAATGGCACACTTGCACCTCCTTGGGTGGGGCAGCGATGTAGCTACAGGAGTGTGGGGGTGGCTTACACCCCCCCCCCCCCCAAAATAAAAAGATTGTTTTAATACAACAAAATAAAAAATAAATGCAGCATCCCTACACAAAGCTCACAAATCTCATTGGCTGAAAGTTCATTGGTATATTATTGGTGTGATGCTTTTCGGTGCTTTTCGGTGCTTTTCCAGTAGTTTTTAGGTAGTTTCTTTTCCCGGTAGTTTTCTGATACGCAGTGGCTATTTTTACGGCAGCCATAACGAGAGGAAAGATTTTACTTTAATACCCCCACCAAAATTGGTCAAGAACAGCAAAATCTTGGAAAATAACCAACCCTCCTTGATAACAACTGTCTAAACATGTAGCACAACCTGTTATTTCAAGATTTATGTCCGCAAAATCTGTACAAAATGAGGAAGAAATCAACCTGTATGTGAACACTTTGAGTGACTTTACATGGTGCCAAGAACTTCTAACACAGACATGACAGAAAACACAAACTTTCTTCCCCTATATTGCACTAAAATGTCCCAACAAAATTCTCAAAATTAAAGCTTGTGCCAAGTGTTTATACAATTATGAACACAAATGGATGGTTATTTTCCAAGATTTTGCCGTTCTTGACCGATTTTTGGGGGGGGGGGGGGGGGGCATTAAAGTAAAATCTTTCCTAACGCGACTTTCAAATGCTATTTTTATGGCATAGGCCTACAATGCGAACGTACATCAGATTTAAAACTGCCCATCCTGCCAGAGCGCTTCAGTAGCGTGATTGGTAATGGCGTCTGATTTTGATGGTCGGGGGCCCTGGATCAAATCCTTGCTGTGTTGGCCTTTTTAATTTTAAAAAAAATTTCTTTTAAAAGATTTTTTCAGTTTTAGGTTTTTAATCAAATGGTTATTTTTATTTTAAGTAGATTTTATTTTCTTCCCTTTGATTTCAGTGCTTTAGGATAATTTTTTTTAAAGGAAAATAAAGTCAGAGAACCATTTGGTTAATAGTCCGGTTCAAACAGCAAACATCGCGACGTTGAATACCATTACGTCGCGGAACTAGGCAGCTCCGTAACAAGGGCTGCCGTAATTAACAATAGCCACTGCGTTTCCAATCACCCATATCAGTCACACAAATTTTGGCAAAAACCTTCAAGCAAAGTTCAGCATGTTCAGCAGTGCTCAGCATATGGCCATGCTGACAAACAATCTCCCCGGAGGTTCTGGTGAGTTTGTACATGTATATGCCGGCAATCGTGGACCTAGGACAAAAGAATTCGGGCGTAGACAAAGGGGTCCACGTTTGACCGAACGTCCACGATTGAAAATCGTGTACAAAACCAATGGGAGGTCTTCCGAAAAAGTTAGAGTATAAACAAAAGAGGAACAATGGGAGGTCCACGATTGCACCCGTTTACATGACTGGGTGGGTTAGCGGGAGGGATGGGGTGGGGTTACCTCTAGAACTATGGGGCTCCTACCAGAACCCCATTAATTATATAAGAAGCCTATTTTCTCCATAGGCTAATACAGCAAGAATAAGAAAGTCATTTCCATGCACTCGCATTTCTACTGTGCGCACGAAAACCGCTGCACAGTTTCCCTCAAAATCCGCAATATCCTTATACATCCTCACCTTGTGTGCACCAAGCAAAAAATCGAGGGAAGCGGTTCCAATTTGCGGGAAAAAAATGACACAAATCTCCGATCCAACAGACACACACACACCGATGCGACTGTTGCCGGGCGGGTCATGTGCGGGGGTCACCAGACAAGCTCATGATTATTCATGTTAAAATTTGAAGTACATGTACGGCATGCACTCCGTCATGTGCATTACCATCCGCATCGCGCGCATCGATTATTACGTACACGCAGTGGTCGAAACAGCGATGCAGACGGTAACGGACACGACGGAGTGCATGCCGTGTGCGCCGTACTTCAAATTTTAACATGAAAAATCATGAGCTTGTCTGGTGACCGGAAAGAGTTCCATATCCGGACATCACTTATTTTCCCTTAACCCTAACCCTCCAGGGTATTTTGACTAGAAACCCTGCCAGACGCATCAGATTGCATACTTTGTCACATTGACTTGTGTGGAGAGTGCAGCAAGGTCAAGCTGTCACCACAGATGCACTGTGCTGCATCTGGCAGGGTTAGGGTTAATATGACTTAAAAACTACCAAAAAGTGTAAATCTGATGAAGAAACACGAATTTAGGAGGGACTTTTTTTTTACTTATTCTTTGAAAATAGGCCCTAGGCCTACTTCAACTTTTTCTGTCATGGCCCATATAGACTTTGACTGTGCACGAGGTATAAACTTTATGCCCGGATTGGAACTCTTTCCCCGTTTTATTAGCCTACGGGGAAAATAGGCTCTTTTCCATGGGGTTCCGGTAGGAGCCCCATTATAGTTCTAGGGGTAGGGTAAGGTGGGGCATGGAGGTAGGAATGTTACTGCAGCAAAAATTGACAAACTGCACTGCATGCAATACACTATCGCACTAAGTAATAAATGTGGCCGGCCTTACCTTCTGCACAATATTCAGCGAACCATCCTTCATGATTTTTCTGATGATGCTCCCAGCTCTGTTGGCTATTGCCACGGATGCCGACACCAGACGGACAATCAACGGCGAAGCACTGCTTGCTGCCATCTCTTCTTGTCTTCCTCTCACTGAATCACCGAAGATTTAGGAAGTACGATTGACGCCCCTAGTGTGAACGTTCAACGTCCTGGCTATGGCATGCGATCTGCACCGCACGCTTCTTACATATTCACGTTTTACGCGTGTATTTATAACATCTGTAGCTCGCTGGTCCCCTGTCACCCTACTGAAGCTTTTTCAAGGGTTTGCCCATGGGAACCAGTCCGTCTTCTTCCTTTTTAATTGCTACTTTTATAGGTCACAAGGGGGCCTTTTCCTTGGTCGGTCTTCGTTGGATGGAGCATGGAATGGAGGGTAGGCCTACAGATAGAAATGCAACAATATCATCCGGCGCCCGCAAGCAGTGGATGGAGGGTATAGGGTTCGCTGTGGTTGTGGGATATTAGGTCCGGCTACTACTAGCCTGGGGGGCCGGGGGAACTCCATGGTGATGAGACGCTCGCAGATCGTGACATTTTGAATTTAACTCACTTTTGTCTCACTTTACTTTTTTGGCTGCTGGCGATAGAACTGCTGCATTTTCTTGTCCATTCATTGCATCACACTGAGGACCTTGTGCGGGCGGGCGCGTTTGAAGCTTGGATAGGCTTTGGACCATTGTTTAGCCTTGGGCTCGACTCCTTTTATCCTGTCCTTTGTGTTCCCAAAGGCTCATCAACCTCCCCTCCCTCCCAGGCCTTCAAACCCCCTTCCAATCCATCCCATCTTTAGCCATTCAAGTTGGACTTTTTCTTCCGCGGCCTCGGGGAAACTTGCCGCGACATGCCGTCGCGTAATTCTACCTTACGTTTTACATTTGGACTTTTATTTACAGCGACAAGAACGTTTCTTCGCCTTCAAAAGCTGGCAGAATGTCACACATTGCGAGCCTGATGACTTTTCGCGGCCGCGCGGATATCTTCCGCGATCGCTTTCGGCCTGCATGGTTGTTTTACATCAAAGTCGCGCGGTATATGGGACGTTAGTTTACCGCGTGTCTCCATTGGACTTTAATAATTTTGTTATTCTAAAGAAAAGTCGCGGTAGATTGACAAACATAAGTCCAATAGAAAGACGGCTTTTGACAATGTTCTTGTTGTTGATCTATTTTGGGTTTTATCTTGCCTTGCTGACAATGTTCTGTTACCGGTGCTTGTAGTAGACCCATTCCTTCCTCCATGATCTATCCATAGAGGATGTGTTTTATTCCTCCATGATCTATCGTGGGGCGGTCGGTTCGGTGCAGTGATTGTTTCCATAGTGATTGTTTCCATACCGTAGCTTGGTTCGATTCCCGTCTAGGTGCAATATGTGGATTGGGTTTTCAGTCCCTATACTTGATTTCGAGGGTTTCCTTGTGAATAATAATTTTTCGCTGGGGTCAGGTTCATCTCGCTAAAACTGAAATTTACAGTCTTCTCACTCAAAGCTTGGACCCGGCCGGAGGCAACCCACATGCAGGATAATAGGAATATCATGTTGAATAATCTCAGTATATGAAACCAGCGTTTACCATGATCCAACGCAATCTGGGAGTACAGCGGGGCAGCCATGACTCTCTCTTTGGGGGCGAGTGGGGGGGGGGGGGGGGGCGGGACGGGGGACGGGACGGGACGGGGACGGGACGGGACGGGACGGGACGCGACGCTCACAATATTTTTCTTAATAATACTATTATTTTCTGCGCTTGCGAAATTTACAGAGGGGGGAACTGAGGGGACGACGATTTTTACTATGGGGGCGTGATCCGCGGGGGGAGGGGGGTAATAGGCCCACGTGATTATAAATATCGACTCGGTTAAAGGCAAAGGGTCAACAACACTTCATTTGTGCTATATAGGGGTCATTCACATTTTTCAATGTTCTTAAATTTCGATTTTGTTTCCCCGAAAATTCGAAATTCACTTTTTAATACAAACAGAAAGAGAAAAGGAAACGAAAGGTGCGTATTTTATGCAATTTCCAGCCGCTGGCCGTAGCCAAATACTCCGGCCACAGCCGTTGCGATAGACATGTGGGGCCGGCATCGTGGATGTCAATGTGAGATGCCGCCAGCTCCGCACAATTTTGGGATAGGTCAGAAGCTGATTCGTCTGTGCATGGCATGTCCCTAATCACCAAAAATCAACCATTGAAACACAGGAAATCATCAGCGCACAATGTTCAAGCGGGACAGACCCACAGCTAGCTGCATCACGCCGTCACATTTTTTTTTAACTGAATGGCAAATCAATATTTGAAGATCGAAAATTGTATAGGCCTACATGCAATACAAAATTCTAACTGGTAAAGCAATATTTCGCATGCCCTTAAAAAAGAAGAAAAGTTACCATACTGAATTTAACACATTGTGTTGGCCTTTTCGCTGTTAACTAAAACCCCTTAAACCCGGGCATACCGGGTATTTCGGGGGGGGGGGGGGGGGGGGACTGGGGGGCGCTAGGCCGGGTTATGCAGCAAAGCAAAACGGAAACAAGAGGCTTGTGCAGCAAAGCATAACGTACACAATACCCTAATAATGGATTGAAAATGCAGAAATTGGCGTGTACGGACGTCAACCGGCCAGGTGGCAATTTTCAATCTGCACATATTTGGGTCAACCATATGCAAGGGGGGGTAACTAATGAGTCCGGCGTTTTGGGGGGTTTTGAGGTATTTGTCACAAATTTGATATCAATGGAAAGGAAATTGCAAGACAAATTGAATGGTATGAAAATTTGCTTGATAGGTACTTGCATTTCAGAGGTAATGTCACTTTAAAGGTGCTATTTCTGGGTGTCGGTATCTGTAAAAGTGGCGACCATGTGCCTAAATGCTGGCATTATTATTAATAGCATTGTGTTCAGGAAGGTTTTATTTCTCCATGGTCTAATCTATCTACACAATGACGAATGCGTTTTGAGGCGTTTCGTTGGTTCAGATTTTATTGTGAAAAATTATGGCAACTTATGAAGTAACTTTCTCACCTGCAAGTTTGTGAATTATGCAGATGAATAATAAGATAAACCTTTTGTCCATATAACACTTCACTTTTTTGTGTTTTTGGACGGCGCTCAAAATACTAATTATTATTGTTTGAAGACCCCCCAATTTTACATGGGTTCAGATATACGGTATAAATGGTGGGCTCCCTACAAATGATGCTGTCGGTGTGACCATAGAGCAAGGAATTTCTTGCTCTATGGTGTGAGCATCCATTGGTTCGCAACATTTTCGGAAAATGTCTTCATGATCAAAGCATAAAAAGTAGAGTTTTCCTGAGTTAAACAAGTCACCATTTATAATGTCATGGGGGACGGGGAGGGGGACGGGGACGGGGAGGGGGACGGGGAGGGGGACGGGGAGGGGGACGGGGAGGGGGACGGGGAGGGGGTCTTTCACAATCATACCGCACAAGCCAACCATGTGAATTATTAACGCCGAGCCGGCCGTCTAGCTCGAGCTCCAAGAGCAATGCGTTCGACTCACAGTGTGGAGAAATAGCGCCCTCTCTTGCTCTGTCGCCAATGTTACGCCGGACGCTAGTAATTAATGACACTTTGACAGGGAGACTTCCGATCCGTGTGCAAATGCTGGTCTCCTTCTTGTTTAAGATTTAATCTTCATTTGACCATGGTCTGACTTAAGGTATGTTTTTTAGGCTAGACATATAGCTGTTCCTAAAAGAAGTCATGGAAGTGGACAGTCCTTACTCTGTATGGCACTGTAGTTGTGGTCAGTGGATTGTATACCCATGATTTGTTTAATTAATGACATGTTACTGGTTTATGATCAGGAGGAAGGTTTCCTCCATGTTATGATACATGAGTAGACAGTCAGTGGTGATGACATCGTATGGCGTTTAGAATATACTAGGACACCTCTTGAATATTGTTATTTTTAAAAATAGAATTGTCATAATTCAAGTCATTTGTGACCTAGAGGAAGAATATTTCCTAAAACCTGTAGGCTTTAAAAATGTTGGATGATATTTTGTTGTAAAATACAACTTGATTACTGGGTCATTCTATAAATTAGGGGTCCAAAGTGTGACATTTTTTGCTGTCCCTGTTACACCTGACCTGTGTAATTTCCCATCAAGTATAATTGAAATTGACTTCACACTATTTTTTACTTGTTTGGCAGGTACTTTGCTTTACACAATCACTCTTGGAGATAGAAGGCATTAAAGAATGTGTCCTGAATTGCAAAATCTTATACATGTCAGAGGTAACAGGGACACCAAAATTGGACCCCTAATTTATAGAATGACCCTACTTCCAAAAATGTAAGGCTCTCCGTTAGCCTTACAACGATATTCCTTTTTGGACCCCGTAACTCAATGGGATTTGCAATACGCTCTTGGGAGATCAGTTACAATGTTCTAGAATTCCACTTTCCCAAACGTTAATCTCCCCAGAAGGTTATCCAATCCTACTTCCAAAAATGTAAGGCTCTCCGTTAGCCTTACAAGGATATGTGATTTTGGTCCCCGTAACTCAATGGGATTTGCAATACGCTCTTGCGATATCAGTTACAATGTTCCAGAATTCCACTTTCCCAAACCTTAATCTCCCCAGAAGGTTATCCAATCCCTCCTACATATCTTTTAGACTTTTGCGGCCCATTTGCGGAACATTGAAACGGACAATTTATTGAGTAATGGAGTTTTTACTCACCGACCGCCGTATGCAGCCAAAATGAACATGGCGTCGCACAGCTGACTGATACAGTCCACCAGAATGCGCATGCGCGTGGATTTTTCGAAGAAATTTGGGGCTCGACCATTTTTTGAAGGAGGGGGGTGCATCTTGTCTACATCGCGCAACGGTGATGTGTGCATGACGCGCTTTACACATCGTTGTGTGTGTTTGAACATTCCTTCGGTTTTAAAATGAACATTTACGGAATCTTTTTGGTGCTGATTAATAGTCGGTATTGCAACATTATAACGTTCAAAATTCGCTGACATTCAGTTTTGCGTTTGTTTTTGTATGCGGTATCTAATCTGGATAAAAACATACATTCCACACATCACCAAAGCGCGATGTAGACAAGATGCCCCCCTCCTTCAAAAAATGGTCGAGCCCCAAATTTCTTCGAAAAATCCACGCGCATGCGCATTCTGGTGGACTGTATCAGTCAGCTGTGCGACGCCATGTTCATTTTGGCTGCATACGGCGGTCGGTGAGTAAAAACTCCATTACTCAATAAATTGTCCGTTTCAATGTTCCGCAAATGGGCCGCAAAAGTCTAAAAGATATGTAGGAGGGATTGGATAACCTTCTGGGGAGATTAAGGTTTGGGAAAGTGGAATTCTGGAACATTGTAACTGATATCGCAAGAGCGTATTGCAAATCCCATTGAGTTACGGGGACCAAAATCACATATCCTTGTAAGGCTAACGGAGAGCCTTACATTTCCTTACATTTTTGGAAGTAATCCAATCCCTGCTACATATCTTTGAGACTTTTGCGGCACATTTGCGGAACATTGAAATGGACAATTTATTGAGTAATGGAGTTTTTACTCACCAACCGACGTATTCAGCCGAGATGAACATGGCGTCGCACAGCTGACTAATACAGTCCACCAGACTGCGCATGCGCGTTGAGTTTTCGAAGAGATTTGGGGCTCGACCATTTTTTGAAGGGGGGAGGGGGGCATCTTGTCTACATCGCGCAACGCGACGGTGATGTGTGGAATGTAATTAATTAATAGCGCGATTATACCTAGTGTGGTTCCTTAGTCTGACAATGTTTGTTATGCCCATACGTCTAAATTTCATGGCGGGTAGCCACGTAGCTATTTTTAGATGATGCAACAGTCGAAACAACACAACAAATCACAAGGGAATAATAGCCTCGTGCTTGCAAGTCTCTGGGATGCCCACCCAGCACAACCCTTACCCACCCCCCTTCAAAAAATGGTCGAGCCCCAAATCTCTTCGAAAACTCTACGCGCATGCGCAGTCTGGTGGACTTGTATTAGTCAGCTGTGCGACGCCATGTTCATCTCGGCTGAATACGTCGGTTGGTGAGTAAAAACTCCATTACTCAATAAATTGTCCGTTTCAATGTTCCGCAAATGTGCCGCAAAAGTCTTAAAGATATGTAGCAGGGATTGGATAACCTTCTGGGAGATTAACGTTTGGGAAAGTGTAATTCTAGAACATTGTAACTGATCTCCCAAGAGCGTATTGCAAATCCCATTGAGTTACGAGGTCCAAAAAGGAATATCGTTGTAAGGCTAACGGAGAGCCTTACATTTTTGGAAGTACAACTTGATAGGCCTGGAGGTAGCTGATTGCATAAATTCTGTCTCTTGACATGATTGGCAGAGAATATGCTACATGGTATATCCGGTGGTTACCAAAGTATGCACTGTGAGAACCAGGTGTACATTTATTTATTTATTTATTACATTTTCAAAGTGAACAAAGAAACTGGCAGGAGCGGGATTCGAACCTACGACCTCTGGGTAACCCGGTGCCGGTGGTCGCAGGTTCGAATCCCGCTCCTGCCAGTTTCTTTGTTTACTTTGAAAATGTATTCAAATTTACCTAGTCAGTTTCCCTTGTGGATTGTTTGACGAATTATTTCTTTATTAGGCGAAATAAAAAACAAAAACATGTTTCGCGTCCCCGCACGAGGTTTTTTGGAGGCTGCCTGGATTTTAAAAAAAATTTCTCTAGTCCTCTACCATTTTGCTTCAGACAATACGAGCTCGACTCGACTTAGCTGAACTGGGTAAATATGGCGATTGTGTAGTGTAGGGCCCCTCTTTAGTTTTGATGTAATTAGAGTCAAGGGTATTTTTCTCATTCCAAAATGACTTTTTCAACCTAAACCAGACTTCTCTTAATTCTATTCACATCGTTTTTTGTAATTTTGGAAAACAAATTTCGGTAGAAAATGCAATTTTCTTACGCGCTTAATTACGGCAGTTGCTATGCATGAAAGCGGTTTTGGGTGTTTACTGTGCATCACGGTGATCGCCATCTGGATTTTTGCATTGCGTTTTGTCGTCCTCATCGCCGCTTTACCCAAAAATTTCCCTCAAAACTAAAACCCTGCCCTTTATCTATGGCATACCTGTTGGTTTGTAATGTCGCTAACTAGTTTGGCAATTCCAATAACCTAAAAGTGGATTTTTGTTCCCTTAGGGAACAGGGCCCTACACTACACAATCGCCGTAAATATATAGAGTCAAAGACAAGGAGGAGCGTGTTGAGTCATGTGAGACCCTAACTATTACTACATTGTATTTGGTGCTATTTTACATTGTGCTGATATGGTGCTACAAACATACTAAAAAAGACTTTAAATATGTTCAGTTATCTTGTCTAACATGTCTTTAATTTGTAATGCATCTTTGAACAGGGAAACACCAACGGTTGCTAGAATTTTTTTTGAAATGATGGCCATCTTGATAATAAAAAAAAAAAAATGGAAAGCCCATCTTCCTCTTTTTTTTGGAAAACCCGGACGTGAAACATGTTTTTACTCGGCCTTACATACATTTTGTTGTATCTTTACCCAGGAGTGCGCCCAAACAGTTTAAAACCGCCAGGCTACATATGGTTAAACTTCATGCCTGAACTTCATGCCTGTCATTGTACACTATAAAACCTGTCAAACATTTTTATTGTGAATAATTAAGACCTTCCAAATGTTCTTTTGTCTTCTTCAGATGATGCAACAAAGACAGACGAACACATGGTGGCCTTTAACCTTTGACATGCCATGGGATCCAGTGCCAGCTCACACAGACGAAGTAGAGTGACCTCACTGATTGGAGTTAACATGAACAACAATAAGGATGTAGCAGATGCACCTTACCCTGTGAGTTCTCATGCCACTGGGCTCAATTTCATAGGGTTGCTTAAAACTCCCAAAGGCATTTTTACTAGGATGCTTCCTCAACCTGTCAAAATCCAATACTGTGCAGTATACCTATGGCACATTCTTTGGACATAGACAAATTGGGGCGATTGTGTAGTGTGTATAGGGCCCCTCTTTAGTTTTGATCAAAATAGAGTCAAGGGTATTTTTTCTCATTCCAAAATGACTTTTTAAACCTAAAGCAGACTTCTCTTAATTCTTTTGAATTTTTTTGTTGTAATTTTGAACAGTTTATTGCGGTAGAAAATGCAATTTTCTTACGCGCTTTACGGCAGTTGCCATGCGAATCAACGCAGTTTTGCGTGTTTACTGTGCGTCGCGGTGATCGCCATCTTTTTTTCTTTTTTCGACTTCCATGTAAAGTGATGGTGCCAAGGCCCTGCAGTGATGAACCCATCAAAATTAGACAAAACCTGCTGTTGGAGTTTGTAAGGCTTGGGGTAGTTAGGGTTAACAGTAAGCAGAAAACCTGTGCTAACTATATAGCAAGACGTGCTAATGCCAATGCATAGTATGAAGATTTCTATTGTTGGATCTCTATTTTAAGCAAATTCTACTCTGAAGTTAGTGAGCTTTTTTTTCTAGGGCTGTCCCAAATATACCGAATATATGAATATTCGATTGTGAACCAAATATTTGAATATCTTTTTGTCGGTTCGAATATTCGGAAAAAATATATGCACGTACAGATACGACACTGATGCTATTTTGGTAGAAAAGTAACGGTGCTTAAGGAGTGTCAAATGTTGAATTTTTGTCGACGGTACCTTTTTGTGGACGGAGGTTTATTGTTCCCAGCCGTAAAACACTTGACAAAACGCAGGCTGGAGTTTGGTTTCTTGTTATCAGAACGTTATACGTACCCGTAATGATTCTGATACAGCAGGCACACGCAACATGTCCATCGGGTGGTCCGTAATATCGATCGCCGCACGTAAAACACTGGCATGCTTTGCATGCAACCTTTTACCTCCGCGGCATGCAGTTGCAGCTGACGCGTGAACAAAAAAATAAGTGAGAGAAATGACAAATGCTTTGGTTTTGATGGCCATTTGAACTTCATTTATTTATTTATTTATTTATTAATTACATTTCTTTACCCAGGGTGTGCCCAAACAGTGTAACAATGGTTTCAACTGGGGCCCTGCATACATTTGTATTTTATAAAAATGAATACATTGTTATTAAAGTTATCAAATGATTTTTCTTGTCATTGTCTGCAGAAAAATGATCTCCGTTTAGACTCGGAAACAGCGGCAGATATAAATGAAGATGAGGGAGAAGAGAGCAAAGAGGTTAGTGTGGAGGAGAAGAAAGCAAGCATCAGTGAAACGGTGGCATTCCTGATGACAGTTGACGACTTTGCAACAGAGGAGTGCCTAGAGAAGTTCACCGTCCTCGGCAAGATCTCCATGGACAGGGCCAATCGGCTGGAGCTGGGGAGATACATCACCGACCTGGGCTTTGCGGACCTCTATGTAGCCATTCATAATAATCTCTACAGTCACGATTTGTTCAATGTGGAGAGCGAGGATGAGAGCCGCAAACAGGCACAGATCAATCTCAAGAAGATGCGCGTGGCGTACTGGAACTTCACCGACTGCACGGTCGAGCTCTGCACTGCCTTGGGCAAAAGCGGGGCCCTGGAGATGACAGTTAAGGAACTCATGCACCCTGAGTTGAGCCACGATAAGTTGAAGAAAGACACCAAGAGATATGTGGTCCAAGGGGCTCTCGGTGTCCTGCTTAACGCCATCCGATTGGGCGATGGCAATCGTGCCATCTACCGCAAGGTGGGGGCGGTCGAGATCCTCCACATGCTCATGAACTGTACGTTTCTCATTGTGCGTGTGCAGTGTCTTCTCACTTTATCCTACATCATAAACGAAGAAGAGAGTGAGAAGATAACTGCATCCGATGGCTCCATCGACACTCTACTGACATGGATAAGAGAGGCTCTACGAACTAAGAACCATAAAACAAAAAGGTGGGTATGACTGTGCGTATACTGTTTCTGCAGAATTGACATCTTAACCCTAGCATCCTAGGCATTCATTTGGGGTGAAGACCTGTGTACTACGAAATACTACTTAGTATTCTGTAGCACTGAATCTCTCTGTCTTTGATGATTGAGTGTATCATGACAGCAGTCAAGATACTTGCAACTGCAGAGCACTACTTCTTTTGTGTCAATGAATTGGATGGCTGAGATAAAAAATTGTATCATCTCTGAAAACCAGTAGTTCATGCTTTGTTTCCGCCTTAGATGAAAACAGACATTTTGCCTCCAACCCCAGCAACAAACAGTAGTACTACATATTACTACCTACTTTATTTGGGGTGAAGTATCAAATACTAAAAATTACTAATAGGTGAGAGTACTGCATGCTACAGTTTACTACTAGTAGTATTTTGTAGCTTTATGTGAGGTTAGGGTTAATAGGATTTCTTTCATTGAGACTTAATTTCTAATCAATTGATCGTTATTCTTCTTGTGATAGTTCTTAGAAAAGCAGCAAGACTGGGCTAGTGCACGTGTGGGCACTCTAGTGCAGATTGCCTGTTGCATGGCTACGCATGCATTGAATAATTATAAGATGTTGATTCGGGGAACTAGTGGTTAGTTCGGGAACCAGATACCCGTAAAAGAAACCCGACCCCAAAATTCAAATCCTGGAAGTTGCGGTTCAGATTGTTTATAAGGGTGCACACGATAACACTACTACATCGGTGCATCAATGCAAAGCTTTAATTTGTATTAAAACTGCAACTTTCGCGAGTGTCATCTGTCACACGTGAAATATGCACATAAATGTGGAATCTGTTTTGGTTTTCCATGTAGCCTGGTTTTCATTTCGAAAATTCCCCACAAACGGCATTCAAAACCATTCCTTTTCAGATCTAAGAAGTTACTAAATTATTTGTAAAGTTAGTTACGGGTACCCGATCCCATAATCTGGATCCGGTTCCTGACATCAGCGGTCGGGTACTTGGGTACCCAGTTCCGATGCACACTCCTACAGGAAACAGTATTAACCCTCCCTCTCTCAGGGCCAAAATTGAGCCAACTACCCTATATATCAAACCTATCAAGTTGAAACACACACAAGCTGTGAGGGTTGGTGGGTGGAATTTTGGATCGGCTATGTGATAGTTATAACTATAGGAGGGTTAATATAATAATAATAATAAACAGCACTTATAAGGCGCACTTTATCTGAGAACATTCAATTAAAGGCGCCGGTCTGAGTGGAAAAAAGAAAAAACTAAATTTTGTGTTTGGGATGAAAAAAACAAAGAAAAAATGTATGTTTTGAGTTGTCGTTGAAAGTTGAAATATGGCAATGGAGGGTCTAAATGGTACCTATATGCAGATAAACCTGGGCCTATGCTTCCAATGCTAGATTTGGTTTCTCGGTCGAGGAGCTTGTGATGGGCTTGAACAACCTAGCCCTGAACGATGCCAACAAAGTCAAGATTGTGCTAAAGGGAGGCCTGGACCCCTTATGTAAGATGCTGACGTTGGCCTTCTCAGAGCAGGAACAAGAGCTGGCTGCAGGGCTGGTCTGGAAGCTAGCCTTCATCCCTGCTAATCGAGCCGTCATCCAACAAAACCAACCCCTCATCAAAGGTAAGGCAGTTGTTGAGTACAAATTGTAGGTAGGTGGGAGACTCTTGGATCCACGAACTGTTATAATATAACAATGGCTATGGTTTGTGTGTTATGGCTGTACCATGGCAGATCAAAAGCAGTGAATGGCCGAGCATATTTTGTTTCTAATTTCACTCATTGTATTCACCATCCACACAGTTTTGACTGAGCTGAGATCCTGTGAAGATGCAACCCTGCGCGAGTCATGTACCGGTGCAATGTGGGAAATTAGCGAGGGCAAGATCGACCTGCCAGGGCATGTGTTGCACGACGCGGCGCACGTCGCCAACGACAAACACATCATGATCAGCTACCAGTGGGATGTGCAGAAACGTATGGTCGTGATCAAGGACAAGCTGATTGAGGCTGGATACAGGGTGTGGATGGACGTGGATAAAATGGGTAAGAGTCGGGTGTACCATACAGGCCCACATATGTTGCAGGTGGGAAATGAAAGGGCTTTAAAGTGTATTTATTTTGTTTACTTGATTTTGTGATATCTATTTATAGTTTTGTAATATGGTTTTGTGATACCCACTGCTGGTTTTGTGATATCCAATGCCGGTTTTGTGATATCCAATGCCGGTTTTGTGATATCCACTGCCGGTTTTGTGATATCCACTGCCGGTTTTGTGATATCCACTGCTGGTTTTGTGCCGGTTTTGTGATATCCACTGCTGGTTTTGTGATATCCACTGCTGGTTTTGTGATATCCACTCCTGGATTTGTGATATCCGCAGGGGTTTCAAAATAAGCCGGCAACCGGCGAATTTGACCGGCTATTTGAACTTTTGCGCCGGCTACTTTTTTTCAATCATGAAAAAAAAACACCCCTCCTTGAGCTATCGCTTTGGGGGAATAGATCCTTGTTTTTAGTAGAAATTATATTTTGTTTGTTCACCCCAAAAAAGAAGTCTTGAACGGACCGCGCGCGTGCAGATCTATACTTACATCCACGTTCATGCGATAGTTATACATGAATCGTGCATGTCGTGTCAATGTCGAGCCGGGAGTATGCGGCACAAATATGGACTATCGTATGGAAAAACCCTCCTGATGAGCGTGCGTATTGCAAAATTGTGCTGAGCGAGTCCATTGTTTGGGGGACTTTAAATCATGCAATACCGAAATGTATAGTCAGGTCCCACCATCGTTATTATGTGTGTTGTCCGTGCGGCAAGTCTAGTAGCCAGACACATGTGCTTACATGCTCGTACTCGACAAGATCATGGAGGAAGGAACATGACAAGATTAACAGAATTGACCAAATCCCGTCGATAACCAACAAACAGTTCTATTTCTCCATTAGTCAACAAGGATAGTCATTTATTTCAATCAAAACTTTCGACAAGACTAGCGGTTGAGTGTGCGATAAATGAAGGTGTGGATAATCCCACGTGTGGCCAACGTGTCACGGTAATGTGTCTTATTCCTCAATGATGCACCGTGCATACTCGGCTAGTCGGCCGAGCATTCCGGCGCGTTGTACGGCATGGAGTACCACGGCACAGTGACTCTGCGTGCAGTTTGACGGTGATCGCAAAAACGTCAGTATTATTTTTGGGGTGTTTAGTTGATTGTCAATCAAGAATCCTTGATATTGACATGTATATGTTTGTACTTACATGTACACAAGATAAAACTGTCATTTGTAGTGTCTGTATAAAGGATGATTTTAGAGTGTCAAATTTATTTGGTTGTGAATTTAAAAAAATCAACAGAAATGTCTTTAAGTACTGTACAGTAGGACCTTTGAAACCCTAGTCTCAGATGCCAGGAAATGCCTAGATTGCACCAGAGAGCATGCATCTACAATCCGAAAACTTCCAGGGCCCTCGGCGGGCCCCGGACCCCACACCATTTGGGGCATGGACTCACTGCCGCCTACTTTCATCCATCTGCCTGCTACTCTAAAACATTTTGAAACCCCTGTATCCGCTCCTGGATTTGTGATATCCGCTTCTGGTTGTGTGATATCCACTGCTGGTTTTGTGATATCCATTTGTGGTTTTGTGATATCTACACATGTTTTTTGATACCATTAATCATGGTTTTGTGATACCCACACATGTTTTTGTGATACCCACACATGTTTTTGTGATACCCACACATGTTTTTGTGATACCCACTCATGGTTTTGTGATACCACCCATGGTTTTGTGATACCACCCATGGTTTTGTGATACCCACTCATGGTTTTGTGATACCACCCATGGTTTTGTGATACCACCCATGGTTTTGTGATACCACCCATGGTTTTGTGATACCACCCATGGTTTTGTGATACCACCCATGGTTTTGTGATACCACCCATGGTTTTGTGATACCACCCATGGTTTTGTGATACCACTCATGGTTTTGTCATATATCCCCTTACCGTTTTGTCCTATCCGCTCAATGTGAACCCTTATAAAGCACTCATAGAGTCCACTGTAATCATGGCACTCAAGGAGCTGCATTTGTACCCCTGCCCACCCCTCCTCCCACCCCCCCCCCTCCCCTTCCCCTCTCCTTCCCCATGGGCATTCCTTAAAAAGAGTCCTGTCCAACTTTCTATTTCCCCAGTTATCTTATTTTTCAAAACTTATGTTTTGGTTTGTAATAGAGGGTGATATTCTTGGTGCAATGGCGGAGGCCGTGGAAAATTCAGCCGTTGTTCTGGTCAACCTGTCGCAGAAGTACAAGGACAGTCACAGCACTCGAACAGGTAAAACAATTGAGAATGCATATTATTAGAGGGAGGATTAATTAACCCAAATTTGTGTGTGTGTGAGTATGTATATACCGGCAATCGTGGACCTAGGACAAAAGAATTCGCTCGCAGACAAAGGGTCCACGTTTGACCGAACGTCCACGATTGAAAATCGTGTACAAAACCAATGGGAGGTCTTCCGAGTATAAACAAAAGAGGAACAATGGGACGTCCACGATTGCAGGTATTTACACACTTGTGTGTGTGTGTTTAAGCTAGTTGTTTGTCTAGCAATTTCTGAGAGGTGAAATTTATTATGACATACTGATGTTTAAACAGTAATTAGTAAAGTTCCCTTTTCACTTATTTCAGGGACAACAACAGCTGTATGTCATAGAACACAAATATCAATGTGAATTTTCATTTTTGGAGAGGAAATTATCGGAATACAGGATGGTTCTGAAAAGAACTGGTGGTATAAAATTGAGTTTATACCTCTAGTTCTTCTATGAACCACACTCTTTTTGAGTTTGTTACTTCACATCTGCAACATTTTTCTCTAGTTGTAATCTCTACCCTGAAAAAACCTTAAATCTCATGTGTTCAGAATTTTTGGGTTAACTTTAAGAAATGGTCCACGATGCTACAGTTTAGCTTGAAATCAAACTGATAGGTGTAAGTGAAGAGATTGTTTTCCATACTAATGAACAATCAGTTTGAGAAAATGCCTCTGTTTGGATATGAGTGTCTCAAAATGCATAAAAAGTTCATCCAACTTTCAGCATTACCTTCCAGTTGTTCTTTGCCTGCCATGAAAACTCTTGTTGGTTAGCATGAAACTTTACAGCATTAGGATTCTCACAGAGTTCTGAGCAAAACTATTTAACCCTCCTGTGATCAAGTCAATATTATGAGAGGCTAAAAAGAAATCAATTGACTGTATTTGGTTGATGAAATAATGGTGCCCCTGTGGTACTAATAATGTGGCTGTGGCCTGCGGCTGGCCTGCGGCTGGCCTGCGATTGACCTGCGATGACTTTATTTCATCTTTGCAGAAACGTTTAGTTGCTCATTCACTTAATTGTTGATTGATTACAGAGGCCACCTATTCCTACAAGAAGAACATCCCCATCATTCCTCTATTGGTAGAGGAGGATTACAATGCGGACGGCTGGTTGGGTGCGCTGGTGGGAACTCTCTTGTATATAAAGTTTTACGAGGACGATCAGGTGGACCGGAATTTCCCATCCTTGATTCAGGAGATTGGGGATCGTGGGAAAGTTGGGGCAGGTGAGACAAAGCAGTTGGCAGTCTAGTAATTAATTCCAGTCTTGTTGACTTGACTAGCTGACTCGGACTCGAGTCGCGATATTTTTGACTTGAGATTTGACTTGACTTGGAAAGAAAATGACTTGGGACTTGACTTGAAAGAACATGACTTGTGACTCGACTTGACTTGAATAAATTTGACTTGCTGACATTAACACTTTTGTTAAAACAAACACAGCTTTTGGGCGTACGCACATATCAGTTGAAAAATTGCCAAGCCTAGAGCGCATAGCGAGCTGGGTGTCCAGTACGTATGCGCCGGGGCTGCAACGCTGGACGACTGCATGGAGAATCGTCAAGACGGCACGCAATGTTGATTTTGTACAGTGCATACGTGCCAGCCTATAGACATTTGTCATTGGAATTTGAATTTACTATGTGCAACAATTGACTTGAGACTTGGTACTTGACTTGAAAAAATTGATTTGGGACTTGACTTGACTTGTGAACATTTCACTTGGTTACAACACTGGTAATTATTAACCCCTTGCGTACGGTTGACACAAATATGTGCAGATTGAAAATTGCCACCTGGCAGGTTGACGTCTATACACGCCAGTTACTGCATTTTCAATCCATTATTGGGGTATTATGTACGTTATGCTTGGATGCACAAGCCTCTTGTTTCCGTTTCGCTTGGCTGCATAACCCGGCCTGGCGCCCCAGTGCCCCATGAAATACCCGGTATGCCCGGGTTCAAGGGATTAAAGCTATACGTTCATTCCCTGACTAAATACTTTCCTGTAATCAATTCCTGTATTGTAAGAAAACTGTATTTGTGAATGCAAAAAATCAACTTATTGTGCTTTCTTTTGGTCTTCCCAAAAGTACACTGTTTTGTTATGTGCCATCCACGAATATTGATGTACATTTACCCTTTCCTAATACCAATGTCACAAGTTTACTTGACGCCACCGCACTAATGTTGAGTTTACTCCACAGAAAACCACATGCCAGAGTATCCAAACAACAGATATATTCACCATGTTTCAACGAACTGTAGTACTAGCGTTTTTCGCTGTCCATACATGATCTATATACCAAAAGAAAGAGCTTGTTCGGATCTTTCCAGTGGTGCTATCAAAATGTATGTTTTAGGGCAATACATGTACATCCAAAATATGGGATACATGTATAGCATCATGATACCCATGTAGGGTGATACGTACATTTCTCAGGTGATACATCAGAAAAGAACGGACACAGTAGTTAGAAATTGTGGCTTACAATAGAACTTTATTTAATTTTTTTAAAATTTAAATATTTGTTCCCCAGTGGGTGTAAATCGGAGGGGGGGGGGGAGTAAATAGATAGATACTAGGTACATATATCAGTCTTTTTGACCTGTCTAATCATCCCCAAGAATTTTCATTTTCAGTACCATAAATAGAATTTCTGTGTGTTTAAAAAAATAAAGTGTTAAACCTTATGATCGTACTATTATGCTTTGGCGTTGTGCAAGTGTTCATAACTGCATGTATGTTCATAACCTGTTTTGAGCAGTGCCCTCAACATTCTGATAATTAACAAACCCCCCTGCCCCCCTTACTTTTCAACATATTTAGCAGGTGGAAATCTGTATAGGGTCAGTTTCGGCGATTAAACCCCCTAATGGTTCCCCAGGACTACCTGAAAATCCAACAGAGTCCAACGGTGACTCATATGAGTTTCCTGCTCAATCCAATGCAGTCCAACGCGTCATAAAAAAATGACTTGCCTGCTAAATCCAACAGAATCCAACCGTGGCATATTTTTCCATTGTCTGCTGAATCCAACAGGATTGTAACATTATGAGTTAGCTGCTCAATCCAACAGGGTCCAACGGGAATATCAAATTGCTGGATCCTGTTGGATTCAGCAGGGCTAGGGTTTTAAAACACAAATCTTAATCATCCCACCAACTTTTCGATACATATTTCAGCAGGTCCACCCGTCACGAGAACAGAAATTCAGCCCACCAAGGCATGCCCGACTCGGAGCAAGCCGCCAGCTGTGCCTGCCACCAAAGTTGTTCGTGCCGCGGTTGCGACCTGGGACAACGGCAAAGTGCAGGAGTGGCTGAGGGACAACCAGCTGGGTAGCGTAGCGGAGAGGCTGGCGGAGTACAGCGGGGAACTCCTGGTGCAGATGTACAAGCAGTCCCAGCGGGCGCCAGAGTTCTTTCACAACGCCCTGCGGCAGGACCTAGGCTTGGATTTCCTGACTATACTGAGGCTGACCAACGCAATGGATAAACTCATGTCGTGAGGGACTGCTGAAAAAGAACAACTTAACAGACCAACAATAGGTCTCTCTCAAATGACGTCACTTCCTACAAATTGCCACGTGCATCGGCATTTTGGGCGTCAAATTTTTGTGACGTGCATCGGAGAAATTTCGAGCAACATGCGCGCATGTTTAGAATATTTTGCACACTGCGCACACCTAGTCGTACTTTCCCAATACTTCCGAGGACTTTGTGTTTCCTATTGTTCCTTTAATACCCAACCCCATAGACTAAGCACATATTTCCGAGGACCGATTTCAACAAAAGACTGACTTGTGAGGACTGAAATGTTCCTTTGTATTTTCTTTCTCCTCTTGTCCTCGGACGTATATACAGAGCCTGTACACACACACACCTGTCGGCGTTGAACACGCAGTTGTAATATTCCTACGAAGATGACGTCCTATGAGAGAGATCTATACAATATATGGGTGTTGGATCTCAGCGCCTCCACCTCAACTTCATTGCCAAATGCCACCATATGGTTAAAAATATACACTGGTTATTTTCTCATCAGCTGTAAATCGTATTGATAATTCAAAAGCAAAGTATGTCATACACCATTCCAGAACTCACCAAAACAACTGCATTTTAACTAAACTCTACCACATAGCCAAACACCTGCGAAATAATCAAATATTCAGAACATAACACAAAAGTTGGCTGTCATTGACTAATAGATTTTAACCAAGGCAAGTTGGTCCTTCCTTGGACAAAAAAGTTGGCTTACAAGTACAAAGTTTCCAGTATTAAGGTAAACAAAAGTTATTTTCATGTTTGGAAGAGTTTATATTTTTGAACTGTAACTGTTTTTGTTTGTGCAATATTGTATTAAATTTTGCTCAGTGAATGTAATAGTTTACAGTTGCCGCGACACCATAATTATGTGACCCAAAAATGTCCCCAAAGACCAGCTCTCGAGTAATTATTGCATGAAGTCATGTATATACGTACAAAATTGGCAGAATCAATTTTTAGATTTTTCTATCATCAGAAAGCTTGAGCACCATTAAAGGCAGTGTACATGTACATGATTGGTCATTGTTGCAGTTTTCAGAAATGGGCGGATTTGGGGTTAGTATTTTATAGGAAATATCGTTCCACAAACCTGTTCAAAGTTTTGTGTTCTTGGATCATATGGCGAAAAAACGAGAAAAACGGCATTCGTTTTCAACCGTTGGGTGGTAAGCTCACTTGATTTGTTATAGCGCCCTCTTGTAAAATAAGCCAATTTTTTGTAAATGGGATTGTTTTCAAGTGGTCACATAACATGTACATAGGCCGAGCGGTACGTCTGTCGTGCGGCACACTACGTGTAGGCCTGTTTTCAGATTGGTAACCCATTTTAGACACAATGCGGACTAGTTACATTCGGTCAATAGAAGGCAGTATTTAAACAAATCCATTATTTTTTCAAACGATTGTTCAGCCGAACAATCGTTAACAAATGATATAAATTTACACTTTTCTTGAAAACGACAGCACACCTGGTGCCATCATTTCACAGGATGATTGAGACTACTATTAACTCAGTGCATTATTACGAAATGTCTTACTAGACTAATTCAGTAAAAACAAAAATTGGAGGATTACTAATCGTGTACACTACCTTTAAATCTCCAGGTGCAATTTTGTTTTGAAAAAAGGATGGATAAAGTAAAAAAAAAAAACACAAACTGACATTTACTGATGGTGATATTAGCAGTGTTGTGCACCACGTGATTTTTTAAAGCCTTTTTTCTTCAAATGTGTTCCCTGTGCATTTGCAGTACAATGTTATCTTTTTCATGGAAAAAGGTACAAGGATAAATTTGGTATCATTGGAAAGCCCATTAATTCCTCTTTAGTCTGACTTGTTAAATTTGGGAAACATTCCTCAATATGTTATATTTCATACATGTGGTTCTTAGAGGAAATGATAAATAAATGTTAGTATGATTAAGCCCTTGCTTACGAGTATCAAAAATCAGCTACAGTGTCACTACAGATTGACCTACCTTTTGTATAAAGCACTTCATGAGTACCACATCATTACTTTCAGTTTTAGGAGAGGTGTGTGTTTGACGAAATCTAGTAAAAAAAAAAGTATTTTTACATGTATATTGACCGAATGTCTTCTGACATTTTGATAAAAATTTAATTGCCCAGTCTTAGTTTAGTAAATGTTTTATCCAACAAAGTGTTTTTTATAAATTATATATTTTTTAAATAAAAATATATCTCTTAATAAAAGTCTTTCAGGTGGGTTTGCAATAAGGAACAAGTTTGATCAAGAAATATGCTTAAAGAGGATGTTGATTTCTGAAAGAAGTCTGCGTCATTTTGTAGTTTTATGTCGATTGCGTATTGTAAAATAAAACGGCCAATTATTTCTGCCACGTTTCCCCGCCACGTCCCCCCCCCCCCCCCACGAGAGAAAAATCATCGAATCTTGTTGTGCACATGCGCAGTTGGAATACTGAACTGGCTTGTTATCACCAACAATTTCTGAGGGAGGTGAGTTGGTCTCACCCACAGTTGAAGTTACCCCGCCCGGGTCTATAGGTCTGAAAATTGGGAGAATTTCTTTGGTATCTATTGAAGATTTATGATCTATTTAGATCTAGACCCAGGAAAACCATACGGGTGGTAGGGCTGGCAACCTAAAATGTGGCCAACCCCACCACCTCTGTTGTAGCAACTTCTATTTGGCAAGTCAACGTCATGGGATACTTTCTTGATCACTTCATTTCGTCATTTTCGCTGCCATTTTTTGTGCCTTGATGATAACCATGTCTTTTTGTAGAATTAAAATGTTTTGAAGTATGATAAATGCCCATAGCTCTTTGAAAACTTCTGAAATAGTCAAAAATTCTACCTACGTAGTTACATACCAATGATTTCATATTACATGTAGTGAGAGACAGAGACTGCCAGGTATATTGTTGAGTCCATCACAAGTGAGTCCATCACAAGTACCTGCAAGTCCATCACAAGCTATTCAAATGAGCTTTAACAAAGGCATTCCTTTGTCATTGTTCATCCAGTAATACTTGTGACCAGTTTTATGAAAGGAGTTATGAAAGGACTTCTGACTGGACTTGCAGGAACTTGACTACAACTCTGGTATACGTACTGGTAATTACACTAGCACTAATATTGATGATAATTACATGTGGAACATATAAAACTGATTCACTTTTTCATTTGTTTGAATATATATTTAATCAGAGATGCAATGCAGAGTTTTGTCCGTCTCAAATTAAAATACAGTATACAAATACACAAATGTAATGTGTTGATAAAGTTTGTACAAAAGACTTTATTTTCTTAGAAGTGAACTAAGAAACTGGCAGGAGTGGGATTCGAACCTGCGACCTCCGGGTTACCGTACCGGCGCTCTACCAACTGAGCTATCTTGCCCTATGTTGGCGGTCTCCCAAATTGTCAGTATCTTTGTTCGGGTGGGCGCTAGCTTAGAAGGTAGTCAGATTTATTAAACTGCTAACTGTTTGCCCACAGGAATGACCTAAAATAGAATTGATAAAAGTTAGCAGATTCTGACTTTCGAATCCAGGCAGGATCAAAATGTCCAGAACTAATTGTAACATTCATCAGTTGGCAAAGAGCAAAGCCTTACACTGTCCCGTAAGCTACATGTCCCAAAAATATACATCCTCCGATTTTAAATCAAACTTCATACATTCAAGTAAAATACCTATGGACGGAACCACCTTACGGTAATATAATAGAACGGAGGAATAATATCAATGTACAATATATAACATTTAAATAACGTACACACATTCATAATGAAGTGATGCGAAGATGTATTTATGGACGGCATTAAGTCTGGCCACACACTGCACGATCCGCAAGTAAATTTTGTCTAAAACAACAAATACGTTTCAACCACTACATGGATAATTGGCTTTACATTCAGATAAACAAATTGTTTTTTGCTTTATTCCGTTTGATGACCAATCCTTTCTTTTTTTTGAAGGAGAATAAACCCCCCACCCTATGCAATGCTTGTAATGAAACTCCACCCCATTAACTAGATTCACGTGTCGTAAACATCTTGAACTGCAAATTGGTCAACCGCTCGTCGGCATTCAAACCAGGCTGAGAATGTGCAGCACCTTAGAAGTGCTCCGACAGTCTGGGGTCCGTCCGCAATCTCTGTTCCAGTGCCATGTATTTATGTGGTGCATTCTCCTTGTGTCTGCAGCCAAAAAAGTGGAACACAAAATTTGGTTTTGAATATTTTGAATTGTGCAAAATCAATTTAAGTAATTCATGAATATTTTTTGAGGTAAGATTTTGAACACAAAAAATGATAATCTGAAGGCAAAATTTCTGGAGTAGATTCCACAATCTAAACCAACTACTGTCTCGGGTAAATTGCTCTTTGCCAAGCACATTAACCCTAACCCTCCAGGGTATTTTGGCTAGAAACCCTGCCAGACGCATCAGATTGCATACTTTGTCAAGCTGTCACCACAGATGCACTGTGCTGCGTCTGGCAGGGTTAGGGTTAAGGTAATGGTGTGCCAAACATTGCACAATGGGGCAACTGTATAGTTATTTGCTTGATATCAATAAACAAATTTCACATTAGACCTATCTGTGCACTTCCGGGTTGAAAACGAGGCTAAACAAACTCTATTCAACAAATCCATTCATGAGTGCATGAGTGCATAAATCACGGCAAATGATGGCATACTGGTCAAGAAGTTCATTACAACAAAAATCGTCCAAATTCATTCTTTAATCGACTTGATGTTCAACTATTTCACAGAACAATGATTCTCAAATAAATTTACCTGCATTAGATTGGTTTTTTTTGACGACTCGATCAGTGACTTTCCAAAATTCAAAAGATTTGACTGTGTATAAATTGCACACAAATGAATGCGACACAGATTGTTTACTTAGCACTGAGCTATGTGAAATTTGTCGACAATTTCTTACCAAATCCGCAGCCTGGGTATTCTGCTTTCGCATACTTTTTGTAAAATATTCTCTTGCCAATATGCTCTAACAATTTAAATTATTTAACTTTTCAAGTTTCACCCCCCCCCAATAATAATGTTTGTATTGCTTTTTTTTCTAGCAATACACAAGTTCTTCACTTTTGAATGGGACAATAAACGTAAAAAGCCTACCCACGTTTAGTTATGGAATAATTAATGGCCCGACAATAATTATGGCATATCTGTGTGTGCATTAGATGCACACAAGCAACCAAGAAAAATTCCATTTTTATGGAGGATTGCAGACACCCAAATAAGACAAGGTGGTTCTCAAACCACGTGTCTCGCCTGCTTAAACGTTAATCATGTTCTCTGCACATTTTGACACCTCATTCGGCACAATAGCACAATGACCAATTTTACAATTCCAGCCTATTTTAGAACTTGGCCTCAAATGACCTTTGACACAAGCATCATATAAAGGTTGCAATATTGAATGCATGACCGAAGTTTGATTGCAATTGGACTTCAACTTTGCATATAAGACCAATTTTACAATTCCAGCCTATTTTACAACTTGAGCTCAAATGACCGTTGACCTTTGACTTCAGTACTTGACCTTTGACACAAGCATCATATAAAGGTTGCAATATTGAATACATGACCCAAGTTTGATTGCAATTAGACTTTAACTTTGCGTATAAGACCAATTTGTCGAAACTTGAACCAAAATGACACATACGGACAACGTACTACGGACTACGGACAGAAATAGTGATTGCATAGTCTCTTTCTGAACTTCGTTCAGGCGAGACAAAAAAAGCGGTTTTCATTAACATCAAAAGAAGAAATTACTTTTTTTCAAAGCATGGACAGTTTATCTTTAACTGATTGAAAAGCCATTCTGACCAAAAAGTGTTAGAAGTTAAACTAGCTAATGAAAGTGATCTTTAAAGACAACACTATTCGACTGTGATGAGCCATGCATGCAAGTGCAGTTACGCATACCAATCTGCAAAATCGACTGGGTCTCAAAGTATTGCATTCGATATCTGTAATGCTATCCTTACCTGTTGAGCCGGAGCTCCAGTATGTGTATTCTGAACATGGCCTCGCTGCAGAATGCCAAATATTCCTCCTCATCATCTTTATGCATGTTGACCTGGTTCTGCTGGTACCAGTTCTGCTTCTTCTGCAACTCGGCTGTTTCCTGGACAAGAGAACAAGAAATGCATCCAGGCATTAGTTAAGGAGGGAAAAGGGGTGTGTACCCTATGTATGGGGATGTACCCTGTGTGTGGGGTATGTACCCTATGTGTGGGGAATGTACGTACCCTGTGTATGGGGTGTGTACGTACCCTGTGTATGGGGCGTGTACCCCATGTACGGGGCATGTACCCCATGTACGGGGGCATGTACCCCATGTACGGGGGCATGTACCTATGTACGGGGGCATGTACCCTATGTACGGTGGAATGTACCCTATGTATGGGGGCACGTACCCTATGTATAGAGTGCCCACAGGATTCAGATCAAGTCATTTTTTCTACATAAATCTGTCACGATTTTGTGATATGGTATTGAAATTCCCGATTTTGAAAATCATGTGCGTTGACAATGTGATGCTACGTCTGGGACACCCACCTTCTCAAAGCGTGCCTGGATGAGATTGGCCTTGTCGATGAGTCTCTGCTTGAGATCAGCCAGGCAGTCTTCCTTCAGCTTGAGGGCCTGCTGTCTGGTGAGCCTCTCCGGGTCACCAATCTGGGCCAGGAAAGGAGCAAGATAGTCCAGCTCCATCTCCTCTCGACGTTTCTTCTCCTCCATCTGGAGGCGTTCCTGAGAGAGGAAAGGTTGAAAAAAATATTCATATATTCCCGGGAGTTTCACTGTTCCTTTTGGTCGAGAGCCTGTCACAGGGGTGTGTTCAAACCTCCGTTTGAGACTCGTACAGATTCATCACCTCTTGAATACGGACGACGGTCATAGCTGCAGTTTGAAACAGACCACCTGGCCGGTTGTCATCTTTATGCACATTCCTGCGTGTACTAAATCCATTCATGTTCTAACTATATTGTTCTTGAATGGGAGTGTCATGAATAGATGGAGCTTTTTCAAACACAGCTTTCATTCGCACGAAAAGGGGGGCTCCAATTAGTGCGATGAATAGGACCACTCTATTCAGTGTAGTGCCTATTGTTTGCATTTACGCTTGGCTGCACAGCCTGTTCTTGGCATCCCAGCCCCCCATCAGTAACAGCCGGACAAATATGTGACATGGCGAAATGAAATAAGTGGGAAGTCACTGTATGGCATTCTGAGTTAATACCAGGACCATTTAGGAAATCGATTTTGGGATGTTAACATTTTTACATCAGAATTTTCTTTCTATCATATCCTAGAGTTTTATAACCAAAACAGAGAACATGGATGATTTTTATGCTGTGCACCGAGAGTCCTATTTGCAAGATTCACTGACTTTGTACTTCATTTTCTCACAACAATTAAGGGGTCATGACTCTGATAACTTTAATAGGCTTCAAGTCCAAATTGGGCCGGTATGTCAAACGGCTCCCGGTAGGCAAACCCTCCCAAACTGGGTTGGATACCGGCCGAGCCTCAACTGGAAGGTTGCCCGGTTTGGGAGTCCATTGTGTCCAGTTCCTGGGCCAGTGAACTCCTTCTAAATGCAGATAATAGGGTGACTCTAATCTGCTTATAATCCTCCACGGGTTAACAAAGGCCCTGAACGTTCGCTCAGTTTCAAAGAGTTTGCTGCTGGACAGATCTGATCGCACAGTATTCACACTTCAGTGATCCCCTATACACATACACGTATAGTGTCTCAGTATCCTGTTCTGAACCCCCCCCCCCCCCCATTGTAAACACTCTGCAAAGCCAGGCAGTGGGCTAGCCAAGCTCGATCGTAAGTCTATTCATTAGTGTGGCTTTGAAATGCCGGCCAAGGTTTAATACCGGCCAAGGTTTAATACCGGCCGAGGTTTAAACCGGCCTGATACCGGGAGCCGGTATGCCGGCCCAAAATGGACTTTGGGCCTTACATATTAGCTTGGGTTAGGAATGAGCTACATCAACACACATTATATCAAATAAAATCTTGTAACCTGTACCTGATCGTGAAAATACCATCATCTCAATTTATTGAATTTGGCTAAATTCCACCTGGTACCAAGAGCCAATTTCAAAGAGCTGCGGCAAAAACAATTGCTTAAGCACAACAACCTTGCTTAGTAAAATCAGGTTACCAGCTAAAACACTTATCATAACAATCACATGGAGTTTTGGCTGGTAACCATTGATTTCATTAAGCAAGATTTTTTTTTGTGCTGAAGCAAATTTTTGTGCTTAAGCAGCTCTATGAAATTGGCCCCTGCTGCCGGGTTAGCAGTCAATTGTACGAAACCTTGCACATTGGCGTTACTCCACTTACACCACATTGTATTGCTTATTAAAGTTCTGCAACACCGGTAACATTTTAAAAATTGATTTCACGAAAGTAACACGAGTGCGTAAGTCGCTGACATGCGCCACAAAATACGGCGTAAGTTACGCACACTCGTTTTAGGTGGCGTAAGTTGTCCACATAAACACCAAAATGATGACTTATGCATCGTAGAGCCGTTATTTATTTCAGAGGGTATGAAAGGGTCACCCCCTGCAGGTTTACCTATGAGGCTTTTCCAAAGTTCCCACTCATTTTTCAGAGCGAAAGACGTGAACAATTTCAAAATGTCACCCGCACAGCTATTTTACGACTGTTCCATGCATTTTTATTGTAATACGCAAACAGTTGTCATTACAGCCTCATCTGTGATGTATAGAAACACAAACATTGCGCAGCAACGCAATGTTCATGAAATGGATTGTAAGGATGTTGCACAACTTGAACTGCGCAGCATTCATGTGGCATAAGTTCTACGGAATGGCGCAAGTTACATAAGGCCTTTTCACACTAGAGCGCCGAACCCCGGGGCAAACTCAACCCGGGGCGGCCCCGGGGGCAGCCCCGGCGTTTTCAACCCCGAGTTCAACCCCGCTTCGTTTCACACTTGTTTCGCGGAAACCTACCTCAGCCAACCCTATTCTCTTGAACTTCGAGTTATCGCGATTTAATTACACAGGTCAAATGTAACAGGGGACACACACACAAAAATGTCACACTTTTGGACCCTAAATTTTTGGAATGACCCATGTACAAAATGTCAGGTCATGGCAGAAACTAATGCATTGTACAAACTGAAGAAAAAGCTGGGCGGTCAAGTTACACATTTATCCCTTAACCCCTTGAGTACGGTATTTTACGGGAGACGTCGGGGTGCCGCGGCGGCTCTGGCAGCCAAGCGAACCGCTACAATGTGTTTGTGCAGTCAAGCGTAACATATACACAATAATCCAACAATGGATTGAAACTGCACAAACAGCGGCCAATGGCGTCATCCGGCCTGGTGGCACTGTTTTTTTTTGCGCATATTTGTTGCATCCGTACGCAAGTGAGTTAACCTTAATTACCCCAAGCCTTGCAAACTCCAACAGCAGGTTTTTGTCAAGTTTTGATGGGTTTAGTACTGCAGGGCCTTGGCACCATTACTTCACATGGAGCTATGATGCCCCAATTCGTCCAAGTCCAAAGAATGTGCCATAGGTATACTGCACAGTGTTGGATTTTGGACAGGTTGAGGAAGCCTCCTAGTAAAAATGCCTCGGGGGTTAGGGTTAATAATAGCAATAATACTCACTCTTTCAACTCTGTGCTGTTTGGCCTTCTCATTCCGCTCTGTGTCGTACACCGAGATTTCCAACTTGGAGCGCGATTCCTCAGCCATCCTATCATTCAAAATCTCTCGTACCTGTTAAGTAAATTAAAATTCAACATTCAAAATCTGAGGGTGACTTGTGGTACCTAGGGAGCATTTCATATTGTCCACATACAGTATTGATTGTAGTACCGCTGTTTAATCTCTGTGGTACCACATTCCTTACCTCAAACCCAGCTGATGAATGGAAATCCAGGGGGCTCGAATAACTGAATAATCATGTTCATTATATCCGAATGGTAGTTATAGTGGTGTTCGTTTAATAGCAACATTGTACTTTACGAATTGATAATACGAAATGATCACTTATTGAATTTAGTGTACAAATGACGGAACTGCTAGTTTCTGTTTCTGTTATCCGTGGGTTCTCAAGACCTCACAGCCTTCACTTTTTTACAATGGCATTAAACAGGTAAAGAACATCGTAGCATCTAGAAAGTTCATTTTTGTTGCCTAGTCTTCAGAATATTCATCTCATGCAGTTACTCAGGCTGCTCTTTAAAACGCTGAACCTTTGAAGAGGAAGTTCAGTGGTGATAGAAGTCTGCGTCATTTTTCATTTTTATGTAGATTGCGTATTGTAAATTCAAACAGCAAATTATTTCTGCCATGAAAATAAATACAGCAAATTATATCAAACAAAAATACCAAAAAAGTGACTTTTGAAAGCTATTTTTAACAAGTCCCCTCTAGCCCACTGGTGCCATTTGTCTAAAAGTTGTCGCTGCGGGTAACAAACAATTTGACATCACAGGACGAACTCCCCTTTTGTGTCTAGCACTAGGCACAAAAGTCAAGTTCGTCCTATGACGTCGATTTGTTTGCTGCCTGCGGTGCCAACTTTTAGACAAATGGCACCAGCGGGCTGTGCTGCGCTAGAGGGGACTTGATAAAAAATAGCTCTCAAAAGTCACTTTTTTGGTATTTCATGGCAGAAATTTGAATTTACAATATGCAATCTACTTAAAAATAAAAAATGACGCAGACTTCTCTCAGCAATCAACATCATAAATGCCAAAGGCGAAATGTATTCTTATGCTACTCCAGTTCAGAGGGCAGTAACAATTCTGGTATTTATAGGTTGGGTTATCACGGGTGATGAAATCCTGAATGTGAAAATGCATAATTAAAATGCTCATATCCATTTTCTATTCATTAATATCAGTTTTAAGGTGGTGTCACTGTAAACTAAAGTAAAGAGGAAGCCATTGTGTTCTACAATACTGCAGTAATTAAAGGTAATAGACAACATTTGCTTTTGCTGTAATTTTCATAAGTGAATGGATTGGGGGGTTAGTATTTTATAGCAAATACTGTAACACTGACCTGTTTAAAGTTTTGCATGCATAGATGCTGGGACAACAAAGAGAAAAAAAACACTATTCTTGTAGTCTGGTTCCCCGAGCATACTTCAAACAAAACGGAGCAATTTATAGATGTCAGGGAATTATCAGGTCGGCGAACAGTTTTCTCCAACAACGATGGTCGGGCGACCATCGTGGAAACGGACACAAAAATTCAACTTTTCTTGATAATGATAGCACACCAGGTGCCATGATTTCACAGGATGCTTCAGACTATTATTTACTTTAACAGTCAAGTAAGGTATTTCATAATAATTCAGTAGTTTTGTTTTGGGGATGTTTGCAAATGTATATTGAATCAATGGCGTATATTACGTAACCAAGTTCAAAGGGAAATTGGAGTTGCAAAGACTAATTATTACAATCAATCTGTACAAGATCTAAGAACCTGCCAATCAGGAAAATGGCATAAACGTATTCAAAGATTGTGTAATCTTAGATCTAAGCATGTTGACATTCCAGGTACTGTTGATAATCCTTTTGAAACTGCAATAGCAATCAATAGTCACTTTGCCTCGATTTGTAACCAGCTTCCTCCATTGGATCTGACATTATTGCCAGCTTACTTACCTGCGAGCTTGCCGCCGCCTGTAATATATTGTGGTCAGGTACTTAGGATTTTAAGGAATCTAAAAACTTCCAAAGCAGGTCACCCAAATGATTTGCCTGTAAAATTAATTAAGGAATTTTCTTCTGAATTGGCTGAACCACTTACCAACATATTTAATGCATGCTTACATGAAGGAGTATTCCCTACCAATTGGAAAACTGCAGCAATTACGCCTGTGCCTAAAGTAAACAATCTTACATCGTATGATCAGTTACGACCTATTTCATTGACGCCATTATTTGCCAGAGTTTTTGAATCATTTTTATCTGAATGGATTATTCGAGATATTTCCGATCATATTGACGTTAAACAGTTTGGTAATCTTAAGGGCCGTTCCACGGTACATTATCTTGTAGATATGTTAAAATTTGTACTGGAGGGACTTGATAAACCAGGTCACTATGCCTATCTTGCCACAATAGATTTTACCAAAGCTTTTGATAGGGTCAATCACTCTACTGTTGTTTCCAAACTAATTCAATTGGGGGTACGGAGATCGATTATTTCAGTCATTTGTAGCTTTCTCACTCAACGCACTCAACGCACTAAAGTGGGGGGTCAGATTTCACCACCACTTACTGTGTCATGTGGAGTGCCACAGGGTACTAAACTTGGACCAATTTTGTTTTTAATCCTAGTTAATGATGCGGCAATTGAATGTCCCTATAGATGGAAATACGTTGATGATTTAACTCTGGGTGAAGTCGTGATTAAAAATCAACAACCTAGTTTACAGAATTATTTTGATAATATTTCTGATTGGTGTATACGAAATGATGTTCTTCCCAAACCTGCCAAATGCAACATAATAACTATTTCCTTTTTAAGAGGGATAACACCTAAAACGGACTTTATCCTTAATGGTGTTCAGTTAAATATAGTGTCGCATTTTAAGCTCTTAGGCATTATTATTCAAAATGATCTTAAATGGAATTTGCATGTCTCTGAAATCGTCTCTAGAGCCTCTCGTCGTTTGTATACGTTATGCATTTTGAGAAAATCAGGTGTCCCTGTGCAGGATATGGTAATTGTTTATAAAACCTACATAAGGCCCATTTTGGAATATGCCTCGCCAGTCTGGCATACGGCCATTACTCAAACCCAGTCGAAGAAAATAGAATTTATTCAAAAAAGAGCTGTTAAAATTATACTTGGAAAGAAATACAGTTATAATGAGGCTCTTGAAATGACTAAATTATCATCCTTGGTTGAACGGAGAAATTATTTACTCTATAACTTTGGAACTAAACTTCTTAATTCAAACCAGTACAGACACTGGCTTCCACCATTTAAGTCTGATACAAATTGCAGAGCCTTACGTAACATGTCTGGTTTAAATATGATTAGATGCAATACAGAAAGGTACAACAAATCAACCATTCCACAACTTGCTAAGATTCTTAATTAATGGTCTGTCTTCCCAACTTTCTTTCCTTGTTGTCCTATTTTAATGTTTAAGTTTGAGTCATTATTTATTTAATTTAACTTGTTTTTTCTCCTTTTTTATTACTGAATGAACAAGGGTTAATTATGTAGGTTTTTTATTATACTGTCGTTTTATAATATTTATTGTATTCGTATCAAGTTCTATTAATTCCTGTAATTGAATTTTTTATGTGTAATATATTGTGTATAATGACCCTTTCAGCTTTTGCTGCTGGTCATTTTGTTTATGCCAATAAAAAAAAAAAAAAAAAAAAAAAAAAAAAAAAAAAATAAAAATATTTACCATTCGGGAGGAGTGGTTAATCTGTGGTCAGGCCAGGCCTTTGAAAAGCCCAGCCATGCTCCGGCCTTCGGGCTTTTACTCTTGCTATTGTGAGCCACAAATCACCTAACAATAGAGCATCAACTAATCAATAAAGCCCAGCCTCTGCAAGGCCAGGCCTGGTTGTAGCCCCTCCCACACTAATCTGTACCCATTCACGGCTGGATCAAAAGATGCCTCAGCTGTCAGTCAAGTCTGGGTGAACAATGGGAGCTGGCTGGACTCCAGAATTAATGGCAGTTTATTGTGTGCGATCAGGGGATTATAGAAGCCCAAAGGCCCAGGCATTCCAGGGGCATGGCCAGGCTTTTCAACGGCCCGGCCCGGCCCGGCCCGGCCCGGCCCGGCCCGGCCCGGCCCGGCCCGGCCCGGCCCGGCCCGGCCCGGCCCGGCCCGGCCCGGCCCGGCCCGGCCCGGCCCGGCCCGGCCCGGCCCGGCCCGGCCCGGCCCGGCCCGGCCCGGCCCGGCCCGGCCCGGCCCGGCCCGGCCCGGCCCGGCCCGGCCCGGCCCGGCCCGGCCTGGCCACAGATTAATCACTCCACCCTTAAGCAATACAGCAAACAGGCAAGGCAAGATAAAGCTACGTACCTCTTCTTCGGACTCGCGCACACTGGCGATAGTTTTATCTTCCTGATCGACCAGAGACACCAGCAGATTGTAGATGTACAAGTTCTTGGCCGCCTTCTGATGAGGGTCCACCTACAGAACGAATGAAAAGATATCCAAAAGTGATCCCACAAATCCTGCTGAGGTCTCCGGTTTCTTCTATTACTGACCTGTTATTTATTAAAGATGATGTTGATTGCTGAGAAAAGTTTGGGTAATTTTTATTTTTTTATGTAGATTCTGTATTGTAGAATAAAACAGCAAATTTTTTCTGCCATGAAATAACAAAAAGTGACTTTTGAGAGCAGTTTTTATCAAGTCCCCTCTAGCCCGCTGGTGCCTAAAAGTCGTCGCTGCGGGCAGCAAACAATTCTGACGTCATAGGACGAACTCTGTTTTGTGTCTAGCACTAGGAACAAAAGAGGAGTGCGTACTATGACGTCAGAATTGTTTGCTGCCCGCAGCGACGACTTTTAGACAAATGCCATCAGTGGGCTATGATGTGCCGGAGGGGACTTGATAAAAATAGCTCTCAAAAGTCACCTTTTTTGTTATTTCATGGCAGAACAAAATTGGCTGTTATATTTTACAATATAGAATTTACATAAAACAAAAAAATGATCCAAACTTCTCTAGGCAATCAACATCATCTTTAAGTGTACTATTAAAAACGTACACTTGGTTTTGCATCACACACAATCACAACAGCACTGTGATGACTTAGTAGGCTTGACATACGTGATGTAGCATCATGAAATGGGTGGAATGTACCAACACTTGCAAACTGACATAATTGTATTCCTAGAGCTCATTCCTAGCCATCACTATGACCTCTTAATTATCGTCAAACAAACCACAAGGTAAAACTGATTAGGTATTAATTTGAAAGAAAGACGCTTCTGGCGGTGTTAATGTATAGGGCATAGTGATTGCCCATAAACAAGACCAAATAGATTGTAAAGTGTAGTAAGCAGGTTTTTTTCCGTTAACAAAACACAGTTTTCCTCCATTATTCATTTGTAGGAGTAAAATCCATGGAATTGAAATTTTAAAAACTGAATGTAGAACTGTCCCCTGCTAACACACACAAGTGTGTAAATACCGGCAATCGCGGACCTCTTTTGTTTTGTACTTTAACTTTTTCGGAAGGCCTCCCATATGTTTTGTACACGAATTTTAATCGTGGACGTTCGGTCAATCGTGGACCCTTTGTCTACACATGCAGGATGTCTGCTGTGACTTTCTTTTACTACGTTTAACAAGAAAGGTATATAAATGTGCCACTGGCAATGATATGAATAAGAAAAGGAGACTGACGACAATATTCTGTTAGTGGCCTGATAATTAATACCTGAAAGGTGGACGTCATATCTGGTGAGTAGGTCAATACTGCACCCTTGTCGCTGGCATTTTGAGGTTTCAGGAAATCCCGCGTGGATGCGGTAATCTTGTCGTCCTGGTGATGAAACGTCAGCTGGATGCGGTCCTCGGCAATCAGGAAGACTAACTCGGCTACATTCTCGGTGGCTGGCTTGGCTGTGTTGCGGTGAAAGCGCTCAACAATTTTCTGCATTAAAAATTCAAATGTTTTATTACATGGTCAGTAAAAATCCATTAGAAACAGGAAAAAAGCTACGCTTGTTCTGACTGTAGTTGTAGTTGTGCTCTAACACAGGCACACGCACCAGCAAACAAAATCAGACATAAGTTGGAAATTTTGAAAATTGAGATTTCCATTCCATAATAAAATATGTGACCCGCTCTGGAAAAAGGTATTTTATGTCGCAAAATATGAAAAATGAGTTTTATGTATGTGTCGAAAGCCCGCAATGTAAGCTTTGATTTGGTACATGATAGAGCTCCAAAGCCCTTTCCGTTCTGGAGATATCGCGTTTTTTGCATATTAATTAGTTCTATGGAGTTCAAATTGCACATCAGAGAAAACAGGCTTTGAAATGGCTAGTTCTAATACAATGCAATGGAACAATGCACTCTGAAAAGGTTATTTTTTCACTTTATTCACTGAAATCAACATTGTTGTGCACCAAACCTGAAACTTTAGATATTTAAAATGTCATTAAAGACAAAAAACAAAAAATGAATTTTGACAAACAAATTCACCATCTTAACGTTGAAAGGGCCATTACACGTATTACATGCAAAGCGCGACTTATATCACCTTTTTCTGGAGCGGGTCACAAAATTACTGTTATACGATATTTTTGTTTTTTCGAATAGCGCCGTAAATTCAGCATTGAGAATGGAAAATAATACAGAGTTAACACAATTTTTTTCCCGGAAGTACGCCACACTAAAATGTCAAATTGTACACATTTAATGGTCTCAACACAAAAGCAAACCAGACATTTTGAATTAACTATGCTTTCAAATACAGTATTTTGACAAAAAACAGGAATCAAGATTTGTTGACAATTTTCATATAAATTGCAATTACTCAAAAAATAGGCCATGCGACTTATGTCCAATTTCTCTTGCGGACGCCACATTTTAAATGGGCAACACCGTCACACCTCTCATTCAAGAATGAACGTGTTAAGTACAGGATTGTTTACAACAATTCAAAGCTCTTTTAATTCCCATTAGGCACATTTTACTCACCCAATACAAGGCTAAAAGCCACTCTAGGTAAAGGGCTACAACAGAGGTGGTGGGGTTGGCCACATTTTAGGTTGCCAGCCCCACCACCCTTACGTTTTCCTGGGTCCAGATCTAAATAGAGGATAAATATTCAATAGATACCAAAGAAATTATCCCAATTTTCAGACCTATGGACCCAGGCGGGGTAACTTCCACCGTTGGTGAGATCAACTCGCCTCCAACTCACCTCCCCCGCCTGGGTCTATAGGTCTAGAAATTGGGATAATTTATTTGGTATCTATTGAAGATTTATAAACTATTTAGATCTGGATCCAGGAAAACTGTAAGGGTGGTAAGGCTGGCAACCTAAAATGTGGCCAACCCCACCACCTCTGTTGTAGCCCTTTACCTAGAGTGGCTTTTATAAATTTAGCCTTGGGCGACTTCAATTAGGAAAAATATCTATCACATCAGTTTGAACTTCTTTTCGAATAAAAATGTGTTTAGATGCGTTATGAAATTGACACAAAGATAACAGCTTAACCCTTCTATAGTTATAACTATCACAGCCTATCAAAAAATCTACCTACCAACTCTCACAGTTTGTGTGTGTTTCAACCTGTCACAGTTTTTGATATATAGGGTAGTTTGTTCCATTTAGGCCCTGAGAGAGGGAGGGTTTATAACGAGAAGCAAAACCCGTTAATAAGTCTCTACAAATGTACTACACCACTCACCAGGATGGGTCGTGGGTTGGAGCTGGGCAGCATGCTGGCCGGCTCCAGCCGCCGCTGTCGCTTCCCATACTGCACCTGCCGGTAGAACAGGAAGTCGTCTCGCTCCAGGAAGCGCTCGGTCATCTCCAGCGGAGTCTCCTCCCGCTTGACCAGGCCGTCCACACGGGCGTGGTGAAAGAACAGCATGGTGCGGTCCGTCTCGGGCCCGGGGCTGCCTGCTTTGTATGTGTGGTCTGCGTAGGAATTGTTGGTATGAAGAGAGCAAATGTTTTTTTATGGAAGTCACCCATCACAAGGCCAAGGGCAACTCGAGGTGTGGGCTACAGAGGAAAGTGTGGAAGAACCAGCCCCTCACACTGAAACAAGACAAAATAATCCGATCTCTTCACAGTATGAATAGGGTCTGGATGGGCAACTAGTCCACTGCAAGGCATTAATAATGCCTCTACCCATATTAAGCGTAGAAGTGCTGAAGCCCAGGACTGGGCTCGAACCCACAACTTGCAGAATTACCCGCAGACCATGAATTCAATGCTCCAAACCACTAGGCCATGGCACTTCCACAAATACATTTGTGTATTTGCCTCAGTGGCTTAAAAATTGCACAAGCTTAGGGTTGCTAAGAAGTGCCGAAGAGCGAAGTAGAAATGGACCGATCTTGGTAGAATTATGTGTAAACACTAAACAGCTTGTGAAATGTCCAATCACATTTATAGTTATACTTGGATGTGGAATATACAAAATTTAAGACAAACATACTGCTTTGGAGGCAGGAATTCCTCCTAACATTGCTATGGTCAGAATATAATTGAAAAGTATACAACACCAACCTTTAAAGATAGTGTACACGATTGGTAATCCTCTAATTTGTTTTTACTGAATTATTACGAAATACCTTACTAGACTATAATTTAATAGTAGTCTCAATCATCCTGTGAAATGAAGGCACCAGTTGTGCTGTCGTTGTCAAGAAAAGTGGAAATTCATATCGTTTTCCAACGATTTCCAGTCGGAAATCGTTGGAAAACTGCCCTGTAGCCTTTAGTCAAGGCGCGCGTGGCTACCCAGACGAGTGGCGCGCCCCGGACGTGATGGCATATCCGTGGCGCATCACGTGCCCAGATAGCCACGCGCGCATTGACTAAAGGCTGAGGAAAACACCTCAAACCAATCCTAGACCTGAATGCAGCCCTTTGCCTTACAGCTATAGAAAAAGACAAATCTTTCAGTTTTTTGAACCACAAGCCTATATGTTGGAAGCGTCCACTTTCAGCCAGCATGGCCAGTGGTTCTTCCGAACATTTTTACAATCATAGCCCTCAAAGATGTACACAAAATATCATGTTGAATACCAATGCACATCGTCGATTGAGTCAGTGGTCTTACTTTTAGATCCCTCAGACGTCGGGGTGCTACACCAAGAGTTATGGGAGATATACGGCTAATGTGATTTGATTTTGGAGGCACAACTAATTTTTGGAGGGTGCCATTAGAAATTAAAAAGGCAAAACAACTTTGGAGGGATCAAGTCTTTTAAGCTAAAAAGTAACAGGCAAACATTTGGAGAGATTTTTTTTAATGCGTATCGCCCAACACAAGGCCGAAAGGCCACTCAAGGTGTGTGCTACAAAAAGACAGAAATCACAGGGATAGAAAGAATCTATTCGCATTTCGTTTTAATTGTGAAAGATTATTGGTGGAAGGCAAGCAGGTTACAAGTAAGGAGTTCCAAAGAGAGGTATACGTGGGAAATAAAACCTTGAAGAGTATCTCACAGTACTAGCCTTTGGAACAACAACAGTGAAAGGATGTGATGAGACAGCCAGGGAAATAGAGTGCCTGAAAGTTTAGATGGGGGAACTAATGATGAAAGGCCACTGGAACACCTTCCACTTCCATGATAGTAGCGATAAAAGAGGCTCAATGAAGCAACAGAGCGTCCGACATGAAGGGGTTCCAGATTTGAAACCTTTATTATTATTATTATTATTATTTTCCTCAATTGCCGGATAGGGCGACACATAATCCTGGAAAAGAGTGGGTTAGGGTGACCTGGTCGAATAGGGCGACAATTTGGTGTCGCCCTATTGTGAAAGTCGCCCCTTTGGAGTGTTTTTTAGTAAGGCGCGTGGGGAAAGTGCTCTAAAAGGGCGACACGAGTTATTTCGAGAAGAGTCGCCCATTTGCCGCATCCAGGAGATTTATTATTATTATTATTATTATTATTTATTCGGCATAAAAACAAACATAGAATTCACACACACAAAAAAACAATAATAAAACAACACCAAATGCCAGAGGCATATGCCTGGAATTGAAAAAGTTTACTTAAAAACTGTGACCCGAAGGCCTTTAATTCCAATACCTCTGGCTACACACAAAAAAAGAAATTAAAGAATAAAATCTATAAAAATCGATAAAACATATGTACATTAAAATTGGCAGATACTTAAATGTTAAGAGGTTAAAAAGATAACCCCAAATTTTTTTTAAAAGTTAAGAAAATTATCCCATTAAACATTAAAAAGGTAAGAAAATGTTCACAATAATATCACACAATAAAATCAAAGAGGGACAAATAGCAAGCCAGAGCATCAGCCCAGATGTGGCTGCAGTATTCCACAACAGGACGGGTTGGATAAAAGCTTGAGCAAGACATCCCCACCCAATTCCTCTTTTAAACCGATTACTAAACTACCTTTCAGGTGTCTCTGTCGTCCCTCCTTGTAGGATTCCGTCACTACCCCTGTCCTGTGATTGTGGACCCTCAGGTCCAGCATGTCCTTCCGATGGGAGAACCACTCTTTGACCTGAATCAGGTCTTTTACTGTATAAAGAGATCAACATCAAATCCTTTATCAAATAAAACAAGCTAATGATCTGAATGCAGTTTAACCCCAGGCATCCGGCTGTTATTGACCAGGTGTTGGTGTGCCAAGGGTAAACGCAAACAATAGGCACCACACTGAATAGAGTGGTCCTATTCATTGCACTTGGAGCCCCCCTTACGTGTGAATGAAAGCTTTGTTTGTAAAAGCTCTATCTATTCATTACACTCCCATTCAAGCTCCCCAAGTTGGGGCGTGATCCCTGGCTACACGGCATTATGGGTTTATGACTTCTGACTAGCGCCCCTGAACAAAGACACTGACAACATTGGGGGACTGCCAACATAGCGCAAGATAGCTCAATAAGCCAGTTCGGTATTTCAACTGCGCAGGTGCACAATGACATTTTATCCCGAATGACCCTCGTGACCTAACACGCGCGTGAGAACGCATAAGTCGGTCGCAACAACGCGCACGTATTAAATTGTCAGAATGGGCGCTCGCGTAAACATGGCGTGACATTACGTCAGCAATTTTATCCCGAATAACCTTTGACCTAGCGAACTGGCTTATTGGTAGAGCACCGGTACGGTATTCCAAAGGTCGCAGGTTCAAATCCCGCTCCTGCCAGTTTTCTTTGTTCACTTTGAAAATGTATTCAAATTTACCTAGTCAGTTTCCCTCATTGAGTGATCTCCACAATGTCGCTTCCCAGGTTGTATCGTACAATTGGGCGTGATCCCTGGCTACATGGCATTCTTGGTTTACGACTTCTGACTAGTGCCCCCAAACAAAGATACTGACAATTTGGGAGACCGCCAACATAGGGCAAGATAGCTCAGTTGATATAGCGCCGGTACGGTATTCTGAAGGTCGCAGGTTCAAATCCCGCTCCTGCCAGTTTTCTTTGTTCACTTTGAAAATTCATTACCTAGTCAGTTTCCCTTGTGGATTGTCTGACGATATTTTGTTGGGTGGATACATGCTGTATATCAAAGTCAGCAAAAAACCGAACAAGTCCAGCTACTCACACTCTCTGTCATGAAAAATGGACAGCTTGGTGACCATCCCGTCCCTGACGAGGTAGTGAGCAAACTTCTCCAGCTTGGCTCGCTTGTACAGCAGCGTCTTCTTGCCCTGGGGGCATCTGGACTGGAAGTCATTCAGGGATAGCTCCAGGGCGTTCACCCAGGACGGGGGAATGTCTAGGCTCTTCTCCTCTTCTTTGTCATCCTCCTGAGGAGGTAATCACCGCAGTCTTAGGTAAGGGAGGAGTGGTTAATCTGTGGTCAGGCCAGGCCTTTGAAAAGCCCAGCCATGCCTGGGCCTTCGGGCTTTTACTCTTGCTATTGTGAGCCACAAATCACCTAACAATAGAGCATCAACTAATCAATAAAGCCCGGCCTCTGCAAGGCTAGGCCTGGTTGTAGCCCCTCCCACACTAATCTGTACCCATTCATGGCTGGATCAAAAGATGCCTCAGCTGTCAGTCAAGTCTGGGTGAACAATGGGAGCCGGCTGGACTCCAGAATTAATGGCAGTTTATTGTGTACAATCAGGGGATTATAGAAGCCCAAAGCATTCCAGGGGCTTGGTCAGGCTTTTCAATGGCCTGGCCTGACCACAGATTAACCACTCCATGCTAAAGGGTTCCATCCAAGATTTTTCCCTCACTAATCGAGTTTCACCTAGGGCTGTCCCGAAAATACCAAATATTTGAATATTCGATCGTCAACCGAATATTCAAATACCTTTTTGCCGGTTTGAATATTCGAGAGAAAAAATATGCAAGTACAGATACGACTCTGTTGCTATTTTAATCGAAAAGTTACGGCGCTTAGTAGTGTCAAATATCGCATTGTTGTCGTCGGAGGTTTAATGTTCCCGTCCGTAAAACCTCTAATACTCATAAATAATTTACTGCAAAAACCCAGTAATTGTGCACAAATCACCGGCATGCTTTGCATGCAACTTTTTACCGGCACGGCATTCAACTTGATTGGCGTCGTACCTGTATCGAATAATCAAATACTAAATTATTCAAAAATGAACAGCCCAAATTTCACCCCACCAACCAACCAACCAACCAACCAAAAAAAGGTTCTCGGAACTAAAGGCCTTTTCACACTAGAGTGCCGAACCCCGGGGCGATGAGCTCGCCCCGGGGTTGGGCATGAGCGTTTCACACTAGTTTGTATTTCATTGACCCCCCAGATGGCCAGTAAATTCCTAACTTTCTCTTCGCTGAAAATAATTCCTGAGATTCCTGGAACACAATGACCAACACAAAAGATGGGGGGGGGGGGGTCCCCTGCCCCATATCGTGCTTCATGGCGCTGCGCTTTCGGCTAAGCTGTACAATTAACATAGCGCGCTTTGACACGACCTTTGGAATTCTTTTGTAAATTACGTCGGGACCACCTGTTTTTCAACCCGGGTTGTAAATTGTGGTGTAAGTGCAGTTACGCAATTGCACAAGATTTCGTGAAATGGGCTGCTAGTCTATTCTGGGTGAACTTCTCATTGTCAAAACAGCACATCTAAAGCATTCCTTGACCAAACTCTTTCAAAGTGAAGCCCCCTCTTAGGACTGGCCTCTCATTGTATCTCATAGTAGGTACAACACAGCCCAAACCCTAGCCTTGACCAAGGCTGTCAAGCTGGTTCCAACGGGCGGGCGGCCGCTACATTTGTCTGGTACTCGCTGTACTATACTTGCCATGGCACAGCTAGCGCTGCGCATGCTGGCCTCAACGATCCGCTTGCATCCTTTCTCTATGCCTAGCCTGCACGTACATGTACGTACGTATTGTACGCCCCATACACACACATCCGTAAACAGTACGTACGGTAACCATTCCCTAGTCTACAGTACATGTTCTACGTGCCCAGTCCCCACCATACGTACATGTATGTATAGTCGAGGCGAAAGACAGCCTTGACGCAACCGTGGCAAATTGCTTATGTGTTTCTTTACATTTTCGGCCGAATTCGGCTGAGAATTTCTGATGCAAATATTTAACACGATATCCAATCAAACCCCATAAACTTTGACCTGAGATATGCATATTCATGTAGCATAACTTGCAACAGGCGCACGTGTACAAAGTTTATTGACCTTGAATGTATTTATGCAGTAGTAATAAATATTAATTTTTCTGTCAGCCATTATCCAATGAGAGAAGACTGTTCAGGCCTCGACCTTAGCACTAGCCCGGCGTACAATGTCTAGTAAAAACTGCTCCGGGCTAGTGAAAAGCACTCTTTAACTTGCCCGGCGGGCTAGTTAAAAAAGCATACCTACCTGCTTAAAATTGTCACTGTTGCTTGATATGAATCAAACAAACGTTCTTGGTAAGTTTGAGTGAATCTTCTTGTTTCATTTAATGACCGAGTACAGCGCTACGACGTCCCGCACACAGTCAATACTATTATGCCGAGCTGCCGCGCTAGCGCTATGCATGCCGCTCGCTGTCTCAGCTCACAGCAGCTAGCTTGTGTCCTGATGGCAACATGTGTACGTGCGTACACATGTATGCCATTCATTGCACGCGTGATGCATGCCAAGCGCACATGACTTGTACAAGGTTGGTAGTCTCATATCAAGTCCAGAGTGTGTTGTGCACTTTTTTTGCCAAATGCTGTACGCATGGGACTGGTTAGGTGTGGGAAGAAAAGTACAGTGAAAGTGCACAAAAAAAAGACTATGGATCTTTTCTCAATGCTCGACTTCGATACGGCTGACACTGAAACATTTTTATTTCGTACATCATCAGTGTTTGAAAAAAATGATTAAGGACCGTCACATTTTTGGCCCATGTCAATTTGAAGGAAAACGCCAACTAATATTGGCGGAATAATGTCATGAATGTCTATAAGACGCAGTGAACCGTACGCGTAACGCGGCGGTATAAAATCTTTAGTACGTACTGAAGCCAGCTTTGATTAATGGGCGGGCCCAACCGGGGAATTCCACGTGCACACTGAGCATGCGCATCGGCACTTGACCTCAGCGATTCCATGAGCCATGCATGCAGTGCATGAAAGAAGGCATAAAAGGTACGGGGCGCGCGTGCGAAGATTTGTGCGTGTGGTCTGTACCGGGCCGGTGTACGTGGTTGGTGAGAAGTTTTATTTACTTGGGTCTTTACATTTTCCGTCATGTGGTGATATCTAAATGTATCCAATCCGTCCAAAAAGGAAGCAAAAGAGAATACGATGCAAACTAGAGCAAAAATAAAACACAACTGGCCTACAGACAAGACTGGGAGCGGGACTTTGGCTGGCTTAGCTACGATGGAAATACGATGTTTTGCCGTGTTTGCCGCGAAATGAAACTGACCGGAGGGAGTGGAAGGAAACATATTATTACCTTATCATTCAGTAATTTCTTTTCTGTTATAGTTTGAAAAATCTCTTATAAGTTACAACTCTACTGAATCCTCCAATTTTAATACGATATTCCGGACACCGTAGGGAGTTTATCGTTAATGAGATATTTTACAATGTGTCCATTAAATGTGGGCTAGTAAAAATGTCTGCGGGCTAGTAAAAAACCCAGTTAACTTGCCCGGTGGACTAGTTAAAAAAAGCTTAAGATCGAGGCCTGCTGTTTAATACCATAGCACGTACTAATTATCATGGTGAGCATATACCGTTGCATCAAGGCTGCATATCTTTCGCCTTGATTCTATGTGCAGGCAGATCGTTGAGGTTAGCGTGCGCGCGGCGCTAGGCGCTGTGCCATGGCAAGTACATGTACATGTACATTACAATGAGTAGGCCTACGGTAGCGGCCGCTTGCTCGTTTTTATAGGGAACAAGCTTGACAGCCTTGGTCAAGGCTACCCAAACCCTTCCAAAGTCAACCCCTTACCATCTCGCAGTATCAACTGACAAATTTGACATCAAAGCCTTACCTCATCGTCCTCTAGATCTAAGCCATCCATCTCCAGCTCTGGTATCTCCAGGACTGGCTTCTCAATGTTAGGAAACATGTACTCCCATCTGGCACAATCACCAAGATCAAATATCAGATCCTAAAGAGATAAACGCAATGAGAACAGAAATACAGTGGAACGACGCTATAACGAACACCGCTATACCGAACATTCGGCTATACCGAACACCATCCTTGGCTCCCAAATTTGTTGTACAAAACTTACTGAACATTGTTGTTAAATAAAAAGGCAACTGATTAATAAAAATGTACCGGATATTTGGGCTGCTTGTAATTCCCAAACGGCCGCAGCTTTATGTTGAAGAGTGACAGGCGGCTATTATTTCCTCAAGGAATAGAAGGGAAAAGCCAACTGTTGCTTTAGAATTCGGTAAGCTTAGAAAGTATGGACATATAATTACATGCTTCAGTGGCCGGCACATGCTCAAAGTCGTCCTTAAGTAACCGCCAGCGCGTGCAGGGTGACGTGCTGCCAAGATGAATGGACAGTGGTTTCGTGTCTCCGCGCGCGGTTGCGAGAAATGCCACTACACCGACAATGGTCAAAAGAGGGCACCGCTAATGCGTGAAAACGGCAAGCTGTACGATATCGTGTCCTGATGCTCCACCTCCCTCCCCCACCCCAGACTCAAAAAAATAAAAAATAATAATAAAAACAAAAAATAAAGAAAAAAAGAGAACCTACCTTTGTCCCGGCCATTATGCAGTACAATAATAAAACGTTTAATTACAATCAAAAGAGGACGCACTTCAAATACGACGCAAGAGGGCGCTATTTAAAAGAACGGACGTCATGTTGAAAAATGGGCACGCGGCAGACCGGTGGCTGAAAATCAATATTCCAAACGATCGCTATACCAAACAAAATCTGTGGATCTCACGATGTTCGTTATAGCGGCGTTGCACTGTACATTTACAATTGAGATGCAATAATAACAATATCTTCCATAGTGTTTTAGATTTTTGGAAATGAACAAAGAAACTGGACAAGAGGGGATTGGATCCCGCGACCACCGAAACACCATATGGGCACTCTATCACAATTTGTCACTATCTTTGTTCAGGTGGGGAGGGGGTGGGGAGCCTGTTATAACCCTGCATTCTGTACAACCAGGGATCAAATCTAGACTAAATTGCATTTTAATAACCCCTTGCCACTAGTTAGACAAATATGTGCGTATTGAAAATTGCCACCTGGCCAGTTGACGTCTATACACACCAATCTCTGCATTTTCAATCCATTATTGGGGTATTGTGTATGTTATGCTTGGCTGCACAATCCTCTTGTTTCCATTTCGCTTGGCTGCACAAGCCGCGACATGGCGCCCCTATATAATACCCGAGGTCAAGGGGTTAAAACAATACAATTATCTTGATTATCTCATTTTTTACAGAAAGATATGGTTTTGAAAAATCAAAACTGAAGCTTGCAATGCAAACAATAATACATATATGTATTATTGTCAAACAATCCACGAGGGAAACCTGACCGCCTAGCTAATTAGAAAGAATTTTCAAAGAAAACTAGCAGGAGCGGGATCTGAACCTGCGACCTCCGGAACACCATACTGGCACTCTGCCAACTGAGATATCTTGCCATATGTTGGCGGTCTCCCAAATTGTCAGTGTCTTTGGAAGACCACCAACATAGGCACGATAGCTCAGTTGATAGAGCGCCGGTATGCTATTCCGGAGGTCGCAGGTTCGAATCCCGCTCCAGCAATAATAACAATAATATTACAGAGAAAATAAGGAAACCAGTGTTGGGAATGGGGAAAAAGAAAAGAACAAAATAATAGGGGCAGAAAGACAAAGTAGGAATCACAAATAGGAATGGGTGTTCCTACATTAGTCTCCTTATGGGGTACCGGGAAGAAAAGGTAACAATTGGGACAATGGTACCCCACGAGATAGTCCTTAGAAATCCAGGTACCCCACAAAGTTAACGCTATGGAGTTTGAGATTTCAATAGGAACAAAAGAGAATAAAAGAAGGAAAGTAGAAGTCTACAATAGAGGTACCCCGTATGGGTGCATATGTGAGGATGTGTGTAGTGCTAAGGGGGTGGGAGAAGAAAAATTGGGAGAACTGACCTTACAACCATTGGAGCAATCCTGCATGTTGACCCAGTAGTTGTTGTTATTCCACAGGGACTCGATCCCAAGGAAGGACTCGTGGCCCGTGGGGTAGGCATTGCCCGTCAGGGGCTCGATGAAGAAGTTCTCTGGGACCTCCCTCTTGCCTGCTAGGACCAGGACCCAGCTGTGGATCCGCAGGCCAAACAGTTCATCCTGGGGAGGCTTCTCCAGTTCCTGACCATCAGAGATTTACGCCAGAGTTATGAAATCTTGAAGGAAGGATCAATGCCTTATGGGTATGCATTTCTACACATTTTGTCCTTTGCATTCCCCACCCAATTATTGTTCTGACTGCTTGGTTTGATGCATAGAATTATTTTGTACTTCCAAATTTCATTTCTGAATTATCTGATTGTTTTATTTTTAAAGATAGTGTACATGATTGGTAATCCTCCACATTTTTTTAAAACTTAATTATTGCGAAATACCTTACTAGACTTTATTAAGTTAATAGCATAGAGCTATATTAAATTACTAGAGCGCTAACTCCCTATCTTAGGCGCGGAGATACTTTAAATCCTTCCTGCGCTCAGACATTTTGAATTCGTGTGCGTGTTTGTAGAACATAATGAAATTGGATAGAGTGAATTTTAAAAGTGTACTCTAAATGCAACGCAGAATTACAACATACGCAAACAACTTAAGCGCGTCATGACGGTTATAAAACGTCACGGCAAAAATCATCTGCAGCGCGGTACGCGCACGCGTTTGCGTTGTTTGCGCTGAACAAAATGAAATGCTCATTTACTGATTGTGCGTTTCGGGTTTCGGCGTATCGGCTTTGATAACGCAACTTTATAGAATACAAACACGGATATGCAAATAGCCATACAAAATTTCGAGTTTTCCATAGGTTTGTACACAAACATGGATGCGCCCAGCAGGCATCACTTTGTACATAGAGTCAGCGCTCTAGTAATTTAATATAGCTCTATGGTTAATAGTAGTCTCAATCATCCTGTGAAATGATGGCACAAGGTGTGCTGTCGTTTTCAAGAAAAGTGAAAATTTATGTCCTTTTCCAACGATTGTTCGGCTGAACAATCTTTGGAAAACCGCCCTCTAATTGACCGAATGTAATTAATCAGTGTTGTGTCTAAAATAGGTTAACAATCCGAAAACGGGCGCACGCGTAGTGTACTGAAGCGACAGGTTGTAACCAGTGCATGCTCGGCCCTCGGCCTATGTACATATTATGTGACCAATTGAAACAATACCATTTACAAAAATTGGGCTTATTTTATAAGAGGGTGATATAACAAATGCCGCCCGATTGTTGAAAACGAACGCCGTTTTTCTCTCGTTTTTTTTCGCCATCCAAGAACGCAGAACTTTAAACAGGTCAGTGGAACAATATTTCCTATGAAATACTAACCCCCATTTGTGAAAATTGCAACAATGACCAATTATGTAGACTACCTGTAAATATTTTTGTTGTTCCTTGTAAATTGTTTTGGTCAAATAATGTAACTAAAAACTAGACAAAAAGAGACAGAGCAAACTAAACAAAATGTTGAGTTTACAACTGGTTCTTTTTAAACTCTTGATTATAGATGACGGCCATAGCTTTGGTTTGAAAAAAGACCACCTATACGCACATTCCTGCACGTACTCTCAACCCATTCATGTTTCAACTATATTGTTCTTGAATGGGAGTGTAATGAATGGAGCTTTTTCAAACAAAGCTTTCATTCACACGAAACAGGGCTCCAAGTGCAACGAATAGGACCACTTTACGCTTGGCTGCACAACTCATTCTTGGCATCCTAGCCTCCCATCAATAACAACGGATAGCAGGGGTTAATATCTTATTAGTCTTAAGAGTTAGACTTTCAGATATTTCTTTAACTCTAACTCCCTCCATAACTTTTTTCTACCAAGTAACCTGAATCCTCCCAACATCCTCTGATTTCAAAGTGTTAAAGCTGCATGCAACTTGCATCCTCCAAAATCCTCTTATGGGGACCATTGCATGAATCTTCCAAAATTCTCTAGGGGTTTTCGTAAACACCCTAGTAACCTCAATCCTCCGAAATCAACCAGCATCAGATTGGGCCTGATGACCTGAATCCTCCATTTTCCTCCAGAGGCAAAATCCTCTAATGCCCTCAATCCTGCAAAATCCTCTGATGCTTCAACTTCCAAAGACCCTCAACTATTCAATATTTCTCCTTTTAGCAAAGAAGATTTTAGAGGATTTGGGAAGGTTAGGGTAAATATATTTTTCAACATTGAACCTTTCTCTCCATTTTTCTGTTGCAATATTGTCTTCTCAACAATGGTTTCACAACAGTCCCCCCCCCCTCCCCCCAACGGTACACAAGACCCATGAACCACACCTACCTCCAGCCTAGCCTCCTCCTCCATGCGTCGTTTCTCCTCTTCCTTTCGCTTGGCCTCCACCTCTCTTGCCTCCTGTTTCAAGATGAACTTACTGCGCAGGTCCTTGGGAGGTTTCACTGCGTACTTCTTCACTTCCTCCTTCCGCTCTTCCCTCTTGACCTAATAGATATATGTATACAGAACAAAGGTCAGCCATTGTATTGCTACAGAAGTCAGTGTTCTCCACGAGGGGTTTTAGCAGGGCGGGCCGCCCTGCCAAAATTGTATGCTGCCCCGCTAAAGTTTTACCGCCCTGCTAAAATTTTCACCGCCCTGCTATTTTTTTTCCATTGGATTTTCCCCCATTCTCCACCGTCTTCACAGTTTATCTAAGTACGAAGAAGTTTACCGCACTCTGTGGAATGAACATGAAGAGTTTGCCAGCTATAAACATTCAGCAGTATTGCAGTAGCGTTTATAGTAATCGAACAGATCTGGATGCAACATACGCAACATATTATGCATTCACATCATAAAACTATACACGTAATATTATTCTGGACTGGTTCCAATCTCCCTGGTAATATCATTTTCACTTTGTCGCGTTGAGAACCAGTTTACCTAAATTACAATGTTTTGTAACACTTGAAGGCGTCTTTATCTCTCGGAAAATACCTTATCCAAGCGCGCTGTACCCACGTGCATGTTTAGCTCACCGGCCCGTAACCCCCGAACCCCCCGCTCGGTGACGAGTTCCACTCAGTAAAAAAAAAATTGCCCCCGAAAAAAATCAACTTTTGATGACCAAACCCCTCCCCCTAAAAATCTAGCCTTCATTTCAAGTTGTAAACACGAGCAAATTTGATTCAAAGAGTCGGAAGAAAGTGGCCAGGAAATGCCTCAGATTGCACCACAGAGCATCTAGAATCCAAAATTTCACGGGGCCCTTAAGCGGAACCCGGACCCCACGCCGTAAGGGATTCGCGCTCCGCGCTCGCATTGTGTCTGCCGCCCTGCTAAAATTTAAGGCCGTGGAGAACACTGAGAAGTAATGACAATATTGGCCTTTTTTACAATATACTTTGTCACATTCTCTCCACCCAGGAGTAAATGGGTGCATGTGAGGGCAGTGATATGTGTTTGATTATACCCCATGCATGCTTAACTTGCAGCCGGGGCTGTATACTCCTCAGGGAGTTGAGAAGGCTTCAGGAATGGGGTAATAATATTGTAAGCGCTGTGATATAGTTTACTTTTTGAGCATTCTTAACCCCTTGCCACCGGGTGGCGCCAGGGCACCAGGCCGGGTTATGCAGCCAAGCGAAACGGAAACAAGAGGCTTGTGCAGCCAGGCATAACGTACACAATACCCCAATAATGGATTGAAAATGCAAAAATTGGCGTGTATAGACGTCAACCGGCCAGGTGGCAATTTCAATCTGCACGTATTTGTGTCAACCGGTGGCAAGGGGTTATTAAAATAAGGGGATAAAATTGTGATGACCCGGTCTTTACCACGTCAATAATAACCAAGGAGGGTCGTGACCGCTGTTAATGGACCGAGCCGAAGGCGAGGTCTATTAAAAGCGGTCACGACCCTTCGAGGTTATTATTGACAGGTAAAGACCGTGTCATCACATTTTTATCCCCATTCATAAATGCCTTCTTATGAAAAATGACAAAAAACCTCCCGTAAAAAGGACAAAATGCGAAGCTTTTTCACACCACTTTTACTCCTATTTGCTCAGTACAAAACACATGCGGGTGAAGGCACTCCGCGCCTGTCTGTCGCGTGCGCGTACGCACGAGATGCAGCGTTTTATACGCGTGCATTAGCTTTGTCATACATTATGAAGTTCAGTACATCTTGTGCGCGCACCTACTACGCTCTCCCTGTTACGTATCGGTTGAGAACAGCTGGTTTTGACGCGCCGTGTTTAAACAACTTCCAGCCGTGTTTAAACAACCGTTTAAACACACCCATGTGACAGGCTCTCGACCAATAGGGATAGTGAAACTCGCTGAGGCATTTATGAATGCCGATTATTATTATTTATTATTATAGTGATCACGCAGCCATAATTTGTGCGATATATAGATTTTTGCGGATTTGTGTGATCCATCGATCATGCTGGATTCAGGTACACAATCTACTGATTCTTCGGGGCAGAACTTATACAATATTTTATACAGTATTTCAACTGCGCATGTTCACAATGACATTTTATCCCGAATGACCCGCGTGACCTAACACGCGCGTGTGAACGCAAAAGGTGGTCGCACAACGCGCATGTGTTAAATTCAATCAGAATGGGCATTCGCGTAACATGGCGGGACATAACGTCAGCAATTTTATACCGAATAACCTTTGACATTTGAAATACCAAACTGGCTTATTGGTAGATCATGCAGGAATGGGGTCATGATCTGCACAAGTGGAAAATCACACTCGATTGAATTTCTGCTGTGTGAGATATACTAAATACACCTCAACACTGGATTCTGCTCCAATGAGCTCATCATGTTGCTTCATGAGCCTAGGACCTCCGGCGTGACAGGTCCTTTTCGTTAACATCAGCCCGAGTATGGAACCAACTCCCCCTTACCGTCAAATCATCTCCATCCATCACAACATTCAAGAAAAAAACCTTCAAATCCCATTTGTACAAACACTAGACGTGCAATAAGCCAGTTCGGTATTCCAACTGCGCATGTGCACAACAAGATTCGACGATTTTTCTCTCGGACCAAAACGTGGCAGATAAATGCACACAAGGCTATGGGGGACGTGGTAACCGAATCTGCATTCTGTGCAATTGTTCGTGCAATCAAAAAGACGATGGAAATTTTGTTCGAACAAAAGTTTGGACACACAAGACCCCTGAAAACACTTCGCTGTCCAAACATTTTTTGAAAAATGTTACTTCAGAACACGACGCGATCTCTTTAAATTTGCTGGTACCCGCTATGCTTTTGCACGCATACAATGAAATGTTTCTCCCGAAAGAGAAGTTGGAATACCGAACTGGCTTATTCACAGCCATAAGTTGTCTACTCCCTCGAGCGCCATGAGTGCCTTTCTTAGGCGGATACTGGTGCACTAGAAATTCTGTTGTTATTATTATTATAAAAGTTTCCCACCTCATTCTTTTTCTTGAGCAGTGGGCATATTTCCCTGGCTTCATCGCAGAGTGTGGTTTCTCGAGTCGCATAGCCACATACTACATACGCATCATACCCGGTACCCAGCAGTAGGGAGCATAGTAGGCTACTGATTTCAAAGCAGTTGCCTCGCTGTGTCTTCAGGACTTTAGTTGGTGACCCCATGGTCTTCGGCTGAATGGAGAAGATTAAGAGATAAATTAATCCAAGAATACTTTGTCTTTGTCGGAATAGTTGAATGATTTTCTGGCAAACTTGCAATGACAAGTTTATTGGAATTTTGTTTTTCAAGTATTGCACTTTGATTGCAGCCCAAATTTCAATTATGACCTTCTAAAAGCAGACCTAAGCTGTTATTGGTGGGATGCTGGTATGTTGCCATGATCGGGGCTGTGCAGCTAAGCGTAAATGCAAATAGGCCCCACACTTACACCTAATAATAGAATGGTCCTATTCATTGCACTCGGAGCCCCCCCCCCCCCTTTCGTGACAGCTTTCTTTGAAAGAGCTTCATCTATTCATTACACTCCCATTCAAGAACAATATGGTAAAAAAATGAATGGATTGAGTAAGTGCAGGAATGCGCCTATAGGCATCAGGCCCTCCTATTATAAAGAAAAAAAAGAGGGATATAAGCTCAACACAAATCTGTCAAAATCCGACAACTGATATAACTGGATTTTGATGGATACAGTGCTTTAGCACAGTGGATTTGCTAGAGTTGACAATAAACCGATTCCCTTCCATGGTACAGGTACATGTACTGAGCCTGAAAAAAAGACCCCCCCCCAAAAAACAAAACAAAAAAAATAAAATAAAATAAACAAAAACAAACTTACACATGCTTGGACATGCAATGGTGGATTTTGGTGGTCTAAACCTTGCAACATATTCCATGCTACAAAAATGTTGGATTTTGGCAGATGGGGAAGATTCCTAGGCAAAGTGTCTATGGGTTAGGGTCATTCATATCTTCTACATCTGCTTTTTATTAGGAATATTAACATTTTGGACCACTTACCAGAGGGGAAAAAAATCAGCTAAAAACTTCATCAAAACGCCATATTTCTTTTCTATAAAAAACTTAACTAATAAAGACAGAAGCTACCCAAATATGTCAAGCGTCTATTGCACAAACCAAGAGATACACTTTTTTTTTGTTCAGGGTAGGAAGAAAGCTTGAAGGAGGAAGGCTGAATTTATAGCCATATGGGAAAAGCTAACCAGTTACATGTAGGAGGAATTACAGATGTTGGCAATTGTTTCAATATTCTTCATCCAAAGTCAATAAACCTTTTTCGACATTCTCAAAGCATCATGGGAACAGCATCAGCCCTTACTGGCATTAGAAGAGCAAGCACATTAGAACGGACGTGATTGGTCGCATTGGTCACATCTTGGTTGTCATGGTTGCACAAATCCTCTTCTGATTGGCTAATAATTAGCTGTTCTAATTCCAGATAGTTGCATTAATCAGTAACTGGTACCCTGAGAGGGATTCCCCAATTATTTCCTTATTTTTATTGCCATTTAAAATTGACTTTCCTCGTTATTATTTTCCTTATGTTCCATGCAAAGATATGTGAAAAGAATATCTCTCAACTCATGACAGATATTTAGCATAAAATCAATTAATATTTGGACTGGTTCACAGTGCCATAGGCTTCTGTATAAATTACATGGTTGTTTGGCCTCCATACGATACCTACAATGCATTGAGAATGTCGAAAAGGTTTATTCCAACAGACTACGCCGAGAAAGATATATAAAATACAATTCCCATCACAGATTTAAAGATTTAGGTTACCAAGTCAATAGAAGGCACCAGTGGATAAAAAGTGATGTAATCAGACACAAACTCGGCACATCCATCATAGTCATACAGCTGGTGGTAACGCAGCAGTGTCGGTCGGATCGTGGTGCACACAAACTTCTCTACTCCACACTCGTTGAGCGGACAAAGAAGCAATGGCTTTCTGTCTCGGTACAGGTGCACATACTGGCGACGGAAGTTCTCCGCATACTGCAAGACCAGTTTTTCCTTGTTGTCATTCTCTTTGTATGTTGATGGCAGGTTCTCATCAACTTCGGGTATGGGAATACTGTAAATTCCAAACATCCAATGTAACAGTGAACATGCACAGAAATGGAGAAAAAAAATGGAAAAAAAGGGGTGAACAAAACTACATATATAGCTACATGTACACACCTGACCACGGCACGGATTATTTATTAGCCTGAGCAATTAAATTCATGTGCACTATGTGCAACAGTTTCGGCCTATTTTTTGCCTTTTGAGTGTGTTTTTTTGTGGTACCTCCCCCCCCCACTGTCATACATTAACTTTTAAACTCAATAGTCAAATATTGGAATTTTTAAAAATTATAACTGCCGTCTGCCTTTTAATATTATTCATACAGACAAAGATTTTGAAAAAATGTTAGGTTTGCCTATTGAGCATTTGTCATATTCTGCACTCGGATTTGTGTGCAAAATATTCACACTTTACTCTACCGTACACATATTTCAGGGACAAAACAATCCCTAATTTAAATCAATTCTTCTTTGCTTTGCAGAATCCGATAGAATCCAAACTTGAACTGTTTCTTGAATTGTGACCTTCTCTACAAAACTACATCAAAAACAATGTAGAAAATATATTTGAAAAATTGATTGGCCTCCCTATCAAAATTAAATTGGTCAAACAAAATGAAATTAAGAAGGGTAGAATAACATGAATTATAAACAAAGCCCCAGCCACGACCACGACCACGACATCTCATTCCAATTGGGCAGTTTCCTTACAAATCAAGTTTTGGTAGTTCCACCGTGATTTGGTCCAACTCCTCTTTCAGTTCTTCCACAGCGGCCAGGACTTCACTTGCCACAGCGGACTGAACATCATCATCACCGCCAGCTTGCCGGCCCTCTGATCCCGTCTCAACAACAATTGATGGGCCTTCATCAATATCTTCCATAGCCAATCTGAGACCTGCTTCAAATATTTGGCAGGAATTAAGTCAGATTTTGAAAAACACCGACTTTTTTCACTGACACAAGTGACAGCTTTTCATTGAACTGTACACAACTCGGTTAGCAATCTTGCTGCCCAACAGCACATTACACTAATGTAGTCTTACTCTTCCTAGCAACATGCTAAAAGTAGTTCCTTCCTTATTTCATAATTTATGACTAACATTTTGAAAATTGTATTTGCATTACACAGATATAACACAAATATGAAACTAATACTGTATATTTAGGTAAATCTACTGAGATTATTATTATTTAATCAATTATTTACTATTTTTGCGGAATGATAATAGTACTATAACGCCAGTTCGGTCTGCTTGGCAACAGGGGCTCACCTTTGAACTTTAAAATTATATTTGCATATCCAAGATGTCTGCGCCCATGTACACGTGAAGTTGCCCGTTGTAAATTTTGTAATGCATAATTACAAGTAAAATGACAATTGTTCCCTGTAAAATTAAGTTATGTTGATGAAATTGGTTAAAAGGGCTTACACCTATCGAGTACAAGTGTGTTTAGACTTTAATTCGTGACATAAACTTAGTATTTGCCGTGACCGCGTGTGCTGGTGATCGCTCGCCTCAGTCATGCATGCAAGTGCATGCCCGTGCAACGAGCAATAGAGAGTGAAACAGTCTACTTATTGTCTTTTTCTACAACGACCGGAAATGTCATCCCCACAGCGGACAGACTTGGAGATTAAGCTCCTTGAAGCAGGACACAATCAGTTTTTAACAGAATCCCTTGTTATTGACATTCACATTGGTAAGAATTTTGGCAGCTGGGACTTTAGCCAGCAATTTTGCACCGGAAAAACTTTCTTAAAATATAAATAATGTTTTGCTGGCAGTCTTCTCTCTGATTTGTTAACATCCATGACAGGTTTTACTTTTCCCCCAAAATAATTAGAAAAGGAAAAATGTTTAAAGTTTACTATAAACCCTTTTAGTTTTAAAGAGAAAGGAAGAAAAATTGCCAAAGAAAAACAAAGATAGGGAGAAGAAAATCAATTCCAGGATAAACTCGAAGCACTCTGCAGGTGTACTATCCAGTAGGCAAAAGCACAGCTCTACCGAAGAGAGAAATTTCCATCTCGGAAAGATTTTACTTTGATACCCCATGAAAATGGGTTAACCCCCCCCCCCCCCCCCAAAAGACAAAATAACCATCCATTCATGTTTAGAATTGTTTAAACACATGGCACAATGTTTAAGTTTGAGATTTTTGTCCGGAAACTTTCCTGTAATCCGCCTATCAACCCCCCCCCCCCCCCCCCATGGAGATGGCCCTGGCTACACTGCTACACTGCTACACATAACTCAGTAGTCGGTATCTGCCAACATAACCTTTTTACTGGTTTCCAGAGCTGCCAAACCAGTACAGATTTTTCGTATTAAGTACAGAAATTCACAAAAAATACAGAAGTACATGTAGGGGCCTATGAATTTTTGTTTGTTAATATGGATTTTGTGAAATCGGACCATATTAATGTTTTGTCCTGCATATTATGCTATTATACTGCATGCAACTGGATCATTATTGCAATCCCAACGGATGCAACTTTAGCTTTGAAAATGAGATGGTCCATCCAGCGCATGGGTTTGTTAACCCTAACCCTCCAGGGCATTTTTGCTAGAACCCTGCCAGATGCATCAGATTGCATACTTTGTCACATTGACTTGTGTGCAGAGTGCAGCAAAGTGGAGCTGTCAACACAGATGCACTGTGCTGCGTCTGGCAGGGTTAGGGTTAGGGTTAAACTCACCAGGCACGCGGCATGCGGCATGTCCCCTTTTTTTATGAGATTAGGGCTGTCCCAAATATATACTGAATATTCGATATTCGATCATGAAGCGAATATTCGAATACCATTTTTCCAGTTCGAATATTCGAAAAAATACAGATACGACTCTGATGCTATTTTAATAGAAAAGTTACCACGCTTAGCAGTATCTTATCGTATCTTTTTGTGGATGGAGGTTTATTGTTCCTGTCCGTAAAACCCTTGATACAACAGGGGCATGCCAAAAAATGCCATAATATCAATCGCCATACATAAAAGCTGTGCGGACTATGTTGCCTGAAGAAAAAAAATGATTTTCAGGTAAAGTTTCCATGAAAAAGTACAGATTTTTTTGAGCAAAATACTGATTTTTTGATTTCTGAATACTGAAATGAGTTTGAAAAGGTTGGCAGCTCTGGGTTTCATTCTGTTGAGATTTACAGTATAAGTTAACCACATTAATTGTAGCTTAGAAGCTATATTCGGCTTTTGAAGAATTGCTGTTTTCATAAGAATTGTCATCTAAAGTTCACCCTGAAACTTTTTAAAATATTCTTTTCTGAGAAAATCTGCTTAGCCCCAAATTTATCAATCTGGTTTTTAGCTTCCAATGACGACAATCTGAGTAGCTTTGCTGATGCTCTCCTCAAGGGGGACTTTGAGCGAGTACTGCTGGGAGATGTTGCCATGGCGATATTTGGCTCCGGAGAGGATGATTTTTGCCATGCGTCAGATTTCACAGAGTTCATTCAGAGACGGGTTCATTTATACCTTCAGACCAGTGAACCACAGGAGGATAATTCCAGGTACAATGTACACCTCGTACCATTTTAAAGAATTCGTTTTACGTCTACATTGTGAATTGTTTTTCACAGCTCATCCATTTCAGTGCCACAAATATTTGAGTTTCCTTCAAATAAATAAATATCTATGCAGTTACTGTATAAACTGTGTACCATGATGATTTCAATTAATTTGGACAGATTTTACTTTAATACCCCCTACCAAAATCGGTCAAGAACTGCAAAATCATGGAAAATAACCAACCTTTCTTGATAACAACTGTCTAAACATGTGGCAAAACCTGTTATTTCAAGATTTATGTCAGCAAAATCTGTAAAAAATGAGGAAGAAATCACATGTATGTGAACAATTAAACACAAACTTTCTTCCCCTATATTGCACTAAAATGTCCCAACAAAATTCTCAAAATTAAAAGGTTGTGCCAAGTGTTTATACAATTATGAACACAAATGGATGGTTATTTTCCAAGATTTGCTGTTCCTTACCGATTTTGGTGGGGGTATTAACCCTCCTATACTTATAACTATCACAGCCTATCAAAAACTCTAAACACCAACTCTCACAGTTTGTGTGTGTTACAATCTGTCATTTGATGGGTTTTGATCTGTACAACAACTGGGTCGATTTTGGCCAGGTGCACAGGAGGGTTTTTCCTGTCGTACTAAAACGTGCATTTCTTGTAAGTGTCCCCCCACTTCAAAAAAAGGGGAAACTTTTACACAACAAAAATTCTTCCCTTTATACCCAAACATTATTGCTAGAAACTTTCCAAAAAATCCTTCAAAATTCAACACTAATCAAGGTTTCACATCAATCCCCATGTAAAGTTAAGGTTTCTTAGCTCTACTCTATCCTTCAAAATCTTCCAAAACTTTCTGGTGGATTCTGAAGGCTCAGATAAGATTGGGATTAAGGGTACATTCAGTCATTAGACAAGGTCGTAACAAAGTGAATTTAAATAGCTTTTTTAACATATTGAATACTGATGACGGCCATAGTCGCGGTTAAAAAAAAAAAACTGGCCGGTTGTCCTCTATATGCACATTCCTGTGCATATTCAATCCATTGTTTGCCTATTGTGTACATTGCTCTCCACTGCACAAGCCCGTATTGGCATACCAGCACCCCCATTAACCCCTTGAGTATGGTATTTTACGGGAGACATCGGGGTGCCGCTGCGGCTCTGGCTACAATGTGTTTGTGCAGTCAAGCGTAACATATACACAATAATCCAACAATGGATTGAAACTGCACAAACAGCGGCCAATGGCGTCATCCGGCCTGGTGGCACTGTTTAATCCAACAATGGATTGAAACTGCACAAACAGTGGCCAATGGCGTCATCCGGCCTGGTGTTTAATCCAACAATGGATTGAAACTGCACAAACAGTGGCCAATTGCATCATCCGGCCTGGTGCCACTGTTTTTTTGCGCCATATTCCGTCATCCGTACGCAAGGGGTTAATAACAATGGGACAGAATGGGCTAACTCCATGTTGCAGCCAAGTCTCGAGTCAAGTCCCCGAGTCTTTTTTGTTTTAAGTCGGGTTGTAAGTCAAAAGAAAAATAAATAAATTGGACGCAAGATTTGAGTCGACAATGACAAGGATTTGACACCAATATTTGGTGTATACGTTTCATTGTGTACTCGTTAGGGAGCTGTGTGTGATGTTTGTTGGGGTAGCCTGCTTACAGCTTTTCATCCAGTGCAACTGGACAGGGCCACTGTGCAAGGTTAATCCTACAGATGTTCTACCAAAAAGCCTTAGCCAAGAGTCGAATGTGAGTAGTTGTGTCATATATATCTGATGTGCAGTTTTTGATCACGCTTTTCTGGTTGGGCTATTGACAACACCACTGTGACCTATGACATAGGGTCGCAGTCCCTCCTGGGTCATGTGGAAATGTCTCACAGGCTGTATAACATAACTTAACATAGCTGTTAAGATGGTTTCTGCTACTCATCGGGCTTGTTCATTATTTTTCCTTGTTTGAAACCTTGGCCCAGTTTCATCACTCAGCTTACCATAAACGTAAGCGACGAATCTAACCCATTGAATACGGACGACAGCCATAGCCACAGTTTGCAAAAGACCACCTGGCTGGTTGTCGACTATATATGCGCATTCCTACGCATATTCAATCCATTGTTTGCCTATTGTGTGCATTACGCTTGACTGCACAAGCCAGTATTGGCATACCAGCACCCCATTAATAACAGCCGGACAGACAGACAGACAGACAGACAGATTGCTATAGCAAAGCATTTTGTGCTAGTAAACAGCTATTTCATGGATTAGCTAGATTTTGGCTGGTGCATATGCATACGCCCCATAGCTAAGGCCCCCAAAAATAGTTATGTTTCAGATTACATGGCATTTGAAAATAGGATAGGCAGGTAGGGAATTGTTTTTTTTTGGGGGGGGCACTTTTTGTGCTGATCATATGTCGGTGTCTACGTTTACAGCATTTGTGTTTTTTTACTTTTTTAAAAACTTTTTTCCCCTAAACAAATTAGGGTTGGGGCTGATAAAATAGGGTATGTAGGGTAACTCGAAGCAGAACTATTTCTATTTTTTTTTTTTTGCCTAAGGACTCTATGCTTTCAGAATGGGGCTTGTATTAACCCTAACCTTCCCAAATCCTCCAAAATCCTCTTTGCAAAATGGAGGAATTTGGAGGATTGAGGGCACTTGGAAGTTGATGCATCGGAGGATTTTGCAGGATTGAGGTTACTAGGGGTTTTTGCCCCTGCAGGAATATGGAGGATCCAGGTTATCAGGCTCAATGTGATACATGAGGATTTTGGAGGATTGAGGTTACTAGGGGTATGCAAAAAAACCCTGGAGGATTTTGGAGGATTCGTGCTATGGTCCCCATAAGAGGATTTTGGAGGATTCAGGTTATATGGAGTTTTAACACTTTGAAATCAGAGGATGTTGGAGGATTCAGGTTACATGGGGGGAAAATGATGTAGGGAGTTAGGGTTAAAGCACAGAATCCCACTGTTAGCAGAGCTGTGAAATTGGGCCATATGTTCAATTTATTCTTGGTGCTGTGATCGGGTTTTCACTCCTCTTACCAAATCTAGTCCTAGGGGAGTTTTTTTGTATTTACCTTCTTTAGGCTGCTGTCCCATTTGTAGAACTGTAAATTCCCTCCTTTGTCGTTCAAGAAAAATTTGCACTGAAAATCAGTTTGTTTCACAATATAAGTTAAATAGTTGTTAAAATGTCGCTTTCCAGGTAGTGTTTCGTAAAGGCATGATCCCTGGCAATACGGCATTATACGGTTTATGACTTCTGACTAGCGCCTCCCGAAAAAAAAAGACACCGATAATTCGGGAGACTGCCAACATAGATAGCTCAGTTGGTAGAGCACCAGTATGGTATTCTGGAGGTCGCAGGTTCAAATCTCGTTCCTGCCAGTTTTATTTGTTCACTTTGAAAATGTATTCAAATTTACCTAGTCAGTTTCCCATGTAGTTTGTTCGACAATAAAAATGGATTGACTCAGATTCGTTCTAAATTTGTTTAAAAATATAGAAAAGCAAATGTTAGCATCATATCAATACCTTTTGTTTTTATTTACTGTTGTTCGCAAATGTTTTCAGTGACAGCTTCCTGTAGTATTACATTATTTTATCATATGTTGTATGTTTATGATGTTTTTTGATACTTAATTTGTACACAATTTTATTTTCGATTTCATTTGACCCTTCCAACATTTGTTTTGACCAGCCTAAAGAATTCCGTGATTTTGTGATGTCAACCCTCAGTCCAGATGACTCGTCGATCTACCTGTTGGTCACTCACCCAGAGTTCCTCTTGATGGCCAATTGCATTTTGGGTAAATGCAGAACAGCCCTCTCAAATTGTGTGGTAAGTTTCAAAGTTTGCGTGGTCGGTGACAGTACAGTGGAACGCCGCTATACCGAACATTCGGCTATAGCAAACGCCATCCTTGGCTCCCAAATTTTGTGTACAAAACTTACCGAACATTGTTGTTGAAAAAAGGCAACGGATTAAAAAAATGTACTAGGCATTTGGGCTGTTTGTAATTCCCAAACGGCCCCAGCTTCATGTTGAAGAGTGACAGGTGGCTATTATTTCCCCAAGGAATAGAAGCCAACTGTTGCTTTAGAATTTGGTAAGCTTAGAAAGTATGAACATGTAATTACATAATTCAATGGCCGGCACTTGTTTAAAGTCGTCCTTAAGTAACCGGCGGCTGAAAATAATTATACCGAACGATCGATATACCGAACAAAATCTGTGGATCCTGCGATGTTCGTTATAGCGGCGTTTCACTGTATATGTAGAAAATTGAATGGCATATTTACGTTTGTAGGTATATTTTACTTGCTACAGTAACTTTCAAGTTCAACCAAATTTATCAACAGATTCGTCATGGGCTTTTTTTTTTGCATCTAAACTTGTTAGAAATGGTGATTTCAGGAACATTGTAATACAATGTACTGATAAGATGTTAGTTTGTTAATTATATAACCCTAACCTCGTTCAGTGTTTCGCATACGGCCCTGCTAAATCCAACAATTTCCACCAAAACTGAAATGAGAAGCCTGCTTAATACAACAAAATCCAACAGCAAATTTTTGTTGGATTCTGCAGTGTACCACCTGCACACCAGCCTTGACATTTTGCAGCTACCCTGCCAAATCCAATAAAATACAACATGTATTTGTTTGTATGAGCCCTGCCAAATCCAACAAAATCCAACTGAAATTTTACTAGAAGTCTGCTTCCACTTTCCTAAATACGACAAAATCCAACACACCATGTAGTTTGTGTTGACTGCTAAAATCCAACAAAATGTTGGATTGTGTTGGATTTAGTAGGGCTATGGTTATCATGTACCTGAATGCGTCCTTACATTACAACAATTCATGAAGTCACTCACTCACTTGTCGTGCTCACGTTGACACATGCTATTGCAGACAGCTGATTGGTGGAATTTGAGGTGTCTGTGGATGCAGCAACAAGTTCTAGACGAGAGGTCCCCACATATTCACGAGGAAGTGCATAAACTCATGGAGTCAAGTAAGATATGAATACACATTGTTTCACATTTATCTTCATATCGGATTTGAAATATAAGAAGATGCTGTAAGCTGGATTTACCAGATACTGTAATTCCATGCGTCAAACTTCTTTCAGCATGCTGCATAGAAGATGTACATTTTAAAGATGATGTCGGCATCATTTGTTTGTTTTATTTAGATTGCGTATTGTAAAATAAAACGGCCAATTATTTCTGCCATGACATAAGAAAAAAGTGACTTTTGAGAGCTATTATTATCAAGTCCCCTCTAGCGCAACATAGCCCGCTGGTGCCATTTGTCTGAAAGTCGTCGCTGCGGGCAGCAGACAAATCTGACGTCATAAGACAAACTCCCCTTTTGTGTCTAGCACTAGGCACAAAAGGGGAGTTCTTGTTATGACGTCAGATTTGTTTGCTGCCCGCAGCGACGACTTTTTAGACAAATTGTATACCCAACGGGCTAGAGGGGACTTGATAAAAATAGCTCTTAAAAGTCACTTTTTTGTTATTTCATGGCAGAAATAATTGGCTGTTTTATTTTACAAAACGCAATCTACACAAAACTAGAAAATGACGCAGACTTCTCTCAGCAGTCAACATCCTCTTTAAGCAGTATTTGTTATTAACCCTCCTATACTTATAACTATCACAGCCTATCAAAATCTCTAAACACCAACTCTGACAGTTTGTGTGTGTTTCAATCTGAAATTTGATAGGTTTTGATCTGTACAGCAGCTGGGTCGATTTTGGCCCTGAGAACAGGAGGGTTAATACATCATTATCAGATGATATATCAGATGATATAGTTGGAGCAGTGGACTAGCAGATTTGTTTGAGTTAATATAACAAAACAACTGTTGACTGCTGTGATGTGAGATATGACGTTTTTAACACCCTCGGGGACGCATAGCACCCTCGGCTTCGCCTCGGGTGCTATGCGTCCCTCGGGTGCTGTGCGTCCCTCGGGTGTTAAAAACGTCATATCCCACATCACAGCAGTCAACAATTGTTAATTATGTCATTGCCATGGAGCAAACAAGACAGTTATGAAAGGTTCTGACATCAGCACTGTGACAAGTTGTTTATTTGATGTCAGCTATGCATTAACAGGAATGGTGGCCATGTGGAGGGCACAGCACCTTAAATTTGTCAGGTAAGTCTAACATCACTTTTCCAATGTGTTCAAACAGCAAAAGAATTTGTCCTTAAAAACACCTGCCTGAGCTTTGCCACTCAAGTAAACAACTTGTCACAGTGCTGATTTCATTACCTTTCATAACTGTCTTGTTTGTTCAGTCATCCATGGCAATGACATAATGAACTTTATACCATTGGACAGAGGACATTCTACCCTTTCCGCAGACATTTGTCTTTTTCTGAAATATTCAGTAGTTTTGCAATAATATGAATTGAAAAATGGGTATACTTTTTAAGGACACCCTGTATATTCAAGCCATGGATCTCTTCAAGTCTAGATTTTAGCTTGTTTTTAAAGTTTTGGACTTCTAGTAGATGTAAGTCCACTTTTTCACTGTTTTGGCATCGGGGTCGGATCGGGACTTGACTACAGCCCTGCTTTGAATACAGAATCCTGTTATTATCTATTGGTATTTCGCATCAATCCCCTTAACAGTAAGCCACAATGAGGTTCTAATGACGAGAGGAAAGTGCGATGACCTCCCACTGATCTTCCAACTGGAGTGCAGTCACATCTGCCAGTATTACTACGAGTACACGGCGGCCAGAGAACACCTCCGCACAGCCAAGAAGACTGCGGGACTTGAAGTCGGTCTTTCAGGTTTGGGAAAATGTTCAGATAACCCCCGCAGGGATAACACAAGGACTTATTTACTTATTTATTATATTAACCACATTCAACAGTTGAAGAACTGCCTATTACAGGAATGGGATGGAAAAAGTTTTCTAAAAAGATACACTAGCATAAATATTAACTATTGAAACATTCTCTGTATTAAAAAAAACAAAAAACAAAAAACCCAAATATATAAAAATATTTAAAAAAATTTTTTTTAAATAATTAAATGTAGTGTACACGATTGGTAATCGTCCAGTTTTTTTTTACTGAATTATTACGAAATACCTTACTAGACTGTAAGTTAATAGCAATCTCAATCATCCTGTGAAATGATGGCACCTGGTGTGCTGTCGCTTTTAAGAAAAGTTGAAATTTATATCATTTTCCAACAATTGTTCGACCGAACAATCATTGGAAAAAATAACGGATTTTAAAAATACTGCCCTCTATTGACCGAATTGAGTTAGTCCGCGTCGTGTCTAAAATGTGTTAACAATCCAAAAACGGGCGCAATTATAGTACAAGTGTGTGTCTCGTAGTGTACCGAAGCGACGGGTTGTAACCAGTCGGCTCGCGCAGTTATGCGACCAATTGAAAATGATCCCGTTTACAAAAATGTTGCTTATTTTACAAGAGGGCGCTATAACAAATCCAGTTAACTGCCGCCCGACGGTTGAAAACGAATGCCGTTTTCTCTTGTTTTTTTTTTCGCCATTCAAGAATGCAAAACTTTGAACAGTTTTTGCACTGCAGCTTGGGGTCGCTGACACTATGATTATTTATTTTTATTACTAGTGAAATGATAGGTAGGTTAAAGGCCTCTACAATCTGTGTCTGCTGCAAAAACTGCCAAAATTCAGAACATGCAATACTGAATGGGGGAAATGTTAAGGGAGCTGTATAATGCTGTGTGCAAAGTATTTCTACAATTTTGTTCGGGATGGTAGTATTGAAGGGAAGTATACAGAGAGTATACGAAACATTCTTCCCGCCTCGTGTCAGGCTGTGCATCGAAACCAGGTACGCAAGTATCCGACAGCTAATGTCAGGAACTGGCAGACTTAATAACTCAAGTCCGACTCGAGTTGCAATTGTTTTGACTTGAGACGTGACTTGCCAAAAACCACTACTATGGCTGTCGTCCGTATTTAACTCCTTGACCTCGGGTTTTATATGGGGGCGCCGGGGCACCACGCCGGCTTGTGCAGCCAAGCAAAATGGAAACGAGGCTTGTGCAGCCAAGCATAACGTACACAATACCCCAATGCTTGGATTGAAACGGCAGAAATTGGCACACATAGACGTTAACCGGCCAGGTGGCAATTTTAAATCCGCACATATTTGTGTCAGCCGTGGCAAGGAGTTAATAAGAGGTTACATGTACTTCAATTTAGTTTGATTTAATACCACTAGGCGCTCTCGGGAAGAGGACTCGCTTTCAGCAGACGGACAAACCACAGCTTTTCCTCAGGGTCCAACGACAGGCGGATGATGAAGTTTTATCTCCCCGTCCAAGAGGACACCTCCACCCTGTGAAGGGACTGCCAAAGGTAGTGGGCAAAATCCGTTCAGAAATTTCAGCATTAGTCGTAGACTTGCGAATGCAATTTCCATGTCGGGCTTTTACCACTATGAGTATTAACCTTAAAGGTTGCAGGTTTCTTGACCTCGTATGACCACCTGTTGTAGGGCTGTTTATTTTCGAGTAATTAGGCGTCTGGGCGAAATACAAACGGTATGTGAATCGTTCGACGGTATGCCAATTAAGTCTTTAGACCTTCTTTGTAAACTATCGTTTGGGCCTCGCTTTCAGACCCTAAACGGTTCGCTTTTTTGTACCCCCTACAAAAGAGGCCGATTGCCGTTGCGGTTTTACCGAGCAAAGGAGCGTCCTGCCTGCTGGACTTCAATGGCTGTGCGCCATTTAAGCGACCACTGTTATCACAATGGCGACTAATCCGATAAGTACTCCATTGTGCAGCCTGAAAACCTCCCGACCGTGCGCCCAATACTGTTTGGGCCCATACCGTTTGGGAACTCTCAAGTAATTTGCATACCGTTTCTAAATCGCACTGACGCTTTAGTATGTGATTATTTGAAACTGGGTTTGACGGAATATTCAAACATTTGAGACTCGCCGATCAAGTTTTTCACGCATCAGCTGCAACTGCATGCCGCGTCGGTAAAAAGTTGTATGCAAAGCACGCCGGTGTTTCACATGCGGCGATCGATATTACGGACCATCCGATCAACATATTGTTTGCATATGCCTGTTGTATCAAGGGTACGTATAATATTCTGATAACAAGAAACCAAACTCCAGCCTACGTTTTTGCAGGAATTATTTTAGTTAAGGGTTTTACGGACGGGAACAATAAACCTCCGTCCACAAAAATGCAGCATTTGATACTGCTAAGCGGTGTGATGTTTCTCATGGTTAAGAATTGTTTTTGGTGTTTTTTTTTCTTTTTCTGCAGGACCTAAACTTAAATGATGACACTATTCTTGATGCTGTCAAATTCAGTGACCCGGATACAGACCAACTACCAACATTGTCCAGAGCTGAACAAGCGTTAGTCCTTGCTCTTTGGTAGGAAGCATAACATTTTGTCAAGTAGAATCTAAGGACTTTAAAAATCATTTTCAAAGTGAACAAAGAAACTGGCAGGAGCGGGATTCGAACCTGCGACCTCCGGGTTACCGTACCGGCGCTCTACCAACTGAGCTATCTTGCCCTATGTTGGCGGTCTCCCAAATTGTCAGTATCTTTGTTCGGATGGGCGCTAGTCAGAAGTCATCAACCCAGAATGCCGTATAATCAATACATGTTCCTCCATCTTTGATGGGCCAAATTGTATAGTCTATAAAATAATCTCAACTCCTCCTGGGGAGAATAGACAGTATTATTACACCTTCTAAATATTCATGAGCTAATGGTACCAATTCATTGGTCAGTCAAGAATGACGATACCAAAACAAATTTAGCTCTTTTGAAAAAGGCCTATCTCCCGGGGTGTTATTTTTAATATTATTTTCCCTACAACCTCATTCCCCGGAGTCAACATCCAATATCATGTACGTATCTTAATACACACGGTGCTGCACGAAAAAACGGGAATTGGATATCAATCCCATAACAACCAGATGCAATATGGCTGCGTCCATAGCACCGCGATTTGCTTCTCTTGACGATGATTTATTTAGAAGGTGCAATAAAACAAATACATGGTTGTGTTGGAAGAAATAGAGCATCAATTTTTCCCCTCGGTACTGACTACAGGCCTACCACCCCTCACACTCCGGGTTTGGGGTGGTAGGCCTGTAGCCAGTACTCGGGAAAAATAGATTGCCCTATTTCCCCTCTTTTTTAAATTTTAAATTTTAAAAATTTATTTCTTATTTATCCTGGTTAGCCTGATCAGTGCAAAAATGCACTGTTCTCCCTCAGGGCCCAGTTTGAATTGAGAGAAGACGACGAAGGAAATTTCAGTTTTAGTAGTGGGAGGAAAACCCAGAACAATTATTCTTGGGGAAAACCCACGCAATCAGGTAGGGACTGAAAACCCAATCCACATAGTGCACCTGCCCTCTAACCATGTAGTATTTTTAGAGTTGTAATCGGATCAAAAGGCAGATCACAAGTCAATCACAAGTCAGCTCACAAGCTACATGGGATGAACAATTTTACATGGCTTGAGACCAGAATTGTGAAGTGACTTGTGGTGACTTGTGATTGACTTGTGATTGACTTGTGATTGACTTGTGATTGACTTGTGATTGACTTGTGATTGACTTGGTTACAACTCTGAGTATTTGTATACTGTGGTAGTAACTCTAAAATTGAACAACAAATCTGCTTTCACAGGTAACCATTTGCTCCTGGGTAGAGAAAGCTGATTGAAATGAACATTTCTTGCTCTCAAAGACAGAAACTTCACCAACCTATGATTTCTTCACAGGACTAGTTGAAATCTTTTGAAAATGGAGCCCATGCCTATATTTATTGTTGTGTTGATTGTACGTGACATGATGGATACGGTATACATGTATCACTGGTGTTTGGTTAAAAGGTGATAGAATAGCCAGGGATACATGTGTGTAAATGGTTATGTATGGTTAAATGGATAATAAAGAAGCAGATCTATGATTGCCACGAAAAAATTGAGGGTTTACTCCCTGGGGACAATCAAGTTGATGGCATATTACCCACTTGTGGTTTTGTGGTTATTGTTAGTGAATACATATTAAATAAAGCATTTGTAAACTGAGTGATGGTTTGTATTTAGACATGACCAAAACAGGTGCAGTTTGGTCATGAATTCTGACATATACCAGGGGTGAGATTTGTCAAGATTCTTCCTGATTTCAGGATTTTTGGTCGGGATTTCAGATTTTTAAAAGAATCTCTTTTGCAATCTGGTGTTGTCCTAAAGGTGTTTTTACCTTTAAAAGTGGATATAGACCAATAAAAACCGATGTTTTAAGGGCGTGTCTTTTAGGCAAATACAAACTACATGTTGATCTAGGGTCCTCGTGTATTTTTTGTATTTTTCGTGGATTTCGTGGAATTTTCATTTTTGGCCAATCTCACCCCTGATATAGCCATCTGCACTCAAAAGACAACTAACTCTTTAATTTTCTTCTATAACAAGAATCCATGGCAAGTACAAAAAGTTATAACCTGCTACACTCTTACCTTCTTCATACCTGTCCTTGACAGCATAGAATACAAGCGGAGTAGGCCCAAAGAAGAGCTGTTGTGGGAAGAACTGAAGGCCTATGTCGTGGTAGGTATAGCTCACTACTTTTGTCAGAGTAAACTCCTGTAGAGAAAGCTACATCACATTACATTCATGTTTTTTTCTTTTCATTTATTGATTTTTGTCTCTGGGTTAAGATGAGTACCAAGTTCCATCTGATTGGTGGATCGTCGATCACGTGCATTGAATTAATCGTTCCATCGCACGCCGCAAGAAGTTACATCACACGGTAGGCGTGTGATGTTACTTCGCGAATTTCACGGTCATTAGGTGGCGCTACAACACGGCTGTCATTCATACAAAATGGCGGACGATGTTCCCGAACCGCGGCCAACGGACGACGAAACATCGGAACTCTTAGGCAATGCTGACGCTGCTAACACAAAGAGGCAAATCAAATATGCAGTCAAACGATAAGAGGAATTTGCAAGACACGCAGGAATAATAATTGAAGCTCTAACTGACTGAGAAGGGAAAACGGCACGTTGTACACAAAGAAATCCATGCATGCAATCCAACGAGGATTTATTTAGGTGTTGTATAAAACAAATAATGAATGTTTCACATTCGTGCAATGGTAAGAATAATTTCATTCGGTGACAGATGGAATGCCCCATTCCACTCGGCTTCGCCTCGTGGAATGGAACATTCAATCTGTCACCTCTTGAAACTATTCTTACCATCGCACTCATAAACATTCATTATTTGTATACTGTTCTCCAGGGCCCAATTTCATGGAATCCGTAACACTGAATTCTGTGCTAACGGCCTGCAATTCTGTGCTAACCGAGCTTAGCACATAAACTCTGCACTAAACCCAGTATGCACAGAACACTTACTTATGGGATGTAGGCATGCGCACAAGCCAAAATTCCTTGCTAATCTGTGAAATACGCTAACCGTTAGCGCAGAATTTTCTGCTTTAGTTAGCGGAAATTGTTCGCTTACCGTTTATACGGATTCCATGAAATTGGGCCCAGATCTTTTTTTTAAAGATTAGTTGTCGTTAGTTACCGTTTACAGCCTGTAGACTTGTTTGTATATTTACAGATTATTATTATTATTTTTTATTCAGGTGGAGTTTTTTTTGGTATGATTTACTCTTTGTAAGGCTCTTTGAGGTTTTTTCACATTGTAAATGCTTTATCATCGTTGTAGTCGTGAAAATTACTGTCACCCCCGTTTTCCCATCAACCTTCAGTGGGGTGCATTGTTAAATTGGCCTGTCATTATTTTTAACCGCGTCTCTTTATAGACAACCGTATGGAATTTTGTGCAGTAAATATTGTTTGGTTCAGACACGTTCCCCCTCAAATTATAACTAAATGTGATTGGACAATATGGGAATTTTCACACTAGACAAAATCTCGGGGGTGGCCCCTGGGCGACGTGGGGGTGAGAATGTGCGACGTGGGGGTGAGAATGTGCGACGTTTTACACTAGCCATTTTGTCAACCCGGGGCGAGACCGATCTCGGGGGTAGCCCCCGGGTGAAACGGCTACTGTGAAACGTCGCACATTTTCACCCCCCGCATGCTGGGTTTTGTACAACCCGGGTTGAGAAACAGGTGGTCCTGACGTATTTTACAAAAGAAGATCAAAGGTATGGAATTCCATGCTATTAAAGGTCATGTCAGAGCGCGCGCTATTGTTAATTGTACAGCTTGGCCGAAAGCGCAGCGCACCGCCGGTAATTTGTATAGTCGTACAGTTCAATAATCATGGAGAAGACAAGAGTGAAGAAAATAGAGCGGATTAGTGTGAAACGTTCATGCCCAACCCTGGGGTGAGCTCGCCCCTGGGGTTGGCTAAGGTAGGTTTGCTTGAAACGAGTGTGAAACCCCGGTTGCCGCTGGCGGAGCACCGAGTTGTGAATCGACCGAATTGAACTGATGATTCATATATCTGTCCTTTTATTAAACGACAAGCATTTCCTGCTAAACAATAACTTACAAGGTTTTTGATTAGCTCAAGTATAAATTCTACTCCTGTACAATTGAAGGTAACCATCTTGTTTGTGTTTGTTTCCGTAGGCTACACTGACACAGCCTGAGGTATGGTCCGTCCAAACCCTAGCGCTGATGACTAGATGCCAACTGGAGAAGGATCGGGGTAGGACAGTAGAGAGAGCCATGATGCAGATGCAGGTAGGAATGCTGGTTTCCTAGGACAAACTTCACCCCTTGCATACGGATGATGCCAAATGGCGGCAACAAATAGTGGCACCAGGTCGGATGACGCCATTTGCCGCTATTTGTGCAGTTTCAATCCATTGTTGGATTATTGTGTATATTACTGCAAAAGCACATTGTGTCTGTTTCGCTTGGCTGCCAGAGCCGACCCCGGCGCCTCCTGTAAATAACCGTACTCAAGGGGTTAACCCCTTGTGTCCGGCTGTCATTGATAGGGGCTGGTATACCAAGAATGGGCTGTGCAGCCAATCGTAAACGCAAACAATAGCACCACACTGAATAGAGTGGTCCTATTCATCGCACTTCGAGCCCCCCCCCCCTTTCATGTGAATGAAAGCTTTGTTTGAAAAGGCTCCATCTATTTAATACACTCCCATTCAAGAACAATATAGTTGAAACATGAATGGATTGAGTATGCACAGGAATGCACATATAGATGTCAACCAGCCAGATGGTCTTTTTCAAACCGCTCCTATGGCCGTCGTCCGTATTCAAGAGTTTATAAATAAACTATGTAGTAAATAGCCAGTTCAACTCATTTCACACCAGGGATGTAGTCGAGTCCATCGCAGGTCCCTGCAAGTCCATCACAAGCCCTCCAGTCCTAATCCCAATCACAAGCTATTCAAATGAGCTTTGACAAAGGCATTCCTTTGTCATTGTTCATCCAGTTACTTGTGACCGGCTTGATAAACAGACTTCTGACTGGACTGGCGAAAAGACTTGTGAAAGGATTTGCAGGGACTCGACTACAACTGTTTCACACAGAACCATGTCTTACAACATCATCAGCGTGATCTAGTGCTTATTTCCATATGAAGTTTTAAAATATTAGGCAGTGGTTTTCAGTTGTAAAATTTGTACAGTTAGCTCATGCAAGAGGCTAATATTGATATGGTAATAGCAGAAGATTCTTGTACCAAAAGCAATTACAAAATGTCATTCCTCCAAAATATCCAAGGTCAGAAAATGAGCTGTTTAATATGAAAATTCACTTTTCAAGAAAATGTAAACAAATGTTTGATATTTCTGTACACAACACTCGAAAACACCACTGTTGTACCTCTAATGACATCATGCTTTGGATCACGAATATAAAGATTTGCATACACAAAAAAAAAAATTGCAATGACTCACTATAGTTGCTACAAAGGATCTGGAAGTTTAAAGTAAGGCCGTGTCCGAATTACTTGGCTACGGCTGGATGTTACACACATGTCTATGGTAGCGGCTGCAGCCACTTCCCATTGACTCGTGTGTAATTTCAAGCCGTAGACAAGTAATTCGGACACGGCCTTACATGGAAATAACGCTTTCCTATATGTATTCATGTGAAAAATCTTACTGCATGGTCTCTTTAATCCTTGACTGAAAAACATCGAGTTTGCCTTGTGTTTAAATGGACTTATCTATGCTGGCTTTGATCATGAACAATTATCTTCATCTTAAAAAGTGGAATTAGTACTAGTTGTTCCGAAATAGTCATTTGCCCTCTGCTGTGATGTTCCATGGATTAACCCTAACCCCGGGGCCCTTATTGCTAGGAACTATCCTCAATCCTCCAAAATCCTCCAAAATCCTCCTGTGCTTCAATCACCATTCATCCTCAATCCTCCAAAATCCTTTGCTTCAATCACCATTCATCCTCAACCCTCCAAAATCCTCCGGTGCTTCAATCACCATTCATCCTCAATCCTCCAAAATCCTCCAAAACCACCATGAGGATTTTGGAGGATTGAGGAGGGTTAGGGTTAATGATGTAATGCAAAAGACCTTGTTCTAGACGTCTGAAGATATTTATGAAGACAATTAATACTCCATGTTTCAACAGAAAGTGTTGCTTTTCCATATAAGTAGCTAAAGCCTATTCAAGAAATAGAAAGAAAACATATCATACACTTTAACCAAAGGGGGTATGAGTATAGTTTAATGGCCGACTTTTGAGACGCTGGTGGCAGCAGACATACCGGTCCTTTTTGCTACTTCTGAGAATGCGCGCGTAGTTCTGAGCATGTGCATGACTGGTGAGAACAGTATAAAAGTACCGCTACGTCTGCTGCCACAAGCATCTTAAGTCTCACGTTCAGTAACTGGAAATTTTGTTTAATGTGTATGCCAAGGCATGGTCTACAGAGTACATATTATACTTTAGAATTAACTGCTTGAAATACACATGGGAGCCAATGCTATTTATTTTGTTCCAGTGTAGTTGTAAAGATGTCATGTTGTTTTACTCGACTGAAAGCTTAACCCTAACCCTCCAGGGTATTTTGGCTAGAAACCCTGCCAGATGCATCAGATTGCATACTTTGTCACATTGACTTGTGTGCAGAGTGCAGCAAGGTCAAGCTGTCACCACAGATGCACTGTGCTGCGTCTGGCAGGGTTAGGGTTAATAAGGGATATTTAAATTGAACTATAAAGACCAATTTATCAGATATTTCAGGACACTGTGTCCTTTTTATGAGATTTTTATCTGTGGATGAACCCATCATGACCGAAACTATTGTAAGAATATTGTGATTTTCTTTGTACAAGATTGAACTGTTGATGTGATTTTTGTTTTTCTACAGTTGCTGGTGGACCAGTTTAAGGAGACAGAGTGCCCCGTGATTGACAGACTGGAGTTAATCCATGCAGTATGTCTTCCACCCAAGTGGACAATGGAGGTAGGGAAACCTCTGTCATTGCATTTAGTCAATATATCCCAACAAAATCAATTTGTCCAACAAAATCAACCCATTAATAAAATCAACCCGTCCAACAAAATCACCCAGTCCAACAAAATCACCCAGTCCAACAAAATCACCCAGTCCAGCAAAATAAACCTGTCCAACAAAATCAACCCGTCCAACAAAATCAACCCGTCAACACCCCCAATATCAACCCGCCAACAAAATCAACTTGCCCAACAAAATTTACCCATCAACAAAATCGACCCGTCAACAAAATCAACCCGTCAACAAAATCGACCCGTCAATAAAACCAACCTTTCAATAAAATCAACCCTTCAATAAAATCAACCCTTCAATAAAATCAACCCATCACCAAAATCAACCCGTCACCAAAATCAACCAGTCACCAAAATCAACGAGTCATCAAAGTCAAACTGTCCAACAAAATTAACCTGTCAACAAAATCACCCTGCCCAACAAAATCAACCCATCACCAAAATCAACCCATCACCAAAATCAACCCGTCACCAAAATCAACCAGTCACCAAAATCAACGAGTCATCAAAGTCAAACTGTCCAACAAAATCAACCCATCACCAAAATCAACCTGTCACCAAAATCAACCAGTCACCAAAATCAACGAGTCATCAAAGTCAAACTGTCCAACAAAATCAACCCATCACCAAAATCAACCCGTCACCAAAATCAACCAGTCACCAAAATCAACCTGTCAACACATCAACCTGTTCAACAAAATCATTCTGTGCTATTGATATTTTATAGATGGGGATACCCAATGCAAGTTTGGGTACAAAATCCCTGCAGTGTGAAACATTGTGTACTTTGGTTTCTAAGATTTTCAATTCAGATTTATACAGAAGTAGAAAATAAGCTTGTCCCATTTTTTTTTAGGGAAAGGGAGGGTATAGTATGAAAGTGGGGTCTGAACACCATGTTTTAGATTCAGTAATGGCGGTTCTGTAACAGTAAGCACACATCTATCTGTAAAGTTAAATTGTTTTGTTGTATTTAAATTCCATCTTGACATTTTCTGAACAGAGTGAGCTGGCTAGCCTGTTAATGAGCCTCGGTGTGGTAACTGCTGCACTGGAGGTCTATGTCAGGCTACAACTGTGGGAGAAAGTCGTTAAGTGCTACAAAATGCTGGAAAAGCCAGAAAAGGTGAATAAAATGACACTTGATATTGCCATGGTTATTTTAATATGTGTGACCTGCTCTGGAAAAAGGTACATTATGTTGGAAAATATGAAAAATGAGTTTTATGTATGTTTGAAAAGCCCGCAATGTAAGCTTTCATTTGGTACATGATAGAGCTCCGAAGCCCTTTCCGTTCTGGAGATATGGCATTTTTGCATATTAATTAGTTCTATGGAGTTCAAATTGCACAACAGAGAAAACAGGCTTTGAAATAGCTAGTTCTAATACAATGCGATGGAACAATGCACTCTAAATTTATTCACTGAAATCAACATTGTTGTGCACCAAACCTGAAAATTTAGATATTTAGGATGTCATTAAAAGACAAAAAAACAAAAAAATTAATTTTGACGAAAAATTTCACCCTCTCAACGTTGAAAGGGCCATTACACGTAAATGCATAGCGCGACTTATATCACCTTTTTCTGGAGCGGGTCACATGTTTTGTATTTCTGCTTTGTTATGAAATTCTTTAATCTTGTGGTATATTTTTATTTGTATGGAATTCATTTCATTACAAGGCTAAAAAGTTTCTTTGAGTAAATGACTATAAACAGAGATGGGGGTGTTAAAAGCTGCTACGTCTGTCCGTAACTAAGGTTTGGAAAAACCGCGATCAATCCGGTCAAACCGCGTTTTCACCTTTTTTTCGAAGCTGCCTTAGATCTGGACCCAGGAAAACCATAAGGGTGGTAGGGTTTGTAATTAGAAATGTCGCCAAATCTAGAGTGGCTTTTAGTCTTGTATTGGGCGATTTCAATAAATAAAAAATAAATAAATAGAGTGGACTAATATATACAACAAGCCAGAATAAGGTTTGCTCTAAAATGTCCAATATTTTCAGAATCCAAGCTTTTAAAAAAAATTAATAATCATCCGTCTGTATCCTAGGCTATTAAGGTCATCCGTGACCAGCTGGCCGTCAAAGAAACGGCAACTCTCTGGTGCATGCTGGGGGATTTGAAGAAAGACAAGCAGTACTACGAGAAGGCGTGGGAGATATCGGGCCAGCGGAATGCCCGAGCCATGCGATCGCTGGGCCTGTATTACCTAGAGGCCGAGGACTGGGAGAGGAGCATCGAATGCCTAGAGATATCACTCCAGAAGAACCCAATTCAGGTCAGCTTGGCGTGTGTTCATGTTTGCCTCTGATGTTCAGAGGATGTAGATATAATTATAATAATAATCTATTTATTTATTTTGTGCAGAAACCATAAACATGTTCTAATGTGCATTATCCAAATTCAGAACAATTGTAAAAAAATAATAAATTTGAGATTAAAATTAAATCTTAAAAAAAAAGTCGTGACCTTTTTAGAAAACACTATCAAAACTAATAAAACTTAAATTTACAAAAGTAAAAACCTACTTATAAAATACACCAGTAATAAAGTTTGAGAACTTTATTCAAATGCCTTTTTAAGAAGAAATGTCTTAAGCTTGGTGTTCAAAACTGAACAGAGAGACTGAACAGACTGAATCTTGGCTGGTAGCTGGTTCTATAAAGTGGAAACGGCTTTTGCAAATGCACAGTCCCCCCATAGTCCCCCCATAGTCTCCCCCCCCCATAGTCGTCCCCCCCATAGTCGTCCCCCCATAGTCCCCCCCCATAGTCCCCCCCCCATAGTCCCCCCCCATAGTCCCCCCCCCATAGTCCCCCCCCCCATAGTCCCCCCCATAGTTCCCCATCTGCGGGTGAGCACACCCTGATATTTCCGGCCTCGCTCGCTGCGAGCGGGTCGCTGACAGATATTACCGGCCTCGATCGAGTGCGTGTTTATCAGTCATCCTTTCCGAATACCGCAAAACCTTTGCATGTATACACGTCATCCGACGCGAACTGGTTAAACGGCTAGCAGTGTAATGAAATTTGGCCCCGAACTGTAACAAAATTATTGTTTACAATGATCCTCCCAAAATGTGTACATTTTTGTTGGTTTTAATCTTTCTGAACGCTGAACTTATACTTCAGCTTAATAACAGTTCAATTATGGAAAGCTATATTATTGACATTTATGCCTTATTTGCAAGGACAAAAAAAGCCTGGTACTCAAGTATTGCTCCAGACCTCCTCAAAAGAAAATGCTTCCAAATAATATTTTATTTGGTTGTTGATTTTTTGTTTACAGTATGATGCCTGGTTCTGGCTTGGCTACTCGGCTACCGAGGCCAAGCATTATGAAACGGCTGCGAGAGCATACAGGAAATGCGTCACATTAGAAAGTGATGTAAGTATCCTTCTACTGCGTTTTATTTATTCTCCAGTTTTCATTTCTTCTCCATTTTTGTGTGTGGGTTGGAGGATATTAACTCAAAAACATATTGGATGTTTTGATATTGTGTGTCTTTGGCCAGGGCTTGAGTAGCCTTTAAGTCAAGGCGCGCGTCAACACGAAAAAAGACCAGTGCGAGTGGCGAAGCCACGAGCGCCTTTACTATCTTGTGGAGAAGGCTTATGTTTTTTTTCTACCAAATCGGTAGAGAAATTCTCATGCATAATGCATTACATGTTGTGGCTATTGACCAATAAAAATGTAGAATTACTCGCATCTGTTTAAACTATGTGACGTCACACGCACTCACGAAGAAAATGAGTTCGCTCGGATCGTGGGAACGCTGATATCTTTGAGAAATTTCAACACTTCTGCACGCGCATGGAATGACGATGGCGAATCATCATGTTGCAGTTGTGCGTGTACAGGTTATGTATATATCTCCGAGGACAAGAGGAGAAAGGAAATACAAAGAAACCTTTCAGTCCTCGCACGTCAAGTCTTTTGTTGAAATCGGTCCTCTGATGTAGAAGTACGTGCTTATAGTCTATGGGGGTTGGGTTATATTAATTAAAGGAATAATATTAAACACAAAGCATTGTCCTCGCATGTATTGGGAAAGGACGACTGTGTGCGCGTGCTGGGCGCTGAAATGAAGCATGCGACACGACGGCATTTGAATTATTTTGTAACTGCCCCACTTGCTCCAACACCAGTGCAGCATGCTATGTACAAAGGTCATGGGAATTAAGTTCCCCAGCGCCTTAAAATGAGCAAAGCATATAATGCATGATTAAGACAACTCGAATAAATGAATATTGATTAGCTCCACGAGATAGTAAAGGCGCTTGTGGCTTCGCCACTCGCACTGGTCTTTTTTCGTGTTACCAGTATCCGGGGTGCCACACGCACCTTGACTAAAGGCTAGGGCTTGAGCTGCTCAACGGTTAGTAAGTTATACTATGTTAAAAATTCTTTTAATGTATTTCACAGCCAAATTATTTAATAACCCTGTGCAGCAATTGTCAAATAAAAACCCCACGCTTGACCTGGGGGTGCGTTCGAGCGTGTTACTCTTGATACTCGCGGGTGCAGGAAAATGTTGCGTGCGCATTACTCTCGAACCGCGTCGTGCGAACAGTCAAGAGCTGCGTTCCACTCACACGAACTTTGCCAACGTTTGCCAACTACGCGAACAATCTTCCATTGGATGTGCACACAAATTTGAACATAGTTAAACATTTTCCCTATTATTTATGACAATATATAATCCAAAGGTCAGTTCAACAATCGAAAAACGATAACAAAACTTCATTGGGAAAGTCCGAAATGTTTACTTTCCGCCATCTTAAAATGTTAAGTGGAAACAATCACGTGACGACACCTCCGGTGCAGGAGTATACTCTCGGTCTGAGCGGGAGTATACTCTCGGTCTGAGCGGGAGTATACTCTCGGTCTGAGCGGGAGTATACTCTCGGTTACCCTCGGGTCATACTCCTGCCGTTCATGTGCTTAAGAGTATACTCGTGTTAACACGAGTAACACGCTCGAATGCACCCTGGGTGTCGGGTTAACTACAAAAGTATAAATGGTGACTATAGCTTCCCAAAAATCCTGTTTTCACACTAAGAGGCTTGCAGCCAGTCTAGGACTAACGGCAAAGAGACCTGTGACCCGCAACCTCACAAAAAAAAAACACGGATCCAGACCGCACGCCTTGGAAATGCCCTTCTCCGGGAATTTGCATTTTTTACTGTGCACAATTGATACTTTGTACACAAACATATGGGGCACATGCTAACTGGGATTTTCAATTTTAAAACAATTATGGTGGGTCACTGGGTTGTGTGATAATTCATTTTATCGCATACACGATAAAATGCATTGTTCTCTGTATTTGCACAATGTGGCACCCTCTATAAATGATGGTTTCATAATGGAATAATGACTATTGGCTCGAGTCTAAATACCGGACGCCCTTCGTTTTGATAGGCTGTATGTTATATGCAAATGATGAATCATGATTCTTCAGACCAATGGGAGCATTGCATGCTTAGTTATGGTTCTAAGCTCAGTACTGAAGGCAGCATACCTTCACTTTGGTTCAGTTTATGACCATGTCAACATTGTTGTCAACAGACCAGCCATCCCAACACCACCATTTGGTATTAGTTGGTTGGGTTACAGTAGCATGGGGCATATTTTTCTTCGGGGGTTTGGTGTACTTTGATTGGAAAGCAGACTGCCACTACATCGCGTTCAAGAAAGTCAGTCTATTAAATAAATAAATAATTCCAAAATAATAGAGTTAATGTTAGTAAAGTTTACAGACAGGTTTACACAATTTCTTATTTCAATTGTATAAGGACCCCCCCCCCCCCCCCAAAAAAAAACGGTCATTTAAATTTTTTTTTTTTTTAACCATCCGTGAAAACAATACTACAAGTCGTGTAAGTCTTGAGGCAAAAAGTAAGCTTATAAAAAAGTGAGATGGCAAAATGCAGGATTGTGCCGTTGTAGCTGTATTTAAAGACGAGTTATTTTTATAAAACTTGTTCATTTTGTGCGAAAAAAAGTGAGATTTTGAAAAATCCTTTATAAAAAGAAACAAACGGGGCCCAACTTTTGTGACTTTTAGGGTACCAACCCTAAAAGTCAAAAAAAATTGGGCCCTGTTTTTGTTTTTTCCCTTAAATACTGTGCTAGCACCCCCTTGTCCCGGTGGGACTAGCATTGCAACCATACGTTTCAGTGGTGGAAACATTGATTAAAGTTATCTTCAAATTTGAATCACTTTAATGCTTAATACATTTTCACTTTTATTCTTCATTCAGTGGCAAGTGCACCAAGTTGTTGGGGGCAAACATAAGATCAATAATGCATAAAGTGCATGGCAGTTAATATGTGGTGGGCCAACATGCCCAGAGTTTAATTTCTGAATTTCATATTCAATCCAATGTAGATTTTACAAACTGCCAGGTTTTATGGCCATTTGCCCAATTGGCAGTTGCAGTTTAATAAAATAAATACAGTTGTTAAATGTATTGATTTTCCCAATCCTTCACTTACCTATTTTTTTTTCGTCAAACAAACCACAATTATAAGTTAAAAAGTCGCATCCTCATTGAGTGATCCTCACAATGTCGCTTCCCAGGTTGTATCGTAAAGAAATTTGGTATGATCCCTGGCTATACGGCATTCTGGGTTTTATGACTTCTGACTAGTGCCCACCCGAACAAAGATACTGACAATTTGGGAGACCGCCAACATAGGGCAAGATAGCTCTGTTAGTAGATTGCTGGTTCGGTGTTCTAGAGGTCGCAGGTTTGAATCCCGCTCCTACTAGTTTTATTTGTTCACTTTCAACATTGATTTTATTTTGTTATATTGTGTTTTCAGAACGGAAAGGCCTGGAATAATTTATCATCAGCCTACATCAACCTCAAGCAAAAGTGAGTGTCATGCCACAAAAAAAGTTATCAAATATACAACTATTTAATACTTATTAACAAGTTTTTTAAAAATAGATTTTGAACGCTTGAAACCCAAAAAACTGTTTTAGCATTCAACTTTTAATTAAAAAGTATTCAGTGTCATGCATTTTTTTTAGGAAAAAGGAGTAATTTAAAAAAAAAGTAATCACCAGGCTTTTTCCCAAAGATATCACCATTTGTTTTTTCAAGATGACTTTCACCGATGTGTGTAAAAAGGTATATTATGTCGCAAAATATGAAAAATTCGTTTTATTATGTTTGGAAAGCCTGCAATGTAAGCTTTCATTTGGTACATGATAGAGCTCCAAAGCCCTTTCCATTCTGGAGATATCGCGTTTTTTGCATATTAATTAGTTCTATGAAGTTCAAATTGCACAACAGAGAAAACAGGCTTTGAAATGGCTAGTTCTACAGGCCTTGAATTTGGTAATTTTTAGGGAAAGGCCACTTTGGCCTTGAATAAAGCAAAATTATGGAGGGCACCAAGGCCAGTAAGTAGGGCACCAAGGCCAAATTATATCTACAGAAAGGGCACGGAGGGCGCGGCACTGTTGATTTTTTTCCGTTCAAAACGTATTTAACTAAGAGTAAGAGTAAGACTATGAGGCCAAAAACATACTGCTTCCGATCACATGGGTATTCAATTATATGTGAATTTCAGCCTAAACTGTTTCTGTTTACGCTTCGAAAGCTATAACAAAAAATTGCCAAAATAAATTATCAAAACTTGCCTTAATTAATGTCAAAAATATTTACGGTCGATAATTCTTAAAAATCATGGAGAATGTAGGTCGTACACATCACTATGCACAACGCTAACCATAATGCTAACCACGATGGGAAACTGGCCAACACTGTCCGTTTATCCATGGAGAAATAAATTTCTCCATGGTTTATCGTACGGTGGTAATTAGCGTGCGTGATGCACTTTGTGTGGCGGGCGATAAACCTCGTGTTGCGGCAGGAAATGTCGGGGAAACACGCTGCGGTGTACAAGCGGTACAACCTCGAAATAAATTCATGAACACGGAAAATGCATACACAGACAAAATAGATCAAGTTCTGTGAATTAACGTGCAGAAATCTTCTTTCTCTATCGATTTTTTGGGCCTAATTATTCATCAAAACTTTTGACAATCGGAACACCGCGTGTTGTGACCAAAGTTCATGAAGTTACTGTACGTATGTAGCGCGCCGAAGGCGTGCTTCATAGCGCCGCCTACAAGAGCGCGTTTCCTCGTTCACGAACTCGATGCGTATTGTGAGGCGCACACGTGCAAGTACTGAGAAAAAGAAAGTCAGTTGACTGCACGTAAATGTTGCCGTACATGTACATACTCCTGCTGATTTGTGTGTACGTACGAATACACACATTTAATCTTGCGGTGGGGGTGTTGATGCTTGAAGTATCGGCACACTCTGAAACTGGACCAGATTAATAGTTTGTGTGCATGCTGTGATTCTGTACGCGCGATCGCCAACGTGTTGTGCAGCGAGATTTTATGAAGGGCTGGCATGACATCGAAAAAACAAATGATATGAAGGATTGTAGTGGCTGTGTTTTTGCAAAAAGGGCACGACGGCCAAGGTAAATTTGGGGCAAGGCAAAACTGGCCGTGAAGACGGAGATTTTGTGTGGGGCACCTCGGCCAGTAAGAAGGCAACGACGGCACTGGCCGTCGTGGCCGTCGTTCATTTCAAGCCCTGGTTCTAATACAATGTAATGGAACAATGCACTCTAAAAATGTTATTTTCTTTTACTTTATACACTGAAATCAACATTGTTGTGCACCAAACCTGAAACTTTAGATATTTAAGATGTCATTAAAGACAAAAAACTAAAAATGAATTTTGACGAAAAATGTCACCCTGTTGGGTTGAAAGGGCCATTACACGTAAATGCATAGCGCGACTTATATCACCTTTTTCTGGAGCGGGTCACAAATATTCATTTTTAATTAAAAATGTATCTAGGGCCCCAGTGGAAACCAATTTTAATTTATTTGGGCACACCCTGGGTAAAGAAATGTAATAAATCAATGGTAAATATTTTGAACTGACATTATCATCTAGGCCAAGAGCATTTAAGACACTACAGGAAGCCATCCGATGTCTCTATGACAACTGGAGAATTTGGGAGAATTACATGCTGGTGAGAGTGATATGTCTCCTTCTTTCAGTCAGATACAGAATCCTGATTTTCCATTAAACTCCCCACCTTCTGTGGAAATCTTATTGTCTCTGTCACTCAGTACTTTAATATATAATTACCTTGAAGAATCTGTAAGGTAATTAGCCCTTGCTCTATGAGTGTTGTTTATTGCAAGTCAGTGGTACATGCCAATGCACTCCAGCTGCAGTGCATTGGACCATTCTTTGCTTTACCAGACAATTGATTTCAAAGCTCCTACTGGAGTGCATTGGAGGGCACTTGGGGGGTTGCTGGTCATTGTTGTTGCTCACTTGACCAGCAAGTCTTGATGGAAATTGCCATTGTATTTATTATTAGTAACTTTTTTATAAAGTTAAATATCAATTTGAATTATTATAACATTATATAACATAACATAACTTTACTTATTACATAACATCAAAAGTACAGAGTGTTTTACTTCACAGCCTATTAGACATACCCTCCATCTCACTCCAGAGGATTATGGCATGTGGCTTTGCTTATCAGTGTAATACGCTGTTTACTCACAGCATGACCAAGTTATCCTCCAGTTTCATTTGGCATTCCTTGGAGTGTACAAGGACTCCCCATTGAAATAATGTGACAGTTATTGGAGGACCATGCAATAAACATATTGAAGGGCGTTGGAGTGTAAACAAGAGCAAGGGTTAATGATTCAGAGACGAAGAAAAAGCAAACACTAATTGAATTGCACCTTTTAGGTGAGTGTGGATATCGGTGAATTCAGTGAGGCGGTCAAAGCGTTCCACAGACTGCTGGAGTTGAAAGAGAAATACCTGGACGAAGACGTCCTGGGAATCCTGGTCAAGGCGGTGACCGAGGACGTCATTGATGCCGACGGCCATCAAGGTTAGAAGAAAATAGGCCGATATATTGTTTTCATTATTAGTACTTGTTTAAAGGTAATATACAACATGTTGCAAACATCAAAAAACCATACTACTGAATTATTATGAAATAACTTACTTGACTATAAGTAAATAATAGTCTCAAGCATCCTGTGAAATAATGGTAACTGATGTTGTCAGGCCCGTCGCAATCTCCGCTACGGGGCCACATCACAAGAAAAAATGCAACTATATATAGTGTTGACGCTTTTGGTTTTGCCAATTGGGGGGGGGGGGGGGAAATTGGTTGTCGGAGGGGGGGTGGGGGTGGGGGGGGTGTGGGGGGTGGGGTTTAGCCCCCCCCCCCTTTAACGACGGGCCTGTCTGGTGTGCTGTCATTCTAAAAAAAAGTGGAATATTTTCAACGATTGTCAGTCAACAACCGTTGGAAATGGTCTACTTTCCCGACCTGATAATTCCCCCGACGTCTTTAAATTGCTCCGTTTTGTCTGAAGTAGGGTCAGGGAACCAGACTACAAGAATGGCTTTTTTTTCTCTTTGTTTTCCCGGCATCTATGCACACAAAAACTTTAAACGGGTCAGTGTTACAGTATTTGCTATAAAATATGAACCCCCAAATCCATCCATTTCTGAAAATTACAGCAAAAGCAAATGATGTATACTACCTTTAAGATACTTAGATAAGAAAAATGGAATTTTGTATGGTGGAGAAAATAAACTAATAGAAGTTTCTGGATACACCATGAATAACTGAAATAACTTCACAGAAGTAGCCTAAAATTTGGAGAGGAACTCGAAGTCGTAGGCATTAAGGGTGGAGTGGTTAATCTGTGGTCAGGCCAGGCCGTTGAAAAGCCTGGCCAAGCCCCTGGAATGCCCTATAATCCCCTGATTGTACACAATAAACTGCCATTAATTCTGGAGTCCAGCGGGCTCCCATTGCTCACCCAGACTTGACTGACAGCTGAGGCATCTTTTGATCCAGCCGTGAATGGGTACAGATTAGTGTGGGAGGGGCTACAACCAGGCCTGGCCTGGCAGAGGCCGGGCTTTATTGATTAGTTGATGCTCTATTGTTAGGTGATTTGTGGCTCACAAAAGCAAGAGTAAAAGCCTGAAGGCCCGGGCATGGCTGGGCTTTTCAAAGGCCTGGCCCGACCACAGATTAACCACTTCTCCCTAAAGTAGATTTCATCTCATATTCCCCCACACCATTCTGTGGAGGTAGTTGTAAAGAATGGATGGTTCAAAGCGGCCTTATGTAGTATCAGTTACCATGGGTTACCCTTCTTTGTTTTTCAGCCAGTCATCAGAAGGGAAGATTAGCCGAGCTGTTTGGGCGGTTGACATCTCAAGTGACGTCCAACGCTCAGGTCTGGAAGCTGTATGCTAAACTCCATGGGAATGCAACAACGGATAATGCAGAAGATAACGACAAGGTAACGCTTTTTTCCCATTTGCCCAAAAGGTTTAAAAACAAACAATTTTTGTAAGAGGCTGTCCTCTTTTCTTATTAAAACCCTCCTACTATTTCACCATACAAAACCTTACAAAAGTTTCATATCCAAATGTTACCATAGCATTAACACACACATGGCAAAACCATACAGTGTAATGCTATAGCAAGCTTATTGACATGGCAAAACCATACACATGGTTTTGTATGGTAAACATGCTTCACTGGGGTGTACAATGTATGCCAAATGGTTTTGTGTGGTGAATATACTTCATTGTGGCTTATCAACAGACTACTTGGGGCTATGGTGAGTTATATACATGTATAATGTATAAAGAGAAACCACCATAATTCTAAAATGGTATATAGGTCTATTCATCAATGTTCCCCGTACAATGGAGTTGGTTCACCATACAAAACCTTGCACCTGCCAAGCAGAAACAGCCTGTACAACCATACAAAACCTTACAGTGCCATACAGAGGTCAAGTTGATTTACCATTCATCACCTTACATAGTTCAGTACATGCAAGTCTTTTGACCATACAAAACCAGACAGCTGTCAGGTTTTGTATGGTATACCTGCTGTACACTCAGTGACTCACTGTATGGTTTTGTATGGTGAATAAACTTTTTCATAAATTGCCTCAAGAGTAGGAGGGTTTTAATGATATTGTAAAACAACAATTTATTGGAAAAGTTGATGCAGTCTAGACTTGTCTTTCCTCACATTTTCCTAAAAAAAAACTAGTAGGATTGGTAGACAGTATCCACTCACAATGGATTTTTCAGATGGAAAAATCAATCATACATGGTTTCTGTAGTGCTTCACCTCGGGGGAAAAAATAGAATGCTGCATGGATCACCTCGGGAGGCTAGTTTTACTGCACCACTCGAAGCAGTCAATATTTGTATAATGTATAGTACAAACCATGACATGGTCTGCTAAGTTTTTTTGTTTTTTGTTTTAACCAAAGTTGTGTTCTCAGCAGCTTCATGAAAATTGACCATTGGATGTATGATGCACAGGTCAAGTCGTGCCATGGTCGGAAAATTCCATGTGCACAGTAAGCACTATTGATTAGTATTCATGGCTATAATTTGAGGTTATTTCAAAACGTGGCTATTTTGCCGCTCTTTTCCTACAGGCCTTACAGTGTCTTCAGAAGGCCCATCGGCTGCAGACACAGAGGGACGACTGGAGCTGTGAGGTGCAGTCATGTAAAGACATGCTGGCAGAATCTGTACAGCTAGCTCAAGGTATGTACACTGTGCAAACCATATACCTATATTAACCCCTTGAACCCGGGCATTTCATGGGGGCGCCAGGGCACCAGGCCGGGTTATGCAGCCAAGCGAAACGGAAACAAGAGGCTTGTGCAGCCAAGCATAACGTACACAATACTCCAATAATGGATTGAAAATGCAGAAATTGGCGTGTGTATAGACGTCAACCAGCTAGGTGGCAATTTTTAATCTGCACATATTTGTGACGGCAGTCTACAATCCCGGCCAAAATGCTTGGGCCACATGATGATAAACATACCCTCCCCCGCGCCCCCCGCAATGAGAGCCAACATTGATCGGGGGCAGGGGGGTCGGGGGCCCAATGAGATTTGGCCGGGATTGTAGATACTGGCAACTACAAAATACTACTTGTATGTAATAGTGGTAATACAGGTAAGTTACTGGCTACTACCATTTACTAATAGGATGTAGTATTACCAACCCAAATTTAAACAAATGTATCATCTCTGAAAACCAGTAATTCATACTGTGTTTCCGCCTTAGATGATAAAAATTTTTCCTCTAAACCCAGCAACCTTAGTTTTACTACGTACACTATTTGGGGTGAAGTACCAAATACTAAAAATGACTACAGGCATTGCACACAAGTAGGTGAGAGTACTGCATACTACATTTTACTACCAGTAGTATTCTGTAGTATTAGGTAATGTTAGGGTTAAATTACAAGAGTGCTAACTCCATTCCATCACACAAATGCTTTGGTAGGCCATGTAACACTCCCGTTTTTTGTGTCACCTGACATGGAACGGATTAAAATAATCACTTACAGACAGTTTTAATCAATGAAAATCAGATAATCAACGTTGCAATCGATTGCAACAAGGGGGTAAAATCAGACCTCAAAATCCCCCTCTTCGGTCCTTAATTATATGTCACAGGCACGTATGGACAGCCATTGAAAAAACAAATCAAATATGACAATAAGTCTTTTACGTTTACTTTCACAAATTAATATACAATTCCATGTTTTCTCTGAAAAGGGTACATTCTTAAAAGGCAGTGGAGAATACATTGTTAATTCTCCTATTATTTATGTGTCAACCCACCGCTTTATTTCTGGAAGATGGGGGCATTCCATACAAGGGTGTCGACAGCTTCGTGGTGGCGCTATCATGAAAACGAATATAGCGGCCCCCTGATGATCTGCATATGATTCCAACTTTCTCGTAAATGTCATGTTTTTGAATATGCGTCCGATATGGCCTGATAGGTTGGTCATGTTCCGTCTGTTCCACTGACAACCTTCACTTTTTTTTACTCTAGACCAAGTAGGAAAACACAAGTTAACCTAATTCCTCAACTGGTACCATGGGGTCACTTTCTGAACATTTTGTTTATGGTAGTGCAACTATTAAGCACCCAAGATTTCAAGGCTCTTTGAAATCTTGGATGCCTCATTTAAACATGAGTGGGGTTTCGTTTAAATGTTTAGAACATTACTAAACATTACTTAAACTTAGCCTTCCATAACAGTGTGTTTAAACATGTAGAAATCACAGGCCTAAATTCAATATACCTCTATGGTCAGTCCTCGGTGATATTCTCAAATTAATCATTTCTATAAACCTTCTTGAATGGATGGTCTTTCTTTTTATACTTTGCCCGTAGCCTATGAGCGATGTAGCGACTGCAAAACCAACTCAACAGAAGCTATCCAGTTACTGTCATCAGCTAAGCTAATGCTGAAATCAGTCATTAGTAAGACTAAGGTAGGTTTACACATAAATTGTCATTTTTATTGCTGTTTATTTTCATATTTATTTTCTCTGATTTAAGCTTGATGTCGACATAACTCCTTGTTTTCCGAAACACAGTATATGTATGCAACTTGTGGAGAGTTATTGTTAGCTTATAGAAACCAGTTGAAATCTCATTCGAATGTAAATGCAAATTTTAACTCACAAATTGTTGTCTTCACATTTTCTAAATTCACATAATGAACATGTCCCATTAACTCCTTGCGTACAGGTAATTATATGGGGGTTACTGGGGTGCCATGCCGGCTTGTGCAGCCAAGCATAATGTCCACATTATCCCAACAATGGATTGAAAATGCAGAGATTGGCGTGTGTAGACATCAACCGGCCAGGTGGCAATTTTCAATCCGCACATTATACGTGTCATCTGTATGCAAGGGGTTAACTAACTTCTCAATTAAAAATTTTTTTTTTGTACATGCGTTTGTGTGAAGCTTAAACTGATCTTAATCCATGGAGTCCCATGCCCAAGATTTCCCCAGGCTCTGTCATTTGTTATCAGATCAGGAACACTCCGGGCTGTGTGGATGTACACTCAAAGTATGCAGGATCATGTGTTATAAATTGTTGACGATTTTTGTCCAGAAAACATCTGTAACCATCCAAAAACAGAGGCCAAATTACGCAGTGCATCATGGAAAAAAGTCGACATCAGTTCTATCAAATCGTACTTCTTACACCCCCTTCTCCGCTAAATCTATCAACTCTTCTCTCTTCTTTCCCGCAAGCGATCTATTCCCCGATTAGTCAAAAATTGCTTTAACTCATCCACTCGCATTCGCGCAAAATCCATACTGCTGTACTGTCCACCATATACAACGCGATAGACGCGATGTCGACCCCGAAAGTGGGAAATTGGCCTTTCCTGGCTTGCCGCTGGCGGCGCACTGCGTTGTTAATCGACCGAAAAGGGCATCGTTGTGTTGGTTATCATAGCTCCGTTTTCATGATAAAGTATGACAAGGGAACCAGTGAGACAAGTCTTTAACCCCTCGAGTACGTTTTTTACGGGAGATGTCGGGGTGTTGCGGCGGCTCTGGCAGCCAAGCGAAACGGCCACAATGTGTTTGTGCAGTCAAGCGTAACATACACAATAATCCAACAATGGATGCTTGGATGTAACTATGCCTGGTGTTTATACAGTTGATCTTTGGGCTTCTTAATTGTATTTCACCTTATCTCTGACCCAAGCATTACTGACCTTTGTCTTGATTATCTTACAGCAACAGCATCCTGAGGAAACACCGTCCTGGGTTGACCTCTCTGACCCCTTGACCTCAGCAGAAAGTGAACTACAGAGCATAGCTGCTAAGATTGTACAGCGAAAGGAATAGCTAGTCAACAGTGGCGGCGCCAGATGACTCTAAAATTTGGGGGGGGGGGGGGGGCAATTGGGAGGTAAGGAAATATTTTTGGGGGGAAAAGTACCATAACCTATTAAGACACAATCCCAACAGTAGTGTTTGACTTTGACATGTGTGCGCGCGCCCATTGTCAATGGTCCAGAAATAAGCCACTAGAGCAACTTAGAAGTTTAGTCGCTTTTATGAATGAGAAATGTATCAAACCACAGAATGGTGTATAACAAATGTGCAAAGACGTTGGCTGCACACTATCGACGGCTGTATAAATGCATGTCTGGCGTGTTTTGTCTACCAAAGTACCAGTGTTCATAATGCCTTTTCATTGGCCCAAAATGTGTCCACAGAACCGATGATTCACTCTCTATCTTCAACTTATGAATCTTAAGAGAGAAGAAAATAAACATAATTAATCTATTTGTAGTTACATCTTTCATGCACTTAATCTCATAGTTAAAGACCGAATTGTTGGAATTGATTAAACACTTGGAAATCAGGTGTGTTATATCTGTCTGTAATGCATGAACTTTGACCTACCACATTCTGCAAGTAATTGTTCAAGTCTGTCACAATAAAACTCACTTGATTCACAAATGATGGTTGTCGTGAAAAGTTTTTATTAAATGGTGAAATAGAATTGTTATCCATTGCTACATTTGTTATAACTATATTTACCCATATACAAGTATTATTATTATCACTACTTTGCATAATCCATGAACCATGCGGATGAGTTGTGTAAAGAGGTTTTGTTTTTCTGTGCCGATAATGAGAAAAGAACAAGCAATAGGCGAGACACACACTGTCATAAATACATACTTCGTGTTACACTTAAATCAACCAACCCGGTCTCTATAATACTATTTTTGAGATGGATCGACAGAAAGTTAAGAACAGAATTACAATTCTTGTGAACTAAACACCTCAATGAAAGTAAGTTCCCCTTAAAGGAATCTTTATATTTCGCAAGATGTACACAGGATTTTTATTAACCTTGGTGGAGATCATCAGTGGGACCCATGGAACAAATACTGATTAGCCCATACCTACTGTTATGCATGAATGAGCAGAGTGTAAAGGTGAAATTGACACACTTCAAAAATTGCAGAATGGTATATGTCCAGCGCAGGCATAATTCAACAGTTTGACTTTATCAGTGCCAAAGGACAGTTCCAGCTCTGTGTTTAGCAAAAAAAAACACCCTCGCCTGTCGATCCAAGAGGCTCATATGAGAGTAAGTCCAAATGCAACAAGAAAATTGCGTGATAAGTTCGAATTAACCTGGAGCAGTCCAAGAACCGGCCAACCTAAAGTCACAACCCCAGCAGATGATCGTCTTGCAGTCAATCTTGCGCTAAGAAGAACATCCGATTATTAAACCAATTTCTGTGGAGTTTGTCATGAATAAAATCTGTACTGTGGGAAAACATTTTGAAATTTGTGAAGTGTGTCAATATCTCCTTTACACTCCACTCATTCATGTGTAACAGTAGGTATGGGTTAGTCAGTTTCAGTATTTGTTCCCACTGATGATCTCCACCAAGGTTAATAAAAATCCTATGTACATGTTCGGAAATATAAAGATTCATTTGGGTAGGGGGGTGTTTAGAAGTAGAGGTTAGCACCCAGACAAACAGCGTGTTTGTTTCTGAACATAATCGCCTTTAAAAAAAATTTGAGGAATCCGAACAGGACAAGACAATCGAGATGAAGTATTTCTTGTAATGTTCCCTCTATTACCGTCCTACTGCATGGTCTTTAAAAAGTGGATATTTAGATGGCGAAATGTTCCACTGGCAATCTCTAGTTAATATGCAGGACGTATTCTCCAACTTTTTTTTCTCTTAAAAAAAATCCTTCAAAGGTACAAATTTGCCAAAGAAAAGAACACGGGGGAATAAATAGAATTTGAATCCATCATGTGGGGGGAGGGCTCTGGATTAAATTCACAAACTTCCCCTTGTACATCAGATCAAGAAATTTATGTCATACACATGTCGAAATCCAATATATGTGAATACATCATTGATATCAATCCTGGCAAAACATCGTCTCGGAACATTTTTTGCCGGTACCGGCTAAATATCCACTTCCTTTAAATAAGTCTTGAAAATTGCATCTTAACCATTTGGGTCCCAAGTTATGCAGTACAACTTCTAATCATGCAGCTACGATAACATGAGCAGTGTGGATTACGTACCAGCCATCTTCAAGGTTAAGATCTTCATTGACATTAGTCAATGGGTTGATCTTTCGTGCTTACATTGTTACAGAATTTGAATGACAAAAAGACCTTGAAGATAGCTGCTACGACTAAGACCTATTCCAATGATGTGGGATTTGCTGGTGAACTGCAAACAATATTGGTCCTGAAGTTTGTCGGTTACTTTGGTTTAGCTTTCGTTCTCAAAAAGAAAAACAAGAGATGAATAACATACACAGATTCTATTTCTAAAAAATTGTTGACTACTACAACTATTCACTACTGTCATACGCAAATATCTATTGTAGGAAAACTTATAAAAATTGGATTTTATTCTTGGTATTTAATACAATGGCATGAGAACTCTTTGGGGTACAAATTTCATTTTGTTTTTGTGTTACTGTTTCAGGGCACTGGAAATGAATTCTAACTTCAAAATATTTGTGTCCGCAAATAATCAAATTGGAAGTATTCTTTTTCTTAATGTTCTAGACCTCAAACTATTGCTCAAATATCATTTCACTCTTGCACAAGGAAATCAACTGACATGTCAATGCACATATATTTTACACATTCTCCAGTTTTTGTAGTGGATTTTTCTGCAAGATCTTTCCCAGTGATTGCTTATGTGTTAGACTATCTGCATTTTCATCTATGCTGTCAAATACAAACATATTCAGCTTAAAGAAAAAAAAAAAAAAAACAGGTTTGCATTATTTCCCATTGACAATTCCTTTTGTTCTACTTACTAATAACAAGGCATGATTAAATCGGATGACAAAGCCTTTTTTGTCTCATGTACAATAAAAGCCAAAGTGTACATGTATTTAATGTTTATGGTCCCAAATTTATACAGCACATAGCCTCCACTTGTCATAATCAATTACAAATGAATAATTCATTATGCATATGAAATCAAGTCATTAGTCATGAATAGGAAACTGCTTTTGCTTGTAAGCAATATTACGGATTTGAGTTCTACACAATATGGTTACTTGCCAACCCTTGCACAAGTATGCCAAATATAGCCTCATATAGCATATGAAGAATGTACACTGTCCCCCCCCCCCAAAAAAAATGGTATGTTTGGCCCTTGTTTGCACAAGTCCTGAAATAAATTCCCAATTTTGAAGAGTTGGATCTGTTTTTTGTATTCTTGGAAATATCTAACTATAATTCTAGGAATGTCTTTCTGTCCGTAATTTGATTATCTCCAGAACCGGGCACTGTATGAAGTTGAAAATCGTCAGGTGTATTGCTCAGGACCCAAGAATGTGCAGTGTCAAGTTTGAAGTTGTTTGGGAAAGCGGTTCTCAAAAAAAGCTGCAAAAAAGCAGCAATATCAGAGGCCTAGACCCGCAAACATGGCAGTATAGACCGCCACGCACTGCTGCACATTTTAAACGGGCACCGCATGCACTGCCATGGGTATAGACCGCCAGGCATGCAATGGGGCATGCGCATCAGTGTTACCAAACAGCTCTTCCCAAGAAACTCGCTTCCAAAGCTGTGATACACGTGTGGCATGGAAACATACACCCGTGGTAATTTGTCCGTTTTGAACAGGCACTGCACTAGTGTTTGAAACATGGAGAAATTTTTAATTTCCTTGAGTACACACGCGTTTGGCAAGTTGTTGCAGCGGTGGAGAACATCACAATGCATTATGGGTTTATACCAGTATAAAAAAACCCAATTTGCATATTCCAGGAATTACTGCTGGTATCGATCCCTGAAGTCGGAATGATAATCGAGTAACTGGGAACTTTCACAAGAATACTGTGAATGGGGCACAATGTGTCCAACAACTTCATGAAGGTTCTTTGCCATACAACCAGACTTAAGGTTAGAATTAATAGGCTTGTAACACAACCCACTTTTTTTTCTGGTCACTGTTCTGACACAAAAATCACAATGCACTCACATTTAACACAGTTGGACAGGGTAACTTCAAAATAGAATTACCGATTGTATTTCTTGTTTTCCCATTTAAGTTGAAATTGCTACACAAATTCATTACTGCATTTGTATCGATATATGCCACAATGTGTCTTGTAATTACTGCTGTATTTGCCATAGGGCGTCTTTCAAGCAACAAACAGGTTCCCTGCAAACTTTTTGAGATTTTGTTTCCTGACAACTGTCAGCAAAAGCCCACCAAAACCATTTGATTTCTGAGAACTAAGTGAGGTCAACTTACAGACACTGTTGTGTCACTCTGCTTTGATATTTACATATGTCAAGAACACATGGAAGTTGAATCTCTTTCGTCCCTAAAGAAAATCAAACATTTGATGTGATCGACTCTGGTCTGGGAGTCACTTGTCAATTTGACAATTTGGATATTATTTTCATGAAATAGGCCTACTGCCTCTTCAATACCCATATTTGAAAAATCTTCATAGGCAATTTCCTTGATGACATCAAGCAGTAATTGGCAGAGTTGCAATCGAGTCTCATCGCGAGTCTCATCACGTTACTTCTCAAGTCACTTCACGATTCTGGTCTCACGCCATGTAACCAGCTATTCAAACACACTATATAACAAAAGCATTCCTTTGTCATTGATCGACTTGTGATTGACTTGATTTACAACTCTGGTAATTGGCCACCATATTGCGGGGCAGTCATATAATATCAGCACGTATTAATGTACGTGCGTATCCCACAACATGGGCTGCTATGACAACATATTCGATAATCTATAAGTCCTTCAACTGAAAAAATACTTGTTTCAAACATCCATGTACAGTTGAGTAAAAAAAAATTAACCAATATTCCCCCATATTTAGTTAACCAGTTCACGTCGGGATTATTTTGACATTAACGGACCTAGCCGCGGGAATATTTTTCCCGAGCCTAGATGCCAGACCGGTTAAGGCAGAATCGGGCCGTAATCTGCAGGCAGAACACCCCGATATTTCCGGCCTCGCTCGCTGCCAGCGGGTCGCTGACAGATAGAGACCGGTCTCCATCGAGTGCGTGTTTATCAGTCATCCGTTCCGAGTACGGCAAAACTTTTGCATGTTAACTCGTCATCCGACTCGAACTGGTTAAATCATGAGCAAATCATTTGAAAGCATATGGACGTGGGAAGTCCAAATAACAAGCTTCATTTGGCACAAAAATAATCAGTAAAACTCATGTAGGTGGCAACTGATTGACTTTTGAATACAGACACTGTTTTAGGAGTTTGTCCACGGCATCACCATGACAGCTTCTTTAGTTTCAATGTTGCAAGGTTTGGGAAAATAAGACTACTCACTTTCATCAATCAGATGGCTTCATAATCTTTATTTCTCAGTTGCCAGTTTAAACAAACATGCTTGAAAATGTCCAAATTCAAAGAAATTCTTCGTCTTCCACCCGGCTACATTGACGCTTGAAGGCATGTGCTTTAGTTCACAATTCAAACACATCATCCTACCTCTTAACAATGTGTCTACAATGAGACGACCAAGGCTATGGATGGTTACCTGGTGGATTTGATCCGATTTGGTGCCATAACAAAAAGTCATAACTACCAAACTACTCAATGAGTCATTCTTTGATTCCTTGCAGTGTTATTCAAATTACATGTAAATACCAGGGGTGAGATTTGTCAGGATTTTTTTTCTTCGGGATTTCAGAATTTTTAAAGAATCTCTTGAGAATTCCTGGTGTTGTCCTGAAGGTGTTTTTACCTGTGAAGGTGGATATAGACCAATAAAACAGATATTTTGAGAGGGTGCCTTTAGGCAAATACAAACTGTATGTTGATCTGGGGTCCTCGTGGATGTTTCGTGGATTTTGTGGATTTTTGGCCAATCTCACCCCTGAAATGCAATTCCATGGACTAAGTCACGAATCAGTGTCTTTCTTCTAAGTCAGTAATTAAAATTTGTAACAAGTGACTCGTGCTTGGTGAGGTGCTCACAACACGATTTTAATTCTAGTCCCCACTATATCACAACGTATGATTTCGACCCCGCACGTATCGCCTTTAAATTGCTCGTGACTGGAAGTTCCTCCTGCGACTATAAATGAACTTTGACCCCACACACACACTTGAAGAGATCCTGAGATGCCAAAAAGATAAATACCACTTTGCCAATTTTGTTTGAGGTCGTGACTTGGGAGCGGGCTTGCTCTCAGCTCATGACGAAGGAGGCAGAAGCGTAGCTGACGGAGCTCTCCTGCTCAGTCTTGCACTTGTTGGACTGGGCGTAGTTTAGAAACTTGAGGGACATGGTCCGCCCGTTCTTGGTCTTCAGTGTCTGTATAGCCTACAAGAAAGAGATTAATAAAGGCTTAACTCTGCGGTGTGCCGTGGCGCTGTTTTGTTAAGTAGGTCACCATGGTATAACAGTGCATGTATATTGTCATGGCACACTGCAGGGTTAAAGAGGAAGTTCAGTGATGAGAGAAGTCTGCTTCATTTTTCATTTTTACGTAGATTGTAGATTGCGTATTGTAAATTCAAACAGCAAATTAAGTGACTTTTGAAAGCTATTTTTATCAAGTCGCCTCTAGCCCACTAATGCCATTTGTCTAAAAGTTGTTGCTGCAGGCAGCAAACAATTTGACATCATAGGACGAACTCCCCCGTTTGTGTCTAGCACTAGGCACATCATCCTATGACGTTGATTTGTTTGCTGCCCGCGCCGACGACTTTTAGACAAATGGCACCAGCGGGCTGTGCTGCGCTAGAAGGGACTTGATAAAAAATAGCTCTCAAAAGTCACTTTTTTGGTATTTCATGGCAGAAATAATTTGCCGTTTGATTTTACACTACGCAATCTACATACAAATAAAAAATGACGCAGTCTTCTCTCAGCAATCAACATCATCTTTAACCAACCGAACAAAATACGATTGGAAACCAGGGCTACTGTGAGTTAATACAGACCCTTAACCCTAACTCCCTACATCATTTTCCCCGCATGTAACCTGAATCCTCCAACATCCTCTGATTTCAAAGTGTTAAAACTCCATATAACCTGAATCCTCAAAAATCCTCTTATGGGGATCATAGCACGAATCCTCCAAAATCCTCTAGGTGTTTTTTGCATACCCCTAGTAACCTCAATCCTTCAAAATCCTCATGTATCACATTGAGCCTGATAACCTGGATCCTCCATATTCCTGCAGGGGCAAAAACCCCTAGTAACCTCAATCCTGCAAAATCCTCCAATGCATCAACTTCCAAGTGCCCTCAATCCTCCAAATTCCTCCATTTTGCAAAGAGGATTTTGGAGGATTTGGGAAGGTTAGGGCTAAAGATAAATAGGATCATTTGTAACTTATGCATTTCATTCATTTCCAGTAACAACTTCCGGTTGTTTAAAACTTAGCAATTTAATCTTCAGAGTGAACAAAGAAAAATGGCAGGAGTGCAATGTGACTATGGATTACAGTACGGTTTTGCTCTACAAGCTCGGCTATCTTTCCCAATTTTTCAGTATCTTTGTTTGGGTGGTGCTAGTCAGCAATGAGAGCATTACAGCAGTATAGGCTGATGAATTCTGACTAACGCACCCCTGAACAAAAATACTGACAAATCGAGAGGCCATCAACACAGGGAAAGACAGCCCAGTTGGTAGTGTCGCTTCGGTCATCAGCAGGTCGCAGGTTGAAATCTTGCTCCTGCAATGTTTTCTTGATTACAGTTAACAAAATTAGCCGGCCTAACGTTTGGAACTTGACCCTTGCTCTATGAGTGTTGTTTATTGCAAGTCAGTGGTACATAGCAATGCACTCCAGCTGTAGTGCGTTGGAGGATTCTTTGCTTTAATACCAGACAATTCATTTCAAAGCTCCTATTGGAGTGCATTAGAGGGCACTTGGGGGTTGCTGGTCATTGTTGTTGCTCACTTGACCAGCAAGTCTTGATGGAATTGCCATTGTATTTATTAGTAGTAATTTTGTATGTTAAATATCAATTTGAATTAATATAACATTATATAACATAACATAACTTAATATTACAAAACATCAACCTGGTGTCCCAAAAGTACAGAGTGTTTTACTTCACAGCCTATTATTTAGACATACCCTCCATCTCACTCCAGAGGATTATGGCATGTGGCTTTGCTTATCAGTGTAATACGCTGTTTACTCACAGCATGACCAAGTTATCCTCCAGTTTTCGTTGGCATTCCTTTGAGTGTACAAGGACTTCCCATTGAAATAATGTGACAGTTATTGGAGGACCATGCAATAAACATATTGAAGTGTGTTGGAGTGTAAACAAGAGCAAGGGTTAAACCCTTAAGTATGTTTTTTTTACGGGAGACGTCGGGGTGTCGCGGCGGTTCTAGCAGCCAAGCGAACCGCTACAATGTGTTTGTGCAGTCAAGCGTAACATAAATGAACAATAATCCAACAATGGATTGAAACTGCACAAACGGTGGCAAATGGCGTCGTCCGTACGCAAGGGGTTAAGGACCAAGGGAGAGTGGCAATAGGTGAACATCAAAGGGAGTACCGGGAGGAGATGGGACAGCAAGGAACAATATCATAGGTAATCCGTGCCGATTACAAGCTAATGTCACAAAAATGTCCACAGATGTGTCACTTGAGAAATATTTGGAAATTTCCTCCGATTCTTGTTTGGCCCAAAATGGAAGACAAAATTGTTTCACAGGGTGTTTGCTGCCGTTAGTATCTTTAAAACATAGTAAGCTTTTCAGTAATAATTCTATTATCAATCAAATTTCACACAGGCTCATGGGACTTACATTCAGTAGGACTGCTATAGGATGTCTGCCACATATGGTGTTGCTGTGTTTCTTAAGGTAGCTGCGGAAGCCGACAGGATCCAGATTCTCAATATATTGCATTCCCTTGACGAGAAACAGGAAAACGTTATAATCAGTGATGATGCTGAAATCAGCTTCTCGCATTTAAGAAAGGTAGATTTCCAGCAGTTGATTTAACTCATATGGAACACTGCAGCCACATTTGGGCTGATGCTCTGGCTTTGCTATTTGTCCCTCTGTGATAAGATAAAGTGGCGTGTTTCAAATCTGGTTGGTCACGACCTGGCATCTTCCCTGGAACCCTTTCACATCCGACGCTCTGTTGCTTCATTGAGATTATTTTATCGATACTATCATGGAAGGTGTTCCAGTGGCCTTTCATCATTAGTTCCCCTGTCCATACTTTCAGGCACTCTACTCGCCTGGCTGTCTCATCACATCCTTTCACTGTTGTTCCAAAGGCTAGTACTGTGAGATACTCTCCAAGTTTTTTCCCCTCATACTGCCTCTCTTTGGAACTCCTTACCTGTAACCTGCTTCCCTCCCACGTATAATCTTTCACAATACGTATCTCAAAGGTCAAAGGTTATTCGGGATAAAATTGCTAAACTGATGTCACGCCATGTTATGCGAATGCCCATTCTAATTTAATTTAACATGTGCACGTTGTGCGACCGCCTTTTGCGTTCCCACACGTGCGTTAGGTCACGCGGGTCATTCGGGATAAAATGTCATTGTCAACATGCGCAGTTGAAATACCAAACTGGCTGATTCAAACTAAATGTGAATAGATACCTTCTATCCCTGTGATTTCTGTCTTTTCTTGTCTTTTGTAGCCCACACCTTGAGTGGCCTTTTGGCCGTGTTGGGTGATACCCATACAAACTCTACGTCCTTTATTCGGTTTATACCACAGACAGCCTTCCCCTTTTAGCATGAAACTGGATGCGCTATCAAACTGACACTGCTTCTTGTGCTCAGATATGGCCATTTCCCTTTCATTTGACTCTCAGCACAGCAGCTATACAAATCTAAGGAATGTTTGTCAAGTTGCCAGTTGCAATATGTGAAATTATCTTTCCTGTGCTCTAAGACTCGGAGGTAAACCAGCAGTTTCATCAAGTTTGAGTGAGTAATGAGTATACTTGTGTGGTCTCAAAGGACATTTTTACCCCTACTCCTAGAGGATGATAAAAGAACGCCAAGGAAAATATCAGGAAGCAATGCTACAAAACTGCTAAGCAGGCTATTTCATGCAATCTGTCTATTTCACGGTGACTGTAAGCAGTTGGCATAGGAAAGATCACACTAACTTCAAGTAGAAATTGCTTAGCTCCCGATATCATTTTGCTTAACTCCCGATATCATTTTGCTTAACTCCCGATATCATTTTGCTTAACTCCCTATATCATTTTGCTTAACTCCCTATATCATTTTGCTTAACTCCCTATATCATTTTGCTTAATTGCTAAACATCCCAGTAACCTCAATCCTCCTGAATCAACCAGCATGAGATTGGGCCTGATGACCTGGATCCTCCATTTTCCTCCAGAGGCAAAATCCTCTAATGCCCTCAATCCTGCAAAATCCTCTGATGCTTCAACTTCCAAAGACCCTCAATCCTCCCAAATTCTTTCACTTGCCGAAGAGGCTTTTGGTAGATTGGGGTTAAAGTAGTGATGCAACAACATAAATCGCAATGTAAGCATAAACATTAAGAGCAGTTCATACTTTACATAGTAAATGTAAACGTGAAACAAATTTCATTTAGTGAACCACTGTTGTTTTCACTCTCAAATTTGCATAAAGTATGAATCAGCAGTGATGCAGTCGAGGCCATCACAAGGCCAGGCACAAGGCCAGGCACAAGGCCAGGCACAAGGCCAGGCACAAGGCCAGGCACAAGGCCAGGCACAAGGCCAGGCACAAGGCCAGGCACAAGGCCAGCTTGCAACAGGCACAAGTAACAGGCATAAATCATGACAAAGGAATGCTTTTATTACACTTGAATTAAGGCTGCTGGTCTTGCGCTGGCCTTGCGCTGGCCTTGCGCTGGCCTTGCGCTGGCCTTGCGCTGGCCTTGCGCTGGCTCCGACTACATCACTGTGAATCAGGCTTTAGTATGACTTGACCATCACAATATTCCTGCAATAGTTCAAGAAACATTTCTGCTAGTTTTCATTAAGCAGTTCAGTAAGATTAGCCCCAACTCAAGCCAGTTATTTCCCTCAGAACCTCATAACATGAAAAGAGTTTATTTCACACAACACTCCATAATCCTTCAGCAGATGACGTTCAGAGGGTTCATGCTCATCTTTGGCAGAGGGATCATCACATTAACTACATATACTTGACTATACTCACCATTTTGTCCAAAGTCTCAATGGACTGGTGTATTTGGCATTGTGTCTCATACACGTACGTATAGTTAAATCTTTGACCTGCAAAAGAAAGCAAAAACCCAAAATCTTTGACCTCAAATGTCACCATGTGCACGTTATGGACGTATATAAATAACCTGGACTTGCAATATGTCCATGGAGTTGAAGCCACTGTTTGCAATCTTACTATGCCAAAAACAATAGGAAACATGATCCACATGGTCTACTTACATCCACGCTCTCCACAGTACATGTTAATCACTTTGTACTATGGGCACGGTAACATGGTGGCGGCTGGCTTCGGTAGTCATACAGCTGCACATAGATGCATTGCAAGTTCAGTTTATATGCATCCATGGTGCACGTGCACTATGCACCCTGGGAACTTATTGCCTTATAACCTTTGACTTCGAATGTCACCTGCGCTACCAAAGACCCCTGTTGAAATAGGCTGTTGACTTGTTACTTCCTTATGACCTATTGACCTGACTGAAGTCGCACTCTGGAATACCGAAATTGTCTACACACATGACGTTGAAATTTAGGCCAATCAAAGTGCTTAGCGTGTTTCTGTTCAAGTGTACTTGCACTGACGAAATCATGAGAGCAGTGCTTTCCTTTGTATCTTATTTGCACCCTGCAAGTTTTTCCAGAGCACCTTACAATCATTTTGCTGCAGTTATCAGCTTACGGAAAATTCTCGTTGTCACAAACCCAACAATGTCATGTCTTGTCCTACACGGTTACACTTTCATTTTGAGGTAAACTACAGTTGCAACTTAACAGTCATAAAATCTGGGTTCCTAATAGTCTTGGTTTCAAGACGTCCTTATCGCGCGGTCACTGCAGAGCGAACATGTTAATGGATGTACAGCGCCCTCTACACACGCACACCAAGGCCACATCGCTAAGGATGTCTTGGCCCTTTCGTAGTTTCGCTCGCGAAATTGCGAGCAGAATTGTGTGTACATTTGCATGCGCGCGTGACGTAGAGTGCATATAATCACGTGACCTACATTGCATGCATTGTATAATCGCTGACTCACTGGTCTAGTTTCCCCGCGCCATACAGCTTGAGATACGCCTGTATGTACGTACGTTACCTGACTAGCCAGCTAATTACTAAAACATGATTTCCTCCAGTGAGCAAGCGCCATTATTCTTTTGACCTTCCTGTTAAATTATGCATATACAGGTCACGCGCAGTTCCCTACGAAAGTACCAAGACGTCCTTGGCGATGTGGCCTTGGTGTGCATGTGTATAGGGCGGTGTTCAGCCATTAACCTGTGCGCGCTGCATCGTACCGCGCGATAAGGACGTCTTTTAACCAAGACTAGGTTCCTAATAGTCATATGGTTGAACAAATGAGGGCAAGAGAAACATGTTTAGAACATGGCAGCCAAAATTTTCCAAGATAGCTCCCAGCTTTCGCTGATATGGAAGCACAAAGCGTAGGTGCATTTGACTCACCCCAGTGGCAGAAATCCGATGAGATGACAAAAAGGTTCTCAGGGTCCGCCAGGTACTTGCTGAAGAGCCGGCCATACATCTGCTCTCCCTCCTCCACCAACGAGCCCACGAGGATAGGCACTATGGTGAACCGACCCTGTTTACTGTAGAAGGAACAAATCAAAATCAATCAGTTTAGCTGCATGAAGATCATTAACCCTTTCCTTAATACCAATAGAGAGGTTTCGTTAGCGCATAGTTAGTGCATACGCCTACGACTAGCTCTAAACGGCACGCAGCGAAAATTGGTAAACAATATTCGTTGGTTTTTATCCGTTTGTTACTTACATGTATTGCGACCGCTATCCATGTAAACAAGGTGATTACGTTTAGGATGAGTGAGGAAAACGTCAAACAAGCGCAAAAACTGATGAGGTCACGGGAACTAAACGTAGTCGTTTCTCTAACCATGCGCTTACGAAACCTCTCTATAGTCAAGTTCACTCGACAAGACACAGCACCCCTGTTGCTTACCAATGTCCAGTTTACTCGACAAGGAAACTGCACACCAGAGTATCCAAACAACAAATATATTTACCATGTTTCAACTGTCTATACATGATCTTTATAGTAACAGAAAGAGCTTGTTCAGAGCTTGTTCACCATCACAATGTTTTGAGAAAACTGTATCCAAAGTTTCCCTGTAGATGTATTTGTATGGAGTGCCATTTGTTTTCTGTGACAAACAACTTTCCTGTTTAATAAAGTGGGCCAGAAGAGAAAACAGCCGTAACTTTGCTATTTTAGCAGTTACGACTTTCATTTGGACACCATATGAAAGATAAATGTTCATGGAACAAACGTTACACACAACATTTTCCTTTTCAATCAATTCTTGAGGGTGAAATCTTTGGTTGAAAATGCAACCATTCAACAAGCAGTCAGCTGCTTTTTCTGCGTAAGTGGTTTTATGCTTGACTGAACAAAGAATGTGGTACAGGGGGAAGATAAGCCAATAAACAATGTGGTAAAGGAAAGGGTTAACCCCTTGGGCACAGTATTTTACTGGAGACGTCAGGGTGTTGCGGCAATTCTGGCAGCCAAGCGAACCGCTACAATGCGTTTGTGCAGTCAAGCGTAACATAAACAATAATCCAACAATGGATTGAAACTGCACAAACAGCGGCCAGTGGCGTCATCCGGCCTGGTGGCACTGTTTGTCTTTTTGTGCCATATGGCGTCATCCGTATGCAAGGGGTTAAAGAATTTCAAATATACAACTTCAAGAATACCAAATAAAGGGCAGTGTAGTAACTGCTTTCTTCACTCAAAAAGCAGTTTCACTCTGCAATTCGTTAGTAGGGGGAATCCACTAAATTGATATTTTTCATTCGTCAAACAAACCACAAGGGAAACTGTGCCTTGGTGCTGGTGAGTCATAAAAAAGTGAGAATTTATCAAAATGATGATGAGCAGTTTCGTGCATTAATTAGACTTCCTCTGTACATACTTTGTTTACCCAAAAATAGGCCGTCCGGACAACCGATCGAATGGAAGGTTGAGTATTAAAATATTCATTTATTTGATTTGACTCAGCCCTAACATGCAGGGGGAACACCAGCACCGATAATTTCTTGCAACCTGCAACTCTTCCAACACAGCTGAACCCCTTGAAGCCGGCTGACATCTACAGACGTCTATAGAAAATTACCACCTGGCCGGATGACGGCTATACATGCATTCTCTGCATTTTCAATGCATTGTTGGATTGTTGTGTGCGCTACGCTTAGCTGCACAAGTCGGCATAGCACTGGGCGCCTCATTGTCCTTTGTTTGCAGCTGTAATCTGTTTGTAGCTGTAATCTGTCTGTCTGTACTGTCTGTCAAACGGGTCAGGGTTACAAAAGCATTTGCTTCACCCTATGCCTAATGTCGTTATGTGTATTATATATATACCTGTATTTCATTATGTTAATATTGTAATAAAGTATTATTTCTTCTCTTCAAATATTTTCTGCTACAGAGATGTTAACATGATGTATACATGTATATCATAATGACATTGAAATAAATGTCCTATGAATGAATGAATGAATTATAATACCCGAGATCAATGGGTTAACAGCGGCACTCAATGAGTGATCATTTCAACTTTACAAAAAGGGTAGAAGACAATGAATGGGCGACATACCTCTGCATTGCCTTGGCAATATAAGGCAGCTGCATTTCTAAACTGTGTTCCTCCTCGTCCGTTCGAGTCTTCATGACGTCAAAGGGACCGTCCCTACATAGTTCTTCACACACTACAGCAACAACAAAAACATACAATTAACCCCCAACTACCCCAAAACCTTACAAACTCCAACAGCAGGTTGTGTTGAATTTTGTTGGATTTAGTACCGTAGGGGTACCACCATCACGGACGCCAGTGTCGAACACCTTGACATAAAGACCAAAATGTAAAAAAAAACACACAATGAAGTTTAATCATGAACAACCCCACATATGTCTAACCTTGTGTATCTACAATTAGGTTGTATAATGGCGTCTCATATATTTTACATCTCGTGACAGCACAGCCTGGTAGATGCACGTGATGTGATGGCCCCAGTATAAAAACACGCTTTCTGCATAGAAAATAAAATAAAAATCATGATTGTTTATACTTTGTCAGGCTTTAGAATTTCTGAAACTCGTACCTCCAATAAGTCAAGCCGTACTTCCATTCTTTTCGGGTAACAAGACAGGAAACCACTGTATCATGGGTTTGGGATAGGGTATGGGAAACCCACTATATCATGGGTTTGGGATAGGGTATGGGAAACCCACTATATCATGGGTTTGGGATAGGGTATGGGAAACCACTGTATCATGGGTTTGGGATAGGGTATGGGAAACCCACTATATCATGGGTTTGGGATAGGGTACATGGGAAACCACTGTATCATGGGTTTGGGATAGGGTACATGGGAAACCCACTGTATCATGGGTTTGGGATAGGGTATGGGAAACCCACTATATCATGGGTTTGGGATAGGGTATGGGAAACCCACTATATCATGGGTTTGGGATAGGGTATGGGAAACCACTGTATCATGGGTTTGGGATAGGGTATGGGAAACCCACTATATCATGGGTTTGGGATAGGGTACATGGGAAACCACTGTATCATGGGTTTGGGATAGGGTACATGGGAAACCCACTGTATCATGGGTTTGGGATAGGGTATGGGAAACCCACTATATCATGGGTTTGGGATAGGGTATGGGAAACCCACTATATCATGGGTTTGGGATAGGGTATGGGAAACCACTGTATCATGGGTTTGGGATAGGGTACATGGGAAACCCACTGTATCATGGGTTTGGGATAGGGTATGGGAAACCCACTGTATCATGGGTTTGGGATAGGATACATGGGAAACCACTGTATCATGGGTTTGGGATAGGGTACATGGGAAACCCACTGTATCATGGGTTTGGGATAGGGTATGGGAAACCCACTGTATCATGGGTTTGGGATAGGATACTTGGGAAACCACTGTATCATGGGTTTGGGATAGGGTACATGGGATAGGGTACATGGGAAACCCACTGTATCATGGGTTTGGGATAGGGTACATGGGAAACCCACTGTATCATGGGTTTGGGATAGGGTATGGGAAACCCACTGTATCATGGGTTTGGGTTAGGGTACGGGAAACCAGTGTATCATGGGTTTGGGTTAGGGTATGGGAAAGAACTGTATCATGGTTTTGGGATAGGGTACGGGAAAACCACTGTATGGGTTTGGGTTAGGGTATGGGAAACCACTATCATGGGTTTGGGATATGGTACGGGAAACTAAATATTTAGGGCATGGTAACAGAAGTAACAAATTTTCCCAAAACTTTCTTACTTACATATTGGTGGGATCAATTTGTTTATATGCGTGAGCACCACAGGACCCACAGTAGGAGTATCCTGCATGCCTGACAAACAGAAAACGAAAGAGATTAGTTCTTCAGTATTCTGAATTTCCTTTATCAGCAAGGCCGTCACTTTCGATTTGCAGTGCCATAAAGGGCCGAGGTAAATCTTGGACAAACTTAATATGTTCATAAAGTAAAAGCAATGCTCTTTCAATTGACTATTTCAGATTTTTACGGACGCATGTGGGGAACATGTACACATGCTATAAGTTACCACATAGTTTGAATTGTCCTTCAGTCAGTATGCAACACGCTCACTCCAGCAACTATGGCCATTCTTAGGAAGGCTTTAAAATGTATGCAATCAGAGTTAGTGCTCTAGTAATTAAATGTAGTATACATCATTTGCTTTTGCTGTAATTTTCAGAAATCAATGGATTTGGGGGTTAGTATTTTATAGCATGCTAGTAATACTATAACACTGACCCGTTTTAAGTTTTGTGTGCACAGATAATGGGAAAACAGAGAGAACAAATTCCATTCTAGTAGTTTGGTTCCCTGACCATACTTTAGACAAAACGGAGCAATTTATAGAGTCGGGGAATTATCAGGTCGGGGAACTAGACTATTTCCAACGATTGTCGGCCGACAAGATAAATATCCATTTTGGAGGATTTGGGAATATATTAGGGTTAATATCTTGTGCATCTAGTAAATAATGGAGCCCTGATAATTCACCCCAAAATTAAACATTTCAATTTGTACAAATAAAACCTCAGTGAAATTGTCCAGAGTTTAATCATCTTGGACACGTGCATGTTATCATTTGTAGGCGCTACAATTTTAGAAATTCAAAGATCCATTATTTAGTGGATGCACACACAAAATATTACTCCTAATCTTCCCAAATCCTCCAAAATCCTCTTTGCCAAAAGGAGGAATTTGGAGGATTGAGGATCTTTAGAAGTTGAAGCATCGGAGGAATTTGCAGGATTGAGGGCATAAGAGGATTTTGCCTCTGGAGGAAAATGGAGGATCCAGGTCATCAGGCCCAATCTGATGCTGGTTGATTTCGGAGGATTGAGGTTACTAGGGTGTTTACGAAAAAACACTGGAGGATTTTGAAGGATTCATGCAATGGTCCCCATAAGAGCATGTTGGAGGATTCAGGTTACTTGGAGGAAAAATAATGTAGGCAGTTTTAATGGAGTTGTTTGTAAGTTCCCCAAGGTCCCCATTTCTTAACTTTTGGCAATACAAATCTTGCGGCTGGGGAAAAGTCATACATGTACATGTACTTACGGTGCAATGATCGCCCTTGCTGGACCATGCCTGGATGATTCTGCTTTTCTCAACCAGTCATCAAGCTTCTCGGACAACATTTGTTCTGCGGTTAATGACAATGTTCAATCACTGCTACATGCACTTTACTGCAATGCTTTCTTGTTTTGAGTTAATGCCTTGCTGTAAACAACCACGCCCCCCAAAAAATACAAAAACTAAAAAACAAAAACAAAAATACGACAACAACCACCACCACGACGATGACAACGAAAAAAAAAAAATGCTTTTGTCATACAAAGAAGCCATCTACAAGCTATCATGTAAAAATGCATCATCTCAAAATCATTCACAGAGATGAAACTTGCATACGGAAAAAAAATTGGAAAATTGGTCGGGCAAAAATATGTGTCCGAAATCTGGGCCGCGCATGTACATGTACAATACACTTCATGCCCAATTTCCGGACACTGCCTCCTGTAAATTTTACGATGAGAAAAATGTTGTGTTTTAACAAAATTAAAAAGCCTGAATTACGGTTAGAGTCACAGACTCATAAAAAAAGGTTCACTTCTTACTTGAGAAAGTCAGGGAAAATCTCCGACAGAAGAGGGCACTATTCGTGACACCATTCAATCATGCATGTCCATGATTCAACTAAATTCCACTTAGTTCCAACAACTGTCAGTGAGTTGTATCACTTATGCTCTCTTCGCCATCCTCGATTGCACATGTTGGATTTTATCCTTCGGATCGTTCATGTCCCTACCCGTACCCACCCGGCCGGCCGGCAATATGCAACAGTACCACCGTACAACCTACACCGTGCCGCCCGCTGTGCTAGCAGGCGCGGCACGGTGTAGGTTGTACGGTGGCACTGGGTACCGTTGCATCTGCCAGTACGCACACACCACACACTGATGCATGCGCGGTAATTTTTGCATGTCACAGGTCAATATTTAACATTTTATCCAGCCAGAAAAGTGTAGACCTCGGTGTTTCTACCGTAGAAACACTCCATTTACGACTGGCGAAAGATTAAAACTACGCCGTTTTCATTGACTTTTTCATCAAGTTTTCTTCTTAATTATAAGTCAAATTAAAATTTGTGGGACAAATTGTACAAAAATCAGAAATTTCATTGGGAAAAGTCAAAAAGTCGGTTTTCCGATTAAAATCAGAAACATTTCATCTCTGCATTCATCGCTGGTATTTTAAAACCCTAACCCTGCCAGACGCAGCACGGTGCATACATGCATGTGGGTCATTCCACAAGGTTGGGACACAGTGTGTTTTTTGACCATATCATTAAAACCATCATTACATTTAATTCAGTTATTTCATGTGACATCCGTCTTTGGGTGTGAGATTATTTGAGAAAGTTTCCAATCCTGTAAGTTATATTTTAACAAAAATATGATAAAAAGTGTGTTATTTTGATGTAAAATAGACGTAACAGGGACACCGTGTCCAACATTAGAATTGTTGTGTTTTTTCAACACTTTAATAAATAAATATGGGAAATTTATTACGTACAATAATTAATAGACACACTATGCAACAATGAAACACCTTTTTACGGCAGTCAGTGTCCAAATATAGTGTTTTTTCAAGAATTTGAAGAATCGGTGCAGACATAACATGGACATCATGATAGACTATGACCATACATGTACATATATTTCTGCTGTTGTGCTGCATTTGGATATTGAATATCATAACAAATGTTTTTTGTGTTGCAGTTTGTGTTTTGTAATTAGTATACAGAGTGAGTTTGCATAATTATTTATATAAATGTTGAAAATGTTACAAAAAGGAAATGTGCATTTTCATGTCACACCATGTCAGCACTAAATGTTACGTCCAGACTGCCTAAATTTTTCGACATTAAATAAATAATTATGCAACTTACTATATGTACTAACTAAAAGACACTCGAGGCTACAAGAAAACACTTTTTGTTATGGTTGCCAGTGTCCAAATAGCTCAGAAACAGCAAGAACAAACAAGGTGGTTCTCGAACCACGCGTCTCGCCTGCTTTAGTTTTGTGATTACCCGGAAAGAATGCAGAGGCACTGATAACGGTTGAAGGAGCAAGGGTTAGTGTAAAAAGAGAATGAAATGGTAAGTTATCACGAGCAAGAACCGATGAGCATGCCTAAAACAATGGTAGGTGACAAAAGCAATGTGGAAGGAAAATGTTGTCCAAAGTTATGGAAGTTTGAGTGGGGTGTGAGACGAGAGAGGATGAAAGCATGGAGATTACTGACACGACCATAAAGGTTATAGTGCATGCATGACCCAAGTTTGATTCCAATTGGACTTCCAGTTTTCAAATGAGACAAGTTGGACAATTCCAGCCTATTTTACAACGACTTTAAATGACCTTTGACCTCAGTACTTGACCTTTGACACAAGCATCATATAAAGGTTGCACTATTGAACGTATGACCCGTTTGATTGCAATTGGACTTCCACTTTATATAAGACCGATTTTACAATTCCAGCCAATTTTATAACTTGACCTCAAATGACCTTTGACCTTGACTGTTGACACATGCATCATATAACCCTAACTCGCTAGGGTGTGTGGAAAATCATATTGAAATTGGAGGATTCAGGACTGTTAGGGTTAAAGGTTGCAATATTGAATGCATGACCCAGGTTTGATTGCAATCGGACTTAAACTTTGCATATAAGACAAATTTTGCAATTCCAGCCCATTTTACAACTTGACCGCAGATGACCTTTGACATCAGATAATCTTTGACCTCAGTACTTGACCTTTGACACGACCATCATATAAAGGTCACACTATTGAATGCATGACCAAAGTTTGATTGCAATCGGACTTCAACTTTGCATATAAGAAATTATGCAATTCCAGCCCATTTTACAACTTGACCTCAAATGACCTTTGGCATCAGATGACCTTTGACCTCAGTACTTGACCTTAAACACGACCATCATATAAAGGTCGCACTATTGAATGCATGACCCAAGTTTAATTGCAATCGGACTTCAACTTTGCATACAAGACCAATTTGTTGAAACTTTAACCAAAATGACACACACATACGGACGGACTACATACGGACTACATGTACGTACAGAAATAGTGATTGCATAGTCTCTTTCTGAACTTCGTTCAGGCGAGACAAAAAAACATGCATGTGTGGACGTAACAGTGGACAGTGTCCATGTTACGTCCACACTCACGTCTGTTCTTGCTGTCTCTGCTATATTTGGACACTGACTACCATAAAAAAAGTGTTCTTGTGTTGCATACAATGTAGTACATCTTTTAAGTAGTACACATGGTGAATTTCCCATATTTAAAGTGTTGAAAAAACACAAAAATGTTTTATGGTATTATTACGAAACTTTACTGGACTGTTTAATTTGGGAATGACAGTCTAAAGCATCCTGTAAAATCGTGGCTCCTGGTGTGCTGACATTTTCAAGTAAAGTGGTATTTATAAAAAAGGACCGACCATTTTAAAATTAAGTTCGAACTTTTCGAATAGCGCCATTTAAAAAAAACAAATTGCAGTTGTTATTTGAGTCCCAACAAATTCGCTGCCGGTGTGTCTTGCGCACGCACGTATTATGCCATGAAACAGTCGTTGATAAAGCGTGACTTGTTTGTATTCGATGGCGACTGTGACGTAAACCGATCCGAAACCGGCTTAACCAAAAAATCGATGGCAAACGGACGGTGCTTGGCAGATGTCAGCGGTAAGATTGTCGGAACATTTTTCACTTTTTTTAGTCAAATTACCAGTTGTTGTAAACAATTTAAGCGGCCTTAGGGAATCCCATGAAATGAATATTCGGGGTAACTTTCTTTCTCATTTGGAATGTCTTTACCATATTTTTGGGGCCTTATGTTTTCGGTTTTTTAGTCGCGCCGTTTTTTGTACACAATTCGCTGGGACCTAACTATCGCCAGATCATGTCCAGATGTTAAAAAAGCGATAAATAAGGTCCTAGTTTGAGTTACTGGGACTACTTCCCTTCATATCTTTGTGACAATCAGTCACTGCAAAATGGGGACTAAAAACACTTCAGGCCTAGGGCCTATATTTTGTTTGAAAATATTGTACAGATGTTCCCACAGAACGTGTACAAAGCCAAAAATTGGCGTCAACATTTTTTTCAACAAAGGACAAGAAGGAAAAATGTAACGATAGACAGACAGAATTCGGCCTTGACATTGACTGACCCAAAAAGAACACGGTCATCGATGGTGGAGAAATAAATTTATTAAACAAGAGAGTTCCAAACGGGAAACATGATGATTTCTTACTTGAGTCGTTGTACCAGGACCCAGCATGGCTTGCACGTCTTACAGACATTCTCGACCCTATCTTGAATAGTTTTTCAGCGATTTTGCAGGGCAGCGAATTAGGCTCTTATTATGTTCTCACATCTCCAGCGACCGCAGCTGATATGATAATAATAATAATGTCGGTGAAGTTAACCGCAGACAGCTGATCAGCGCATGCCCGGTAAGGAAATCATGTCAACAGGGGGCGCTATGCAACTATTGCAGCTTTAAACTTTATGAAGCCTCTTTTTTATGATCTCCTTCAGTGTATTTTGTCTTTATGCATTTATTTTAAAGTTCCTCACATCTTTGAGGCAAAATGAGAACAGAACTATCTTCAGTTTTTATTTCATTATCAATTTTCACCTTCCATCAGAATAAAAAAGGCCCACAATCTCGGGCAACACTTTGCTTTCAACAGTCTCACAATCCATCAGTTTTACAGCATAAATTGTTTTTGGTATGCAAGTTCACCCCAAACAAGGCTAAAAGCCACTCAAGGTATGGAGCTACAAAAAAAAGGAAATGCTCGGAATACCCACACTTGAAATATATGCGATGCGATTAAGCAAAATCATTCTGAAGTAGGCCCTGGTCAATTTTTGAATTTTTTTATATTCATTTGTAGCGTACTTCAAGCTCCATATTAGTGAAAACCCCATGTGAATTTGACCTTTGGTTAAAAAGTAACAAATATTTGAACACCGGCACATTGAAAAGAAAGATACTGAAAACGTTACAGTACTTTAATCGAGTCATTTTTAGCACATTTATAATACGTCATATTTTCAATGTGAAAGAAGAATGTTTTTCCCTTCTGTTTTTGTAAAAGAAAAAATCAATTTTGATTTGTCCACCACGAACATATTTTTGCCCATAACTGAAAACAAGGATTGCCAAGTTCCGACCGATTTTGCTTGATCGTATCACATATTTCTTCAGTGTATATCTTTTTAATCCAACTTTAATCTCCTGGATCCATCCTCTGATTTGTTATAAAACCTAAAGGAACAAATTATATTTAAAAAAATCAGCCAATTGAAAATAATGCATCTTATTCTGGTGGAAAAAAGTTTGGACTCTTGAACTGAACACTGAATTTGGGAGAAAATTGTGGATTTAGATGTTTCTGACATTGAACAAAAAAATGGATAACAGACTAACAAATACTACACACACTTACACAGAGAAACCAGTGTCTAAAATCTTTCATAATTTATTATTTATTTCCAAATCTTGTCATCTCTAAACAAACCAAACATTTGTTTTTATCAACTTTTAAATAATTGCTGAAAAACTGTTACTGAGTGATGAAAAAAAAATGTATTAACTGATAAACACAGCCTTTGCTTGACTGCATCTTTAGCCAGCCATGTGTTTACTTGGTTGACTGCAAATATATGTAATTGTGCAATTCTAAGTTTGGAATACAAATAATAGGTTACACATCATGCTATATAACACACATTAACTGCAAGCTCTTGACTTACTGGCAGAACATAAAACCACTTCTTCAGCAAATACAAAAAGATGTCAGAAATTTTAGGTTGAATTTACAATTAATGGATTAACAATGTTTAGTCCAATTTTTAAAACCTGGAGCACAATAACTATTCATTTCTTTAAAATGTGTACAGAATATTTCTTAAAATCCTTGTCTGTTTAATAGCTTAGGACCTTTGACTGAAGACTTTGAGATAAGCTGTGATAAGATTTAAGATTGTGTAAAAGTATCGGAGTGTAAGGAATATTCAATCTTGTATTGATATATGACATAAACGATGCAAAGAATCTAGAAAATGTCTGAAACGTGGTGGTAAATATAAGAAAAGAAATACTTTTGGGCAAGCATATTTTTCCCAGCTAATTCAATCGATCTATGATGGAGTGATGTCACACCCCATGTTTACCTGGTTGCATTCGTGCCTATTGTCCTCAAATGGGATTTTCTTGTTCCCTGTCCTTAAACCCATTCTGGCCGGCTGTTACTAATGGGGTGCTGGTATACCACACGGGCTTGTGTAGCCAAGTGTAACACACAATAGGCAAACAATGGATTGAATATGCACAGGAATGCACATATAGATGACAACCGACCAGGTGATTTTTTTTCAAACCATGGCTATGGCCTTTGTCAGTATTCAATGGGTTCAAATACACCATAAACACATACACATAACCCTTCACAACATTAGGGTATGGGTAATCCTTTATGTAAGTGTGACGTCATTGTGTGCCACAAGAACAGCGTAAATGAATGAAGTGCATGCACACATTATTTTACATATTCCCACAGAACCCTACGTACTCAGAGCCTGAAGTGAACCCTACCAAAGATATCTTGGCTCATATGAAGAATGCGGTTTTGTGGCAAATTAGAGGAAAACAAAAAAACTCAGCCTGCAAGGTTTGCATTTTTCCAAATTTGAACTTAAAAGAAATCTATACGTAAACAACACGAGGATGTGTCAATTTTCCTAAAAACAACCGAACCCCCTTACAACAGGTGTGGAAAATGTTCATAATGCACCTCGCGATAGTTATACTGCACAGAAACTATAAAATAGGAGGACAATAGGTTAGGGGTAAAGCACAATCACACAAGGACAGCCTCAGTCCATTACTGAACATTGTATCAGTTGGTTAAAAAAAGTAACACAAACTAGACGTCAAATACCACAATCAATTATGTTCAACCCAAGAAATGACGCAAACTACCCTTTTTACTAAATGCCAATGTCGGGTTTACTCGACAAGGAAACCACACACCAGAGTATCCAAACAACAGATATATTCACCTAGTTTCAAAGAACTGTAGTGCTTGTGTTTTTCGCTGTCCATACATGATCTATATACCAATGGAAAGAGCTTGTTCGGATCTTTCCAATGATGCTATCAAATTCATGTGTCACCATTACAATATTTAGAGAAAACTGTATCCGAAGTTTCCCTGCCGAGTTTTGTGTATGGAGTGCCATTGGTTCATGTGACAAACAACTTTCCTGTTTGATAAAGTGGGCCAGAAGAGAAAACATCCATAATGTTGTTATTTTAGCAGTTATGACTTACATTTTTATGAAATTTTCATGGAACAAACTTTACACAAAACATTTTGCTTTTCAATCAATTCTTGAGGGTGAAATCTTTGGTTGAAAATACAACCATTCAACAAGCAGTCAGCTGCTTTTTCTGCGTAAGTGGTTTTATGCTTGACTGAACAAAGAATGTGGTACAGGGGGAAGATAAGCCAATAAACAATGTGGTAAGGAAAGGGTTATGTGGACTGACTGATCCCGAATTCAAGATCATCAGCCAGTGAAGCAAGCACACCAAGTCATGTGCCTATCCGTCAAACATACCTAGCCCTGCAATATGTCTATCCTCAAGTATGACTTCATTCCAACATAAACCACGCCCAACGATCTTTCATCCTATTCAAAAGGTACTGCCCATTATTTCCGGTCTATGTAAGAAATTGGAAAGTGCAATATTTGTTTTCCACATTATGCATGCAAAAGTTAATATTTCTTCCCAACATTACATTTCTGTGGAAAAAATATTACTTCGACAAGGGTAAAGATGAGCAAAAAAAAACAGTTTTGCGGTATGTGACTTACACAGTAAAATTATCCAGCTTTGGACCTCGAAGTGAACCAGCATGCGTGTACTACACATCTACTTTATTAAGAGGACAGTGACTGATGTCTAATTCGCATTTGCTGTACGTGAAACGAGCTTGAATTAAAAAATCCAAATTGTTTCTACTTATGCTTCTGTAAGGCGAGTGCTGATAACTGGGATTGATTGTTTTCTCCAGAGTGATACACCTACCCTGGCACTCTGGAGCGAGGGCAAGACTAACTTGGGAATAAGGGGTCAGAGAGAATAAAAGAAAGCAGAGAGAGGGTGGTAATAAGAATAGGGGTTCTATCAGAACTAGTGTGGGGTTAGCACAATGTACAGCATTCCCTGTTTCTTATAGGTCTAGGAGGAGGATCGTAGGGTCTTCCACGGCCGACTTGATTTTCTTGAGGAAGGTGACTGCCTCTCTGCCATCTATTAGTCTGTGGTCGTAGGTCAGGGCAACGTACATCACAGGGCGGATTTCAACCTGCGAAAAGAGTGACGACAGGGTTGTAAAATGTGGCTCTTCAATTATGACAAAAACCAGCTGTGGTATCAGTCATGAATTGCCTGTATATTCTGGTTGCGTACTAACCAGAGTTATGTACATTGCCCACCAACTGCGTTAGCTTGCGAAACTGCTTGCGAAACTGCTTGCGCCAGCTTGCGAAGCCAAAAATAGCGCAAGTAGTGCAGCAATGGGCAAGTGTTCTTGCAAAAGCTTGCGCAAATTTAGCTTGCGAAATGGCTTCGCAAGCTGTTGCGCTAGTTTTGAACATGCCCAAAAATAGCGCCAAATAGCGCAAGCCAGGCTGCGCTAGACGTCTTTTGCAATGTATTGCAATGTATTGCAATGTATTGCAATGTATTGCAATGTATCGCAATGTATCGCAATGCATCGCAAGCAGTGTACAGGCCTAACGCAAGCATGCAGCGCAAGCATGCGCAACAAGCGCAATGCAGCGCAAGGCAGCACAATCCGATTTCTTTCAAATTCTTGTGCTCGTTGTGCCGGTGGGCAACAGCATTTTGCAAAAAATTGCAACAAATAGCAAAATTTGAAAATATCGCAATATATCGTGAATATTTGGCGGTAAAAAATTGGCGCAAAAATTCGCAAGATAACGCAAGCTAACGCAGTTGGTGGGCAAGTAGCATTATGGTTCGGAGGTTGCCTATTTTATTTCATATTTATGAACCTAACCCTGATAGCAGTTTTGCTTGGAACCTTCTAGAATCCTCAAAAATCCAACACTGTGCAGTATACATATGGCACATTCTTTGTACTCAGACAAATGGAGGCATGATAGCTCCATGTAAAGTCATGATGCCAAGGACCTACAGTCCTGCAGCTGTAGGACTTATGCAATAAATATGTTGCACGGCTGCGCAACATCCTTGTGATCCATTTCCCGAAACAGTGCAATGCTGTATTAGTTTTGTACATCGCGGACGAGGCTGAATGCCACTTTTACGACTGTTTTAGTATAACAATAAAAATACATGAAACAGTCGTGAAATTGAACTGTGGGGTGCCATTTTGAAACTTTTCACTTTTGAAACTTTGCTCCGAAAAAAAATTGGCAGCGCAACTTTCGGAAATACCTCACAGGTAAACCTGCAGCGGATGACCATTTCATTACTCTCTGAAATAATCTAGTGAAATTATTAAATGATTTGAGAAAATAACGGCTCTACTATATGCTCACTCCCAGCTAGGTAAGTCATAATTTCAGTGTTTGTGCAGACAACTTAAGCCACCTAAAAACGTAAGTTAAAGTTACGCCATTTGTGGTGAAGTCAACGACTTAGGCACTGCATAATTTTTGTGAAATTGATTTTTAAAATGTCACAGATTTTGCGTAACTTACGCAATAAATTGTGGCATAAGTAGAGATATAAAATTGTGCAAGGTTTTGTGAAATCGGATGCTGAACCCATCAAAATACAACACAACACGGTGTTGGATTTTGACAGATTTGGGACAGTTAGGGTTGAAGTACCAATGACCATCATCTCGCCACATTGAAAGAAATTGGTTAGGCTCTACTGTCCTCAATCCTGATGATTTTTCATGGACCCGAGAAGGTTAGGGGTAAAGTTTGAGTTTTTGTAAACCTTACAAAGTTTGCTTACTTTCAAAACAATCAGCTAAGTTCTAAGTTTTGGCCCAGGACTCTATCATCAATGTACTCTGACTCGGCCTAAATGTACTCGGAGAACTTGGTACTCTGATTGTAACACTCGACTCCAACACTGATCAGAAATCAAGATAGGTTGGTTGTATACCTTTCCATTGATGGCTACTGGTCTGTCTGTAGTGGCATGCATTCCTAGGATCGCTGACTGTGGGGGGTTGATGATTGGGATGCCAAACATAGAGCCAAATACCCCACCGTTGCTGATGGTGAAGGTCCCTCCATCCATGTCTTCAACGGCCAAGGCACCAGTACGAGCCTGGAAAGGGCAAACAAATTATGTCACTATCGGTTTATTAAATGACTTGTGGCAAAAGATTTTTATAAGCATGTTTTAGTAATTAGCTGGCTAGTCAGGTAACGTACGTACGTACAGGCGTATCTCAAGCTGTATGGCGCGGCAGGGTTTCCCCTTAACTTTTTTTTTCACTAGCCGGCCGGACCAGTAATGTTGACTTTTTACTAGCCCGCCAGCATTTTCACTGGTCCGCATGTTTTTTTCACCTTTTAGGCTACTTTTTTTGTAAGTAACCTGACCAAGTACACTGTATTTACAAACATTTATTACAAGCTGAGAGTAAGCCTGTTCGATATTGTTTTCATATCGAAAATCGTATCGGCCCCTTAAAAAAAACCCGGAATATCAGGGAATTCCATATACCGAACAATATCGCGATATAATGTTCCTTTTGGCCGCATCGCGCATTACGAGTGGATTTGTCCCGTTTACTTTGCTCGAAATTCCAGTAACTCCACGGCCTGAAATGTTAGCAGGGCGGCAGACACAATGCGAGCGCGCGCGTACGCGACGCCCTTACGGCGACGGCGTGGAGTCTGGGGCCCGCTTAAGGTCCCCGGGAAATTTTGGATTTTAGATGCTCTATGGTGCAATCTGAGGCATTTCCTGGCCACTTTCTTATGAGTCTGAAATTCTAGCGTACGGCAAATACTTCTACAAATCATAGAACGTCACACAACTTTGCACCCGACAATAACATTGAGATCACTTATTTTAATTTTTCACGAACGTCGTATATATACCACATTGAAATCACTTGCTTACAAATCACGGTGTTGCCCACTAACCCGGCTTTGAAACTATAACTACGCATGCGCATCTTTTTGACTAGCCTTTTCTCAAGACGCAGGTTTGCACAGTGATCGTTATACACGCGCGCTTATTGCTGCAATACATCCTTTCAGGCTTTAACAGAGGCTACGTACATTGTTTGCAATAAAGTCAACCCCTGTAGCGCATCTGCGCGTGCGCGTTGCTTTGTTGCTAGCCTTGGTCAAGTGCAAGCAACCGCACTGAATGCCACCGTCTTTCCCCAGTGTACAAGGCACACGCAGTTTAGGTGTAGTTACGTGTAGCGAACTGCGTCGCGTCTTGAGAAAAGATTAAAACACGTGGCGCGCATCCATTGTACATTGTGCAATGTCATGTCGTCTTCACAAAATATACGACACGATCGTTTGTTGACAGCTCGCCCATGGTATTATCATCTGTGTTACTAATCAATAATGCTGAAATAGAAACAAACGCTAGTCTTTCTGGAGTGCCATAAAGTAGCCAACTGAAGGTAAATGTCGTAAAACTCCAAATACTCAACGAGCGAAGGGAAGCCTTGTCCGATCCCGGCGGGCCCGATCCCGGTGGCCCCGATCTCATGATGCCGTGGTGACTTCCGTCATGTATGTTTGTATTCCTCCGTTCTTCCGGTAATGAAAAAGTGACGTCATCACGATAATATCGAATATCGCGATATTTTTCTGCCGATATTTCGGTATCAAAATAAATGGATATCGAACAGCCTTAGCTGAAGTGAGAGTAAACTCCACGCAATCGGGGATCGCTGTTGACAATCTGGCTCTGAAGACGCGCGCGCTTAGCTTATCTTGGCAATTTTTTTTCACTAGACCGCCGGACTACTTAGAAAAGGGTTTTGACTAGACCGCCGCTGTTTTGACTAGAATTTGTCTAGCGGACCAGCGTTAAGGTCGAACCCTGCGCGGGGAAACTAGACCAGTGAGTCAGCGATTATACAATGCACACAACGTAGGCACTTGATTATATGCACTTTACGTCACGCGCGCATTGCAAATACACACACAATTCTGCTCGCGATTTCGCGAGCAAAACTACGAAAGGGCCAAGACATCTTAGCGATGTGGTCTTGGTGTGCGTGCGTAGAGGGCGCTGTACATCTATTAACATGTTCCCTCTGCAGTGACCGCGCGATAAGGACGTCTTGAAACGAAGATTACTGCAGCACAAAAAGAAGGAAGACTTTCCACTATTTTTTTAGTTATACTAATCAGGCAATGTGGTAAGGTGAAGACTATTCAACTAGTCCCGAGTGGTAAAGATCTTGTTCTGGAATTTACCTTTTCACCGATTTCATTCAAAGCCTTCTCAATGTCAGCGTAGTTCATACCACCAACATCACGCAGCACTGGAACTACAAGTCCCTTTGATAAAGTAGATGAAAAGTGGAGTTAAATTGAATTGTTAATTAAACTGAATTCACTGTACAGTCCAAATGAACCTGAAACAATGATATAAAGAAAGAAAAATAGCCATTGAAGAAAGTTTAAAACAACAAGACATCAGCCTCAAAATTCGTAAACATTTTCAGATGACATACGATTTGTATATTCAAATTTGTGATTATGGCAACCTTGACGTAACAACAGCCTATTCATTAAAAAGCCATATGTGATGCGATCAAGCAAAATCAGTCGGAACTCGGCAATGGTCAATTTTGGGATTTTTACATATTCATTTGTAGCGTACTTCAAGCTCCACATTAGTGAAAACCCCAAGTGAATACGACCTCTGGTTAAAAAGTTACAAATATTTGAACACCGGCACATTAAAAAGAAAGAAACTAAGAAAATCAAGTTTAAAGTTACAGTACTTTAATTGAGTCGTTTTTAGCACACTTATAATACATGTCACAACAAAGTTGTGAAAGAAGAATGTTTTCCCTTCTGTTTTTGTAAAAAAGTCGATTTTGATTTTTCCACCCCTACGAATTTTGGCCCATATCTCAAAACAAGGATTGCCGAGTTCCGACTGATTTTGCTTGATCGCATCACATATTACAAAGGATGAAAAACATTTCACTGGATTTATCAACAGAACCCATCTGCGTTAAGCATGATAACGTCTATTCAAACTGAATGGGCAGTATGGTCCAATGGAGCGCTACTTTGTGTAGTCTTGGTACAGGAAGGCTTTGTGATATCTTCCCCATTACTCGTTCATGCATGCCCTTGGTGTGCAGCTGGTGCACGTGTGATGTCAGGTCACAAGACTGCACACTCTTTTAAACCTGCAGTTCTGTGAAATTCCAAGCATACCTTAATGCAAGTATTCTGCTGTTGACTGACAATCTGCACATACTCTGGACCCATTCAAAGAGTATGGGCTTGGAATACCGCATGTGCAGTGAAAGAAATATGCAACTCTACTGACCCTTAGCCAAGTAGCAGAATATCTGAATATGTTAACTATGCATCTGTAACCTAGGCTCCTTACCTTTGGTGTTGCTACAGCCACGCTGATATCAATGTAATCCCGGTACACAACGTCTGCTTCATCAATTACTGCATGTAAAAAAAACCAAAAAACATCATTTCTTGTGGGATCATCTTTCCAAGTGTCACAATTAATACTTTAATATGCAAATTAGCAAATACATTCTCTTAGTACATTTGACCTGTTACCACAAAATGGGCGTAAAGTATAAAAAAATTGAAAATCAAGATTATGGAATTTCCTGAAAGTACAAGTTAAGAGCTTTAATTTGATATATTGTGTGTTGTGGTATCTCATTCCTGGCTCCCGATACAACCTTTTAGAGTTATCAGAGTCTTAACCCCTTGTTTTGAGAAAACGAAGCTCAAAGTTTGTGATCTGTGCACAATTGAACCCCCAGTTCAAAAAAACATTTTGAGAATCAATTCAGTTTTAAAACTTTGGGATATGACAGAATGCTTTTTTTTCAAATATACAGTTGTCAAAATTTCAAAATTGACTTTTCAGTGAAAAGTTGAAGACTTCAGGTGCAAAAGCCGCTAAACGCCAACAAAAAGATATTTGATTACCGTATACTAGGCACTGAGAGCTTTCACTTGATATCGTTATCTCATTTTTCATGGAAGTGGCATTCAGCAGCTTTTGCACCTGAATTCTTCAATTGTTGTTTTTGCTTGTAACTCAGAAAGCCATAGTGCGACTTTATTCTCGTTTTGTGGTGGCAGGTCACTGGTCTCGTGTCTAATTTGTTAAACAACTACATTCTACACTCTACTTGGTATTCTGAGAAGATAGTGTCTTACGTGCTACCTGCAAAGACTGCCCTCAACATTAACACTCAAGAATTAGAAGTGTCCCGCTACTAATTGTAAATTGTGATCCTTGGCTATACGGCATTCTGGGTTTATGACTTCTGACTAGCGCCCAACCGAACAAAGATACTGACAATTTGGGAGACCGCCAACATAGGGCAAGATAGCTCAGTTGGTAGATCGCCGGTACGGTAACCAGGAGGTCACAGGTTCGAATCCTGCTCGTGCCAGTTTCTTTGTTCACTTTGAAAATGTATTCAAATTTACCTAGTCAGTTTCCCTTGTGGATTGTTTGACGAATTATAAGTTAAAAAGTCGTATCCTCATTGAGCGATCCCCACAATGTCACTTCCCACGTTGTATCGTAAAACTGGGTGTGATCCCTAGCTATACGGCATTCTGGGTTTATGACTTCTGACTAGCGCCCACCCGAACAAAGATACTGACAATTTGGGAGACCGCCAACATAGGGCAAGATAGCTCAGTTGGTAGATCGCCGGTACGGTAACCAGGAGGTCACAGGTTCGAATCCCGCTCGTGCCAGTTTCTTTGTTAACTTTGAAAATTTGGAACTTATTACATGTTACTTCAGGGATGCCAGTAGGTCTAGGTTGCAGGGCCGAAAAAAAAAAAATGTGTGTCCGGAATCTGGGCCACGCTACAATTACATACATTGTACATGTATGCGAATACCTACATGTACATTGTACAATAAACTTTGCCCAATTTTTCGGACGCCGCTTTCTGCTTTATTTTTATGAAGTGCTCGATTTATTTTTCCAACGAGAATGTTTCCAAAGCGAACGTAGATCTATCGTATAACAGTGAACAGTACTAGTATACGCAATCACATCGTAGATGTTCAATACGCTATGCATAATCATTTCAACTTCCAATTTTGTCAAACGATCTCCGCTGTTGTTATTGAGTTAGGGTTAACAAGCAATGAAATGGCTACCATATGTACCATCAGAAATTTCAAATGCAACAACTCCTATCAAAACGGAAACAGCTAAATGTAGAGCAGACACCAACTGACCTGCATTGACCTCTGGCATACTGATGAGAGCGTGTGCCGACGCCTTGATAAATGCCGACATGAATCCAAGTTTAATGTTATGCTTCTTCTGGAACTCTTCCCTGTGTTGCTTGCGCATTGCTATGATGTTGCTATGAGAAAAAAAGAAGGAATATCGGGGATCACTTTGTCTGCTTAACTTCATACAGCTTTTATACAGCCAAAGTTGTTAATCAAGTCATCACAAGTCACTTCACAATTCTGGTCTCAAGCCATGTAACAAGCTATTCAAACACTATATCAAAAAAGCATTTCTATGCCATTGTTCATCACATGTAGCTTGTGAGCTGACGTGTGATTGACTTTTAGATTGACTTGTGATCTGACGTGATCTGATTGACTTGTGATTGACTTGTGACTGACTCAATTGTAACTCTGCATACAGCTGCAATGATTAACGACACTGTGTATACTATCGTTTTTTTTTGAAACCCCATGAATGTACCTGAAGCAGAACATGTACCAACATTTAGAATATTTCCATTTGGTTTGCTTCTCACGTCAGTTATTCAGAAGTCGGAGACGAAGCCGAAGTCGGAGACGGAGACGAAGCCAAGGTTTCGAAAACCCCCCATGACATCCCCAATGGCAATGCATATAAGGAAATGCTGTATCAAGTTGGATTTTGCTGATTGTCTGCGAGTAGTCAACAAGTGATTTGAAAACATCCAGTCAGCGATGCTTTGATGACACATTGCGACTAAAATAATGGGGACTAGACTTCAGTGTTTATTTGCTCCATGCGTTAAAAATGATTAGGAGGCTGCCTAGCCCAGCAATGAGAAGCGAGTGCGTGGGCACGTACGTCGCCAGTAATCCAATTGAGAAAAGTTTGTGGATATGCCACGCTTCATAAACATTTCTGAAAAAAGAGAAGCATGGTTTATTTCAGAACCATAGAAGTAATTAGTCACTGCTGCAAACTTAACTCAATTGTACTCTCCACCAAAAGCCTCAAATAACGACGGCTGATGATCATCATTCTTTCTTTCAATTTGCTTGGAAAATACAGTTGATTTTAACAATAAATAAAGGCTGGGCAAAACAGAATTGGGAAAGATGCATGCGTATGTGTCCTTGAGCAAGACACTTTGTCACAAGTTGCTTCTCTCCACCCAGTGGTAAATGGATCCCTGTGAGGGCAGTGATGGTTACAAATGTGTTTGATTAGCCCATGTGCGCCTAACTTGCAGCCGGGGCTGTATACCCCAGTCTCCAGGCAGCTGAGGTTTCAGAAATGATTGTCTAGCCTGATGAGAGGTAATAATAATTGTAACCGCATTGATTTAGTTTGACTTAGAGCATTCCAAATACAGAACGGTACCAAGAGAGATTATAATATCTAGGGTCTTGGAGTATTGGTCAGGGGCAGTGTGGGAGAGGGTATTAGTAAGGGGCCCTACAATGTTACAAGTACTTGAATAATTATAACCAGTTTAACCCTTTGCCACCGGTTGCCCCAAATACGTGCGGATTGAAAATTGCCACCTGGCCGGTTGACTTCTATTTGTGCCAATCTCTTCTATTTGTGCCAATCTCTGCATTTTCAATCCATTATTGGGGTTTTGTGTATGTTATGCTTGGCTGCACAAGCCTCTTGTTTCCGTTTTGCTTGGCTGCTCAAGCCTCTTGTTTCCAATTCGCTTGGCTGCACAAGCCGGCATGGCGCCCCGGCGCCCCCCATTATGAAACCCGAGGTCAAGGGGTTAAGCTAATTTCTACAGGTCTATGAGATTCTCAAGTCAGCAAATGACCATAACATTCAGGAGACTATTATTCTCTCATTTCAGTAAGATGGAACGTGGCTAAAAACAATATTTTTAAAATGCCTTGTTGCACAATTCGGTCGATTCACAACTCGGTGCGCCGCCAGCGGCAACCGGGGAGAGGCCAAATTAGGCAGTGCATCATGGGAAAAAGTCAACATTGCAAAACCGGAAGTGGGTATTGCCAATGCATCGACCGCATGTTTACATGCATTTTGAGTTACGAAATCCATATTTTCAGAGTTTGTTCACCCGCTAAATCTACGAACTGCTCTCTCTTCTTTCCCGCACAAGGTATTCCCCGATTAGTCAAAAATTGCTTTAACCCATCCACTCGCATTCGTGGAAGTGGGAAATTGGCCTCTCCCGGCTTGCCGCTGGCGGCGCACCGAGTTGTGAATCGACCAAATTGTACAGAAAGGTACAGGAGGGCATGAAATCATTGGAGAGAGAAAGCTTGTATTCCAAAGCTTACCCCATGTCTATCTCATTGAAAGTAGTCAGCATGGCTGTCGTGTTCTGAGCGTCCTTTAGCCGCTGAGCTATCCTGAGTCGCATCCGAGACATTTTCACCTGGACACAAACAAAATCAACACTTGATATGAATGCAATCAGCGTGTGGTCACTTATAAAATTTGAAAATCCCAAGATGACACCCATTAAAATTCCCAAGATTTCACAAGGAAAATAAAGTACAAGGGGCATTCACGAAACACTGTAGAAAGCGTTTTGTGAACGTGCAATCCTTCTTTTTTTTCGTCAAAATTCTCAAGATCTTGGGAAAAATCCCAAGGAGTGGCCACGATGGATGCAAAGTCATTCTTTCTCTTTTTTTAAAAATTCGTCAAACAAACTGACTAGGTAAATTTGAATACTTTTTCAAGTGAATACATTTTTCAATTTGAATACATTTTCACTTTTCTTTGTTCACTTGAAAATGTAATGTAAAAAAAAAAATTTAAACAGAAAGAGAAAGTTTCTATATTTTTTAATAGAAAGAGAAAGTCAACGGTTTTGCAAATAGGTCAAGGAAGGTTCAAGGAAGGTTTAAGAAAGGTTGGGTCGCACATATATTTATTTCCTAATTGCCTGGCATGAAAAGGGGAACCTTTGACTTGAATATGGGCTTAGAGTAGCCACAGATGCATGGATCAAGCAGTAATAAATGACTACTCACTCTCTGCTCCGTTCTGGCAGGAGATGGACTAGGTGTCCCTCCCAATGCCGAAGCAACAACAGGAGTCACAGATGCAGCTGGAAAGCAATACAAAGAACATAAATATGTAAATCTGACACTCTTCACACTTGTATTCATCCATGCTGTGGGTATCTTTTACAACCTTTGATGGAATGCAGTTAATCCTTTGCATCCGGCTGTTACTGATGGGGGGGCTGATATGCTAAGAACGGGCTGTGCAGCCAAGCATACTAAGCGCAAACAATAGGCCCCACACTGAATAGAGTAGTCCTGTTTATCGCATGAGGAGCGAGCCCCCTCGTGTGAATGAAAGCTTCATTTGAAAAAGCTCCATCCATTCATCACACTCCCATGCAAGAACAATACACTTGAAACCTGAATGGATTGAGTACATGCAGGAATGCGCCTATGGATGACAACGGGCCAGGTGGTCTTTTTTCAAACCGCGGCTGTGGCTGTCGTCCATATATTGAAGAGGTTAAGGGGTCCTAACTTTATGCCCAGTAATTACTTGTGTGCCTAGGTGGAGGGGAACAATCGGAGATTCAACTTGCCCTATGAACATGTGATGAAATATTCTCAACTTTCGTAGCCCGAAATCAGTGAACGTGCCACTGGATGATTTTATCCTTGGGTGACATGTATATATACATTGTAAAAAAAATAATAAATACTGCAGTATATGTAGTTTCTGGTGTGATTTTTTCGTTTCGTTTTCAAGTAGATGCATGTACATTTATAGTTGGTATGCCATCAGCCATTAGAATGTGCATGTCACGTAACTTCAGTCTTGCCCTCTGAAATGTAGCAATTCTGGAAATGCTTCTTTTGGAGGCCTGAACATATTTGAAAGCACGAGTACATTTATTTGTCTTTTTATAACAAAAACGTATTTGTTTTAGGGAGCATAGACAATGCATCTTTATTAGTCTCTCTAAAATCTGAGTTTGATTCAAAGTATTAGGTCTCCCCCCTAAACTGTTTAGGGGCAGCATATTGTTCTTCTCTTGGTTTTTAAAACCTCCAAGTAATTCAGTTTGGCAATACAGTGGTGTGCAAAATTATTCGAACACTTGGCATATTTTAGGTACTTTAGATGTTTGTGATGAAATGGCAATCAATACACCAATGTATACATTCAAACGAAACCCTCTGGAATGAACTTCAGAAGACTCGGAACAGCATTAGTGTAGAAACTCTCAGGAAATATATAAACACTATGTCCGAAAGATGTGCCGCAGTGATTGCTGCCAAGGGTAGACACACCAAATATTAGAGTAAAGTTTGATAAAAAAAGATGGTAGGACTGGCAGATACTAATGTGAGCTACATACATGCTCACAATTACCTTTTCTATTAAATACAGTTGAAAAATGTAAAGCAGGCATTTTAAGGCATTAAATATCAATTTCTTCAGATATGTCAAGTGTTCGAATAATTGTGCACACCACTGTATGTAAACAGACAGGGCTATATCTTTTGTTCAGTCCCTCCCTACTGTATACCCAGCACGATATGGGGCAGAGGGGTACCCCCCTTTTTTCCCTATACCCTATACACTCTCCAGACTATTGTTACCTAACACATCCCCCCTAGAGATCTGAAAAGAATTCCTGAGATTCCGGGAACACAATGACCAACACAAAAGAGAGGGGGGGGGGGGGGTTCCCTCTGCCCCATATCGTGCATCATATGCCCTACTGTTACCCTGTATCCACCCTCTGAAAGAGTTACCATAACTAAGGACAGGAAAAATCTCGAGAACAAATTTTCATGTACTAACTAGCATGTTTATGTGCATCAGAAAATAGCAATTGAGCTTTTAGTCTGTGTCTGCTGCCATCTATTGACCAAAAGCTTCTTTATTGAGCAAGGCATACCTGAAGCGGCTTCGTCCATGACTGGAAATTTAGATTTTATGATTTTTCCCCAACTAACAAATTCTGGAGGAAAATTATATTTCTGAATGAATGTACTATTCACAAAAATATACATTTATACTGCAGGAGTTACATCTAGGAATATCTCACTCCTAATTGAAAATTTGAAACTTATTAAATCTATTTTTTTCAAAGTGAACAAAGAAAACTGGCAGGAGCGGGATTCGAACCTGCAACCTCCGGAATACCGTAACGGCGCTCTACCAACTAAGCTATCTTGCCCTATGTTGGCAGTGTTCCACACTGTCAGTATTTTTGTTCGGGTGGGCGCTAGTCATAAGTCATAAACCCATAATGCCGTATAGCCAGGGACCACGCCCAATTTTACGATACCAGCCTGGAAGCGACATTGTGGGGGATCACTCAATTTGGATATGACTTAAATCTGTAACTCATCGACTTTTTTTGTGTGGAGTGTTTCTTTGAGAACCTCATATCTTATCTAATGCCAAAAAATTAGCAATTCAATTTGAAAAGTTATTTTCTTCATCTTCTGGCAACTTATGTGGATTCAAACCAGTAACATTTCTCCTTTCTAGAGTAGATGTCTTGCATAAGGTTCACAGACATCTTAAGAAAAATGCTATAAATGGTTCGGAAACAATGACAAGTACATTAGAAATAAAAATGTTGATGTATTTTGACGTTTTAGTAATTCATTAAGACTTAATGGTAGTGTACATGATCAGACATTGATGCAATTTTCCGAAATGGGCCGATTTGGGGGTTAGTATTTTAGAGGAAATATCGTTTCACTGACCTGTTCAAAGTTTTGCGTTCTTGGATGGCGAAAAAACGAGAGAAAAATCACCAGGCGGCAGTTAACTGGAATTGTTATAGCACCCTCTTGTAAAATAAGCCCAATATTTGTAAACGGGATCGTTTATAATTAGTCACATAACTATGATAGCTGACTGGTTACAACCCGTCGCTTCAGTACACTACGCGACACACACTTGTACTATAATTGCAACCATGCACCCATTTTCGGATTGTTAACCCATTTTAGACGCAACACGGACTAACTACATTCGGTCAAAAAAGGCAGTATTAAAAAATCTGTTATTTTTTCCAACGATTGTTACGCGAAACAATCGTTGAAAAACGATATAAATTTCAACTTTTCTTAAAAACGACAGCACACCAGATGCCATTTCACAGGATGATTGAAATTGCTATTAACTTACAGTCTAGTAAGGTATTTCGTAATAATTCAGTAACAAAAAAAATGGCGGATTACCAATCGTGTACACTACATTTGAGACAGAAAAATCATTCCTTGACACCACGCCCACTAGCCATGACATCATCGGCACAATCAAACATTGCCTACCATGCCCGGACACAATCAACCAGTGTACATTTTGTACACCTCCAAACTTGTGGCATGCCATGTTTTTACCACCAAAGACCCAAAGGCCAGAATATAAAGATATATATTTGTGATGGCAAAGGCATCTGTCCCAAAGTCTTGATAAACTACCCAAACACCAAAAATACATCAAAACCTTCGTTCTTCATACTTTAACCACACAGCCTGTACAATGCCAGAAGTTAGTTCAAACCCGATTTACTCGTGATTGTAAACCATGTAACATGGAGTGTTTTCAGACAAAAATGTGCATACCTGGTTTGGAGGTCATCGGTGCTGTTGGCATAGGCGGTACTGGAGGAGGAGATGTAGGTATACTCCCTGCAACTGTTGTAGGCGGCGGCGGCGGCGGCGGCGGCGGCGGTGGTGGTGGTTGCGGGGGTGGTGATGGTTGAGAAGCCGTGGGTGCCTTTGGTGGATCTGGGCTAGCCACGTTTGGGGGTGCTTCTGTACAATGCCAATGATAGGAATATCAGTGCCATTTTTTTGGGTACACTTTGTAAAAATTTTTAACCCTAACCTTCCCAAAATCCTCCAAAATCCTCTTTGCCAAATGGAGGAATTTGGAGGATTGAGGGTCTTTGGAAGTTGAAGCATCGGAGGAATTTGCAGGATTGAGGGCATAAGGGGATTTTGCCTCTGGAGGAAAATGGAGGATCCAGGTCATCAGGCCCAATCTGATGCTGGTTGATTTCGGAGGATTGAGGTTACTAGGGTGTTTAACGAAAAGCGCCAGAGGATTTTGGAGGATTCATGCGATGGTCCCCATAAGAGGATTGTGGAGGATTCAGGTTACATGCAGCTTGAACACTTTGAAATCAGAGGGTGTTGGAGGATTCATGTTACTTGAAGGAAAAAAAGAGGAGGGAGTTAGGGTTAATTATAATACATTCCAAACCAACTAAACATTTGCACCTCAAACCAAAACAAAAATATGCAGTAATGCTACTCCAAGGTTAACAAACACAAATGAACAGCTTTTCAGAACAGTCAATGTCAAGATACAGGTAACCTTTGAACTAAGGAAGTTGCGGGAAATAGCTTCACCATATGCCATCTTTAGCAATTTCTTCATTTGTAGCAACTCGGTTATTTATAAATAGTTGCACTAACCCTAACCAAGCCAAACCCAACAGTATCGAAGAGTGGGTCATTTCTGTTGGATTTTGTTGAACTGTTCACTTAACCAGTTCGGGTCGGATGACGTGTATACATGCGTACATCATATCAGAACGGATGACTGATAAACACACACTCGATCGAGGCCGGTAACTGTCAGCGACCCGCTCGCAGCGAGTGGGGCCGGCAATATCAGGTTGTGCTACCCGCAGATTACGGCCTGATTCCACCTGAACCCGGCTGGCATCGAGGTTCGTTTAAAATACTCCCGTGCCTAGGTCCGGTGAATGTCAAAATAATCCCGGCGTGAACTGGTTAAAGAAAGAAATTTTGTTCTAGCTGTTGGGTGTAGCACGCTTCATACTCTGCTGTCATTGGATTCTGTTGGATTCAGCAGGGTGACTACATAAAACTCAACTATCACAACCAACCCACTTCCTCTCCAATAGAGCTTGCGCGCATACAGCCATTTTATGGGAGTCAAAGGGCATTCAAAACACACGACTGCGTATTATATGCCGCCACACGGATGTACGTAGTGTAAACATGTTCTAAACACGCGTATGTGCTGCTCGAAATTTGTTCGAAATACAGGGCGGCCGATGCGCGTCATGCAAATTTAACTCCCAAAATGGCAATTAGGGCTGTCCCGAATATACCGAATATTCGATATTCGATCGTCAAGCGAATCTTAGAATACCATTTTGCCAGTTCGTATATTCAAAAAGATATATATGCACGTACAGATACGACTCTGATGCTATTTTAATAGAAAAGTTACCGTGCTTAGCAGTGTCAAATGCCGCATTTTTGTCAATCGTAACTTTTTGTGGACGGAGGTTTATTGTTCCCGTCCGTAAAACCCTTGATACAACAGGGGCATGCCCAAAAATGCTGTTTGAACGGTCCATAATATCAATCGCCATACGTAAAACACCGGCGTTCTTTTACGAGCAATGGTTCTTTTTACCGGTGCAGCATGCACTGAAAAACTTGATCGGCGAGTATCGAATATTCGGTCAAACACAGTTTCGAATATTCAAATACTAAATTACTCGAAAATTAACAGCCCTAATGGCAATGCACGTGCCAATCTGTAGGCAGTGACGTCATTTGCACAAGCTCTATAGCTTGAGTGTTACAACCTATCACTCGATAGGTTTTGATAGATAGGGTATTTGGCTCCATTTTGGCACCGGGAGAGGGAGGGTTAAAATTGTTGAAAATAAATTTGCTGTAAGTTAGGCTTAGCCATTGCAACAGCGCCCCCATGAGTTCTGGCCAAGGCAACAATGCACTTGACCACATGTACTGCAGTGTATGCACTGCGCATGCAAGCACGAAGCAAGATTAAGACGGTATGAAGTAGCAGCAAGTCATTTGCTGGTTGTAGCCTGTGCCATGTATTATGGCAATAAGTTGTATTTGTGCTGGTACAACTGACGCATTCATCTACATAGCGTCGGTCAGGCAGGCAATTTAAAGCACAAGGACAGGGTGATTAACGGAAGGCTGTACATATATTTTATTTATTATCTTTGCAATGGGGAGACGGGCACTTCATTTTTTTCTTTTTTTTTAGGATCGAGTGCTTGCATCTTGTAGTGTTTGCCAATAATGCATTTCATCAAATTTTTAAATTGGAGAATGCTAACTACGTGAAAATTGAAAGATGAAAATTACAAATGAACAGGATGCAAACTAAATTTAAAGATAAGTGGTTTTTTTCTTCCTGCCATTCATCTGGCCAATTATTGGATCTGAAGGTTTTCATTTTGCTCCTTACAGTGTTTAAATGTCTATTCAAAACATGCACAGCCAGGAGAGGGAGCCATTCTCTAGCTCTCTTGCAAGATCAATAGTGTCAAAGTCTTGAGCCCTATGAGCTTGGTGGATCTACATAATCATTGGATTTCAGGTTTAAAGGATCAGGTAATTTTTTAAGTGATTCACATTGAAAGGCATGTACATGTACTCACATGTACGTATAAATACCAGTGTTGTAGTCAAGACCATCACAAGACCACACAAGACCACACAAGACCCTGCAAGACCAGCGCAAGACCAGCAGTCTTAATCCAAGTCTTAAGCTATTCAAATGAACTGTAACAAAAACATTCCTTTATCATGGTTTATGCCTGTTACTTGGTGCCTGTTACAAGCTAGTCTTGTGAATGGTCTTGTGAATGGTCTTGTGAATGGTCTTGTGCCTAGTCTTGAAATGGTCTCGACTACAACACTGATAAATACAGGTACACACTTTAACTCAAATTTGACCCAATAAGCAATGGGGATGCATGGTCACTACTGGAAGGTACATAAATATCTGAAAAACAGTGTGTTTCTATTATTTAAAAAAAGATATGATTTGTCACCCAATACGAGTCAAAAAGCCACTCCAGGTAAAACGCTATGATCAGAGGTGGTAGGGTTGGCAACACTGTTAATTGCCAACCCTTACGGTTTTCCTAGGCCCAGATCTAAATAGAGGATAATTCCTCAACATATTCCAGAGAAATAATCCCAATTTTCAGACCCTGTCAGTAAGACCGACCAACCCACCTCCCCCAAATACTTACCGGACAGCTGCACTTTAAACAATTCTTGGCCTGGAACGACAGTGTCTCCATCGGCTGCAAGGAATTCCACAATGATGCCACTCACAGGAGATGGTACGGGTATTGAAGTCTGACATGAAGAGTGTGATCGAAGAGAGTGATCAAATGATGAGAAATGGCAGCAAACTGTTGTAAAGTATCAAACATACTACATTCCCTATGAGGATTTCAAATGCCAACGAACTTAGACTTGATTTTAAGTCTGAGATCGCGGTTATTTTTTTTGTCTGCATCAGCCACGCTAAACATCATAGGTTACAATCACGTATGTTCTGTTATACTGTTCAGTCTCAAATTTGTATTATACATGTACTTGGTACACGTACGTAATGGTATCTAAAACCTATAGCTAAATCATAGATCTTATTGCATTAGTGGAAAAGTACCAAATTAAATACGTGATTGTTAGTTTTTGTTACCAGACGAAAAACGTGTTGCCTATATGTTGAATGGAATCGTCGAGTAATGCTCCTTTTTAAAATATTCATGTTATAGAAGGCTTTTGGCGATTCCGACCAATCAGCTTGTTCTATCCACTTTTGGACTAATTCACCATAGGGTGTGTGCAAACCGATGAACAAGATTCGCAAGTCTGTAATCGAAGGTTAATTCACAAGAGGGTGCAAGAGGGCGCTATTTCCGGCACAACTGTATTGGCTATCAGGCCGACAAAAAACCACGATCACAGACTTGGAACCAAGTCTACAACGAACTCTGAATGCTGCACAAGCAAGCCCTTTACAAAACAAGTACAATTCAATGTAAAATTTGACACAATTTCAAGTACAGTGTGTGTTGACAAGTTCTTTAATCCCCCAACCCATTCAATGTTATATACAATAAATATCTGCTCAATACACTAACTGTTTTTTGTTACTGTTTTTTGTTATGGGTATCTCCCAACACAAGGCAAAAGGCCACTCAAGGTGTGGGCTACTAAAGACAAGACAGAAATCACAGCAATAGAAAGTATCTGTTCACATTTCGTTTGAATTGTGAAAGATTATAGGTGGAAGGGAAGCAAGTTACAGGTAAGGAGTTCCAAAGAGAGGTATACGCGGGAAAAAACTTGTATCTCACATTGGGGTGTGCATCGGAACCGGGTACCCGAGTACCCGACCGTTCATGTCAGGAAACGGTTCCAGATTATGGAATCGGGTACCTGTACAACTTTACATTATTGCAGAGTAACTTCCCAGACAATGAAAAAGGCAAGGTTTTGAATATTATTTGTCAAGGAATTTTCAAAATAAAAATTTTGTATGGGGAAACCAGCACAGATTTCACGTTTATGACGCTCACGAAAGTTGACAAGAAAAGGGAATTTACCAGTCGTTTTTGTAGTCTGGGTATGGATAAAAGCCTTGACAAGACATATTAGCATGCCTCATTATACAATAAATACAACTGTATAAAGCTTCCGACCACCGACTTTTGTGATATGCCGGCGCATGCATGTGACGGCACAATCACATGAGTTTTTCAAACTTTTGTCTGAATCTCAGAGAAAGACATTGGGCTGAATAAATATAAACTAGAAATTGCTTAAGAATTCAATGTACCAAAAATAATTGCAAATTTTACAAGTTTGACACGTTAATTTTCCTATTTAAGGTCTCCGGATGCACGCCACCAGGGGGTGAACTTTCAGACTCTAATTGCTTGAGCTTTTGCTAGATAAGCAATTGCTAACTTTGATGTATTCGGCCCATTATTACAACTTCCGGGATTGAAAGTTTTGGTTTGGGTTTCTTTAACGGGTACCCGGGTACCCGTATTTTTTTCAATCGGGTACCTGATTCTTTTACTACCTGTAAATGCACACCCCTCTCACAGTACTAGCCTTCAGAACAACAACAATTAAAGGATGTGATGAGACAGCCAGGCGAGTAGAGTAACTAAAAATTTAAGGCATTGCCTAGTGTACCAACAACAATCCTCGGTGGACACTAACCACTCGGAGTGACGCACAATTTTTCACCCCCCCCCCCCCCCCCCCCCCCCCCGAGTTCAACCCCAGAATTTCCACATTATCATTTAAATGTACATAAAAGCTTTAAAAAATGAAGCCAAATATGCATGGGTGGATTCTGAGGGGGAGATTTAGGGGGGGGGGGGGGTAATTTTGTACAATTTTTTCTTTCTTTTGTTTGTTGGTAAGCCTAATTTTTCTTACCTGAAACATCAAACATCCGTGACAGCAATCAAGTAATCTTTTTGGTATGGTATATAAATACAAATCTTCACTTTTAATGATTTGTACAGCCTACCGAGAAACATACAATTTCAAAAATGGAAAGTTCACAAAAAAACATGATTAATTCTGCACAGTGTAGCACACACTATTCGACTGTCGTCTCACAAAGTAAACTCAAGTCCATCTGTTTCTGAAAGTTAAATGAGTGTAAAAACGTCAACAAAGCTGTTTGCCAGACTGACGAAGGACAAGGTGACAACAGAATAACAGATAACAAATTGCTGAAAAACACACACAGCAAAAGATATGGCACTGGGGGAAAAACTAAAGGTTTAAGAAATTGATAAGGCTGGAAGCGGACACCAGATAAAGAGAGAAATATGTGTGGGAAAAGCTCACCTTGTCCGTTTCGATCTCTCCCACTACATCGTCCTCCTTGACGTAATCACCGACAGCTGTAGAAGGAAAAAAAACATACAAGGGGTAGAGATGATAGTTTAGAACTCTAATTATCAGTAGTGTAAGTGTGAAATGAAATGACAGTCTGGGAGATAGAGCTCCAGGAAAGTAAACATGGAGAGATACGCACAAGTTAAGCATGGACTGGAGGACCAAGGAAAAGAAGGGCGACTGACATAAGCCGCGTTCGCATTGGACTTACAACTGTAAAAAGTTACCGTACGTAATTGTTAATATTCCACTGTGGTTATTCTTCCGTGCGTCCGCACTTGGATTACACTGCTCGCGGAAAGTCCTCGGCATGTAAATTTTGCATTTACAGTGGCTGTCCGCACTGGACTTTCAGCGGCGTAAAACTGGCAACGTAACTCTTCCGCTGCACGGTTGGCCCTGTAAAAGTTCCCTTTGTGGAGGGATAAACGGACAACCGACGATCGACACTTGACAATTTGGAAAGTTTACCGGCTGTCCGCACTGGACTTAGCTTGGACAAGTTAACAACAGTCTCCGTACGTTTTACCAAAAAGAGTCCAATGCGGACACAGCTTTACATGTAGTATCACGCTTAGCATTGGAATGTTATCTCCTTCCACTTGTGCATCTTGCACTGAAAGTACATATGTAAATTGTTAACATTAAAAAAGACTGACCGACAAAACACCAAAGGTGAAACCCTTGTGACACACACATCCAGGGATGCCCTTTTTCACATATTAAATTGTAGGTTTTATTCCATTGATAAATATGTTGGTGGTACTTTGAAGAGCATAAGATCTGCTCTTGTCATATTTATTAGGCCAAAAAAATAATAATAATAGTTGTGTTGCCCTCCGCGACCAACCCTAAAAGTCATAAAAGTCAGGTCCCGTTTTCTTTTTTTAAAATTGTTAAAGAAATTTTCAAAATCTCACCATTTCCCGTACAAAAGGAACAAGTTTGATTAAAACCATTGTCTTTAGATACAGCTACGACGGCACCATCGTACATTTCGCCATCTCGCTTTCAAAATAAGCTTACTTTTTGCTTTGGACTTCCGAGTTACACTACATGTAGTATTGTTTTCATGGATAGTAAAACAAATAAAAATACAATAAAATAAAAAAATTGACCAACCGACCCTCCCTCCTGATTTTCCCCATTTAAGGGCAACAAGTTTTTGTTGCCCTTACTACAAGACCCCCAATAGAGTACCGAAGTCCGAGGTCAGTTGCCGCAGCAACTGGTTCCAAACACATGCAGTTTAGAATGTATTCTGGTTCCAAACATTGCATTGATTGACTTCATCACTTCGGTACTCTATATGGTCACTCACTGTACATCTGTAACAGCAAAACCATAAATACAGCATAATGAATCCAGTATCTGTAATAAATATGTTTGTTTGTATTGCCAGAGAGAATTAACCCAGGGAGAAGAACATTTCAAAGAAGGAAATCCTGCAAATTTTATGCGACGGCAACTCTTCTCTCTGTCAATACGGACATCACTTTGGAATAAAATCGAAACGGTTGTTGGTGATGGTACATGTACGTGTGTGTGTGTGTGTGTTACAAATGTAGATACAAAGGTGCAAGTTCTGGATTTAATTGCATAAACATTTGGTCTTAGAATGTTCAAACCTGGCTTGTTCATGTCATATCTATGACCAATTATCCCCAACAACCTGCTGCATAAATGAAAAACCACAGTGTTTCTTATATTTTCCATAGCCGTCCCTGTCACTGTGATATGTACACGTAGCTGTGACATTAGAAATGCATAGTTATTCAACCAGAACTAATAACTAAGCTCTTAAAGATGCACGCTCCACACTACCATATGGTAGACAAGGTAATAGAATATGTACGTGTACATGTACGCAGTTAAGAGGAGACCCACTTAAAAGAATACAAAGTTCACTCAACAGGTATCATACTGAGATATGACAGTGCACATGTACATGTATGTGTATTCAAGTATACAACAATTTCTTTTGCTGTAATTTTGGATTGGGGGTTAGTATTTTATAGCAAATACTGTAGTGCTTAGATGCTGGGAAAACACAGAAAATATAAAAATTAAAAATGCTGTTCTTGTATTCTGGTGAAGACAAAATGGAGCAATTTGTAGACGTCAGGGAATTATCAGGTCGGGGAACTAGACTATTTCCAACGATTGTCGGCCGACAATCGGTTGGAAATTGATACAAAATTCCACTTTTCTTGAAAATGACAGCACACCAGGTGCCACGATTTCACAGGATGCTTGAGACTATTATTTACTTACAGTCAAGTAAGGTACGTATTTCATAATAATTCGGTAGTTTGGTTTTTGATGTTTGCAAATATTACCTTTCAATTAACATTGCCATTGGCACAGAGATATGTCCTTTTTGGTTTGCTCTACACATTTCAGCAAGTTCTACAGATATTTTTGAATACATTGCTTGTAGCTATCGATCAAGGTCTTTAACCCTAACCTCACATAAAGCTACAAAATACTACTAGTAGTAAACTGTAGTATGCTTGTAGTAATTTTTAGTAAAGTACGTATGTAGTAACATGTATAGTACTACTGTTTTTTCTGCGGTTAGAGGCAAAATGTGTTTTCATCTAAGGCGGAAACAAAGCATGAACTACATGTACTGGTTTTCAGAGATGATACAATTTTTTATCTTAGCCATCCAATTCATTGACACAAATATAATTTACCCAGTAACCTAACAGTATTACATAGAAGTACATGTAGTACTCTGTAGTTGCAAGTATCTTGACTGCTGTCATGATACACTCAATCATCAAAGACAGAGAGACTCAGTGCTACAGAATACTAAGTAGTATTTCATACATGTAGTACACAGGTCTTCACCCCAAATGAATGCCTAGGATGTTAGGGTTAATGGCAATATAACCCCTCCCCATCTGGTGGTTGAAACGTGAGTCCCTGTGCAGTTTTCTCAAATACTCAATAATAAGAAATTTGACCTTGTTTTCTGTTGTTCAGTCCGGGAAAAAAGAAGAAGACTTGTCTTAAGTTTGTGACATCCAAGTCTTGCATTCATGCAAGACTTCTCTACTGTCAATTCCAAGCTCACATTTCCCGGTTGTGTTACATGACCACATGTGGTTTTCAGATCTTCCCCATTCACATCTTAATAACTACCTGTAGATTTCTAATAAGCCAGGAAGGTTTTGTGTTCCTAGGCCTGGATGGAGAAACAATTGGATATTGCCCAGAGGAGTGTGCAATGGATAGCTCCTGCGATGCGCCTCGCTGAGTTCTCACAGAGTTTCCAACTTGGAGAACTTCCCTATTTCATGTGAATGCAATTATAATATTTAATTTCAAAGTCTAAATGACTTAATTTGTGCAAGGTCTGGCATCGTTAATGGCTATTTCTTTGGTGCTTGAAAACACACCTTAATTAGATTTAAGATTGTAGATACTGTAGACATAATGTCAATACATGCACTGAAATTTAAAACATATTGTCAACGGCAGAAAAAATATCAAGTTTAAACGTGTGCTAAGACTTCTGCAGTACAGTGTATGTGGGTCATTCCACCAGGTTGGGACACAGTGTGTGACATTTATCCATATCTTTAAAAGTACTATTGCATTTGATTAAGTTATTTCATGTAACATCAGTCTTTGGGTGGGAAATATTTTAGAAAGTTTTAAATCATGTAAATTATATTTTACAAAAATTATGATTAAAAAATGTGTCAGTTTGACATAACCAGTTTGACTTAACAGGACACGTCCATATTTCCATTTGTGTGTTTTTTCAACACTTTAAATATAAATATGGGAAATTCACAATGTGTACTAATTAAAAGATATACTATGCAACACAAGAACACCTTTTTATGGTAGTCAGTGTCCAAATATAGCAGAGACAGCAAGAACAGACGTGAGAGTGGACGTAACATGGACACTGTGTCCACTGTTACGTCCACACATGCATGTTTTTATTGTTCTTGCTGTTTCTGAGCTATTTGGACACTGGCAACCATAACAAAAAGTGTTTTCTGGTAGCATTGAGTGTCTTTTAGTTAGTACATATAGTAAGTTGCATAATTATTTATTTAATGACAAAAATTAAGACAGTCTGGACGTAACATTTAGTACTAACATGGTGTGACATAAAAATGCATATTTTCATTTTGTAACATTTTCAACATTTATATAAATAATTATGCAAACTCACTTTGTATACTAATTACAAAACACAAACTGCAACACAAAAAACATTTGTTATGATATTCAATATCCAAATGCAGCACAACAGCAGAAATATATGTATGGTCATGGTCTAACATGGTGTCCATGTTACGTCTGCACCGATTTTTCAAATTCTTACTATTTCTGCTATATTTGGACACTGACTACCGTAAAAAGGTGTTTCATTGTTGCAAAGTGTGTCTTTTAATTATTGTACGTAATGAATTTCCCAAATTTATTTATTAAAGTGTTGAAAAAACACAAACATTTAAATGTTGGACACGGTGTCCATGTTACGTCCATTTTACATTCAAAATAACACACTTTTTATCATATTTTTGTTAAAATATAACTTACATGATTGAAACTTTCTCAAATAATCTCACACCCAAAGACGGATGTCACATGAAATAACTGAATTATGAAACCATATGGGCACTAACTAAGCTTTCTAACAATTCAAATTAAAAATGAATGGTTAAATACATGCACACATATGTAACACTAAATGTATAATTTACAATTGAAAGGAATTAAACAGTATTTGAAAGATCTCTAAATTCAAGGGTTGCTGGGTAGATGTGTGAACGTTAAATACCCGTTTCTTTTGTTTAAAATCAAAAAGCGGATTCTCACAGAGGTAACCACAAAACTGAAATTCCTGCAAAATAAATGTAGTCGGTAAAATAGGGTCACTTGCTTCTTATGTTATGTGACATGAGTAGAAACATAAAAAAAGCTGTGTACAGTCAGAACAAAAATGAAAGACTTTTATTGGGTTTCACTGTTAAACTGATTTCTGTCTGGTTTCACAGTGTAACTGTTATGCTGCTAACTTCATTTTGTCCAACATGATTGTGCCTGTAACTCGGCAACCTGCACTAATGTGACATAACATAAGAGGTCCTTATTACAGACTGCAACTCACCCTTTTCCCACCTTACATCCCCCTCCGACACGGATTCTGCAAAGGGCGGAGTCTGCACCGTGTGGACTTCATCATCTGCATAAAAATGAATCAAATTAAAAAGAAATTAATTATTCAGATTGAGATGCAATTGGTGAGAGAAGAATCCTGAAATTAAACAGATTTCTAAATGATCAGTAACTGTCTAAAGTGAGTATTGTAAATGTGACCCACTCTGCAAAAAGGGCAATTATGTTGCAAAATTTGAAAATAGTGTTTTCTATATATAGCTAGAAAGGCCATTTTATTAGCTTTCATACGGTATATGTCTGAGGCCTGTAGCATTTTGCATTCACGATTGTGTCGATTGAAGCACTCGACACAAACATTCTTTTTCCAACTTTATTCACTGAAATCAAAGATTTTGGTTATGAACTAGAATAATATAGTATCAAAGATGCAAAAAAATTCCCTTCCTTAAAATTCACTTGTTCGAAGAAATTTCCAAACTCTTCACATTGAACGGCCCATTACGAGTAAAAGCATACAGCGACTTATGTGCCCCTTTTGCAGAGCGGGTCACAGATTAGAACTGAAATTTTTCTCTTTTTGCCCTATCCCGACGTAATGTATGATGCAGCTGCACTAGTAAGCAAGAAGTCGTGGGTTCGAATCCCACCCGAGTAAGCCTGTGAATTGTTTCACACAGGCTCTCGGAAAGCACTTAGTATACAGTGCACTCGACTACCGAGCTTGCCGTGAGTACATAAAGAATATGGAATACTTTGTCAAAAGGTAGGAATAATAACCTAAAGTCCTACATTGTAAAAAGAAATGTATTTCCAACTGAAAAATATGGAACACTGTGGGTGAGGTGGGGTCGGGCATTGGGGCTTAAACGTAGTGTACAGGATTGGTAATCCTCCAATTTTTGTTTACTGAATTATTACGAAATACCTCACTAGACTGTAAGTTAATAGTAGTCTCAATCATCCTGTAAAATGATGGCACCAGGTGTGCTGTCGTTGTCAAGAAAAGTGGAAATATATATTGTTTTGGAAAACTGCCCTGTAGCCGTTAGTCAAGGCGCGCGTGGCTACCCGGACAAGCAGCACGCCCCGGACATGATGGTACCATGGCATATCCGGGACGCGTCACGCGCCCAGATAGCCACGCGCGCTTGACTAAATGCCATCATCCGCCCGACAGTTGAAAACGAGCGCCGTTTTTCTCGTTTTTGTCGCCATCCAACAACACAAAACTTTGAACAGGTCAGTGGAATGATATTTCCTATAACATACTAACCCCCAAATCCGCCCATTTCTGAAAATTGCAACAATGACCAATCATGTACACTGCCTTTAAACAAAATGTCAACTCACAATATATGCTGGAAGTTTGAAGACCTCTGCATCTGGGGCTGCTTGTCCAGACACATGGTGTATTCCTGTTCAAGGGTTGCAATCTTTAACAAAAAAAGTTCAATAAAAATCATTAATAAGGGGATAAAAGTGTGATGACCCGGTCTTTACCACGTCAATAATAACCGAGGAGGGGCGTGGCGGTCACAACCCTTCAAGGTTATTATTGACTGGTAAAGACCGGGTCATCACATTTTTATCCCCATTCATAAATGCCTTCTTACAAAAAATGCAAAAACCTCCCGTAAAATGGACAAAATGGGAGGTTTTTTTACCCCACTTTTTCTCCCATTTGCTCAGTACAAAACACATGCGTACGTATCGGCCTTGTGAGGGCGTGAAGGCACTCCGTGCCTAGCCTGTCTGTCGCGTAAGCACACGCATGAGATGCAGCATTTTATACGCGTGCATTAGCGTTGTCTTACATTATGAAGTTCAGTACATCTTGTGCGCGCACCTACTATGCTCTTCTTGTTGCGTATCGGCTGAGAACAGCTGGTTATGACGTGCCGTGTTTAAACAACTTCCAGCCGTGTTTAAACAACCGTTTAAACACACCCACGTGACAGGCTCTCGACCAATAGGGATAGTGAACTCACTGAGGCATTTATGAATACTTACTATACTTACCTTACTATTGCGCATGGATACAGCCACATGTGTTTTAAGAAAATGTTGACAGGTAAGAGTGGAATAGTATGTACAGTTTACTGTAGTTAAATTTCATACTTTTAAATCATACTGTATACGTAGATGACAAAACATCTATTTATCTTTTTAAACAAATATGTCCCAGCATACATGCCTACTTTACCCGACTGTTATGCAAACTATAGCCGCGTTCGCATTGGACTAACTATTGTCTAAAGTTACCGTGCGAGATGGTTAACATTCCACTGTGGTAACTTTTCCGTGCATCCGCACTTGGATTACACAGCTCGCGGAAAGTCCTTGGCCAAGTTAACTTTGCAGTGGTCAAACACGGAAAGCACATGATCAAAATGCACATTTTACATTACAGTGGATGTCCGCACTGGACTTTTCAGTGATGTAAAATTGCCACGTAACTCTTCCGCTACACGGTTAGCTCTGTAAAAGTTCCCGCCGTTGAGGGATAAATGAACAACCGACGATCGACACTTGACAATTTAGAAAGTTTACCGGCTGTCCGCACTGGACTTAATTTGGACAAATTGACAACAGTCTCCACACGTTTTACCAAAAAAAAAAATCCAATGTGGACACTGCTAAGGCCAGAGCAACAGTTAATTCAACTAGGACATTATTTTGTAGCAGGATTAGTCTGAGCAGGAACGATTCCCCTGTGTCTTACATTTGTGACTGATTAGCCACAACAGGCTACTGATTCAGTTCTAGAAGAAAAAAAAAAACTAGAGCAAAACATTAAGGAAAAAAACTCACAAATGATATTCCTTTCAGTACTGAGTAATTGAACACACACCCTGACACAAAAATATTAGTGTTTCTTGACAATAAAGATTGCTGCCATCCATTACCTGGAATTGGCCCCGGAGACTCTGCACAATATATCACCTCCAGACATCACCTTAAGATGTGGCCAATATAATCACAATGCATAATGTACGAGCCAGGCATTTTCATCTTCCGCGCCTATTGTCCCAATCCCTCAGGTCACCACTTAAAATTAATGAAGTTTTCGTGGGCGCCAAGACACAATAGGTTCTTTTGAGGTAATAGTCGATCTGGCCATTTTTCCCTGTCACGCAGTCTTAAAGGGGATGAGCGGCTGAGAATATATACATGCATTTTGTGGGGGAAAAACAAGAATCTGTCTTTTAATTCAGTTACATTTTAGGAAACTGACTTTCTTTTGACATGGACCAACTGCTTCAAGTTGTTGGCATGTAATAGTGGTTAACTTTACATTTGTCGCTATGTATATCGTTTGTTTTTATTTCACATTTTATCATAATTTGTGTGCATTTACTTATAATATATTAAATCATATTAACCTTAACCCCTTGGGTATACTAGAAAGTATCCTGAATCCGCCAAAATCCACCTACATGTATTTTGTCATGCACAAAAAGTTGATTTTGTTGACTGCTCAATATGGAGGTATCCTGAATCCATCAAAATCCTGCAGTACCGCTAGACTTACAATCCTCAATCCATTGAAATCCCCCAGTTTTCAATATGGAGGTATCCTGAATCCGCCAAAATCCTCCAAAACAGGGGGTATGGATTTTGATGGATTCAGGTAGGTTAAGGTTAATGTTATTCACATTCAATTTATATTAACCCTAACCCACCTCAATCCTCCAAAACCCATCTTGCAGTTTTGGAGGATTGAGGATGAATAGCATTTCAAGAAAAAGAGGATTTTGGAGGATTGAGGATGAATGGTGTTTCAAGCGAGGAGTATTTTGGAGGATTGAGGATGAATGGTGTTTGAGAAACAGGAGGATTTTAGAGGATTGGGGGTGAATGGTGTTTGAGAAACAGGAGAATTTTAGAGGATTGAGGGTGAATGGTGTTTGAGAAACAGGAGGATTTTAGAGGATTGAGGGTTAATGGTGTTTGAGAAACAGGAGGATTTTAGAGGATTGAGGGTGAATGGTGTTTGAGAAACAGGAGGATTTTAGAGGGTGAAAGGTGTTTGAGAAACAGGAGGATAACTGCACAAATTTGGAGGATTTGAGGATTTAGGATGATTGCAGTTTTTGGGGCAGGGCAATCGGAGGATTTTGGAGGATTGAGGATGGTTCCTAGCAAAAAGGGTCCAGGGGGTTAGGGTTAATAATACAATCTTGAACGACTTAATGTGCAAATTAAGTACAATGCAATATTGGGCAGTCATCTTCCGTGAACATTTGTTTTTCTTGTTTCTATAATGCCACTTGTTCTGAATGTTTCAATTTATGAATACTTTCTAACCCCCTGAAGTATAGAATCAAAATCCAGTCATTGCATGCACGTTCAAAACGAAAAATAAGTTACCAATACCATCTTTTCAGTTATGCTTACTGTTCTGTCCTAACTGTTGGTAAAAATGTATAGTTTGAGATATTCATGCCCAGGTACCATTTTACATTGTAATTTGAAGAAAAGCGTGAAAGGGGCATTAAAAACATCGTTATTTGCATAATTCCCTGTAAAACAGATGTTTTCAGCTGGCAAGTAGACAACACACGGATGAACTACTGCTAACAAATAGTTCAGGGACATGGATTCAAGACAACATCGGTCTGGAATCCATTGCCTTCACTCAAACACTGCATATCGATTGCCGCACTTTCTTTACTTTAAGGGTTCTCATCAGATACCTAACTAATTGCACGAATTAAAGGTATCCATTGTACATTGCAACCATCTAATTTCACTTTCTCACAAATTGGCAATAACTGTTCATGCCCAGTCTAGTGCCTAGCTCCCCGCACCATCTCGACTCTTGTATTTCAGAGTGTTGTCTCATCATCTCCTATGGTCACAATAGGTACAATGACGCGTCTCTGCTGATTGGCTGTTCCTATAACATATATGCATCTCTTGGTGCCAGTCTCGGCACAGACAAGTCGTGATGCCCAGGGGGCATGTTTCATTAACTTGTCTGCCAGCAATGATTCATGAGTTGCATTGTCATCGTTAATAATTCCAACTAATAAGTCTTTGAAAAAAGCCACTGGATAACGTCTTCAGTGCCAGGTTTCTGCACTTTCAAGCTCCAGTTTCTGAAGGTCTTTCTTTGCTCTGTGATTCGACACTGAACAAACTACAGTCAAGCAGTGTGTTCATACATGACAACCATCCCCAGGAAATTCGTAGATTTACATGTACATGTTTACAAATTTCTGACACACCTCAAAGATTTCTGGAAGTTTAGAGAAACGCACAAGAACATTAAACCTTTAAGGTCTTTCTTCAGCTGTAATGAGTGAGCTACCCATGCTTCTATGGTGTTTTTTAAGAATGGTCCAATAACAGTGCATGTGAGATGAAATTTGGAGGATTTGACAGCAGGGACGTTTACTGTGATAGGCCTACAAGGATTTAGATTCAAGTAAAATTTAATGCGATTCGAAACAAACAATTCTCAAGAATTATATAATTGTGTACATGTCTGAAATACTTTGCCAATACGATATACATGCACACACTTCAGATCACTTCACTTCAGCTCGACAGCATTAAATTTTCAAGAGGTTCCCTTGCCTTAAAGAGGTCACGGTGTACCCAGAATCCACCTGAGCAGCCAAGGAAACAATACACTTTGTACGCCTCTTTGAAGGAAAGGCAAGCTGCACAGAAAGTTGGCACCAAGGACTCAATCATTCAGCTAAGCCGTTCCCAAATGCAAAGAAAGATGTCACCAGTCAGCAGTTACTGCTTGAGCAGTGATGCAAGACCGCGCTATTAATCAGGACTGAAAGGATCCTTTTCCCTACTTGTACCCCACGCCACGCGCACAAAGGAAGGCAAATTTCTTTGGCTCAGGTCAGGGGTAGGCGGCTAAGTATTATTCTTTATTTTCTTTAGAAGCCCCTTGGATTGCGGGATAATGTCCAAGCACCAGAGCTACAGGTGCAGAAAGTTTGGCGCTTCCGAGAGAGCGCACAGCTCCTCCAGAGAGAGTGAGAGAGAGAAAGGGAGCTCTTTTCAAGTTGCTCATTTCCACTTGAACTGAGCCATTACTGATTTACAATGCCATAGAACTTCGTTCCCAATATACACACAGTGTGTCTACAAATATTGCTTGAGGCCTTTCTTTGTCCTGAAAGCAAGGTATCAGGGCTTAGCCAGTCTCACACTTGGGGCCTGTATCCTCAGCAGGTAGAGTCTACCCCCATCCCTAAATTTTAAAAAAGGAAAAAAGGAAAAACAGCACAATTTATATAAAACAAAACACCATATATTGTGCGTAAAAATCAAACCTACCAACACCGTAGCCCTCATGGCCTCTTGAATAACCAAGCTAAAGGACATTATGTCCCTGAACCCACAAAGAGAAGTCATTACTGGTGAAGCAGATCGGTCAAGAATACTTCCTTTCCTTTTTTTTTTTCGGGTCAAAAGTTGACTGATTTTCCCAATGACACTACACTTACTGTAATAAACCTTCAAGGATGAGGGGAACAAAACGAAAAGACAAAACAAAAAACCACTGGCAGTAATTACCAGAACAACTTGAGGAATATATTTCGTTACAAGTAGAGGCAGATGGAATTTGGCAAATTGAAATGAATGCCGGCTTTCAAATTATTCAATAAGAAAAATTATAGCAGGAAATGGGGGGGTGGGGTGGTCCCATAGTTTACTTTCAAGAAGAAATAATTACACATACATGTGTACATGTATTTTGCAATGATAACTTTGAAAGTTCCTTATGTCTTTCTGAAAATGGTAATTTCCAAAGGAAAATGGTTCTGAACCTTAACCCCGCTGAATCCAACAGGATCCAGCAATTTGATATTCCCGTTGGACCCTGTTGGATTGAGCAGCTAACTCATAATGTTGCAATCCTGTTGGATTCAGCAGGCAACAGAAAAATATGTCACAGTTGGATTCTGTTGGATTTAGCAGGCAAGTCATTTTTTATTTTTAGTTACCCAACAACTTGGCATGTTGGACTGTGTTGGATTGAGCAGGAAACTCATATGAATCACTGTTGGACTCTGTTGGATTTAGCTGGGTAGTCCTGGTGAACCATTAGGAGGATTAGGGTTTTAATATAAGATTAATTTTGCCTCAAATACATGTACAAACATGTATATAGTAATAAAGTATAATTTCTTTTAAAAATAATTTTTGGGGTTGGAACAAGTTTAACTTAGTCATTGCCAATAACATAACTGTTAAATAAATTCAAGGGACACTTTTTAGTTGGCAAAATTATCAAGGTATAAAATGCAAATGAATCGCTAGTAAAATAAACCCCTTTTATACACACATACATGTATGCCTGTATAGAGTTGTAAAATTTTGTTGAAGCTTAACCATGTTAAAATTACATTGGTAAATAGCAGTCTTATTTCTGTCGGCAGCATTCAACAGGTGACATCTTGATGAACAGGCTTAGGGGGCGAGCAATTACAGAAAAAAAAATTAATTTGATATCACCCACATAGATTGGATGATTGCTCCTACATGTATCCATCTGTTGTGACAATTTCTCAGCCCGCCTGCAGACGACACTTACGATGATGATGATGATGGCTACGATGATGGCAAAGATGAAAATGTGTCTTAAATAATAGATTGTGATTCCGTAAATTGGCTGTATTCCCTCCAGGCTCCTTAGCCGTTACCGGCATCGGAGCCCGTAATCATTTTCGATGTATTGTCAAGACGGCTTAAGAAAGATGGATGATCAGTCATTCATATATGAATGGAGCCATCTCGGGGAAATTACATCTGCTGCCGACACAATGACTCCTCTTTCCAAAAGAATATGACAAGGATACACTCAACATGTTGTATGACCTGATAAACCATCCAGGGTTTCTCATTTACATGTATTATCAAGACTTCAACGGGGAATTTCTTCCAGCTCAATAATGCATACATGTACATGTATTGTGGCATCCTTTGTACTTTTTCCTCCTAAAATTGTCTGCAATTGATAATGTCGGGCACATACGTGATGGTTGATGCATAACATAATTCTCCCTGTTGTCTCCAAAATAAAGCCCATTTTTAAATCCGGATTCCTGGGAAAAAAAACCCCAAGATTTTCATGTGATTTAACCATACTTCCAAAATAATGCGCGTATACTACACACACGTGAAATAATGTGAGCAAAAGAAGGCATGAATTTTGATTGAAAATAATCACTTGATTAAAATCAATTATGTAAATTAATCAATTTACAAGCACTAGTCACATAAGAATGTTGTTCATCAATAATACATGTATTTATCAATCACAATAGCCAATGATTGTCTACATGTACATGTATGGTGAAACCAATTGAAGCACACAGGTGAAGATTGTGTAAGGGTGCAACCTAACATTTGTAAGGCCGTTTTTGTTTTAATAACTTGGATTACGGATTTTTTATGTCTCTAGGTCGGGTGGCGAGCAAAAAAACCCCCAAAAAACAAAACATAGCGGCGCCCTGTAATCCAAAATGGCGGCGCCCGTGGAACGTGAAATTGACGAAAAAACATTCTCCAGTACGCGCGCGGCGCGGATTCAGCCCAATCCCAAGCCAATCGACAGGCCTCGTGGTCGGCAGTGAGGCGGGGCTTGTCTCTCCTGGATGCGATCGAGCGATGCATTGCAACACGTACACCCGGGGGCGGTTTTGTGGGAAGTTTCGGCGCGAACTTCGCACGAGGTGGCAGTCGGCTTTTTCTGTGGTCTTCCTTGGACGACCAGATCTTGTCTCGTTTTCCATAGAATGATTATATTACAATTTCCGCAAATTGTACCTCACGGTACCCTCCAAAATCTCGCGGTTGGAAATTTCCCCTCCCCATGCCAGGCTTGGATCACCATTTTTGGTGATCGTTGATCTCACTTTTGAGCGGCATTGTGTGGCGCTTTCTGATACAGGCATTCAATTCCCTTATAAGGCCAGGGGAATCTAATTTCAATATTTATGAATGGTCACGGCGATTGACCTGTTAAATATTCATAAAATGGCCCGCAACACAGCGCCATTTCCCCCTATTGGTTTAAATCCCAACTTAATGCATTCATGACTCATGAATACATAACGAGGCAATTCAAGATGGCTGTTTAACATTTTCCGTCGAGCAGTCCGCTCAGTGATATCATGTTGGAAGTGGCATGTTTTTCCATGAAGGAGAGGGTGTTTTTTGTTGGAAACTTGCATATTACTGACTAAAATAATGACACAAGACACAGGTTTGGAAAATTTATTTAACATCCATGTTTTCAAGTCAAACTTCATGTTGAAAATCGTACAGCTGGTGCATAAATATTTGTGCACGCCAGTACGTACATGTACATGTATTGTAGATACAATGTACATGTATGCACACCATCCGGATCGTATTCCACACAAAAACAGTCAACAAGTGTTCACTGCGAATGATCCTATGCTTGTTTTAGATGGTCTTTAGATAGTGTGGCACTGCCGGGATTGTTTATTAGGCTTTAAAAGTTTGATGCAGCAAATTGTGTTTTTTTTATTTAAAATTGTTTTTGGTTGTCGAATGCGACAATTTTCGGCGGCGATTTAATTTTTTTTTTCCAAAAATCCGATTTTTCCTGGCAGCGGATCCGTAATCCAAGTTATTAAAAAAACAAAAAAAAACGGCCTAAGCATTTAAATGGAATATTCCTGCAACTTTACACATTAACCCTAATCTTTCCAAATCCTCCCAAATCCTCTTTGCCAAAAGGAGGAATTTGGAGCATTTAGTGTCTTTGGAAGTTAAAGCATCAGAGGATTTTGCAGGATTGAGGCCATTTGAGGATTTCGCCTCTGGAGGAAAATGGAAGATCCAGGTCATCAGGCCCAATCTGGTGCTGGATGATTTCGGAGGATTGAGGTTACTGGGGTCTATATATCCAAAACCCACTGGAGGATTTTGCAGGATTCATGCAGTGGTCCCCAGTAATAAACATTGGAGGATTTTGGAATCGGAAGATATTGGATGATTCAGGTTACATGTGGGAAAAAAGATGTAGGGAGTTCGGGTCAATGAAGTGAGCACTGAAATAAGTGACTTTAACCCTAACCCTAACCCTCGAGAGCATTTTGGCTAGAACCCTGCCAAACGCATCAGATTACATACTTTGTCACATCATGTAGGAATAATGGTCACATTGACTTGTGTGCAGAGTGCAGCAAAGTGGAGCTCTCGTGCACTGTGCTGCGTCTGACAGGGTTAGGGGTTAAGGTTTGCTAATTGACAGGTTTTGCAACAATACTGGATGAAAGTCAGGTGGAAAAAAACCAATCTGTTCTGCACATAGTGCTTGCTAGCAGCTAACTTTAAGCACCTTAACCAGTTCGCGCCAGGATTATTTTTGCCGAAAATTTCTATTTTCCAAAAAGGCAAAATACAGCAGCCAACTTCTGATATACAGCCAAACGCCACAAATACTGATTTGCAAGAGTCATTTCAACAGTACATGTATTTGTACAATATTTCTTGCCGAAACTTCATATATTTCAATACTCCGGGTGAGCCCACCGGAGCGTAAATTGTAGAACAACAGGCCGTGCACAGCGGCCAAGTTCAAGTTCAAGACACGGTCCGCCTCCACAGACTTCTCGGACTTTGTGTGTATGTACAAAACAAATGAGGGATTAGCATGTTGAGACATCTCCCAGAGGTGAGTCAAAACAAGCGTCAGCCGTGCCCGTGTATAAAAACAGCCAGATCGTGTGAACACGTCCTCCGACGCGAACTGGTTAATTATGCAGTCACAAACTCACTTGTAATTGTGACTCTTCTGGTACAGGGAAATAGCACAGCACACCCACATTTCCTCACACAATTTCACATGAATCTATTTGACAAACATTTACTAAATCTCATATTTGATTGCAAGGATGTATGGATATGATTTGCGGAGGTTAGTTTGTGTTGACTATTCAAAACATGTAGTTCATGATAAAATTCCTGCTGTACGACATCAACTATATGTGGTTTCCAAGATATGGGTTGATCCATGTATCAGGAAGGTGGAACACATTTGACAAAAACAAAAATGACAAACCAGACATTATTTTATCTTTTTTGTACATTTCACTTTGTTTTTTAAGACTAAAACTCAAATTAAAAATAAGCTCAGGTTTTTTCCTGATGTAAAATATAAGTTGTTGATCATAACTCAATTACCCAGCAACTTACATGTACCTACTTTTAACAATTCACTTACCACTAGCAAAAAACACGACTACAAGTGTTTTGCAAAATTAAGCAGAATAACATACAAGATGGAAGTAGACCCCCTTTTAAATTGATGTTCTGTTGAAATGTTTTGAAATTACATAAATATACAGTACACAGATACTGACTATTAGCTGTTTAAATGTTCCACGTTCCTATTTTCTCATAACTAAGTTTTAGAATTCATTCAAAAAAACTGTATTTTAAGTTTTGGTGCAATTAATTAACTCCTTGGGCATGGTATTTTAGGGGAGACGTCGGGGTGTCGTGGCGGTTCTGGCAGCCAAATCGAACCGCTACAATGTGTTTGTGCAGTCAAGCGTATCATAAACAATAATCCAACAATGGATTGAAACTGCGCAAACAGCGGCCAGTGGCGTCATCCGGCCTGGTGGCACTAGGGCTGTCCCGAATATAGCGAATATTCAAATATTCGTTCATCAACCGAATATTCGAATAGCTTTTTGCCGGTTTGAATATTCGAAAAAAAAGATATATATGAACTAATACAGATACAACTCTGATGCTATTTTAATAGAAAAGTTGCGGCGCTTAGCAGTGTCAAATGGCAATTATTTTGGTGGACAAAGGTTGTTCTCAACCGTAAAACCCTTGACACTTATAAAATAGGTTAATTATTGCAAAAACTCAGGCTGGAGTTTGGTTTCTTGTTATTAGAACATTATACATACTCATAATGATCTTGATAACACTGCAAAAAATGCCATCGGGTGGTCTATAATATCGATTGCTGCATGTAAAACACTGGCGTGCTTTGCGTGCAACTTTTTACTGGCGCGGCATGCAGTTGCAGCAGACGCCTGATATACATGTACTTGATCAGCAAGTATCGAATATCCAAATATTCGGTCAAGCCCAGTCTCGAATAATCAAATACTAAATTATTCGAAAATGAACAGCCCTTAGGCGACACTGTTTTTTTTGCGCCCACAGGCGTCATCTGTATGCAAGGGGTTAAAGCCCAAAACTATGCCAATTTAATTCGTTAAAACCCTAACTCCCTACATCATTTTCCCCCCATGTAACCTGAATCCTCCAACATCCTCTGATTTCAAAGTGTTAAAACTCCATATAACCTGAATCCTCCAAAATCCTCTTATGGGGACCATAGCACGAATCCTCCAAAATCCTCCAGGTTTTGTTTGCATACCCCTAGTAACCTCAATCCTCCAAAATCCTCATGTATCACATTGAGCCCGATAACCTGGATCCTCCATATTCCTGCAGGGGCAAAAACCCCTAGTAACCTCAATCCTGCAAAATCCTCCGATGCATCAACTTCCAAGTGCCCTCAATCCTCCAAATTCCTCCATTTTGCAAAGAGGATTTTGGAGGATTTGGGAAGGTTAGGGTTTAATAATGGAATGTTCCTTGGCCTATTTTTCAAAATGTAATTTCCAACTTATTTACCATTCGGACAGAGCAGGCCACTAACGATATTTACCTGCCAGACTGCTGGTGTGATGCATGTCTATTATACACAGCCTGGTTCTTGGAGCCTGCAATGGACAATCAAAGGAAACATGCTATAAATATCCACTTCAACATGTTTTTACACACACATTCCCGTATCTTGAAACAATACTAGCATGATGTAAACATTTGTTTTCACTTGAAGTTTTGCAGTAAAACGAAGTTGGTGGAGTTTGTCAGTAAGAGGACTTTTTGTTTTGGGTAAAAGGACCTCCTTGTCAATAGTATACAAATAATGAATGTTTATGAGTGTGATGGTAAGAATAATTTCATGAGGTGACAGATGGCATGTTCTATTCCACGAGGCGAAGCCGAGTGGAATAGAACATGCCATCTGTCACCGAATGAAATTATTCTTTCCATCGCACGAATGTGAAACATTCATTATTTGTTTTATACAGCGCCTGAATAAATTCTCGTCATCTGATTGGTAACTTGTAAACTGGTGCTTACATAAATGTAAGAAACATGTAGTAACACTGATAGCTGGGGGAACACTTTCAATGCATTTTATTCAAGTTAAAAACTGTTCAGAATTGTAAAAAACTGTTTCACAAATTCAGAACTTCCAGTAACCAATTACTGTCTCGAAAAGTCTCAAACAGTTAAAAATGTTCACTGTTTTTCAACAAGTTCAGAAGAATTATTCACTTCAGATGCAGAATGTCATCTAAAAATATCCGTTCCGAAGTGTTGAAGATCAAACTGTTCAGAATTGTTAAAAAGCTGTTTCACAAATTCAGAACTTTCAGTAACCAATTAATGCAATTTCATATCCAATTTATGGAAGTTTACAACTGTACTAGTCCAGAAAAGTAAAAAATGCGGATTGCATGCATGGATTTCTTTGTGTACAACGTGCCGTTTTCCTTTCTCAGTCCCGCATAAAACCGGGACAAAAAATTGTCGAGTTCCGAATTAGTTAAAGCTTCAATTGTTGTTCCTGCGTGTCTAGCAAATTCATCTAATCGTTTCACTGCATATTTGATTTGTCTCTTTGTATTTGGAGCGTCAGCATTGCTTACAAGTTCCAATATTTCGTCGTCTGTTAGGAGAACAAACCGCGGCAGTTCGGGTAACTTGGCCGCCATGTTGTGTGAATGACAGCGCTGTTGTAGCGCCACCTAGTGACCGTGAAATTAGAAAAGTTTTTGGGTTCTATCAATGCGCGCGCACCATGTGATAGACCCATGTGATAGAACGTATTGGGCGGGGCGGGTTCGCGTCGTGTGATGGGTCGAATAATTCAATGCACGTGATCGACTCTCCACCAATCGGATGGCGGGGATTTATTCAGGTGTTGTATAATATAAATTAACAGTACAAAAATCATTCCTCCAAAGGAACCTGTCAATATTGTATTTCTTAAAACCCGTACATGTACATGTATGTACAGTGCAGTTGCCATAGAATTGTCAGGCCTTTCAAAACTTTCAAGTTTGCTGGACTGAAGGGTTCTGAAAGGTGAGAAAACTGTCTGATAAAAGAGACCTATGAAAGGTTTTGAAAGGTAAAACAACTCTCTGAACAAACTGGTATACCATAGCCCAATTGTTCTACATTTTATACAATACCTTTCAAAGGGTATTGAAAGGTGTGGTAGTGCAGTAGCAACAAATTCTGGAGTGTTTTAAAAGGTTCTTCATTAATTTTTTAGCCATCTTGCCAGTAAGCAGATTTTGAAAGGTTTGGAAAGGTCTAACCATAGGGGAGTTAAGCATCCTTGCAAAATTATATATAATCGTACATCCAATCATAAATTTTCGAATTTTTGTGTTGGAGTCTTTATAAACCAAAAAAATAATAAATAAATACATAAATAAATAAAATAAACCGATTCTAAATGTGAATTTACATGTACATGGAAATCATATAAAACATGGAATCTTCTCTAAAAAAATTTACAAAAATGTTTGACGTTTTTCCCCACGCTATGGAGATATCACTGCTGTGCCTACGATGACATCATGCTTTACCTCGGTAATATGAAGATTTTCACCAACATAAAAACCAAAATTATGCAATTACTTCCAAGAATTGCTACATGTTCACAGAGGACCTGGAAATGTTAGCATGGAAATAGCACTGTCCTACAGTCATGAAAAGAGACACATTATTTACAGGCTGGCCAACAATCTGTGTATAAATGGGTTCTTAAAAACTTTCAACAAATATGACCTGCCCCGTGTGTGGAAAATGCGTTGGATGCCTATTGCACATACCATTTCAAAATCAGTGAAAAAAAAAAATTCAAAGTACACTCACATCTTGAGAACCATGACCCAATTTCTGCGAACAGCGCCTTTGACTATTTCACACAAAGAACATTCTCCTATAACTTCAAAAGCAAATTCCTTTACTAGGTGACACAACAGAATAGAAATCTGCACGCACATGCAAATGTAAGCACAACTTCAGTGTGAAATACCCTAACCCTGCCAGACGCAGCACAGTGCATCTGTGGCGACAGCTTCACCTTGCTGCACTCTGCACACAAGTCACTGTGACAAAGTATGCAATCTGATGCATCTGGCAGGGTTTCTAGCCAAAATACCATGGAGGGTTAGGGATAAGGTTTGCAAAAGGCTTCTGCTTTTTTTAGTGAAACTTTTCTACTAACCATTACGCAGCTCTTTAAATAAAGACATCCAGAGGTCCTCAACATACCAAATAAAGGCCGTTTGACTGCAAAGAACAGGGCCCAATTTCATAGCGCTGCTTAACGGTAAGCAGAAAAGTTGTGCTGCATGTAACTATACAGGGATCGAAATATCCACTGGACCGCTGGATCGAGTCCTGTGATTTGAGCGTTGGTCTAGTGAACTAGTCCGGTGGTTTAGTGATTTTTTTCATACACTGCATGAAATGATATCACTATTTTTAAAGTCCATTTTTTTCTAAATCTGGTAATTTCTGGAATGGCCACTTTTAACCCCTCCCCCAACAAGGTCGGCAAAGGGGAAAAAATCGAAACAGCACACTCATTCAAAACACTGTTCTTATTTTTACCATTGGTCTTGTGAAATACCTAAACTTTTTGTGCTACTAGCCCAGCTGTCTAGTAGATTTTTACCTAAAATTCGACCCCTGCTATAGTAGGAAAATTTGCTTAAGCACCAGCGTATTTGATGGCCAAGTCGTGCTAACGCTTGCGCGTGCATGGAGATTTATATTATTGCGTCACTAATTTAAGCACATCCTACTTCTGAAGTTAGCGGGCTCTTCGCTGTGCTTAGTGCTTACAGTCTCTATGAAATAGGGCCCAGGTCTTAACTGTGATAATGAAAGAACTGGTCCAGAAACGCAGCACAATAGACAGATATCACTTAGTAACATCTTTTAAAAATAATGTTTCGTAAACTTTGGTGTCCTTGGTTCAACCGAATCACAACTTTCAAACACAAGACACATTAATTCCACTGCAATTGCAAATTACATGAATTAGATCTTTGAACCATGCAAAGCAACAAGTTTCATACATATGTATGAAACACACGTATTTGAAATATTTATTACTTGGAGAAAGGATTGCTTGTTAATTACCTTGACAGGAAAAACTCCTCGCAGCTTGAGCAAACTAATGCAAAGAAATAAAGCCAAAAACAACATGTAAAAACAACATGTGCAGTAAAAAAAATGTAGCTGCTGTAATTAATCTGGACAAATGTTGAGCAATACTTTTTGTTTATATTTCTTCAAAATTCAAAGGAAAAAGGAATATCTCAACTGGTTCTTGTTGTGTATTCTCATATATAGACATTTTGTTTGACATTACTGAAAACTTCCCCTTCATTTTTTTTTTTCTGTTATTTTTTTTTTGGGGGGGGGGGGGATTCAGGAGGATCTGCGGTCACATTTAAGACAATTTCGAAATTTTTCCCCTTTCCCCTTTTCCCCTTTCTAGTCCGAGCAACACAATAGCTGTAGAGGTTTCAAGATCAATGAATACCTGTGACACGTGATAATGAATTTTATTTTTTCTCCGTTTCCACTCCAAATTATTTCCTATACAACATGTATATTTAAAGTATATCAATTTCTATCTCATTTCACAGATCAGGTTCAGATGTAAATGATGTGATATAAAACAAGTGCTATACAGGGTGTCCCAAAACAAATGTCCAGACCAAACCAAGCAACCTCAGAATCTAGATTTCGACAGATCCTGATGCGGGAACTTCTTACATGAAAAATAGTCTATTTCATTAAAATCAGTCAAGCCAATCAGAAGTTATGTCATTTTTTTTGCAGCAAGGTCAGCCGCCAACTCCAGGTGATCCAGAGCGGAGGATGCGGTATTTGAGATGGTTCACTGCTGTGCGACGACGATTTATCTGTGATGAGGCCAGGTTTCATCTGAACGGGTGCATCAACAAACAGAACACTAGAGCCTATGCAGCAAAAGACCATCCACCCAGGGAGTTTACTTCAGACTCAAGAAACGATCAGAGAGATTCCCTTCATGACTGGGCTGCTATAACCACAGACGGACAGCTTCTTGGAATGAAAAATGTAAAAAAGTCACAGTCAGTCACTCCTAGTTGGGGGTTGACCTTGCTGCACAAAAAATGACATAACTTCTGATTGGCTTGACTGATTTTGATGAAATAAAGCCTATTTTTCATGTAAGAAGTTCCCGCATCAGGATGTGTCGAAATCTGTTGAGTCCATCAATTGGTCGTTGACTTATTTGCGTTCCCTCAGGTTGTAATTCCTTCATGGTTTCATTATTTCACCACCCCCCCCAAAATTTTTTTTTTTAAATAGATAAATAAAAATTGTAAACACCCCCACCCCCCCCCCCCCCCCCCCCCCCAAAAAGGAAAATTAGATGTGCTTTAATCTCAGGCAGATGGGCAGATACACCAGATACTTGTAATTAAATTAAGATCGATCCAAGTTTGATCTTCCTTACCAAAATTACATCCGCCCCCAATAATAAAACGCAACAGAGCAACAAAACAGAATGAGTCCCACGCGCGTGCAGCCTCCAATCGGACCGACACGTCTGTTGTACCACTCACAAAACCGTCGCCGGCATAAACAGACTGTCGCGCGGTGCCTGAGAGTGCTGCGCATCAGGGGGATGTCATGCAAGGTCGAGGGGTCACGATTTGAACTCCACAAGACAGCCAAAAGACATGTTCTGCGGGTGTCTCTGGGAAATAAACAGTAAATTTTTTCACTTGGTCCGAAGATGGCGTATCTAGTATTTTGGTGGCCGTACAACGCGTTGTAAGGGTGAATTCTGATGTTTTTTGTTGGGATTTTAGACGTATTTAATTAATGAATAGAAAATTGACGTACACGTACTTGGACCCTACTATCGCCAGATCATGTCCAAATGTTTAAAAAGGCGATAAAGGGTCCAAGTTACTCGGACTAAAGTTACAACTACATAGCCATAGGCCCTACCATTATGCCATTTGCCTACTACTACTACTAGTATAGTCGGACTCCCTATTATCGCGGCAACTCTATTATCGCGGCATCGGAAATTCCTTTTTTTTCCGTTGCCAAAACTCCTTCGACTGGCAATTTTATATCCAATTCATCAAGCATTAAGGACTTTCTGCTGATTTGTGTAAAAAAATGACGATTAAAACATGTTGTGTCGGGACTTTTAACGATTTTTAATAAATATTCACGTTTTCCAAAACTTGTACATTTTGCCTCACCGTGTCTGCTAAAAGGTACCGTCTATATTTTAACATGAATCTTTAATGGTGCTCTGTCCATGGAAGTTCCATTGTCTGGTTCCCATTCTACAGCTGCAAATGCAAAATGACGCCGAAGGACGATATTTCCACCGCGAAATCGTAGAAACATTTACGGGATCAAAATAAGGACAGTGCGGTAAAACAAATAAAACGACGCACCCTGTAAAGTGAATGGCGCCCCCAATCGTCAATCAGTAGACTTGTCTCAGTGAATTTTGTCGCCTTCGAGGGGGGACAGGGTGTTAAGAAATCATCTTGCAGGGCCTAATCGTCTTTAATCAACTTGAACTTTACAGGGAAAATATCTGACTTTATTCAGGGATGTTTTGGTCAAACATTAACCATGAATAAAAAAGTTGAAATCGTTGTAAAAAACACTTCCCACATACCGCGATAATACAGAGTCTGTACTCCGCCTAGGCCTAGCAATGACGAGCAATGACGAGCATGTCTATTTTCACAGGCATCGCATGGGAATAAACCAAACCACCGTCGGATTTTGTATGTCAGTTTAAAAAAAGCAAGAGTTATACAACACAAAAGACAGGACAATTCGGGAAGTTTAGTGAGCAATCTCTATTCCGATCGGGAAACGTGATATCACCCTGAATGATAAGTACCGCGGTAAACTAATACAGCGTCCCATCCTACCAGTACTACGTACAGCTACAGGCTCTGGATTATTATATTTTAAAATACAATATACCATCATAAATAATCAGTTCCTTCTTCTCTTAATACATCTGCTATTCCCATGGATATCTAATCCCTAAAATACATACCCTAGGTATTTGTACATGACGCAAGTTCGGAAAAAATCGGGGAAATCTGCCCACGACTTTGTATGAGGACAACATTATGGGCGAGCAGCCGTACCGGAGGTCACACCAAAGAGATGGAATAATTTTTATTTCATTTTAAATATAGCTCAATACAGTATTAGAAGTAATTTATTCAACAGAAAAAAAAATTAATGTTTTGAATGTGTTATTTAATATTATACGTTTGTGTCACAATATTATCTTTAAATATCAATATTTGTATAAATTAATTATTTTGAAAGAGCTTAAAGGTTACAACTAACTTGTCGTCTGCTGCCCTCGTTGCGGCGTTCGCGTTTCACACGAAAAACACACATATCGCCGTGCATGCCGGGTGCGTGACGGATCCTGGAAACTGCCTGTAATGACAGCGTAGGTAAGTATTGAAATTTCTCTCTTTTTTCGGAGGCGAAAAGATCTGTTTTGTAATTTGAAAGACATGGCGTATGGGCTTTCCTTGAAATCCAGATTTTGATTCTCCTTTTTTTCATCGCGGGGCATTGTTTCGTCGGGCATTGCACATTTGCAGTAACGTACGTACGTAGTGCATGAAGCAAGACGCGTGCCTGGCTGCCTGGGTTGCCCCACCCCCGGCCCAGTGTCGTGATTGTCATTTTGGATGTGACCAAAACCCCCACCCTGGGGCACTACTTTTCTGTATACAAAAGTGTTTACATTACATACAGTGGCAGTGATCAAAGAAGGACCAAACTTAGTCTCAGCCTGCACGCTTCAAACTAGTCCGAGCATGGAGCAGAGGAACACTGTAGGAAACATTTCCTACCTCCATGGTGATGGTCCGAGTAACTTGGACCCTCTATCGCCTTTTTTTTACATTTGGACATGATCTGGCGATAGGGTCCAAGTAAGTCTGCAGTGGTCGTGCGGTGATTAGTCCCAACAAAAACATCCGATTTCACCCTTAAAACGGCCACCAAAATACTAGATACGCCACCTGCGGAACAAGTGGAGTTTCATGATTAGATGGAGGTACATGTAATATAAAGGTTCACTTACCATCTGGATAAAAAGTGAAATTTACCGTTCAATTCACAGAGACACCCGTAAGACATGTCTTTTTGCTGTCATGGAGTTCAAATCGTGACCCCTCGACCTTATGACGTCACCCCTGCGCGGGCGCACGGACGCATGCACAACAAGCCCTATTCGTACGACTGTTTTATGAATGGTACAATGAACGTGATACATTTTGAATGGCCCCTAAACTAAGTATAATTTTTTGTAATTTTTTAACAGTTTCTTGTGGTAGAAAATGTGTTTTGTGTTTGGTATCTTTGAAATCAGTTCGGTTTTGCATGTTCACTGTGCATCACGGTGATCGCTATCTTTCTTTTCGTGATGCGTTTTCCCACCAAAAATCAAAACCCTACCCTCTATCTGCGACATATCTTTTGGTTTTTAAGTCCAAAAACTTAAAAGTGGATTTGTTCTCTTACAGGAATGGGGCCTGTAACTACACAATTGGCCCAATCCCGATGTCCGGGTCGGGGGTGGCCTGGGAGGTTTCGAATTGTGTTGGGGAAATGGTTGTACATGTTGGCGTGATCAGTTATGCAAGCAAAAGTTACGCAATCAGAGTAGATCATGCAGGAACAGGATTGCAGGATCGATAGGTGGTGCAATCGATAGATGGTGCAAAATTTCCCCTGTGAAGTCTGTGCTCATGCACAGCACAATGACATTTTCCACATAACTTCAGTTGTACAATAAACTTCAAAATTATGCATAATTTTGTATTCAAAGAATTTGTGTATTTGAATTGGACAAGGTCATAAGAAGTGAACTGAGCATCACAAAGTGTTTGTATTCTTTCCCGGACTTTCTGTTGCTTTGATGCTGAACAATGTGTCAACATTGACTTCAAGGCTTTTTCCTTTCTGGTGAATACTTAATTGTTTTTTACTGAATTATTACGAAATACATGTACCCATGTACTAGACTGTAAGTTAATACTATAGCAATTTCAATCATCCTGTGAAATGATGGCACCTGGTGTGCTGTCGTTTTCAAGAAAAGTTGAAATTTATATTGTTTTCCAAAAAAATCATAAAAACGGCCTTTTCAACGATCTTTTACAATCCAATTTTGCACTGTTCTGCACCGCAAGCGCAGTTGCGCAAGTGTCGCATACCATGCCACGGTAGATTGTCCCCTATCCGTATGTACGTGCATTGTGCCATACGCTTGAACCCTAAGGCCGTGTCCGAAACGGGCTTTCAGAGCTATGGCTTTGTCTACTGTCAGCATTTCCCCATATATTTCCAATGAAGCGAAGACCTAGACCTACTATGTACATGTAGCTCCAGACAACAGATTCGGATGCAGCCTAAAACATGACTCGATGACCTTTGAATCTTCGATCGTATGATGGTCAGGTCATATTTTGCCACGTCAACAAAACTCAATTGAATTAAAAAAAAAAACAAAAAAAACGCCCACCCACTCCAAGATTTTTGGAAAAAAGGATGCTCACCACCTTTTTTTTTATGTGGCCAATACTGGGACAACAAAATGAACTACATTCAGGACTGATCTGAGCTCCATTCTAGATTCACGATAATGCGGCATGTACATGTAGTGCAGGTGGTATTGTGCATGGCAAGTCCATGCTTGTACAAAATGTATCACTGACGGGACATGTATGGATATCTTCAAGATGCTAAATATTATTTGGGTATTTTTAACCTCTTGAATACATACATTTGTACGACGGCCATACATGTAGCTGTGGTTTGAAAAAGACCACCTGGCCGGTTGACATCTATAGGTGTATTCCTGGGTGTATTCAATCCATTCATATTTCAACTATATTGTTCGTGAATGGGAGTGTAATGAATACATGTAGATGGAGCTTTTTCAAACAAAGCTTTTATTCACACAAAAGGGGGCTCAAAGTGTGATGAATGGGACCACTCTATTCAGTGTGGTGCCCATTGTTTGCATTTACTCTTGGCTGCATGATGAGCACCCCATCAGCAACAGCTGGATGGAAGGGGTTAACCCTAACCCTGCTGAATCCAACAGGATCCAACAATTTGATATTCCTGTTGGACCCTGTTTAGATTTAACAGCTAACTCATAATGTTCCAATCATGTTGGATTCAGCAGGCAACAGAAAAATAAGACGCAGTTGGACCCTGTTGGATTGAGCAGCTAATAACTCATTTTTACAATCCTGTTGGATTCAGCAAACAACAGAAAAATAAGACACAGTTGGACCATAGAGCAAGGTTCCTTGCTCTATGGTTGGACCCTGTTGGATTGAGCAGCTAACTAATTTTTACAATCCTGTTGGATTCAGCAGACAAAAAAAAAATGTGCCACAGTTGGATTCTGTTGGATTTAGCAGGCAAGTAATTTTTTATGACGTGTTGGACTGCGTTGGATTGAGCAGGAAACTCATACATGTACATGTATGAGTCATCGTTGGACTCTGTTGGATTTAGCAGGGTAGTCCTGGTGAACCATTAGGAGGTTTTAAGAAATTCGTTTGGAAGACTTTTTAGCAATACTAGATGTACATCAATGATTTTATACTTAACCCCTTGCGTACGGATGACGGAATATGGCGCAAAAAAAACAGTGCCACCAGGCCGGATGACGCAATTGGCCGCTGTTTGTGCAGTTTCAATCCATTGTTGGATTAAACAGTGCCACCAGGCCGGATGACACCATTGGCTGCTGTTTGTGCAGTTTCAATCCATTGTTGGATTATTGTGTATAGGTTACGCTTGACTGCACAAACACATTGTAGCAGTTCGCTTGGCTGCCAGAGCCGCTGCGGCACCCCGACGTCTCCCGTAAAATACCGTACTCAAGGGGTTAACATAAGGCTGGGGGAAATTCCAAGGTCAAGAAGATATGTAAATATTTTTGCTTAAAATCATACTCCATGAACAGAAGGCAGATCGATACATGCACGTATATTAGTTTCCTTAATATTGAATGTTTAACCAGTCATTTCCCAACTAGACAGATTATGTGTGTTGTCTGAAACTACAAAAAAATGCATGTATTACCTTTTTTGTATTTAAGTATCAGATTTAAGTTTGTTTCACTTTTTCTTGTGCATAGTAATTTTGATACATTTAAGATTACTGAACTGTAGTTGAATCAGTGAAATGACTCACAATGGAAACTGTGTACAGACAAGTTTGTCTATTTCCTAAAATCTGATTGGTCAACAGTGGAATACAATCCTGCATAGCATGTTTCTTTGTTTCATTGTTTGTTTGGTAATATTAACATTTCCCAAATCTTTGTTTTACCATGTGCATCGGAAGAACATTTTTTGAGACTGTTAGTATACATTGTACATGTACATTGTGTTATGTGGTGCTCTTTTTCAAACATTTTAAAGTTGTACGTATATGTGAATCAACAAGGATATTGTAGATTAGGATTTTAAAAATTGATGTCATGTAATTCATCTTGAAAAACCAATGTTGGTGACTCTTGGTTAACAGTGTCAAGTTTGCATGAATTTGCCATCATGGCATGTAGGACATCACTTGCATTCACGGGGTTAAAGGTAACCTTGCCCTGAAATCCCCAAATGTAAATCTCTTTATAGGGCAGTTCATTTTAGGATAATTTAGTATTCGATTATTCGAAACTGGGTTTGACAAGTCCCCCGCAAGTCCCCCGCAAGTCCCCCGCAAGTCCCCCGCAAGTCCCCCGCAAGTCCCCCGCAAGTCCCCCGCAAGTCCCCCGCAAGTCCCCCGCAAGTCCCCCGCAAGTCCCCCGCAAGTCCCCCGCAAGTCCATCACAAGTCCATCACAAGTCCATCACAAGTCCATCACAAGTCCATCACAAGTCCATCACAAGTCCATCACAAGTCCATCACAAGTCCATCACAAGTCCATCACAAGTCCATCACAAGTCCATCACAAGTCCATCACAAGTCCATCACAAGTCCATCACAAGTCCATCACAAGTCCATCACAAGTCCATCACAAGTCCATCACAAGTCCATCACAAGTCCATCACAAGTCCATCACAAGTCCATCACAAGCCCTCCAGTCCTAATGCCAATCACAAGCTATTCAAATGAGCTTTGACAAAGGCATTCCTTTGTCATTGTTTATCCATTTACTTGTGACAGGCTTTATGAAAGGACTTCTGACTGGACTTGTGAAAGGACTTGCAGGGACTCGAGTACAACTCGGCATTAAACCTCCATCCAACAAAAGTTACCGTCGACAAAAATGCGCCATTTTGACACTGCTAAATGCTAAAATGTATTCTAATATTTGGTTGACGATCAAATATTCGGTATATTCGGGACAGCCCTAGTTAGGCCAAAAAAGAAATACTTCTGTTTCCGATTCCCGACTGACCCTATTTTGAACCCCTATCGCCCGCAGAACGCAACATTGCTCTGAATCTGAAATTTCCAGCCACAGCTACATGTACATGTATTTGGTAGCGTACGCCAAAAGCATCAAACATAAGCCCATCAACGTCCGCAATGCGACTTTGGTCATGTTCACCATGCATGTGCAGTTTTGCCGCGACTGACAAAAAAATCAACAAAAATCCCCTACCGACCCTATTTTAAAGGGCCATGTAACAGGAATCTAAAAAAAAACTGGCAAAAAAACCCAACAAATTGCCCCCACCGACCCCATTTGGGAAGGCCTTGTAATCGGAAACAGAATTTTTTTTGGCCTTAGTTATTTACATGTAACCTACACGTGTACAAAAATGTATTAATGTGTAATGTTTATGGAGAAATGAGGAAAAACTGTCCAAAGCATCAATTTGACACTTGGACATTCAGACTGGCACCACACATAGTGCAGCCTGTATATGCATGGAGGAAGAAAGCACATGGTATGCAACCAAAAGTGCTACATGTATCTATACAGACCAAAAGCCACCAGTCTGAATTCCAACATTCTGACTTTTCTGAACTACATTTAGATTCAGTAGACTGTAAACTGCCGTCCCCAACATTATTTTTGTCAAAGATTTTCAGTGAAATGGCGCATTTTCAGTGGCTGGTCTTGTACGTTATTATATTCTACTTTTGAATGAGTTTTTCAACCATAGCAATTTTAGGACGACTGCTTTTTGTAGTATGTAAATTACATGTAGAACAGAGATTTTCTCTTTTGCCCTATCCCGACGTAATATACGAAGCACTTTATATGCTCAGTGCTTTCCGAGAGCCTGTGTGAACAAATTCACAGGCTTACTCGGGCGGGATTCAAACCCACAACTTTCTGCTTACTAATGCAGACAACTTAACGTTTTACACTATATATTTTCTTTGGCATGTGAAGGTACATACTGTATACATGTATGCATGTGTACATCCATACACACAGTCAGTAATGTTAAAAGTGCATTGACCTGACCTTCCAAACTGTTAAAAGTGACACATGAATTTAAATTCTTAAAAGTTGTTCTTAATGCTCTACAGAGCAAGACACTTTGTATAATTAGGAGCCGCCATTGAAGAAAAGTGCATGTCTGAGGTCAGCCCTGCTAAAACCGTCAGTGCTGTTTGATGAAAGGAAATTACACTTGTCAAATATAATGTTGAGTTATTCTGGGATGATCTAAATTATCTCCTGTTCCTTGATTTGATTTCAAGGAAGGTTGGATAAACTTGTGTTAATTTAGGGTCAAGCCACTGTACAGAGAACCTGTACCAACTATATTGTAGTTGCATTTTACTGAGGTTTAGACAGCGGAGGGGAGAGGCAACATGTCCCGCCCCCGCTACATTGAACGTGCCACTGCCCTCTCCTCGCTTTTCAAAACACTTTCATGGGCAGTTTGGGAGTACAATGTAGTTTTTGAAATGTTGCCCCCTCCTAATCTGGATACGTATCATATTTATCGGCAGTTGTACTACGTGTCAAAAACAAACATGTCCTACTTTTGATCCTAAATAACTGTGTTGTTTACTAATAAAATTAAACCAAAATTTTAGATCATGTAAACAAGGCATGACAAATTTTATGGAGCGAATTTCATCAGCTTTGTGCAAGAGGGTGAGATTTAAACGCCATATGAAAAAAATGCTAACTTTCAGAATCTTCCACTTCCGACTTGGCGTCCTTCAATGTCGATACAGCGCTGGAGACGGTGGTGGAAGGCGTGTGCTGCGGCCGAAAGCTTCTGAAGGAATGCGGGATCACCCCTGGTGTCATTGCACACCTCCTCGATCGTTTGGCGCAACACATGGCGTAACACAATTTATCTATGCTTACTCTTACATTTTTATGAAATGTATTCCAAGTTAACAATTAGTAACTTGCATGCAGGGTTGGCTATAGTAGGATTTTGTTGTGGAAATTTTGTTGTTTTGAGTTTAAAATCAAATTATCACCTAAATTGTACATACATGAGTTCATACTCTAATTCTAAAATTATCAGAGTTGTATTCGAGTCCCTGCAAGTCCTTTCACAAGTCCTTTCACAAGCCCAGTCAGAAGTGCTTTCATAAAGCCAGTCATAAGTAACTGGATGAACAATGACAAAGAAATGCCTTTGTCACAGCTCATTTGAATAGCTTGTGATTGGGATTAGGACTGGAGGGCTTGTGATGGACTTGCAGGGACTTGTGAAAGGACTTGCAGGGACTCGAATACAACTCTGAAAATTATATCATTATTAACCCTATACACTCCCTAGGTTGTGTGAAAAATCGTATTAAAATTATAGGATTCAGGACTGTTAGGGTTAATCATCACTACAAAAAAAATAATACACTTTGTGTACAAACTACATGTAAGGAGGGAAACCCCTGCTTTAATAAGATATTTATAAGGCTTGATGTAGTAAGGAAACCCAACCCAAAGTTTCACCCTCGGAAATAAATTTCAATGATTAATTGCTAATAATTTAGCATAACCAAAGTTATTCACTTTTAAGTGAAACATCCTCTGAAAAATCAGATGATGATAAGTAACCAACCAATCAATCAATTAATTAATTACAGAAGGGCAAATTACAGTAGTTGTTTGTGGTTTGTAGTTGCTCACTGTGTGTATTTAAAGTGATGTCCTCAGCTGTATTGCTCATTTGTTAGCAGTACAAGTTTCAAGGTGAACAAAGAAAACTGGCAGGAGCGGGATGCGAACCTGCGACCTCCGGAATACCGCACCGGCGCTCTACCAACTGAGCCATCCCGCCCCATGTTGGCGGTCTCCCAAATTGTCAGTACCTTTGTTCGGGTGGGCGCTAGTCAGAAGTCATAAACCCATAATGCCGTGTAGCCAGGGATCACACCTAATTTTACGGAACAACATGGGAGGCGACATTGTGGGGATCACTCAATTAGGATACGACTTTTTAACATATAATTCATCATAGGTTATTATTTGTATGTTATGAGACATTTCACTAAAAAAATCAGCCCCTGATTAGTAAATAAGTTTCACATTTAGAATTCGGAGTGGGAAGCTTCTAATTCTCAGGCATGCAACTTGGAATTAACAACAACAAAAACGAGGAAATTCCAATCTTTACAAGACTTTGTACAGTGTTTTTCAATTTTCAATGGCATAAGTATGAAATGAAAAATGAGGAAATCAGCTGATCCGAGGAAAAGTTGCATGCCTGAATTCTCAGTGTTAATGTACATATATCTAGGGCAATCGTTGCACGTAGCACATACTAAAACGAATGACCAAATGGAGCTTGCAGAGTGTAATAAGTGTTTTAAAAAAAAATTTCAAAGATGGATGAGTCCACACTAAAGGGATATTTAGCATCAAAAGACATGGAAGAGGGACATAAAATCAGGAAATTAGAGGGTCATCTTAAAGACACTATGTTTGTAACATGGACGGACATTATTGTATTATTGACTGTAAAGAAAGAAAGGAATTAAGTAACATTCCGAAATGTTGGTCAGTTTACATCTCTTACCCTGTCGGGATTGATATCAGTGAAAATTAGGACAACTATTGGGGTATAAATAATGTTCAAACATGGATGGACATTATGTGACAAATGTCTGTTCAGAAATGTTACTTGTTTGGTATAAACATCTTTGTTAGATGTTGATTTTTTTGCTAAACAAACTTGTTGATGGGTAGGCTACTGAATGCATTGTGACAAAAATCAATGGAAAATTATTTAAATATAATACATGTAACTAAAATCTCAAATTCCCCTCCAGTGTCACACCAAATGGGGTGGATTAGTGTGGATACATGTAGATGCAGTAATTCATACATGAGGGAATCCATTGTGCATCGACATTGTGGGAGTCAGATTTTGGTGACGCCCATTGGCCACGCTGTTTCAAACAAATTTTGAGCAACATGCGAGCGTGTTTAGAACTTTTTACATTGTGCACACATACACCTGGCCTTCTGGCCGCGTAGAATATGCAGACATCAAGTACATGTGTGAATGCAGTTTAAACTCCTAAAATGGCTATAATTTAACCCTAACCTCGCATAAAGTTACAAAATACTACTACATGTAGTAGTATACTGTAGTGTACAATGCTTGTAGTAATTTTTAGTATTGATACATTGTACTTCACCCAAAATAAATGTATACATGTAGTACTACTGTCTGTTGCTGGGGTTGGAGGCAAAATGTCTGTTTTCATCTAAGGCAGAAACAAAGCACGAACTACTGGTTTTCAGAGATAACATTTTTTTTCTTAGCCATCAAATTCATTGATAAATACAAATATAATTTACCCACTATTAACTTAACTGTGTTACATACATGTAGAAGTAGTACTCTGTAGTTGCAAGTATCTTGACAACTGTCATGATACACTCGATCATCAAAGACAGAGAGACTCAGTGCTACAAAATACTAAGTAGTATTCCGTAGTATTCCGCAGTAATATTTTAGAGACCAGAACCCTTTAATTTACGATGGATAAATCATTTTAAGGTGAAACTCTATACAGCTTATCCAGTCTTGTGCTCAGTTAAAGGTACATGTAGTATACAACATTTGCTTTTGCTGTAATTTTCAGAAATAAATGGATTTGGGGGTTAGTATTTTATAGCGTGCTCGCAAATACTGTAACACTGACCTGTTTAAAGTTTTTAGTACATAGATGCTGGGAAAACAGAATAAATTCTGTTCTAGTAGTCTGGTTCCCTGTAGTATTGGGCGGTTCCCCGGTTCTACCCGGTCCCAATATGGGAACCAGAACTGTGAGTCCAATCTTTTCAAGAACCAGGTACCCGCTATGCTCGGTTCCAGCTCCAAAAGAATCAGTTCCAGAGTAAATTACCCATTCTCTGTACACAAAGCCCAGAGCCGAGAATTAGTGAAGGCCCGTGACATAAACTCTTGCTTAAGTCAAAACAATGGTGGGGAAAAACCACACAGATTTATACATGCGAGTCGGAGACAAACCGCTCGCGCTCGCTCAGCTGAGTTAGCCCTTTGGGGTCACGAGGCTATACAGATCACAGAGCATTGGACCCAAAACTGGCCCTGTACCATGGATAATAAATGTTTTGAATGACAATTTCTGGGGCGTGGCTAGACCGTGACTCGTTTGGAGCCGGGTATTTTGTACAGGTACCCGGGTCCATCAGAGCCAACTCGAGCACTGAGAGCCGACTTTCAGCACTCAGAGCCGGTTCCACAGTACAGCGAAGATTGAGTGTCACTCAGTCACAGGAGTCAAGCTTGTCTAGCCCGTACAGTGTACACAGTTATGAATGTGCATTGAAGGCCGGGAGTGTACAAATGTACATTTACATACGTGTGCGGTGAATAATTCTATTCTACACGGTTGGTGGTCATCGCGGTAAATAAAATCATAGGCAAGGAACAGAGAATAAAGTAATAAACACTAAGTTTGCTTTTAATAACACAATCTCCATAGTTTCACAGGAAAAAGACACACATTTGAAACCAAATATGTAGTGGAATAACATGTATTGCACGTCGAAATCCACGGAGCACGGACTACGGACTTCACAAGGTGACACGTTTACTTTACATGTAATTTTAAAGGGCTTATGTTTTTCATTGAATTTTCCGGGAACCGGTTCTGACTCGGTTCCGAACCCTGTGTATGTACATGTACATGTATTGCACAGAAGTACTGATTGTCAAATATATATATACATAATACATGTACATGTACATTCAAATTGTCATTAACTGATTCAGTCACAAATTAGTTTACTCCAAGTCAAAGTAATTTGCAGCTAATAAGCTGTTGTTTGTTATTCTTATTAGCATACCTCAAATATTTGAGCCATTCATACTGGTTAATTTGTCACAAGGGCTTAATATAAACACTGATTGTTAACTGACCAAGACTTTTCTATTGTGCTGAAAGAAATAAATTGCTTCAAGACTTCACTTACACTCTCTGAATAAAGTGAGCATTTGGATTGTTTCCTGAATAAAGTACTGGTTTTGATGCTACATGTATACATTGTACATACTGAGTGAGTATAAAAACAAATGAAGACTTCACTCACTTCAGGCGCAAAAGCCGCTAAATGCCAACAAAAAATGTTGATTATCGTATACTAGGCACTGAGAGCTTTCACTTGATATCTTTATCTCGTTTTTCATGGAAGTGGCGTTTAGCGGCTTTTGTGCCTGAAGTCTTCAAATGTTCCCAATATTGACATGGTGAGACAGTGAGTCCCAAAACCATGAACCTCAATATTTCTAAAGAGGTTCTTCATATTTAATTGTTAACGCCCAATTAACCCTAACTACCCCAAGCCTTGCAAACTCCAACAGCAGGTTTTGTCAAGTTTTGATGGGTTCAGTACATCTGTACTGCAGGGCCTTGGCATCATTACTAATACATGGAGCTATGATGTCCCAATTTGTCCAAGCCCAAAGAATGTGCCATATGCCTAGGGGGTTTGTGTTAAAACCCCTTGAACCCTTCCATACCAGGTATTTCATGGGGGCGTTGGGGCGCCAGGCCGGGTTATGCAGCCAAGCGAAATGGAAACAAGAGGTTTGTGCAGCCAAGCATAACGTACACAATACCCCAATAATGGATTGAAAATGCAGAAATTGGCATGTATAGACGTCAACCGGCCAGGTGGCTATTTTCAATCTGCACATATTTGTGTCAACCGTATGCAAGGAGTTAATTAATAAGCTTGAACTTTATAAATGTATATTTTTTAACCCTAACCTTCCCAAATCCTCCAAAATCCTCTTTGCAAAATGGAGGGATATGGAGGATTGAGGGCACTTGGAAGTTGATGCATCGGAGGATTTTGCAGGATTGAGGTTACTAGGGTTTTTTTCCCCTGCAGGAATATGGAGGATCCAGGTTATCAGGCTCAATGTGATACATGAGGATTTTGGAGGATTGAGGTTACTAGGGGTATGCAAAAAAAACCTGGAGGATTTTGGAGGATTCATGCTATGGTCCCCATAAGAGGATTTTGGAGGATTCAGGTTATATGGAGTTTTAACACTTTGAAATCAGAGGATGTTGGAGGATTCAGGTTACATGGGGGGAAAATGATGTAGGGAGTTAGGGTTAAAGAAAGTTTAAAACTTTTGAGGACGGGCATTTCAGAATTGTGTCCAGGCCACCACTGTGCCTGCAGTACTTGTCATCTCCATCAAGGTGTAACAATACATTCATATAAAAGACAAGACCACTACTGTCTTTATTTTTCACTTCCTTCCCTCTCAGCTTTCACTGTTAAACAAAAATGCAAAGGTCCAAATGCAAAGAAATGCTTTGTCTTTTACCCGGCTACCATGGAGATGATTGTAGGCCAGCGGACAGTGCATTTATTTTCATTTCAATACGGCAGTCTGTTCCTTCATAATGCACCTGACTGTAGCCAGGGTTCTCACAGAAAACTTGAATCCGTGACTTTTCCATGACTTTCCAGGGGAAAAAATTAAGGTTTTCCATGACCAAATCTTTTTTTTGGTTTACATCTTACGAGTGTATTTACTGTACACTGACCATGTGTATTTGTTTGAGATTGTGTGACTTTTCAATGGTTTTTTTCCTTGAAATATCAATTTTGCATCACTCCTTGTAAAATAACAAAATTCCGTGACTTTCCATTGTAACTTTAAATTCCAGGATTTTCCGTGGTTGTGGGAACCCTGCCAGCAAAACTGGCAAAGAGAAGCTGGTGGGTTCCACCCTTGGAAATTTTAGCTTGGGTATGGCGCCTCAAGAAAACATCACACAGGTCTGCATATGTACCAAACACAGCTTCTATTTGTTCGCAGGCCTTTCTTGCAATTCCTTATTACCTTACATGCAATCCCATTGGCAAAATTCTGAAACAAGATTTGTGTCCAAAGTCAGTTTCCGCATATGTAACATGTAGGTGGGTCTGTCCACACTAAATGATACATTTGTGTGACATTTAGAATTAATTTCCAACTGTAAAAGGTTGCCCTTATTTTTTGCTTGCCTTCTTTATGCTTGTTAGTCCAGAAAGATCAAAATAACTTGAGCAATATTTAAGAAGTTATTGAAGGTTAATCTTTAAGATGTAACGTTTGTCACATGGACAGACACTTTTCTTTGCCTAACCATAACTCAAAGCAAGACAAAACAAATTCAGTAAATTTTTGTTTTAGTATAATTAAGTACTCTCAATGTTAATATTTAGGTAACTTTCAAAGCAGCTATACTCTTTCTTAGGATTTTATAGGGAGAAGGAAACCATGAAAATAACGTACGTCACTGGGACAGACAAGACAGTATACATTTTTTATTTTTTTTGGATTGATGAAGACCTTTTTAACAACTGAGAATAGTAGGGCCCTGCAAACCCCAATTCATTTTTTTCTAGACTGTTCAACTATATAAAAAACTTAACATGAAGAAATACTGACATCTTTTCTGACATAACGTTTGTTACATAGACAGACTTTAATAATCACGTTTGTCACATGGACAGACATTTTGTTTCTTAAATTAGAAAATAAAAGTAAAAACCATGATTTATAATTAACCTAAATTGTTAAATATTCTTTCAAAGTTAATATTTGATATTTTTATTTGCAGGAAGACTACTTCAATTTAGATTGTAATCATGTAATTTTATTTCATTGAATAACGTTTGTTACAGGGACAGACACACGCATTTAACAATGCAAGATAACGTATGTCACTTGAGGACAGACAAACTTCTCATTCTTCATTCAACAAAATGCACAAACTTTTCTAAATAAATATTGGCAGTTGTATTGCACACACCTTTGTTATAAATATGTGTGCACTCATAAGACTAGTCCTTAAAGATTTGTACAGTTGGCAGGAGATTATTTCATGTGACAAACATTAACAAAAATGGACAGACATTTGCAATTCCTTTAAATGGATCTGTGTTTTGTTTCCCAAAGAATAGAAAGCCTAAAAAAATGGTATATAGAATAAAGGTCAGATGTTTTCTCAGCAAGATTTATATATTTTTGTTGAAATTTATTGTTGATAAAATGCCAATACCATACCAGCCAGTATAACGTTTGTCACTACATTTACATGGACAGACACAAAGACGTACGTGATTGCTGAATTAGCTGTTCCTAAATTTGTTTAAAAAACACCTTCAAGAAAGAAAGGGCTTGAAAATTGAGCAAATTTCTCATCTGTGATATTTTTGCTAACCATAATTTAACATGTGAATTTTTTTCTTTCTCTGATAACACCTGGTATTGTTACCTGAAAAACATGAGTTTGCATGGTCATATGCATGTCCCATCAGGACCCCCCAAAATGCGCTGGACATATTAATCAAATTTCTCATTTTTTAATCAACCAACAACCAAATCCTTTATTATTGTGTAAACTATCTCTCTACAATTATACAACTACTATTACCATCATTAAAGTTTATTTCCTGAGTTTCAACACAATTTAAATTAGAGCTAGTAATTGTGATGTTCAGTTGTATCATTTAGTGTGGACAGACCCAGCTAGCTATGAAAGTGCCGTGGCCTAGTGGTTTGGAGCATTGGATTCGTGGTCTGCGGGTAATTCTGCAACTTGTGGATTCGAGCCCAGTCCTGGGCTTCAGCACTTCTACGCTTAACATCTTGCGTACAGATGATGCAAAATGGCACAACAAAAAAACTGGCACCAGGTCGGATGATGCCATTTGCCGCTATTTGTGCAGTTTCAATCCATTGTTGGATTATTGTGCATGTTACGCTTGACTGCACAAGCACATTGTAACCATTTCGCTTGGCTGCACAGGCCGCCCAGCACGATAACCGTACTCAAGGGGTTAATATGGGTAGAGGCATTAATTAAAACCCTCCTGTTCTCAAGGCCAAAATGGAGCCAGCTACCCTATCTATCAAAACCTATCAAGTGACAGGTTGAAACACACACAAACTGTGAGAGTTGGCGTTTAGAGTTTTTGATAGGATGTGATAGTTATAAGTATAGGAGGGTTTTAATGCCTTGCAGTGAACTAGTTACCCATCCGGACCCTATTCATACTGTGAAGAGATCAGATTATTTTGTGATGGGCAATTTACATTAACAAAAAAAGTGCTCCATGATATAACTCGGCAGATGTTAACAGGATATTTGATGTTTGGTTATAAATAACTAAAAGAAAGTTCGTTAAATTGAAAGCTTTAATTGGCCTTTTACGGTCGTAAGAAGGATGGCAGACCTACAGAGTTTCCTGGGAAAAAAAACAGGAACATTTGGGGTTTGTTCACATAGCCATTACAGTAAAAGGGGCGGGTACAATGATGTATGTATACACATTACATGTATATGTGACCCGCTCTGCAAAAAGGGCACATAAGTCGCTGTATGCTTTTACGAGTTATGGGCTGTTCAATGTGAAGAGGGTGAACAATTCTTCAAACAAGTGATTTTGAAGGGAGGGAATTGTTTGCATCTTTGATACCTATATTATTCTATTTCATAACAAAAATCTTTGATTTCAGTAAATAAAGTTGGAAAAAGAATGTGTTTTTGTCGAGTGCTTTCATCTATTGCTTTGCTTTTTGTTTTTTTAAATGGCTTGTTTCTCCTTAAGTCATTTCAAGAAATTCCTGAAAACAAACATGCAAATTTCCAAATATCTCGTGATTGCAAAATGCTAGAGACCTCAGACATATACCATATGAAAGCGTATAAAATGGCCTTTCCAGCTATATATAAAACACTATTTTCAAATTTTGCAACATAAGTGCCCTTTTTGCAGAGCGGGTCACATATGTAAACTGTGATTTCATTTTACAAATGAGCAACAAAAGCGGAAGAAGTAAAAAATAAATAAATGTGATAGTCAATTATTAACTCAGACGGATTTAAGATGGATTTCAGCTGTTGTCCTTGGTTGTACAAATTATATTTTTCTCTTAAAAAACAAGTCATGACCAAATTATTAATGAATTAATGAATTTCCATATTAAAGAGTTTTCACATGGCAAATGAGGAAAGAGTATGAAAATATGGCCTTCAAACACCATAATAATAATAATAATAATAATAATACACCTGATCAGAGATCTCAAAACAAATACTTGTTTGCATAGAGTCGGACACAAACTGATTTAACAGCTCTGATTTAAATGTACCAGGATGAATTCAAATTTACATTTGTACATGTGCCAGACACAGGTACAATGTACTTTACTCTTGATCCTGCCTTAAAAGCGGAACTGCTTTGTATTTTAAAACTTATACAAACAATGAATTAGCATTTTAACCATTTTTTTTATTACCCCAAATTACCATCTTTGTTACATCTGCAATTATTTCTGCGGACGGGGTTCACGTGTCAATTTTTCCCCCCCCTGATATTCCAGTGTCGTGTACTGTGTCGCAACCCATGGCCTGTAATTTTGATACATCCCCCCCCCAAGTCTTCAGAGAAGACACAATGCATTATCTGCATGAGCTACCTGTATCTGTGACGGCTGCTCCGCCAATCAATATACAAATCTGTATCCCTTGTCGGGGAGAAGCAGACTGTGTAAAATGCCCGGCTATTTGTGAAGGCCTTGATCAATACCCCTTTGGAAGGATATTGTGGTTTCTTCCTTTTTGTCCATCCATCGCCAAGGCAATAAGGTGGTATTATTTCATTAAATCCCTCATCTCAAGTGCCTGCCTCCTTCTGTAAGGTTGGGAAGGATATATGAGTGCCGGGATATGATATTGCCATTATTATATTATCATTAGCATTCCATTGTTATGAGCATCATGTATAAAAAAATGCTCTGGCCTGTAATACGGGGGGCCATTTTCTTGTCTCGTCTTGAAGTTGGAAATCCAAGCTTGGTGTGGTTAAGTCCATGTTGCATGTAATCATGAATTAATACAATATTTTTTTACCGTGAAACATTCACTCATCTGTGGAAACTAAATAAGCTTAGGGTAATCAACAGTTCTCTTAAATTCCCCATTATTTTTTTTATACAAATGCAGGATCTGAATGTGTACAATGTACCATACTCTTTGATGTCCATTATTATTCAATCGGTTTGATATTCCATGGGTTTAGTCAGTAAGATATTTGTTTGTAATTAATTTTTCTCCCACCGGAATTGATTTATGATTTAAGCTCCTGCAATCCAGATTGTGGTAGCAAAACTCGGATGGTACATTACAAGTATGATAATCCTTGTATACTGGAAGCATTTTGGACAGTGGTAACCATTCTCAAGTTGAGAAATGTTTATCACTATATCCTTTTTGGATTAAACCTCAAGGTTACGTACACTGTTCTTAAATGTTGCTAAATGTTATTTCTAGATGTTTAAACTTTGATTAGTTTCAGCTTTACATCAAGTCGGAAATATATAGTTTGCCTGAGATAATTTTGTTCTTCCAATATTCACTCAGTCTTGAATGGAAAGACATTTTACCAGAATTTTCTAGGGAAATTCAAATTCAGTGTTACCTTGGCATGGTCGCAATATTGTCTGTGTTGTATTTTGCACTGCACCCATGTACTGTTCATGTGGAACATTTTTCTCTGGTGTTGACTTAAGTATGCATAATAATGTACCTTTTTTTTCAGCCTGAGATATCAGATTGCAATCATCAAAAGTTAAGAAATAACTAATGGTTTATTTTGTGGTTGAGAATCTATGTTTATATTGTCGTATTCGTGTTGTAATGTCAACACGATAGCGCCTGCCCACATTGTCTCCATATTCTAAAGGAGGCAACGGCATTGGTGACGCCAGTGCGGGGTCCGTGCAGCATCTGTGGAGGTGACTGCGAGATACCCCGAGGCGGGCGGACAAACATCGAGCGGTGCCTTCCAGATGTTGCATATTGAAATAACGCCGTTGCAGCTGTTTGCTATGTAGACGCCCATACAATCATTCCTCCACTATGTTTTGGTAGTGTTCCTTGCGAAGCCACTTGTTTGCTCATTCGGAACAGGTCACCTTTTTTTTTCCCATGATACTTGCGAGCTATCTGAGCGTCAATATTGCATTGTGTGTAGTCAGCTTTTTTTTTTAACACGTCTTTAATCATTACCGATGCCATCCTCGTTAGCACAAGATTGTCTTGACTGGTACTATCCTTTGCTCCAGTTTCTTGGGACATGTCCTGCTCTCCGTATTTGCTCAGGAATTTGAACTTAATTTCAAATCAAGTGGCCCGTCCTTTTTTTCATTCTTGAGTATTTCTGGTGTGCAAATATGCTGCCATCTGCCCATCTCACAAGAGAAGAATATTGTAAACACTGATGCAATTGCCAAACAGGTAATTCATTTATAGAATCAATGAAAATGGGCCATTCTTAGTCACGTGTGCGACTAAAAACCATGGAAAATGGTGTAATATCCAATTCTAAAAACATTCAAGGTGTATGACTTACACAAGTCTAAGTTTATCAAGTTGATTTTTTTATATGTTTTGCCAACAATGTTTTTTAGGGTCAGAGGTCAAATATTGCTGGTCATGTGTGTGACATCCCACGAAAGCCAATTTTTAACAATAATTAGTTTCATCTTATAGACTGAATTTTAAAAAGTTGTAGAACATTTATATGTATGGTAGGCATGTACATATATGTATGTTAGAAAATAGCAATAAATCAAATAAATCTCTTACAAGAATTTTGTCATGTATTTTAATACTTGATGTCATGAAGTCTGGTCACGTGTGTGACATTTGGTTTACTTTACAAAACATGGCCCAAATAGTACTCGTTTGGTGGGCCAAAAGTGAAGTAGACCTTAGTGTTCCTTTTATAGAGTTCATTGAATATTTATACATTAACCCTAAGCCCTTGGGTAACTTTACTAGAAAGTATCCTGAATCCGCCAAAATCCACCTATTTTGTCATGCACAAAAAGTTGGTTTTGGTGACTGCTCAATATGGAGGTATCCTGAATCCATCAAAATCCTGCAGTACTGCTAGGCTTACAATCCTCAATCCATCAAAATCCCCCAGGTTTCAATATGGAGGTATCCTGAATCCGCCGAAATCCTCCAAAACAGGGATATGGATTTTGATGGATTCAGGTAGGTTAGGGTTAAAATGAACATCTGATGAAACTTAAATTAAAAGAAGAGAAATATGCAGTTTGGCATATTTGATTACACCTCTTCAAAGTAACGTTCTTCCCTTTTTTGTATACAGTCTGGGCATTTTTGTACATACAGAGCAAAATCAACTTATGAAATTACTGGAAGTGAATGGGATCATTATTTATCTGAGCAATGGACAGTTTCTATTGTTTCCCACTTTCCAAGAGGAATTGGTTTCTGGATGATACGATTGTGATATCCCAGTTTAGATCTTATGGCAGTACCTTTGTTAGAACTATTCACACGGCCCTTTTGTATGTACATGTACATGTATGTGTATGGTCTTCATGTATAGCCATTATAGCCATGTGAGTACTTAGCTAACCGTAGGGTCAAAGTATGACTATCTTAATACGTTGGCCTGGTGCGATTGGCCCTGTCTCCTACTTAAATTGTTTTCCTTCCTCTCATCAGTTCCTGTCGTGTGGCAAAGAATGGTTATTTGATTCTTATTCTTTGTTTGCTCAGTGTTTATAAAAAAAAAGCCTAAAGCGGCGGCCGTCACGATCTGTTTTCTCCCTCTGAAAGGATCCTTCAGAGCTGAGGGCCCGGCAATATGGTATTCAATATACTTGAGCCGTTCATCTTGTTATAACGAGACATTTATCAGACTCGGTAGTAGTCGCTGTTGATTCGCTGGTGTTAATTTGTTTCCGCCTTGGTGCTGTTGGAATTTGCATTTTCGGTGATTAGTTGTCTTATTTTTTTTGTTTTCCCCCCTCAGCGCCTCGCTCCGTGTCTGTCAGCCTCTTGGCAGAGGTGCTGCGAAAACTCTTTTCCTAGATTGAGTAAATGAAAATAGGCACAGCAGATGCTTTATACTTGAAAGCAATTGTCTGGCGACACAAACATTTCAATTTCAATTGGCTCTTTTTTTCTCTCCCGGTCTTTTAATTAGATCTGTTGCCAGTCCTACGGAGAGTGGAGAAACAGAGCCAGTAATCAAACTCAAAGACCCATTTTTAATGAGACGTTATCATGCTTAATGTACCCAAGGCCTTCTAAGTTAATGATGATTGTATCGTTGAAAACAAATTCACACATTGCTTAATTGAAAAGACGGCATACATGTACATGTACAGCAGTACAGCACACTCTTAAATCATCTAAGTGCGTGATCCCTGCAGAATCCATTAACCCTAACCCACCTCAATCCTCCAAAATCCTCCTTGCAGTTTTGGAGGATTTTTGAGGATCTTAGAGGATTGAGGATGAATGGTATTTCAAGAAAAAGAGGATTTTGGAGGATTGAGGATGAATGGTGTTTAAAGCAGAGGATTTTGGAGTATTGAGGATGAATGGTGTTTAAAGCACAGGAGGATTTTGGAGGATTGAGGATGAATGCATATTTTTTGGCAGGGCAATCAGAGGATTTTGGAGGATTGAGGATGGTTCCTAGCAAAAAGGCTCTGGGGGTTAGGGTTTAAAGGAATATCAATACTCACCCAATATATTCTCTTCAATCAAGCACCACCTGGTGTGCTTTGGATTGCATTCTAAGATGGCTCATTGGGATGGTACTTTCGATCATCGGGTAACAGACCGTGGTATTCAAAAGGCTAATAAATAAGTAGCCAATGGCCAATTATTGACCACTTTATAAAGCATTCTGTGAATCTAAACCATACAGCTACATATGCTAAAAACTAAAGCTAATGTTATGTTTTGAGATTAGTGATTAAATCTCTCAACGGTGTGAACAATTTGAATATAATACGGACAAATTTGTCAAACTTTTGGTTGTCTAGATTAGAAGATATGTTTATGAAAGGTATCGGAAGCTAGTGAGTTTATATTTAGTTCAGTACTTATTTTAATCAGAGGGAGTCATGTAAATTGTAGCTTTCTGTTATTGCTATCCTGATGTGGTTTCTCATTGTACCTGTGTACAGGTTCTGTATTTATATATCCGAGGACAAGAGGAGAAAGAAAATACAAAAGAACCTTTCAGTCCTCGCAAGTCGGTCTTTTTTTTAAATCGGTCCTCGGACGTAAAAATACGTGCTTAGACTATGGGGTTGGGTTATATTAAAGGAAGAATAGGAAACACAAAGCATTGTCCTCGGAAGTATTGGGAAAGTACAACTTAGTGTTTGTGTTTGTCTGAAACGGAGCTTTTGTGGCTGACGCAACTGTAAAGCCCTGATGCTTTTTGCCCGCCATTACTAATATTGAACTTGCTTGTGAAGCCAACATGGCTGCAGGAAATCCAAATTGAAAAACTTGACACGCCATACTATAAATAGTTATAATTACTCGTCATCTCTTACCAAGAAAGAGGTGGATGAGGAACTTCACTTGTACTGCAGGGCTTATTAGTTTTACATGTCGCCCCATACGTTGGTTCAAGTACCAGGACATACATGCATCCTGTCCGGTTTTACTTTGTGACGAGATGAGCCGAAATCCACAAGTGTTGACCCAAAAAAAGTCCATAATTAGTGCCCATGAGCCGACGACAATTGAGGGGCTCCCCCTTCTTTTGTTGATGTCATATATTTTACCTATCAAAGTTCCTGTTTCTATTTTATGTCTTGTAAGGACTCGCATTCTTGAATAAGTGAGCCATTAGTTTTGGTTGTACTAGTTACAGATCTCTTGGTACACACTGGAAGATGCTGTTTCGATACGGTGCGGTTTTTCTTGGATGGAAGGTTGTCTGCTTGAATGGAAATTTTGTTGTTGTCAGAGGGTTCTAAACGGGTGTACACATGTACCTGTCGGGTTGCAAGTTTTTGGGTTGGTTTGGGGAGAATGAAATAAATCATTCATTCATATCTTATGTTTTTTACTTGGACGTTTTCAGTATTTTCTTTTATCATTTCAATATTTCCATTCATACAGTGAAATGTCGATAAGTCAAAACCGGTTAACTCGAAAACCTGGTTAACTCGAAGTAAATATCTATTCCCCTCAAAAGAATAGCAAATCATGTATAAACATGCCCACGCTAACTCGAAATTTCGGACCGGTAACTCTGGTTAAGTCTAACTCAAAATCGCCAGGTGCAGAAATAAACGTGCGTAATTAGGCCACAGAAGAAACGGGAATCCTTTTGTTAAGTTAAGAAATCTCCCAGGATCACATTCAATGAACCCAAACTCAGCTATAGAAAAGCAACAAAGGGGAAATTAGCATCCGTAGTATCGTTGGAGCAGCCTATTCACTGCGGTGCAACTTACAATGATCAATGCATACCACCCAGGAAGGCCGAAGATGCATGTGCTTGCTGCAGTGACGTATTGCCGGTGGATGGATCGTTTCAAGGCACGCCGCATACCGTACCACCGCGCTGCACCACCGCGCCGCGCACGGGATCGTTTTCTTGAGAGAGGGCGCATGCCATCTCGAGAGAGGGTGCTGTGTCGTGACTACGGAGATGACAGACGAATGGCTACGCAATGGACTGCTCAATGTTTTGGTGGAAGAGACATCTTTAACGCTGATGAAACGGGCCTGTTTATTGTCTCTTGTCGGACAATTCCCTCACACTAAAGGGGGAGACCTGCAACGGCTGAAAGTGAAGCAAAGATTGCCTAAAAATGCCATGATTTCGTGCTCTATTTCACGGCTGTTACATTGGATATTCGCTTGGTATTCACGTACGTAATCTTTGGGGGAAAGGGGGACCTTGGGTAACTCGAAACTCCGCTTAACTCAAAATTGGAGCCCATACCCCTGAGGTTTGACTTATAAAGATTTCACTGTATAAAGTATAGTTAGGTCAACCTGTTGATGCTGTCACAAATCAAAATCAATGCAGATGTGGTTTTGCTTGGAGATAGCTTCTGGTAGGAGCGAAATGTCGTAACTTTTATCACGAGTGCAAAGCCACAATCATTTGTACACCTTTTTTGGTGTCCATGTTATGAACAACATTTTGAAAAACAATGATGTAAACATTATTTGAGATTACACACGAATCCGTCATCCAGCTTTATGCCAGTCTAAGTGTGGCAAATCCTAATTTTTCAAAGAGCTATTCAGCATTGCTGTCTTTGTAACAAAAAGTGTACATGATTGTGGCTGTGCACACATGTATTCGTTGCTTATGTAGATCTATCTTGAAAAGAAGAATATATGCAGTAGGAGAACATCTCCCTGTACCCCGTTATTTAACTTACGGGTACATGTACATGGAGACTATATGTGACCCGCTCTGGAAAAAGGTTTATTATGTCGCAAAATATGAAAAATTGGTTTTATATACAATGTATGTTTGGAAAGCCCGAAATGTAAGCTTTCATTTGGTACACGATAGAGCTCCAAAGCCCTTTCCGTTCTGGAGATATCACGTTTTTGCATATTAATTAGTTGTATGGCGTTCAAATTGCACAACAGAGAAAACAGGCTTTGAAATAGCTAGTTCTAATGCAATGTAATGTGGAACAATGACTCTAAAAAGGTTATTTTTTTCACTTTATTTACTGAAATCAACATTGTTGTGCACCAAACCTGAAACTTTAGATATTCAATATGTCATTAAAGAAAAAACGAAAAATGAATTTTGACGAAAAATTTTACCCTCTCAACATTGAAAGGGCCATTATGTAGTTTGATATCAGAAACGCCTAAATTGTGGTATCAGTAAGAGTACGGTATACAGCAAAATATTCAAGTACAACCTGTTTAAATTGTACCTTTTGAGCCACAGATGTACACGAATTGTCAGTGATACACGTGTACATTGTACATATTTCAGTCATTGGTGGGCTTGTGTTTACCCAGCTAATCTCGCGGCCAGCCCTCTCTATCAGCAATATGGAGCTGTCATCCTGCTATAAGCATCACTCATCCTTGCATCCATTTTGTTAATTCTTTCATGAAGGGGTTTATGTGAGGAAATCCATCACGGTCAAGTCATAAATCCTTCAGGAAAATATGGGCTAGGGTAACCGGTACATGTACATTTACCTTGTAGTTTTGCCCTAACCTTCCCAAATCCTCAAAAATCCTCCTTGCAAAATGGAGGAATTCAGTGATGTACATGTACTATGTACTCTAGACCATCACAAGACCCTGCAAGACCAGAACAAGACCAGCACAAGACCTTCAGTCTTAATTCACGTCTCAAGCTATTCAAATGAACTGTATTAAAAGCATTCCTTTGTCATGGTTTACATGTATACATGTTACTTGTGCCTGTAACAAGCTGGTCTTGTGCCTGGTCTTGTGCCTGGTCTTGTGCCTGGTCTTGTGCCTGGTCTTGTGCCTGGTCTTGTGCCTGGTCTTGTGCCTGGTCTTGTGCCTGGTCTTGTGCCTGGTCTTGTGCCTGGTCTTGTGCCTGGTCTTGTGCCTGGTCTTGTGCCTGGTCTTGTGCCTGGTCTTGTGCCTGGTCTTGTGCCTGGTCTTGTGCCTGGTCTTGTGATGGTCTCGACTCTGGAGGAATTTGGAGGATTAAACCCTAGCAGTCCCAAATCCGCCAATTTTAATATGATTTTGCATGCACCTTATGGGGTTAGGGTTAAGGGTATTTGGAAGTTGAAGCATCGGAGGATTTTGACCTGGAGGAAAATGGAGGATCCAGGTCATCAGGCCCAATCTGATGCTGGTTGATTTCGGAGGATTCAGGTTACTAGGGTGTTTACAAAAACCCCTAGAGGATTTTGGAGGATTAGTGCAATGGTCCCCATAAGAGGATGTTGGAGGATTCAGATTACTTGGAGGAAAAATGATGTAGGGAGTTAGGGGTATTGTACTGCAGAAGATACCTCATACATGTACATGTACATTGTACCACCACTTACAAACCATGGGTGCTTCACAAGCAAACGGGGACCTTTTGAGTTTAGAATTTGTTTGATTGTTTGAATTCTTTGCTGTTTCAGGAAACCTACATGTAAGCACCTGGTACTTTATTTTAAAACAATTTACGGGCATTGCATTATTTGGAAATCAAAAGGCTTGGCCACAATGTCGGATAGTTTTGATGTTACATAATTTATGTACAATGTATGGCACATTAAAATGTATGTAAGGTTGTAAAGCATACATTTACATACATGTACATGTGGGCCAAGGACTTGTGGTCCTTGAATAACTTGTGGTCCTTGAATAACTTATTTGAATTATGTAATAGAATACAATGTAGATCCTTGAATTAATTAAAGAAAATGTTTTGTAGGCACAATAAAAATGTACATGTATGATTTTGAAGGGGAGCTCATACATGTACAGGCGCTGCATGACATGTATTTAAATAGATGCCTACATTGTACATGTGTACATGTATGGATGCTCAATTTACCCTAGCTACCCCAAGCCTTACAAACCCGAACAGCAGGTTGTGTTGAATTTTGATGGGTTCAGGACGGTAGCGCCTTGGCACCATTACTTTACATGGAGCTATGATGCCCCAATTTGTCTCGGTCCAAAGAATGTGCCATTCATGTGTATACATGTACTGCATAGTGTTGGATTTTGACATGAGGACACTTCCTAGTAAAAATGGCTGCAGGGTTAGGGTTAACGTAGTGAACTTCTTTTTATCTTCTCTCCATCCCAGCCTAAGTTGTGCCATGAAATACAGACCATTCTTCAGTTTCGCATGAGCTCCGTACGCCAACAGAAGAATGCGCTTTTTCACCCTAGCAACGATGTCCCATGGGCGGGTCACATACAATTTCGATGGTTTCACACACACACACACACACCCAGTCATGTAAACGGGTGCAATCGTGGACTTCCCATTGTTCCTCTTTTGTTTATACTCTAACTTTTTCGGAAGGCCTCCCATTGGTTTTGTACACGATTTTCAATCGTGGACGTTAGGTCAAACGTGGACCCCTTTGTCTACGCCCGAATTCTTTTGTCCTAGGTCCACTATTGCCGGCATATACAAACTCACACGCCGTTCCTCGTTCATTTAATACACATACATGTACTAGGAGATATGGATAGTCATGTTCGCGGACTATAATAATAATAATAATAATAATAATAATGTGGTGCTTTATAGTGCTTTATACAAATGTCTCAAAGCACTTTACAACTATTACCCCTGGTCATGTACCCATTTATACTCCTGGGTGAAAAGAGGCAATTGTAGTAAAGTGTCTTGCCCAAGAACACAAGCACCAATCCTCTGGCAGGGTTCAAACCCACATACCATCGCATGTGAGTCAAACACGGTAACCATTGGACCACGATGCCCCACTCTCGTAATAACGTTTTAATTCTGAATAATAGAGGTGGGAATCAGACACTCCACGACCCAAATTGAATTCAGGCAAGATGGCGTCGATAATGACCCCCAACTCTCTATTTTTTCCTTTGAGGGGGTACTTGTGCACGGAGCCAATAAAAATACAACTCTTGTCCAAAACTTCCGATGCTCAGTGTGCAGTATACATGTACATGGACTAGTTTCTGGTGAACTATGCTCGCATTTGCACACCTACTTGTCACATTAAAGTCTCCCAATGACAGATGCAATGGGCCGTGTTCTTATCAAATCATACCTAATTTGTTAGGATATGCATGAATTCAATATCAGCCACAATGCTTGAGTCAGTAAAAGCTCATTATAGCTAATGCACCGCGTCACCATGGAAATATTGTTAACAGCTCAAAACTAACGCCACTTCCTCTTTTAAGAGGCATGCTCCAAGAAAATCGTCAAGGAGTCGTTTCCTGATCTTGCCCGCCCGCGGACTCTCATTTATAACCCTCCATCTTTGAGACTAACTTGCCTTTGACACCCACTAATCAGGCAGGTGTGACATACCCTCCTCGCCCCGGCAACAGCATCTCAAGATGAACGCTGTGAATTAGAAGACAATTCCTCACCGGAGCATCCCAGCCCCAGAGCCCCAGGAATTTTTATTGGCCATTAGGAGGTGTGCGATCTCAAGGTGATGCCTGTGTACACACTGCTGACAGATAGTGGCCTGGCAATTGTTTTATTTGGCTTTTAAAAAGCAGTAATTCAATCATGAGCTGCTGACTGCAGTTTTGTGTTGGTTTTTTTCCTCCTGGGTTGCACTTGAAGATAGGTTATCAGTTGTCAGTGATTGAAGGTAGGCACAGTACTTCATTAAGGATTGTATGTAGTTACAGTGCAGTACTGTACATGCGTATACCTTGTTGGGAGTGAAGATTGGTCTTCATGTAGTAAACACTTCTGCATTTTTGCCAAAAAAAGTGATTGCACTTTGTGTTGTGGAACGAGTTCAGAAGTTGGCTTGTTTTAACCCTAACGCCCTAGGCATTCACTTGGGGTACAGTACACTGTACTACAAAATACTACTCAATTCTCATAGGCCAGTGTAGTAAAATGATCTCAACATGTGCGATGCAGTAGCGTATCCAGCTTTTTGTGCCAGGGAGGGCAAACAACGTCAAAAACACTATTTTCTTTTGTTTTTTATTATGCCGTGTGGGGGGGTGGGAAGTTTTCTCCCCCCCCCCCCACTGGATACACCATTGGTGCGATGGCATGTGTACTGCTCCCTTGCCTGTACTGCAGGCAAAAATGAAAAACAAATAGTAAAAAAACAACACGTAAATTCTGTATCTTGCTCTCAAAAATTATGGGTCTGTCTGCATGCACTTCCATGTACATTTGTAACGCTTACACGCCTTTGACTTATGAAATAAATAATGTGATGGGCTGAGTCTTTGTCAATTGATATCCATTACAACACACTTTTTGATTGTGATGTGTAGGGCCAATGATTTTCCGCGATTGCGGAAAACGGATGGAATTCACAGAATCTGCTCCTCGAAACGGAAAACGGGATTTGAATCTGAAGAAAAAAACTTCTGCAGTTTTATTGATAAAAAACATAATTTCTTCAAATTTATTGTTCCAAAACGAATTGTTGATGATTGATTGAACCATGATTGAACAGACGAGCCATTAACAAATGACTGTTGTTTAGATCACGATTGTTGGGGGGACAAAAACGTTCAAGATCAGAGAATAAATATTACGAGATCATTACCGTTAGCAAGCGAGTGACAGACACGACGTACGCCGTAGCTTTCGGTCAGCGCACGGGTGAAAATCATCACTCATGGAACGCTCTCGCAGGTCTCTTTTGCTCCATCGGCAGGTTTATTTTTCTCCGTTCAATCATCAACCATTCATTTACATCTAACTTTGGCTCTATTAAAATGCATGTTGTGCTTAATTATCCAGGTCCAAAAATCTACCGTAAACTATCCTATTTTGTCGCCTCATGTTAGCGTGAAAAAATATGGCGGACATAAATTTCGCTTTGAAGCTAGTTCCGCCTGAAGAAATACAAATCACGTGATGCTTGCGCGACGTCACGGCGTATACGGCTATTGCATGTTTCTTATGTGTGTGTGGTGGTGGCGGTGCAGTATTAATTACTTGACTGTGAAGTTAAATATTACATCTGTAAATGGATCGGCCGTTGATAAAATAGCAATATCTTTTTGGCAATTTTCCTGCGTTCCAACCGAACTACTATTTCATTACAGAATATAAAAACAGTTCTAGCATAGAACAATTGAGACCCTAATTAATTGCTAGTTAATTATTAAACAATGCATTAACCTTTTAAATTTACAATTATATAAAATGGAATTTTTCAGCCTGAAACGGAATTTATAATTTTTGAAAACGGAATTTGCACTTTTCTGAAACGGAAAATCATTGGCCCTAGATGAGGTGGGAGAAATATCTGGCCAGAGTGAATACAGATTTGGAATTCCAATTTCTAAAAGGAGATAAATTTAAGGTTGTTGTTATACATTTAAGTGTATACATGTTGCCCTCCTATCTTTAATACAATATGGTAGCCTGCCGTTTGTAGCAAGACGGTTGCTAATTAAGGGGAGTGGGTGGGGTCGGGGAAGGTGGAAGTGACTGGGCTTTGTTGCAGTGAATATTTGTTTTATTACAAAGTATTATATACACATGCACACATGCATGCAGTCGTACTTTCCCAATACTTCCGAGGACAATGCTTTGTGTTTCCTATTGTTCCTTTAACCCTAACCCCCTAGGCCCTTATTGCTAGGAACCATCCTCAATCCTCAAAAATCCTCCTGTGCTTCAATCACCATTCATCCTCAATCCTCAAAAATCCTTTGCTTCAATCACCATTCAATCACCATTCCTCCTCAATCCTCCTCAATCCTCCAAAATTCTCCTGTGCTTCAATCACCATTCATCCTCAATCCTCAAAAATCCTTTGCTTCAATCACCATTCAATCACCATTCCTCCTCAATCCTCCTCAATCCTCCAAAATTCTCCTGTGCTTCAATCACCATTCCTCCTCAATCCTCAAAAATCCTCTGTGCTTCAATCACCATTCCTCCTCAATCCTCCAAAATCCTCCGGTGCTTCAATCACCATTCCTCCTCAATTCTCCAAAATCCTCCAAACCACCATGAGGATTTTGGAGGATTGAGGAGGGTTAGGGTTAATATAACCCAACCCCATAGACTAAGCACATATTTTTACGTCCAAGGACCGATTTCAACAAAAGACTTGACTTGCGAGGACTGAAAGGTTTCTTTGTATTTTCTTTCTCCTCTTGTCCTCGGATGTACATATGCAGACTGTGTACAAATTTACCCTGTGCCTTGATGTTTGACGAAAAGCGTAATTTGTGTAAATCTGTACTCATGTACACATTACAATGTACATATGTAAGCTGTATCATTATATCATATGGCTTTCTAAATTTTCCAGAAAAGAAGTTCAGTGGGAAAAAATGATGTCAAGCAGTTCTAAGAATGAATTCCCTTTGGATTACTTCGGGAGGATATATTATCAACTTTTGCAAATCCAACAGGTGGGGATTCTCAGTCTGCTCATTTCATGCTTGAAAGAGCCAGCCTGATATTCAATTGATGAGAATTGAAGTGAACTGAAGAGAATTTCAGTTCATCTGTGCAAATGGTGTGTGTAAATTATACCCACACGTTGGCCCGCTCGGTCATTATTCTTAGACGTCCAATCAGGCTGCTACGCAGTAATACCAAACACTAAAACTCACCCATGCGTACTGCCAAAATGCCTTTCAATTATCTTCTTCGGGGCATGTAATTTCATATTAGCGATCGGAAAAGGGCAAATGGTAAGAATGATGAATGAGGCCGAGGCCCCGCCCACCATCCATCCGGCCAAGTCCCAACATCACCGTCATTACCACGACTACTTGCCAGAACATGGTCTGATGAATATGCAGATGAGTTTGGTATATGGGGAGGGGAACATCTGTTTCTGAAGTCTAAACCCGACAATGGCAGGAAAAAAAGGGATTTAGTATTGACTGTGCAAATTAAATGTCTCAACCTTAAGACATGATGCATCATGCGAACCGAACCATATGTCGTTCCCAGTCAATATTCTAATTGCAAGATTTACGTGCATTTGCCGCACTCCTGCCCAAGCAAGTGCATTTGTGGTGTTTGCAAGCAGACTACCGAACGTGGAAAGACAGTGGAGCATCACACTTGCCAGTTGGACGGACTGGCGATTGTTTTGTAACTTAACTCCGAGTGGACTCCGAAAGTGTCTGTGACTTCATAGTTGTGCCTGTGTTGTTTTAAAGGTAGTGTATACCATTTGCTTTTGCTGTAATTTTCAGAAATAAATGGATTTGGGGGTTAGTATTTTTTAGGGTGCTAGCAAATACTGAACCACTGACCTGTTTAAAGTTTTGTGTGCATACATGTAGATGCTAGGAAAACTGTAGTCTGCATAGAGAGAACAAATCTGTTCTAGTACAGTACATATGTAGTCTGGTTTCCTGACCATACTTTAGACAAAACGAAGCAATTTATAGATGTCAGGGAATTATCAGGTTGGGGAACTACAATGTAGACTATTTCCAACGATTGTCGGCCGACAATCGTTGGAAAATGATATAAATTTCCACTTTTCTTGAAAACGGCAGCAAACCAGGTGCCATGATTTCACAGGATGCTTGAGACTGCTATTTACTTTGTCTAGTTTTACATTACATAGCTGTTTTACATTACACTGGACCTGTCAGCGATGTAAAAACTGCCACGTAACTTTTTCGCTGCACGGTTGGCCCTGTAAAAGTTCATGCTCCGGAGGGATAAACAGACAACCGATGATCGACACATGACAATTTGGAAAGTTTACCGGCTGTTCGCACTGGACTTAATTTGGTCAAGTTGACAACAACTGTCCGTACGTTTTACATAAAAAAGTCCAATGTGGACACGGCTAAAGAATGAGAAACCAAACTACTACAGCCCAACTCTAGGGTGGACTGGGGAGTTTTATTCAGGACTTTAAAGGGTGGCTGCAATGGAATTTTTATTGTGTATATCGATGAAATAATGTTTTTGAAACACAACTGGTTTGTATTTTTTTATTTCGCGAAATCATTTGAAAATAATTTGTTTAAGGCGGGAGGGGGTCAGCCCCGCCCATCAAGCGGTAACGCTGATGTGACGTCATCCCGGGAACCCAGCTGGCTGGTGGATGGTCGGCCATGACTGGACATGTACAGTACACCGAGCGTGCATCGCATTATGCACATGTGTTTTTGCTGTGTCGTGGAAAGCTTTCAGTGTTTTGCGAATGTTTTTCGTCGATAATACTGCGTCATTATTGTGTTGCTGCTAGATTCAGCAACACCACTAAGGATGGTGTCAGTCTTCACCTCTTTCCAGTAGCACCGAAATACCGTCGTATTTGGACTCAGAGAGTGTTATTTAGCCTAGCAATCGTTGTTTTCAAGTCTTTCACCGCGTTCCGCATCGGGAGTCCGATTCGGAGTCTTTAGTAGTATCGCTGTTAAGCCTGGTTTCCATATAGTCGTTATAATCGCCGACAGCATCGCCGAAGAGTCCCCGATGCAACGCCGATAAATGGAAACGCTTCATCAGGGACTTTTCCAACATGGACGGCGACAGTCGGCAAAGATCAACCAAGTTCAACTTTGCCGACTGTCGCCGTCGCGTTGTGAGAGTAGGCCCATTCAAATACATGTACTGACATGCCGTGCATTTAAACGATGTCTCTCACCGCTTGAGTGCCATAAATTTGACCCATTTTATCCTTTGACCAAGAAATATGAGCATAAATGTAAGTAAACTAGCTGCCCGTAATTGAAATCTATTTAAACGAAATATCAGTGTGAAGTACCAACAAACGCCATTTTAGTGAGACATTTTCAAGCATTCAATCGCCATTTTGTTTAAAATTTTCAGCCGAATGACGTCCAGAACCGTCTCTGCGACTTGCCATCTTGCGTGCTGTCGGCGTTCATTGCGATTATATGAAAACCAGGCTTTACTCTCACCTTCTGGCTCATACATGTACGGAAGAGCTCCAAGATCCTCATCTTTCTCGCCCCAATAATGTTCCGAAGAAGTTTCTGAATCAACAAGTCTAAAATCGACACTTGATTGTCAGATTCAGATCCAAAAGATTCTGTTTGAAGATTTTAACGCGACGAGAAATGTTTCCCTGGTCCCTTCATCCAAAGCTATTTAATCGCGCGTGGCTGGTTCCCTCAACAACGGCATACATCCACCCCTACACACATGTACATGTACATATGTACACTGTGATCAGACTACTCTTGCTGAGTTTCCGTGTTCCCGAGATGACGTCACGCAGTTAGGGGCGCGGAAACAATAGAGAAAGGGAGAACTTTATTCCGGGAAAATTAAACACCAAAAATGGGCAGAAACACGGAAAATACATTTTAATCACATTTCTTATATTGTAAAAGAGTTACACAACATTTTTGGTACAATTTCATTGCAGCCACCCTTTAAAGGTAGTATACAGCATTTGCTTTTGCTGTAATTTTCAGAAATAAAGGGATTTGGGGGTTAGTACATGTATTTTATAGCGTGCTACATGTAGCAGATACTGTAACACTGACCTTTTAAAAGTTTTGTGAGCACAGATGCTGGGAAAACAGAGGGAAAAAATGTTGTTCTAGTAGTCTGGTTCCCTGACCATTCCTTAGACAAAACAATTTATAGACGTCAGGGAATTACATGTATCAGGAAGGGGAACTAGACTATTCCAACGATTGTCGGCCAACAATCGTTAAAAAATAAATATAAATTTCCACTTTTCTTGAAAATGACAGCACACCAGGTGTCATGATTTCACAGGATGCTTCAGACTGCTATTTCCTTTCAGTCTCTAGTATGGTACATGTATTTCATAATAATTCAGTAGTTTTGTTTTTTGATGTTTGCAAATGTTGTATACTACCTTTAAAGTAAATGTGCAGACTTTTGTGTACCAAGATCATGAATAGCTTTGTGTGTTGACCACAAATATATATCCTTTCCTGCAGCATCTGAAGCATGTAGAGGTGGCATATGACACAACTTGAGTTTATACATGTACCTCTGGCTCATCCCAAGAACCGCACTTCTATTTTTAGAATTAATTACTTCACATGGATTATCCGAAAAAAAAGAAAAAAATTATCTCTAAATTTGCTGATGCGCTTTACACCCCATGTGTTGTGTCCATCCTATATAGCCAGCCTCTGTTCTCTTAGATGCTGGTAGTGAATACTTCTCAAAGTGCCTTGCTCTGCAATGTACACGTGGGGCATACCATGTACATGTACTTGTACACGTGTGTAATTCCCCCATTTGCTATTAATAATCTTGCTGGTAGTGCATGATGTCAAGGGAAATTACTTTTAAGAAGAGGGCATATACCAAGTCCATGAAAAAAGAAAGAAAATTAAGCAGAGCAAACAGTACATGTAGTTGCCTTATGGTCTGGTTAAAAATATTACATACATGTACCTTGAGTAAATACACATGTGTTGGAAGAAAATGGTATGCCTTGTGCAGGCATTGTACACAATGTATGCATGTACAATGTACAAATGTGTTCTGCAAGTACACATGTACGTGCACTGTATATATCTCCGAGGACAAGAGAAGAACGGAAACACAAAGAAACCTTTTCAGTCCTCGAACGTAGAGTCTTTTGTTGAAATCGGTCCTCGAACGTAAGGATACGTGCTTAGTCTATGGGGGTTGGTTATATTAGAGGAACAATAGGAAACACAAAGCATTGTCCTCGGACGTATTGGGGAAGTACGACATACATATGTACAGTAGGTGTATCTCATGATGTTCAGGATTTTATGACTTTTCAGCATTGAGTTTGCTACTTGTACATTTGCATTTAATGGGTTAATTAAACTGGGACCAGAAATATATTATACATTAATAAATTAAATTGCACATAAATTATACTTTTATGTTCGTGTTTAAAGGGAGTGTAAGTACGCAATTGGTAATCCTCCAATTTTTAATTTTTTTTTACTGAATTATTACGAAATACCTTACTAGACTGTAAGTTAATAGCAGTCTCAACCATCCTGTGAAATGATGGCACCTGGTGTGCTGTCGTTTTCAAGAAAAGTTGAAATATATATCGTTTTTCCAACGATTGTTCCGCGTAACTGATTTTTAAAAATACTGCCCTCTATTGACCGAATGTAGTTAGTCCGCATTCCATCTAAAATGGGTTAACAATATGAAAACGGGTGCGTAGTTACACGTATGTGACCAATTGATAACGATCCTGTTTACAAAAATTGGGCTTATTTTACAAGAGGGCACTATAACAAATCCAGTTAACTGCCACCCGACGGTTGAAAACGAATGCCATTTTTCTCTCGTTTTTTCTGCCATCCAAGAACGCAAAACTTTGAACAGGTCAGTCAAACGATATTTCCTGTAACCCTAACCCTCCAGGGTATTTTGGCTAGAAACCCTGCCAGACGCATTAGATTGCATACATGTACTTTGTCACATTGACTTGTGTGCAGAGTGCAGCAAAGTGGAGCTGACAGCACAGATGCACTGTGCTGCGTCTGGCAGGGTTAGGGTTAAAATACTAACCCCCAAATCCGCCCATTTCTGAAAATTGTAGCAATGACCAATCATGTACATGTACACTTCCTTTAACGAGGGCACAATTTTATGAAATCCATAATGCCGAATTTCATCCTACTAACGGCCTGCGATTCTGCTCTAACCGAGCTAGCAAAGAAGATTTTCTTAGTTGAGGGATGTACGCATGCACACAGGGGCCAATTTCATAAAGATGTTAAGCACAAAAATGTGCTTAGCATAAAAATGTTTTGCTTAGTAAAAACAGGTTACCAGCCAAAAGTCCATGTAATTTTCATGCTAAGCAAACAACAGCTGAATACCAGTCAAAAGCAATATTCCATACATGGAAATCTGGTTGGTAATCCAGTTTTTATCAAGGAAGCATTTTCATGCTAAGCAAATTTTTGTGCTTAACAGCTTTATGAAATTGGCCCCAGGCCAAAATTCCTTGTTTACCCGTGTTAGCACAGAACGTTTGGCTGTCACTAATGTACATGTAGTGCTCAGCGATTTTTCGCTAACTACATGTACATGTAGGATTGTAATTGTGGATTGTTTGACGAATTACATGTAATATGGATTGTATTCCATGAATTTGTGCCGTGATTAGTGTCGTTATATTTCATTTGTAAGGTAATAATGATATGTTATTATTTAGCAAAGAACCCGTCCTTAAGCCTTGAATCCTTTACCCGAGATATCCTTGGTCAGTGGTTACTTGTACATGTAGATAGGTACGTTCAGACACCATTTTATATTCCCTTAACACACTAGTTGAACTTGATTTAGTGTAAATTTACTTCTAAAACGGTGTCTGAACGATTTTAAAGTTACACCGAATCGGGTTTATCTCGCCGCTAAAACGGTGATTGAAAACACCTCGGAGTGAGGGTTTAGCGTAGTCTGGTTCCCTGATGTCTATTAGGGGTTTCACACTACTCTGAACTTATATACATGTTGTACCCGGGTAATTAATCATCCGGGTAGCAGTCCATTACCCGGGTAGAAACTAACCCGGAGAATCGGTTTCACACTGCAAAACTCACCCCGCAATTCAGCTTATCCACTTTAGCGCGCACCATGGTAACTTGTAACCGCATTCACACTATGCGAATGGTAACCCGGAGAATGTGCATTGCTTGACCTCTGCCCTCCCAAAACCCTGATCCATAAGGGTTTGGCCAAAATTCATTACCGGTACATGTAGCTGGCCGATAAAACAAGACGAAGCGCACCCACCTACCCGGGTTGAAGAAAACTTGCCGAGCATTCACACTACTGATGGTAACCCGGAGATTGGTGGGTTAACCCACCTCGCAAGCAGGGTTAGAAATTACCCGGGTTAAGTGGGGTTTTGAGGCAGTTAACCCGGAGAATTTCTAACCCCGAGAAGTGTAGTGTGAACACGCTATATTACCCGGGTAATCCCGGGGTTAAATTTTTCGTTAACCCCACAATTACCCGAGTAGGAGTACACTGTATAGTGTGAAATGGGTCTATATCTTAGGTCAGGTAGTACCCACGGTTTAAAATAGATCATGACGTGCAGCGTTAGTCCGAGTGACGTCAGTGGCATCATTCAAATTCAATATTCTCTCGGAATCCGGTCGGCAAAATACTGCATGAGTATGGCATTGATTTTTCAGTTTTTATGTACAACTGAGAATTCAAATTCCAGGATCTGTAATGGGACTGACAGACAATTTGTCATTGCGAACATCAACGTTAACAGCTGGACAACGATATACAATGTAAATTTCCACTTTTCTTGAAAACGACAGCACACCAGTTGCCATGATTTCACATGATGCTTGAGACTGCTATTTACTTACATGTACATGTACATGTAGTCTAGTACGGTATTTTGTAATAATTCAGTCGTTTTGCAAATGATGTACATGTATACTACATGTACATTTAATGTCATATAAAATGTGAAAACTTGAGGTTCTTGCCTTCATACAGTTACACATGTACATGTATACGTAACTACGTAACTTCAATTAAAAAATTGGTAGAGTGCCGGTACGGTATTCTGGAGGTCGCAAGTTCGAATCCTGCTCCTGCCAGTTTATTAAAAATAGTAATAAAAAAATAGTAATTGCTCTGCCTTGGGTTCCTGGACCAAATGCTTTGGCCGCTCTGCATGTATGTTTCCGTACACTACTAGTAGCCCAGGTGCTTTTTTTACCTGTGTACTGTCTGCATCCAGGATATAGATTACACGTACAATACAGAAAAAAATTCAGAAATTTCTCAAAATGCACTGATGTTAAACTGCGCTGAAACATGATGTACAGGTACATTTTCTTAAAAAGGATCACCAAAAGGATAGCCATACATAAAAGATCTCGTGTTACTAACAATCTGCTTGTCATTTTGTTTACTGCACCAAGCAGTCAACCGTGTAGGCCTACGATGACACTTTGATTTTAAATACATTTTGTAGAAGAAAAGGGAAAAAAAAGCATTATGATTAGATATGGCCTAATGCGGATAACGTCACCATGCACTGACATGACAAACTGTGTCAGGAGTTTTTGTTTACCAATTTCTTGGATTATGTGTACATGTACATGTATTAAGAATTGAACTGATCAGATTGTGGAAAAAAATAGTGCTAGCAGGTAGGGAGTTACAAAAAGTCAGAGGGCATTTAAGAATTTCTCCACAACTTGGGAACACTTCCATGGTACTATTGAGACTCCATTTCCTGTACTATGTCGTGGTGTAAATGTACAGTTGTACATGTATGTATGTACATGTGCTCATAGGCAGAGTCCGTGTTGGTCATACACATACACCCACCTTTCTCCACCTAACATTGAAGTCTTCCACTTCCATTTGTCTCCAAAATGTGTAAAATTGATGTACATGTAGTTATGTACATACCTGGCTAGTTTTATACGGAGTGTATCTATGGGTTTGTGTTACAAGAAAGTACTTTGCCTGCTTCCCCAATCAAAATGATCTTATTTTTATTTCATAGATCAAACTTAAGGATACAGCACAAGGTTAAAATGTATGCTTTAAAAATACAATGTACATGTAAATGTACATGTATAGCAAGGAATAGTTTTTATAAATGTGATATTATACAGACTTACATGTACATCAAGTCCACCAAATTAAATTTGTGGTATTGAAGGTATGGTATAACTACAATTTACTGTATGGAGGTCAAGATTCAAGGGTTGTAAGGATGTGCAGTACTTTATAATAATATTATACATGTACCTGGTGTTTTCTGCCATATCTGCCTGTGTAGGCCATGGCCATGGGAAGCATGTATAGTGAATAGGAAAGTTTAAAGATCTTTTCTATCCTTTTATTCCAAATGAGCGTGAAATGTTCATCGACCACCCAGTGCACTTAAGTCATTATCCAGAAGTCACCGAGATATTAAAGACTTGTGTCTTAACTTATCTCAATTATATGTGGCATTGTTGTTGAAAGAGCAGATTATTAGAAGGTTAAAAGGTGTGCACTTGCTGGCAGAGTCCCCAAGTACAGGCCGAATGTCCAAGGTTCAAGAACTGAGCAAGAGACTTTGAAAGATATGCTGATAATATACTTGGATCACCTTGGACTGTTGTAAAAGTCAACCCGGGGTCATTACTTGCAGGCACGCCTCTTTGCCAACAAAAGGGCCCATCTACAAGTACGAGCGACGTCACCGAACATTGTGAAATTGTTTGTCGTCAGGCGATGGCTGAGCACCTTTTTTTTTTGTGCGCCTTCGTTGTTCCTTAAAAAAACACGGCACTTTGTTCAGTCGTCTTCAGGTCATAGCTCAGATTCATGTAGAAACCTGTGCTACATGTATGTTGGCTGTTAGGGCAGTGGAGTTTGTGAAGGTTTTTAGGATCTTTTCTTTTCACAAAATCTGAGTTATCTGTTGAGTCTATTCAGAACAAGCAGGTAAGGCAATACTAGATAGAAACTTGATCACTTCTTGTCTTCAGTAGAACTTTGTAATCTGTGAAGGTTCCGACTATTAACAGTGTATTATGTGATATTATTTCTCATCTGCAGTTCTGCACGTGTAGTCGAGTCGTGTACGTAGTTCACGATTTGGGTAATTGCTTTTTGAAACATTTGTATCGGCTCCGACTAAAAATTTCAATTTTTTTCAACAATAAGAGTGTCATGTTCCAAACTTAGAATTTGCAACTTTAACCTTTTACTTATCATTGTTTTTTTGTTTTTTTTGGTTTTTTTTGTGGTGAAATGCCTTTTTGGAAAGCTTATAACTTATCTAATGCTAACCAATTAATGTGAAGATGGAATTTTTGCTTCGGGGATGATGATGCAAATTAGAACAAAGATTTTTCTCTTTTTGCCCTATCCCGACATAATGTACAATGTATGAAGCACTGTATAGACTAAACCGGCGACCAAAATTAGAAGCATTTACAACTTGCCAAAATGCACACGCGACTCAAATTAAAGAACGTGGGCAACCTGCCACCACCGCAAAAATGGCGAATTCCCGTATACTCGGTGCTTTCCGAGAGCCTGTGTGAAAAAAATTCACAGGTCCAGTGGTTGAGACGTCTGCACTAGTAAGCAGGAAGTCATGGGTTCGAATCCTGCCCGAGAAATTAGCCTGTACATTTTTTCACACAGGCTCTCGGAAAGCACCGAGTATACGGTGCTTCATACATTACGTCGGGACAGGGCAAAAAGAGAAAAATGTCTGTTCGAATAATAATATTAATAATAATAATAATAATAATAATTAGAATTATTATAATAATTATAATAATAATAATCGGTATTTAAGAATGCTCAAATAGTAAACTATATCACAGCGCTTACAATATTATTACCCCTGCTCATCAGGCCCATTAACCCTAACATCCTAGGCATTCATTTGGGGTGAAGACCTGTGTACTGCGAAATACTACTTACATGTAGTATTCTGTAGCACTGAGTCTCTCTGTGTGTGATGATTGAGTGTATCATGACATCAGTCAAGATACTTGCAACTACAGAGTACTACATGTACTTCTATGTAATACAGTTAAGTTACCGGGTAAATTATATTTGTGTCAATGAATTGGACGGCTATTAAAAGATAAAAAATGGTATCATCTCTGAAAACCAGTAGTTCATGCTTTGTAACAGACATTTTGCCTCCAACCCCAGCAACAAACAGTAGTTTGTACTTTATTTGAGGTGAAGTATCAAATACCAAAACTTACTACAAGCATTGTACACAAATAGGTGAGAATACTGCATACTACAGTTTACTAATAGAAGTATTTTGTACCTTTATGTGAGGTTAGGGTTAATCATTCCTGAAGCCTTCTCAACTCCCTGAGGAGTATACAGCCCCAGCACACATGGGCTAATTAAACTCATAACCATCACTGCCCTCACAGGTACCCATACTGGGTGGAGAGAAGCAAAGTTGTGACAAAGTGCCTTGCTCAAGGGACACATGCACCATGACCCCAGCTGGTCTCGAACCCACAATCTACAGTATCACCAAAATCTTCAGTTCGGTACACTGGGCCTAAGCCACAGGGCCACAGCACTTTTTTTTGCAAAACAATTAGTCATTCAGTTTGAAAATTTATTTTTCAGGGTGACATGCCCTAATAGCATGCAGACAATCTTTCTCTTTAAAGGAGAATTCCAGGCTCTATAATATTTTATCTAGTCTAAAAGAACATACACTAACATACATACATGTACTGCACCAAGAGTTGGATTTTCTTTGTTATGGAGAACGACACACGCGCCCTATATATTTACGATTTCTTGCCATTCAGCAGTACAAAGGGCGCGTCCATACTGTTCGAAGTTCCCGCGACATCCGGGAGATTATGACGTAGTGTCCGCACCTCAATGGAAATCCATGGTTGGCTACGTGCGGTATGCACTGGTATCACACCTAGACGCAGCTTAGTGCATATGAATACGTATGTTTTATAAGGCGCCCGACTATTGCGTGAATGCGTAAGGCTGATGTTTACTTCGACTTGACGTGCTGCAATTTATCGTGGTTTTTCGTATTTTTTTAGAAGAGCACAAAGTCTGTTCTGGTCGGAAAGAAAATATGTTAGGCACTGCATCATCTCGAAGATTCTTAGCCTACCCCAGGAGAACTGCCTGCCGATTTTCCTCAAAGCAATCCGGTTCGAAGTCGTCGCGTTTTTATATTGTTCAGCCATTTCTTACAAATATCCGGTCGTTTGACTTTGGGGGATTGGGAATTTGGAAGAAGGCGCTGAGACCTTTTAGAGAATTCGGTTTATTTGAGCAGCCAAAAGCTTGCCAAATCGTCATGATGTTGCTGTACTACAGCACGACCGAGTTTTGCTTTAGCAGTCAGGCAAACATTCGCCAGGAATATGGAAAACAGACGTGCGTCAAGGAACAACACTGCCGCGTTCTCGTGTGTGTTGCATGTATGGACAATGGTTCACTGCACTCGCACAGCTCAGGCTGCGGGGCCGGCCGGCCGGCTTGGTAGTGCAGCCACTACGTCACAGTATCCCGGATGTACCGATATTCTAGAGCAAAAGGGCGGCCCGCATGACGGCAGGCGCGTTATGAAAAAACCTCCGGTTTATACGATTACCGAAACCAATCAAAATGAAATAAAAAGTAAGTCACAATTGCAATTAACGTTCTTTAACATTATGTTATTATAAACTCAGGGTGGACTTTCCCTTTAAGTACATGTAGGCCTACAGATTATTATTTTCATCATAAGAAGATTTTGGTATTTTTTCAGACTGACATGTTCAGCTGTGGAAACATAAACATGTAACTGTAACTAGTTTAGATGTACTGCAGGCATACTAATTGCAGTCAGTCAATACTGCCTAATTAACCCCCTGTAGAGTGTTTTGGAAAGAAGTGTCAAGACAGGTGATAATCTAGTTAGCACAATGCACCACCAGCCTCTTCAGAAAAGGGGCTCAGAGATAATCTAGTGGATGGTTTGTACAGGGGATACAGTATCACTTGTAATCCGCCTATTCAGCCATTGTGTGGTGGCCAATGTTGCTGGAGGGTGTCCCCTTTGTGGGCCAGCCTTGGGATTTTCTTTCCTGTAATTCCTCGGCTCACTCTGGAACACCAGTTAGGATAGTGCGGAATTAACAGTTACATGTACATACTGCTGGGCTCAGAATGTTTTGTTAGTTTGTGGGGTGGGCTGGGCTGGGCTGGGCTGGGCTGGGCTGCGCTGCGCTGCACAGCATGAGGCTTAGCTAACTTGAGATTGCTCATGTTGACTGTTCTGATTGTGCAGCAGTGAGGGCCCTGTCTATTTCAATTTTGGGGTATGCACAAAAGAATATCGGTACTTTATTTACAATGTGTCAATTTGTAAAATATTTTATCATACATTTAATGATCTGTATTATTATTATTATTGAAAAAAAATAGCCTTTAATAGTCCTATGATAAAGATTCTGCTGGGATTGAAATGTCAGGCCATTCTAATTTTTATCAGTTGATATTTGTGACCCACCACCCCAAAACCAGGCGGAAGTCGGCAAATGCCATATATTCTATTTTAAAACTTAAAAATGCCAGCAATACAATTGTGTAAAAATCTCCCATATAAAAAAAAAGACTTCCGCCTGGTTTTGGGGTGGTGGGTCACATTTTTTTATCAGAGTACGGTTTTGAGGCTTACATGTATGTAAATAAAGGTGCACTTTAGTACGCCCCAAAATGGTATCATTACAGCCCTTAGTCACTCAAAATATTGCCCGTTGGATAACAGTTACACCAGTTCCCACCCAATTGTAAAATGTTCGAATATTATCCTTCCTAACATTAACCCTAACCCCCTAGGCATTTTTACTAGGAGGCTTCCTCAACCTGTCAAAATACAACACTGCAGTAAACCTATGGCACATTCTTTGGTCTTAGACAAATTGGGGCATCATAGCTCCATGAAAAGTAATGGTGCCAAGGCCCTGCAGTACTGAACCCATCAAAACTTGACAAAACCTGCTGTTGGAGTTTGTAAGTCTTGGGATAGTTAGGGTTTTAAGGATCCGCACAAAAAGTGGCCATAATTATTTACCAAACAATCAAAGCAATGAGCAATGATTGTCCAAGTAGACAAGTTACTCGAGCATGTGTACAAATGAACTGGGGAGCAAGCAGGCAAGCTGATGTGCAGACAAGGAAAAAACTCTAAATGTCATTGGAAGCAACATTCAATTTAGATTGAAGAAAATAGAAAGACCAGCAATTTGTTGAAGACCATACATGTACATGTAAGTGATAAAAAATATCTTTAAGCCATCAGGATATTTATGAAAGACAATAGTCTTCTTTTCCCTACTAATAGTCTTTTTTTCCCTACATTTATAGTATTTTTTTACCTACTGATAGTCTTTTTTTCCCTACTAACCCCTTGGGCACGGTATTTTATGTCGGGTGTCGCAGCAGTTCTGGCAGCCAAGCGAACCGCTACAATGTGTTTGTGCAGTCAAGCGTATCATTAACAATAATCCAACAATGGATTGAAACTGCAGAAACAGCGGCCAATGGTGTCATCCGGCCTGGTGGCACTTTTTTTGCATCCACAGACGTCATCCGTATATAGTCTTATTTTCCTACTAATAGTCCTTTTTTTCCTACTAATAGTCTTTTTTCCTACTAATAGTCTCTTTTTCCTACTAATATTCTTTTTTTTCTACTAATAGTCTTTTTGTTTCTACTAATAGTCTTTTTGTTTCTACTAATAGTCTTTTTGTTTCTACTAATAGTCTTTTTCAAATTATTTATTTGATTTAAGTAAAATAAATTAGTGATATGACATCTTTTGCAGACAGCGTTTATTACATGGGGTGGGGGGGGGGTGCTTAACCACACATGGAACTTAAAATGCCATGATTATAGTTGACAAAATCAAGAATGATCTTTTTATGAATAATATACTGACAAGGGAAAAAATAAGTTGCTTACAAACTTTTATGGTTTTTTTCTCCTGATAAAAAGCCTAGACAGATGAATTGCAGAATTCAAACTAATTCATTGCATAAATGTAGGGTAGACTAATAAAGTTGTTGTCCTAGTACTTGAAATGTACTTTAAAAATTTTTTCCTTCCCTGGATACACTGTAATATAGGCCTAATATTTGCTTAAAATATTCGAGAATGCATTGGACTTGTCACCAGACCAAATTTTTTAAGTTTCTTAGAATTAAAGCAATTGCCCCACACATGTGCACTTAAAACCTTGATTCTAAGAAAAAGGCCACACCGTACATGTACATGTACATAAACCAAATGACTTTTATAAAGTCTGTATCATGTTATCTTCACGTACAAATGTATACGCGTACCACTCTGTACATCTGCCTTACTTTTTGGGAGGAAATATTTGCATAGCACATTTTACAGCCCTCAGGTGCACCATATCCAGTTCAGTTTCACTTCAGGAAATCCTGGTTGGTCTAACTCTCAAGGTGGCTTGATCTTTTGCTTCTAAGAACCTTATACATGAAGCCACCTGGAATATCAATGCATAATTAATCTGCTGACTTTGGGCTGCCTTATGTTGTTATAGTAGACTCTATTTGTTGCTGTACAAAAAGCCATTGTTTTTGTGAAGTACAGTATGGGAACTTATACCCAGTACAGTATACATTGGTATTATTTATGGTCATTTGGGTAAACTCAACATTCATTGGATACAATTTGGGCTATGAACTTGTTTTTTTTTTCATAAACTTCCTTCATAATTTTTGCCCAGCTTGTTCCTCTTTCCCAGAATTATCCACGGTAGATACAGGTACAATGTAACCAATCACCATGATATCAAATGAAAGAAATGAAGAATTACATTTGCAGGTAAATATTGTTTATTATACAACGCCTGAAGAAATCCCTGATTGGTGGATCGTCGATCACGTGCATTGAATTATTTGTTCCATCGCATGGCGCGAATTTACATCACACGGTAGGGGCGTGTGATGTAACTTCCCTAATTTCATGGTCACTATAGGTGGCGCTACAACACGGCTGTCATTGGACTGGTTGCTGGTCCCTCCATTGTCCTTCGGACTTCAAATGTTTATTATATGATTATATACATATCGGGACCGGGAACCAGTCTAGGCTGTTATTCACACAAAATGGCGGACGATGTTCCCGAACCGCGGTTTGTTTTCTTAAACCATGGAGGAATAAAACACATCCTCCATGCTTAAACAGACGACGAAATATTGGAACTCGTAGGCGATGCTGGCGATGCTGGCGATGCTGACGCTGCTAACACAAAGAAACAAATGTAAAACGCAGTTAAACGATTACATGTAGATGAATTTGCGAGCCCGCAGGAACAACAATTGAGCTTTAACTGATTCCGAACTGGAAAACTTTTTGTCATGGTTTTTGCGGGACTGAGAAGGTAAAACGGCACGTGTACACAAAGAAATCCATGCATGCAATCTGTCCAGGCTTTATTCAGGCCTTGTATAAAACAAACAATGAATGTTTCACATTCGTGCAATGGAAAGAATAATTTCATTCGGTGACAGATGGAATGTTCCATTACCATCGCACTCATAAACATTCATTATTTGTATAATATAGTATTTTTTATTAGTATTTAAATATGTATATTAAAATGTATATAAAACTCAGTTGGTGCACCTGTACATTTATCGGTTTGGATGGACTCAGAATTGAGTCACAATGCACAGCAAGGTGTTGGAATCTTAGAACCAAACCTGTACAAGAGTGGAATCTTATCTTGGCCGACACATGCTTTTATGAACAGACTAAAAGTTTCTTAGAAACATTACCACCAAGATCAGATCTCTCCAGAGTCTAGTCTTTACCTCTTATCTGTGGGTCCACTCCCAGACGGCTGTTGTTCTGGACCATTTCCTGCTCCCCCCAAACCAGCTCTGCAGTCTCGGTGATTTCTCTTGCCTAGAGAAAGACAATCGTTTTCCTGGTTTGACTTCCTTCTTCAGACAGAAAATAAGTACATGTACATGGACAGAGCAGAAGGCAGAGAGTGTGCGTGCCTTATCTTTTCCTGCAGACATGTCTTCCTTTTGCCTTGGTGTCGGCTATACGGTGTTTTGGAGGTTCACGAACTTCACAAGTCACCAACTCTTTGCCAGATGTTGGCCTATGGGCTATGACACCTCCCAAGTCCTGTTTTGTGTCCTTGTTATTACTATTAGTCACAGAAGCTGGTCACAGAAGCTGAGGTGGTGGGATGAACAAGGTTCTGCTGTTGTTTCTTCTTATTAGTGTTTAAGAAAAGGTAGATTTCAAAGAAAGAGCTCTCTGTGACAGTTTGGATGTAAATTTACTGCAGCGCATTCATGTACTTGTTCTGAAAAAGAATTCTTGGGTAAGTACAGTAATGTGCATTACAATCATGTAATTCCATTGCTAAATTCTTCAATTCATTACTTAACCCCTTGAGCACGGTATTTTACGGGAGACGTCGGGGTGCCAAACAAAACAGCCCCAATGTGTTTGTGCAGTCAAGCATGACACAAACAATAATCCAACAATGGATTGAAAATGCACAAACAGCAGCCAATGGTGTCATCCGGCCTGGTGGCACTGTGTTTTTTGCACCATATGGTATCTTCCGTACGTACGCAAAGGGTTAATGTGTTGAACCTTAATATTCAGACCTGGGCCCAATTTCATAGCGCTGCTTAACACACGATTTTCTGCTAACGGAACCCTCGCCCATTTCATAGAGACTGTAAGCAGTAAGCACAGCGAAGAGTCTGCTAACTTCGGAAGCAGGATTTGCTTAATTAGTGACGCAACAATATAAATCTCCAATGCATGCGCAAGCGTTAGCACGACTTGGCCATGAAATACACTACTGCTTAATCAAATTTTCCTGCTATAGTTACATGTAGCACAACTTTTCTGCTTTAATACCATTAAGCAGCACTATGAAATTGGGCCCTGCATTTAATATGACCTTTCTTGTAGATAAACTTGGTTCTCTGTTACAAACCAACTTGAAATACTGTATATTTTGTACATTAGAGCCATGTTGTGGCCACGCACTTATTAATAGCGTCTTGCCAAGTCCCGACTTCTCTTTATTACATCCTCTGCTTGCTCCGGCAGCGGCTCAAGATACTTCTTTATTGGCAATCTGGGAGGACGTCAAGAGTGGGGACAAGTAGGGAATTTTTGTTGACTCGTATTACGGCTGCTTTATTGCTCACTTTCCGTCTTGACATCAAAATGCTTTCTCCGCTGTTTGCAGAGTGCGGGGAGACCGCCGAGAGTCTCTTACAGGCAGACAGCTCGGGCTTGGAAATTAAGGATATTTACTCTCTTCCTAAAGACTCTGTCATCTCACACTCGGGGGGGCATTTCATGAGATGTGGAGTGTTCTCTCTTGCAAATGGTTTTTTCCCCCCACCAAATTTAAGGATATTTGCTTGTCATTTTAAGACCATCTATAATCTTTGTGTGTGTTCAGATTTTAGTGGCCAGGTTTACGGCCGTTGAAGCCGTTTGTCTTATTGTTTACCGAGTGTCCTTGCCTAATGGATTTATATCTTGTGACAGTAATGATGTTATTATTCCTTGAATAAAGCTTTTAACTTCAACGTAATATTTTCATGCCCTGGAGAAAAAGAGCTCTCACAATAGGGTAATTCTTTTTAGTCAGTCAAATTCTTTAGCCAGGTTTGTTTTTCATAGGAGAGCAAGAACTGATTTAACTTTGCTGATAATTGTAAAACAAATTCCGAGCTTATTAATGTAGTCAAAATATTCTGAAAAGAATGCTGCCTTGACTAAACAAAGCTACTTGCATGAAGCCTGCAGTCTTCAGTTGGAGATAAACTGAACACTTACTCATGTTAACATGTTAAAAAGAGGTAGAAATAACTTTTGAATTAACAGGCTCGACAAACTCTGAAACAAGGAACTGAAGGAAATTAGAAAGATTAAATTAATGTGTTATAAAATGTATTATTAAATTTGTATTGGCAATTTCAGTTTTAAGATTTTAAAGATTTGGTTCTGAACTTTAGAGAATTGTGCCAAATGTGAACAGTTTGCATCATTGTGTTTGATCATTTGACTGAATCCTTCACAAAATTGTCTCTTTCCTGGATGCTTTCAAGCACAGACCATTTTAACCCTGGTTCAAGATTCCTGAACATCTCCCCTCTAATGGACAGTTTAGTCCCCGCCCTTTTTACACCTCTATCCTGTTGATTGGCTGAGCTCCTTTTGTGTAGCCACACCCTCCTGTAGGTGACTCTTTCTTATGCTAATGATTTTTCAGTGCCATCTGCTGCATGCACTACATGTATATCTTATGGATTTAGTTTAATTCCAGGCCAAAAGTCCAAGAAAACTTGAAGTAAATCCATAATCTCCTGTAGTTAAGGGGCTTCTTATCAAGATGAATTTATTTCAACACGGGTTAATGATTAAAAAGAAATGTCTGGAGATAGTAGAATGTTAAACATTTCCCTTGAAGCTTAAAAGGCCTCCGCGTTATCAGCTCAACAAAACTAAGCAAATTAATAAGTAAACTGGAGCTGTCTTTTATCAGTATAATCAACACTGGGCTTTATAGCATTAGGTTTGAGTCATTAGACAGTTTTTGATGTGCCGTGCATGTATATGAAATCTTTGAAACTTCCCATGGAGACTTGTGGGTTTAAAGCTCATGTGGTATCTTTAGGTCAGCATATTTTTGCAGCAATTTCTTATCCTGTATTCTAGTCTGTATGTGTTGTTGTCTTTGCCAGTATTTGTTGGTGTGTGTAAAGCGGCTTGGGCGGCTGCAGGAGCCTTGTTTGATCAGTGTTCCGTGTGCAGCTGTTGCCAGTGATGGCTGGAGATCATTCAAAACCTAGCGTGCACAATTGTCACTCCTCACACACTTCAAGGTCCGCCCTTTGTTCCCGTTACCTTCGGTCTTCTCCCACCCAGCTCCGTCGGCCTGCCAATCTCACCAACCTGTATTTTCACAAGTGGTAGAATGCTTTTTCCCTCATTGCCCAACCTTCCTTTCTTGTTTTCTTCTTTTCTTGGGTTTTTTTTTGTTAGGCAGTGGGATAGCATCAGTAATGGTTGTAAATAAGAAACTGATTGGCAGTTGATAATGAGATTCAGTTCATGACCCATTGTTTTTAAAGTTTTTTAAACCTCCTTGCTTTAGTTTGAAGTGCATGAGGAAGACGTGTACACGGTAAATAGAAACTAGTTTTGGTCAGAATCCTATTGAATATTAAAATGTCTTTATTATCTGTTCATTGAATACATGTACAACATTGTACATGTACATGTACAATGTTGTACATGTATTCAATGAGGATGGGTGTGAGCCTCTTTTAGCACTGTGTCATACTGATCTGCTGTATAATGCAGCAGTATGTAAATAATTAGTGAAGTCCTTGTTGGCCTAAGTGTGCATAAATGTAGTGTACATGATTGGTCATTGTTGCAATTTTCAGAAATGGGCGGATTTGGGGGTTAGTATTTTATAGGAAATATCATTCCACTGACCTGTTCAAAGCTTTGCGTTGTTGCATAGTGAAAAAACGAGAGAAAAACGGTGCTCGTTTTCAACAGTCGGGCAGATGATAGGCTTTAGTCAAGGCGCGCGTGGCTACCTGGACACGCGACGTGCCCCAAATGCCAGCATGTCCGGGGCGCGCCACTCATCCGGGTAGCCACGCGTGCCTTGACTAAAGGCTATAGGGCAGTTTTCCAACGATTTCCAGCTGGGAATCGTTGAAAAACGATATAAATTTCCACTTTTCTTCACAACGACAGCACACCTGGTGCCATCATTTTACAGGATGATTGAGACTACTATTAACTTACAGTCTAGTAAGTTATTTCGTAATAATTCAGTAAAAACAAAAATTGGAGGATTTCCAATCGTGTACACTACTTTTAAGCTTCTTAATATTTGTATTCTTTAAGAGAGGGGTGGTTGATTCTTGAAAATGAATAAATGATTCCCCTCCATTATCAAAGCACTATCATTGTCACGTACATGTATTTGTACGCTTAACCTGTTGCCTAAACCAAATCAAGGCTTGCTTACTATTTGAATACTGCTTGTCTTTTTGTCTGCTATTACCCTCTTTTTAAGTTGGTGTCTTTGTATATTCTGCGGAAATATTACACAGTAAAAAGGCTGACTCTCTATATACACAAAGTAGGAGTTAGGGAAATGCCAGCATTGCCATGACCCAAAATGACCAAGACTCTCTGCTCTGTATTCAATATAAAGGCCTTTGTTAGGCTCCAGGGCAATTTGCAGGTATACAGACTACACTTTCAAGGTCGGTGCGTTTCCTTTGTGGTGCCTCGCTTTTGTGACATCACACTCTTCCTTATTCCTGCTCAGCATTCCTTGAAGTCAAGCCCCTCACAGCCAATAGAAAGGAAGTCATGAAAAAAAAAAGGGGCCGGGTTTTTGGGGGGTTAGAAACACCTACGTCTAACTACGCATGTGTAAAGGAGTACAGTCAGCGATCATGCACGATACAATACATGTACATGTCTACTCAAACCGGCCTGGCCATCATTTTTAAGGTCATCCTGATTTGAAGACATTTCACGTTGTTATACAGTAATTCCATCTCTATAGCCTTGTGTGATTGTGGTATAATTTAATATCGATGGTGGTTGTTTAGCAAGGTGTGGCATCATCGATATAGCTGGTCGATGTACAACCACCAGGCTCTTTTTATACAGTTAAGGCTCTTTAAGCTTGATTGATTATTGGCAGCATATGGCAAGTCCTTCAGCCGGCCCCCTGATATTCTCAGATCCGGGATATATATAGTTTACTACACTCGGCAGCGAGTCATACGCAGAAAAGAAGAGAGAGAGAGAGAGACACAGAGATTACAGCTTGGACGGTGCAACTTCAGCCAGCACCGGGCCCAGAGTTTTTTGCCGCCAGTCTGCAACAACTCAAAGTTCAAGTCACGTTTGTTTGCCAAGGTGAGATAGAAGTGGTACTCGGCCACAACAGCTGGCATTGGAAGAAAACACTGCCATGCCTGCGTGTGTGTGTGTGTGTACACACTGCCCACATGTACACAAGCAGATACGGTGACTGCCATGCCCATCCACTCTTTGATTGCATTCAAACCCATTCAACATTCTGCTCTTTCCTGTTTAATTGATAATCATATCCTTTTTGGGATGGCACCCGTCCTACCAGGCGCGGGACTAATTCACCTTGAGCTATAGGATCGGCGTGATGTTTCATCTCCCCACCTCTCGGTGTCCGTTAGCAAATCTTCTTTGCAGTCTTTTTTTTTTCTGCTTTGGAAGCAAAAAAGGAAGTGGAAAACTTGGTCACCACTTCCTGGTGTTCGGGACTGACGCACTTCTGAAAACAGGAATACGGGGTAAGACTTTGACCAACTGAAAGACATTTCACACCGGATGCATGGCAGTTGAAAAAAGAAGCCTGTGTGGTAATCTTAGTGTGCTGCTTGAAACGAAAAGAAAAAAGTAAGCTTGTTGATTCTTAGATTTCTTTCTGATATGGCTGGTCATTCAGCTAGTGGTGGGCTTGATTAGTGCTGTATTCTTCGTCAGTGAGGCGGGACTTGCAATTGGCTAACAATCAGGAGTACTTGGCCTTTGTGCTTGGTAGGCTCTCAGCTTTATACACTTGGCGGGTGAACTTCAGGCGTGGGAAGGAGTTCATGCAAGAAAAATAACAGCCATAGTACATGTACAGTAAGAATCCATTGTGGTTTTAGACAGTGACTGAAGTGGTCTATTTCTAGTGTACTGGTATTTCAGTGGCATGAAAGTCGTGGTACATGTATTAACCACTCCTGCAATGTGTAAGTAATGTACATTCATCTGTTGTTCTTGGGCATTTTGTGAGTCATCATTGAGTGTTGTGTAATTGATTATCATAGGAAAGAAGACTTACAAGGTATGGGAATTTATTTCAGTTGCTGTGTCCATGTTTGAATATTTCATCAGAAGTATGGATGCAATTTCTGTAAAGAACTTGTTGTGGTTGTGGGTAACCGTATACCTGTATGTATCCTCTTTTAATTAAAAAACATTTCATGATTGTACATGTCATTCTATTGCAGTACACATACATATATATAATTGTGACCCACTCTGCAAAAATGAGTCAGATGTCACGCATTACACTTTCACGTACGGTTTAATGTCTCAGACTTTTAATATAACTATAAGAAATCACACACTTGGAAAAATTGTAAAAAACAATCCATACAGAGTTGTGCCATATACCAAATGAAAGCTTATTTCACGCTTTTTCAGACTGTAACTTTAAAGCTTAAAAATGTATTTTTTTAACACAGCAGACTCATTTTTGTAGACTGTCAGGAAATATAACTGAAGATTAATTTTCTTGGAAAATTGTGGCTTTGGAGTAAATGATGTCAATTTGTTGACAATACACAATACTGCAGTATTGTGTATTGCCAATTGTCTCTTTTAAATTCCATGTGTGGTTTCTGATGATTACTCATTGGTGGGATTAAAGGTTGATAAAAGTGCATGAAGACGTGTGAGGATTCATGGTTACCAGTTGTCCGTAACTCTGTACGTATTGTCGGCCAAGTTTTCACTGGGCTTATTTTGCAGTGTCATGCAGAAAAGTGACTGCTTATAATGGTTAAAGTTCCCATGGTTAAAACTCGCCACTACTGTTCGTGCTAGTGATTTTGAGTCAGGAAATATTACCAAGACTATAGTTGAAGTAACCAAGCTGGTAAGATAATACTGCATCCGTAGTATTCTTTGTTCGTGGCAATATACGACCCAGTGTTATTGTTGGGTACATGTATTATCAGTAAACTACACTGTAGGCAAGACCAATCCAACTTCAATGATGTCACTCAAATCATCCTACTGTGTTATTTTGAAAAATAGAAAAACAGAAGCACAAGTGCGGGAAACTCACCTTGCTGAAGAGGTCTTGTGATCTAAAGGTCTTGGTTGACCTGGTCGAAAATGGACCTTTTACAAAGGTCTGTGTTAGAAGTAACACTGGACGTATTAGAGCAGCTCCCTAAACTGTGTTCACACTGTGGTTATTTTTTGTGTAATTTTGCCGAGATGACGGTGAGCATTCCATTGGTTGAAATTTTGCTCATGTTTGCACTTCGGAAAGTTCTACTGAAACTATGGTACACGTAAAGCCTGGTTTCAATATCGACGTAAGAAACGCAGAGAGCAATGCAAACAGCACCCAAACGTCGCGGACAACCCAGACGGACGTAAACTATCTGTTCCTACCGTTTGCCCGCGGATCGTTTCGGTGAATGGAAACACATTTCCGTCGTGTTGCGTCACAGAATCAATCCCACAATGCCATGCCAAGTACCCAATGTTTCCACTTGTATTTTATTCGGCATCTCCTACAAAACATGACTCAAAACACAAGAGTCTGCCACTCCAATAAAGAATGATTTGTTGAGCGCTGGCATATTGGACAAGCCAGCTAGATGCATGGACGCAATCGATCGCAGCGTCCTCTAGACATCGCAGCACGTCTGCTTATTACGACGGTCCCGCGTACTGTCTGCGCAGTCTGCGAAGGCACATTGGCGATATGGAAACTACATGTACATGTAGGCTGTAAATTCGGCTTCCTATCCTCGTTCGTCATAGCTTTCAGCTTTGCAGAATGTTGTTCCCTAAAAATAAGCTGAATAAGCCACTGTTATGAGGGTTTGTAATGCTGCCACAATATTAACCATTACTGTCTTCAAAAAATGAACATAAACACGAGTGGAAAGTGTGAAGAAATGACAAACTGGCCATGCCGGACTAGAAGTCATGCACTGTTCATACTAGACTCAGGAAAATTGATCTAGTCAGTTTCATTGGGCAGAGGTTTGCTGGTGGTAGCACTACTGGACTTGGGAAAAGTACATGTACATGTAACTGAGGGGAAACTTCCCAGGCCTTTTTGCACTGGACTTGAAATGAGAGAAATATCCATCGTCTTGGTGAGTTTTACCACAAAAATCCAAAGCACACATGGCTCGAGGCTGTCAGCACTAGATTTAAAGTAGTGTACATGATTAGTCATTGTTGCAATTTTCAGAAATTGGGCGGATTTGGGGGTCAGTATTTTATAGGAAATATCGTTCCACTGACCTGTTCAAAGTTTTGCGTTGTTGGATGGTGAAAAAAACAAGAGAAAAACGACGCTCATTGTCAACCGTCGGGTGGATGATAGCCTTTAGTCAAGGCGCGTGTGGCTACCTGGATGCGTGATGCGCCCCGAATGCCAGCATGTTCGGGGCGTGCCACTCATCCGGGTAGCCACGCGCGCCTTGACTAAACGATATAAATTTCCACTTTTCTTGACAACGACAGCACACCTGGTGCCATCATTTCACAGGATGATTGAGACTACTATTAACTTACAGTCTAGTAAGGTATTTCGTAATAATTCAGTAAAAAAAAATTGGAGGATTACCAATCGTGTACACTACCTATAAGTTGCCTTCAAAGTGGACTTTTTTGGGGGAAAAGTCACCTACATGTAGATGGTTATTTTAAAGTCAAGTGGTTTCCTCTATTGGCAACCTGTGTCCAGTTAAATCTTCCCAAGTCAAAAGTCCAAGTGTGAACAGCTGCAAGATTTAGCCATTGGAAATTTTTACCATTGTCACTATAAAATTTCACACAAAATATTCCAGTCCGAACATGGCCTATGTGTACAATACAACTGGGTAAATTTTAGTTGGCCCAGTGCACAGGCATGGATAAAGATGAATTGTGTTAAAATGTAAATTGTCATGATTCCCGTTTATTTTATTTTCTGTGATGTATGGTTGAGATCAATGTGTTTGTATTTATAAGTGAAGCGATTCCTCTATTTTTGTTTATTTTTCGCAGGTATGTTTTATTATGACACCTTTTTATGGGGTGGGGGGAAGGGAAAGAAAATTTGATCTTGGCCAGTCAAGATCCTTGTTTTTCCTTCATTGATTGAGCTTGTCATGTAAAAATACTTTCTGTATCGTTACATGTAGGGTACTGCTAAACTTACAGATTTCATAAAAAATTGTCCCAAACCCTTCAACTATCGTGCTGGGTCCCAAATTCGCGCTGCCCAATATTCGCGCGACCAACTTTCTTGGCGCGTAACTTTTTGCACGTAGCACGCACTGACATCAAATTTGCTGTCATGATCGTTCGTCACATCATCTTTCTTCTGTGTGCAGTTATGTGGAAAGTAAAAGCTTTTCCCGTAAGTATTTTGACAAAATGTAAAAAGAGAGTAAAATCTTACCATATAGACTAAATACAAAACACCGCTTGTTTAAATTTCCCAAAAGATTACTAAAAATTCACTGCGAGCTCCCGGTCAGTGTTGCACGACCAGCTCCGACTCGTAAATGACGTCTTCAGTTTACTTTCGCTAAACAACAGAGGGCGTTATCAAAAATATGGAGCCTGAGAAAAGACGTGCGCCTTATAAACGATCGTTTTGCGTAGATTACCGATATCATCATTGAGTTGTTGTTTGTCGGCATACATGTCTTAAAATTAGGCCTACTTAAAATGCATATGACCAAACTTAATACGTTTGTTGTGTCCAAAATCACATGCAATGTACAGGACTAAAACCATTATTTTGTTTCATCTCATTGGAGTTCGGAGACTCCTTTTATTCAACCTTTACCCCGCATGCGTGAATTTTGGTCACGTAACTTTTGGAAGAACCAATCCGACTCGTTTGCGTAGCGTGGCGGATTTGTTGCTTCAGTTACTTTTAGTATTCCTAAAAAAAAAATTCCAGTTAAGATATTAGTTATACTAACAATTGTAAATACCAAAACCATGTAAAGCTTAGTTTATACTGTTAAAATTTCGGTCAAAGTCTTAAGTGCGCGAATAATGGTCACACGAGGATACATGTACATGTAAGTTGTACATATATATATATGTACATGTACCTAATTCTTGCTTGTGGAGATGTGGGCTTTGCGGCACATCAGACTTCCTGCCCTATCTTTAAAATAATGAAATAGCAGTATGCATGACACATACACATGTATGAGTCACACTTATTTATTAATATACCTCACATAACTGAAGTTTCAATTTTCACAGAAACTTTTTTTAAGGAGGAAACTCTGATTTTTGCCATTGTTAACCTTAAACCTGCAAGTTTTCCAGGGCAGGCCTCGGTGACTATACATATATTTGTTTCATAATTGTAACAAAATAGTTCATTTGAGTCGAGCAAATGAACTTGTTAATAATTACTTCAGTCCTCTTTTTCAGTTTGGTGTTTCTATCCAAAATCATGTGTAGCAAGGAATACATGTAGATGGGAACAATTTCTGTGAAAGCGTAATTCTCAAGAAATGGTTAATGTACACTACATGTACATATTATGTAAAAACAATTTACAGAAAAAATTCAAACAAATTTGTTTCAATTTTTTTCAGGAAAATGTACAGTAAGTACATGTACACGTATGTATAGTGTGCAACTGTTGTCTGAATTACATGCACATGCACATGTATGTAGTGTACTCTAGGAGAATGCACACGTATACATTGTACCTTTATCCACAGAATGATTAGATTATTCAGGTAAAATACATGCATAATTCAAGTATATTCAAAATGAGTGATATTCAAGTACAATTACATGAATTGTTAAGTGTACAATGTAGCTTTCATGTCACTGTCATAATAACATGTAAAATGTACATTACTCCGCACTGATAAAATAGTTTCTATAAGGAAACCTGAGAAAGAGCCATTACAATGAGTTCTGGGATTTAAATGATTCCTTGACAGCATTTCAGTTTCTTTCTTTACTGATCACAGTTCCAAATCCAGTAAGATACATGTAGGCCTACATGAATTGGCATATTTCCTTGCTACAAAAATATGAAAGCATAATATTTCACACTGTTGAGTTGGTGAGGTTTTGTATAACTTTCCTTCCCATTAAAACATCAATCTGAGTGACATGTGTGCTGTTTTCTCAGTAAAACTCCTCAAGTTTCCTGTTTTGTTACAAAAATACTGAGGTTCAAGCCACTCATGGTTTTCTTTTCTGCTTTGTTGACAGTGTATGACGGCGACAAGATGTTGCTGACTTAACTTCCTGGCCTAGAAGGAAACAGTGCATTCCACGAAAGCGTTCCATTTGCCGGCCTATTCCGACTTTCCGAGTCAAATCTCGCAGTGCAATAAAGCCGCTCGGTAACGGTTTCCGAATCAGTACCAATGTCGACAGAGGTTGAGGATTACAACTCTCGTTCGGCCAAGAGGCGACGAGTCGATGTGGGTGTACCTCGAGGCACCCATGCCCATCATACAAGCAAAAACGGTGGCAACGCTATAAACGGAGGAGGCTTTGAAGCAGATAACTCTGATGTGTTACGGACTTTGCTGAAAAACAGCAAGAAAGTTCAAAACGGGTCGGCAACACCACCGCACAGTGAGAACTCTAACGATTCACCACTGATAATGTCCCAGCTGCTAAAAGCCAAGGCCAAAGAGCTTGAAGATTTTGATGATGTAATGGAGAGGAATGAGGAGAACTCTGAGAATGATGGCACGGAACTGTCATCGGACGAACTTGAAACAATGGATGGTAGTGCCAATGATGCATCGGCTATTCCTGATTGCTACTCAGCGAAGCGGGCAAAGTGTAATGGCAACAGCAACATGAGCACGGGCAGCTTGAGTCCAGGCAACATGAGCTCAGATAACATGTGTCCAGATGAAGAGGTTAGCCCTAATCCTTCAAATGAAGACAGCGTGAAGGCCAAGAGGGCAAGAGTTGAAAACATCATCACATCCATGCGCCAATCACCTTCGTGCCCCCCAACCAACCAGGAAAGCAGTTTAGCACCAGAGCCCTCAAGGCCTAAACGAAAGCAGGCCCAACCTCAGCAGCAAAAAATGTCTGAGGTGGAAACCAGCGTGGCTAAGCAAGTACGACGGCAGGAACGACGACGCCTCAAGTACCTCCTGGGCCATCTGCAGCAGCAGCTGGATGTCTTGCAAGAAAAGTACTTTGACCTGTATGAAGAAGACAACAGCAGCCTCTCGGATGCGTCTGATGATCTGGACGACTTGAGCGAACCGATAGATACCATGACTGCCATCCGAAAATGTGAAATAGCTCAGGCCAGAAAAACTGGTCAATCTGTCCATCGGAAAGGTCTCAATGGCGCCATCCCCAGAGAGAGTCATCAGAACCTACGCAACTCTCTCAAGCAGCAGTTGACCAATGCTGTGTCTACCACGGTTGATACGCTCATTGATCGGTTCACTGAGGTCGAAGAGTGCCGGGTCGTCAACAACAACAACACTAAACCTCGTTCCAGCCAGCCCAAAAACACAACTCCGGAATCATCCAATTCAGTACTACAACAAGCTGCACGGAATGCAACTCTCATCGTGCCTGTGCCCAACAAGCGGCCATATAACCTCTCCCAGAACCAACCCAATCAAGTGCCTCAAATGTATCAGTCTGAGTCTCATGAACAGACTGAAGCTATTTCCTTGGTCATTCCAAAGCGTGGTCGCAGTAGAGACGAGCCTGCGACCCGAATCAGCCAGCCTGACGAGATCAAACAGGACCACATGATGGCAGCCCTGCTTCCAACGTCGGTCGCCATTCCCAACCCCAGCCTCCATCATTCGTTTAGCTCAATGCTGATGACATCGCCATCGTACACATCTCTTCCGGAGAACAAGGACCTTCTTTTGGAAGATTTAAGGTGAGTTTATTCTTCATCATTCTTCCTGAAATAATATTTTTTTTTAAATGAAATTGCCAGATTATTGTGTAGAATTAATTTTAAAACAACACAGTGTGCGGGCGTGGTTCTCTGTAAACTTGGACAATCTTAACATCTAAAAATACAATCAGTCATCTTTTTACTGAAAATCGTCTTGATAAAAATCAGATGTTAGTTTGCTTTTATAAAATATTCAACAGACATGTGGAGTGTTTTGTTTTAAATGAAATTGTCTTTCTTTAATTAATTGTCTCACTTAATTTTCGTGTGGCTTGATGGATTAGTCATTAGCCACAGGTGTAAGTTTTAGTTTATCACGGATGGTCTGTGGTTATATGGACCAACTGTGATTAACGTGCATAATGGTTTGAAAATATTTACATCTAAATTGGAAGAAAAAAAAGTTGTTTCCTGATGAAGACATATATACAATGTACATATACATTCACAAATGCAAATGAGGCTTTTGTGATGTAGGCTGTCACTCTGACCTGCCAATCATCTTAGACAGACGACTAGAATAACAATCCTGAAATGAATCCCCTATCGCCACCAAAGAGAACACCGTTCAGACCCATCGGGCCTTATAATTACAGCCTGTAATCGTCTCAATTCCCTTGTTGTCGGGGGCCGACTGACCAGAAAATCTCTTGTCAGCGAGGACTGCAGACAAAAACCGTTTCACTCATTTCGCTCATTTGGCTCTGAAAAAGGGGTAACTCCCGGATGACTTGTCTTGGGGGAATTGGCATTATTGTTGGGGTGTCTCCTGGGTGAGTCGGACACGCTCTAAGACAGCTGTTGGTGGAGGCAGGCCGTACAGGGACTGCGTGGCCCAGACAGTCCCCTTCTCTGTCTGTATTGTTTGGGGGGCAAAGGCTCGGTTGTTTTTTGAAGGAGGATGAAGAAGGGAGGGAGAAAGTGGTTTGGTGAAGCTAGAGAACCTTGGAGGAAGCCCCTCTGTTTGTCTTGGGTTTAAGAGGGAGTGATCTTGCCCAACTTGGCCTACCATCTGGTCTTGTTTACCGAGGCCCACTCTGCTTTTAATTGAAATGATGACAATATTTTTAGACTTGAAAAGAAGCTACATGCACTGGGTTTGGAAAATGAATCTTGGTAGTATTTTTTTCCGAAAAGAGAACCCCAGCCATTCTGGTGCGCTCGTACATTCTCTTGTGCAAACTGTTAGGCAACATTTATAATTAAATTGGCCCTACAAATAGTCCGCTCAATGCTAACAGCTACACGAGTGTGATTTTGAAGCTTAACAAATTTCAATTTCGAGATGAAAATATAGAACACCGATAACTAAAAACAGTATACATGTACAGTACATTGCTATCTAAATTTAACCTCAAAATGGGAATTTCTCTTTACACTCTTTCTCTTCAGAAGATGGAATTTTTGCGTCGGGGATGATGTAAATTAGAACAGAGATGTTTTCTCTTTTTCCCTGTCCCGACGTAATGTATGAAGCACTGTACACTCAGTACTTTCTGAGAGCCTGTGTGAAAAAAATTCACAGGCTTACTCGGTGAGATTCCAAGCCAGGGAACTTATTTTCATGCCTTTTCACACAAGTGGGGAAACATTTTAACACCTTTTCTCAAAGTGGGAAAATAAATTTGCAGGGGCGGGAAAAGTTGCGTGAGAAATGTGAAATGTGCATGGGAATTCTTTTCACCAAATTTCCCATTCGTATTCACAGTGTTAACTTTCAATTGTGCAGACTTAGATTTTTTGTCATGCTTTTCACAAAGTCGAGGTTCTTTGATGAACATTATAGTAGCATGAATTTTTGGAAAGGACCTAGTCCTGAGACAATGAAATACATTGTCCTGTGAAAATATCCCCCTGTGACTAAAAATGAAAGTTCATTTTAGCCTATTGCAATAAATGGGAAGATAAAACATGTACATTTGTAGGTGATGTTTAAAATTCAAATGTGTAACGGCCATGACGTGCCTACAAATGTAACATCCATGACTCTCATTTGGAGGTGTTTCAATAATACAGCAATGTGTTTTTCCTAATGTGTATTCAAATAATTTAGATACAGTGTTACCATGTTTAAAATATTAATTAAACCCTAACCCCATGTCCTCAACCTGTCAAAATCCAACACTCTTACATACCTATGGCACATTCTTTGGACTTATACAAATTGGGGCATCATAACTCCATGTAAAGTAATGGTGCCAAGGCGCTACAGTCCTAATGAACCCATCAAAATTAGACAAAACCTGCTGTTGGAGTTTGTAAGACTTGGGGCAGTTAGGGTTTTAAACAGGAAATGTTTGCAAAACTTGAGGTTGCAACTTCAGAGAGTTTTTGTGATAAATGTTGTAAAAAAGAAGAAGATTTGTGTCCGTTTTTGTAATGTCCTTGATGCTCACTTCTAAAGCTTACATGTACATGTATATCTTGTTAATTAACTGGAGCTTTTCTAGAGATTTAGTGTCATGTTAAACACTTGAATGTTAACTACCAGTACCACAAATACGATGAACTTCCTAAGATTCCTTTTACATGTATGTTAGAATACTTTTTAAACACAGAGATTGGTACAAATGTAATGTCCATGATGGCGGAATTGCCCACATACATGTACACCTGTATTCGCATGAAGTATGAACCGGGCTTACATGTAACTCATGTAGCACGTTACATGTATGCAAATATTGTTGGAAGTTTAATTAATAATAGCACCAAAATCTGTCAGAAAATGACACCCAAGGTGCTTAAAAAGAGAATAAAAATTGCATTTCAGTCAAGTCTCAATCAGCGAAACCATAGTTAAACAATTTGCTTACTTGCTTGCTTGGAAAAATAGTAACGGCTCTTACATGTGAAAGATTTTCTAAGTTTTCGAGTACTTCAACTTGCATTGATATACATAATAAAATGAAAATGTTGCCTCCATTGAGCATGTTTGCAAATTGAAAATAGATGACTTTGGGAAAAAAATGTACGAGTGGGAGTCAACGTTTGTGAAGCGTGGCTAAAAATTTCATTTATATCCAAGTACAAGTGTGTTTACATCACAGTGTACTACAACAAGCAGCGTTGAATGCAACTCATTGTACCTGTTTATATGTACATGTATGCTTGTTTTTCATTTTTTCATTTCAGGGTCAGTTTTCTTTTTCTAATACTTGATGCGCATAACGTGCACAATACATGATAATTGCGACAGTGTCATTAGCATTAGCGTCGGGAACAACATCATAGCTTGTAGGCAAATCTTCCATTTACTTGGATAGTTCATCTCATTATCTTGGGCTTTTGAAGGCTGCTCATCACAAGCTGAAGTGGCCACAAATTAGCATTATTAAAGCAAACCCAGGCACAAGGAATATTTACTATAATAGCATTGGTCTCTGAAGCTCACTTCGGCTGAAATTCACAACCAGAGATATTAACAACAAGTGCTTTGCATTGCCGTTACTTGCATTAGTATTCATTTTTTTAATTCAGTTTTGGGAAGGAACAAAAGCAGGCATGAAAAAAAACAAAAAGCAGAGGTGGTTAAATTACACAGTGTGCTCTTTGACATTTTAGGGTGAGACCAAGGAAGTATAGACTTCCAGGAAGGATAGAAACCTTTCCTTGAAAAAGAGACTATTTTTGAAGAGGTTGGTGCGGAGAAAACGTAAAGTACAGAATGACAAGTGTAAAAAAAGAAGTAGTGATTTTTTTTTTTTCCTCATCGAGTCAATCCTTGCATATATCATGGCCGCCGTTATTTTTTTGTTTTGCATACATGTACTGTACAGAAAAGTTGCCGTCGGCGGTTTTGTTATGGACTTAAAAAGTTGATTGAAAAACTTGTTCTTGCTGAATTTTTGCTAATTTGTTTTCTTTTTTTCTATAACTGCAAGGCTTTTAAATGTTTTTCAAATAATGCTGAACTGAAATATCCCAAGTTGCCTGTCCAGTGAGTGTGCACACCTGCTGGTACACTATATTGTGAATACGATTTGAAGCTTTGCATGGTGGGTACGATACAAGAGAGACTGAGATTGCGGGTAACACCATGTGAAATAAATCTCTTCTGGGAAGATGTGTGGTTCTAAAAAAAAAACGGGATGAGTGTGTAACTTGACGTTTCGGACAGTGTGCTCTGTCCGTCCTCAGGAGGACACACTCCTGAGGACGGACAGAGCACACTGTCCGAAACGTTGAGTTACAATGTACACACTCATCCCGGTTCTTTCCAGAACCACACATCTTCCCAGAAGAGATTTATTTCACATCGTGTTACCCGCAATCTCAGTCTTTCTTATATTGTGAATCACAAAATGGGGGTCAGTGCCACACATGGTGGGGGAGGGGGGGGGGGCTCAAACCCAAAGTCCCCAAGAGATGATCAGTTATGAAAAAAGATAACTTGGGGGAAAATTGGGAGAAATTGAGACAAATCCTGTGTCCACAACTAATCCTGATATCTTTGATATTCGGTACACACTCATGTACATGTATGTATGCATATGACTTCAAACCATACATACTGTCCCAGTGAAAATTTGCCATTCTTGTATAAACTGCCATGCTGAGAAATTTATAAAATACATGTATACATACATGTATATACAGTAAATTCCTCATCAATTCTATTTTTTTTTTTGGGGGGGGGGGGGGGGGGGTTGGTGGGATGGTGGTCCTTGTTTAGTTTTTTGTTGTTTGTTTTCTTTTTATAATTTTTTTTCCCTAGGTATTCTGTATTTCTGGCAAGATTTTACCCCCTGGTCTGTCTCTTGCACAGGTATGTACACAACCCGCATCACCACGGCCAGCAGGCCTCGGCAGTTATGAACCACGTTGGAGAGACTGGGGACATACCCCACACCATCAATGATGGCCTGTCGTATTCCTTCATCAAGTCGGACGACAGTGACTCCATTATCAGGGGCTCCCCGGGCCTGTCGGATCTCTCGGGCTACTCTCCGGCGAATGGAACCATATCCTTTTGATAGATTACATTGCAGCAGGGGTTTGCATGTTCCCTGATGGACCAGTCCCTGAAACCTCATTAATACAATCTCCTTTCAAATGTTATGGTCAGTTTTACATGTACATGGATGTACATGTACAGAGTCTGAAAAGAGATTCAATATAACATTGAAGCAGCAGGGCTAAGGAGTATGTTTGACCGTTATTATGTTTCTTGTAGTGTGACTTTTGATTTAACTTTGATTCAAATTAACTGGAAATTTCAGAGGATAACGTGATTTAGTCCAAAGAAATGTGGACCATAAAATGTAAAACAAGCATTAAAGATAAGGTTTTATACACTTTATTTGTTTATTTTCTTTAGAATTATTACCACTAGCAAGGGGGAATAATAATTTGATGAATAGTTTTATCAAGTTCAGATCCACGCGTGTGCATGAAGCTGTAGATGTGTTCGAAATACGGTTGAATCCCCATTCTATTCATACGTTGACTAAAAAGCTTTTAAAAATTTCAAAAATAATGTACAACAAAAATCGTTGTCGATTGCTGTGATGTGGGACATGGCATCAAATGCCTACAATACCACAGTCAATCATTTTGCTACATGTATCTCGCGGACTGTGCTTAGAGTGCCTGAGAATTGTTGACCATCTTGGAGAAATGAATTTATTCATTATGATGTCAGCTGGAATTGTCAGAGGCTCCAGAGTGCAAAACCTGAAATTATCATTTACTTTATTTGGGACAATAATGAGGGTGAACAGTGCTGTGGTCACAAAGTACGCAAGAGTAAAAAAATATTATGTGCGTTCCAAGTACAGTTCACACTCAGTGTTACTGTCTGTTTGACATAGTGTCCGATTGCAAGATGATAATATGATGCTAAGTTTGTGCAAGTGATTTATGTGATCTGACGTATAGGATTTATCAGGTGTTGACACCTGAACTTAACACATGACCATTCTAAAACCAAAGCAAGTATAAAGGGTGCCCTTAAAAAAAGTATACCTATTTTAACATTCATATTATCGCAAAAATACTCAATATTTCAGGAGAAACAAATGTCTGTGGGAAGCGTAGAATTTCCTCTGTCCAATATTATAAGGTTCATTATGTCATTGCCATGGATGACTGAACAAACCACACAGTTATGAAAGGTACTGAAATCAGCACTATGACAAGTTGTTTACTTGAGTGGCAAAGCTCAGGCAGGTGTTTTTAAGGACAAATCTTTTGCTGTTTGAACACGTTGGAAAAGTGATGTTAGACTTACATGTACCTGACAAATTTAAGGTGCTGTGCCCTCCACATGGCCACCATTCCTGTTAATGCATAGCTGACATCAAGTAAACAACTTGTCACAGTGCCTATGTCAGTACCTTTCATAACTGTCTTGTTTGTTCAGTCATCCATGGCAATGACATAATGAACCTTATACCATTGGACAGAGGACATTCTACCCTTTCCACAGACATTTGTCTTTTTCTGAAATATTCAGTAGTTTTGCGATAATATGAATTTTAAAATGGGTATACTTTTTTAAGGACACCCTGTATAAGTCGGTAAGAGCTGCTTAAGCAAACAATATTACTTTTAAGCACAAAAAAACCTTGCTTAAGAAAATCAGGTTAGCAGCCAAAACCCCATGTGATTTTTATGATTGTATAGAAGCAAACAACAGCTAAATACCAGTCACAAGCATGATTTTATTAAGCAAGGATTTTTTGCGCTTAAGCAAATTTTTTGCTTAAGCAGCTCTATGAAATTGGCCCCTCATGTGACACTCTTTGAAATATGGACTGACAATTGGGCATAATGTGCTGCAGGCTTTTTCCTATTAACTATTAAAACTTAATAATGGACATATTTCATAAGATCAGTCTGTGGTATTTATTCAGAAATTCCGGATCTTTCTTTCTTTTCTAGTCTTTTTCCCCCCCACGTTCTTTAGTATTCTTTGCTTGCCCTCATTGTTGGAAGTCATGGACTCATATTAGTCAAAAATCTTGTGTCCTTTACAAAATTCAGTCACCTGTGTTTACTGTTTAACACATGTGGATTTTTCTGTAAGCCTGTGGCACACTTCTAAATTCAGATGTTTTTTCTAGATATGAGTTTAGTTCATGGTAATGATGTACATGTAGTTGTTCATCATTTTATGTATGGGTGGTTCCTTTTTCGTACAGGTAAACATACTATCTTACTTCCTCTTGCAACATGAAATTCCCCCGTGGGAACATTGTGTGAAGTCAAGTAATTAGAAAAACAATTGCCGGTTTATTTTTGGTAACATCGTTCAACTTAAACACGGACACCCAACAGTTCAGAGGAAGTGTGGGCAATGTTATGAGGTCCTTGGAAGCATGATTGTTGTGTTTGTCTTTGTGTCAACCTTTGATATTTAAGAATTTGTTGGGATTGCTGTATGGATTAATTGTCACAGATGTTTAAAAAAAAAAAAACATTGAATTTCTGTGAATGATGGCTCTTCTGCATACTTTTTGAAAAAGAAGAACTGCACTGCCTGCTGTTTTTGTTGTTGTTTTGAAGTAAATGAGCCGGTAGAAATTAACATGTAGGTTTCTGGTCATAAACCCCTAATTGGGAACTGTCCTATTACAAAGGAAAAGGATCCATGGACTTGACCGCATCACTTTTCATTCTATCCCGTCAAATAACTACTGCATTGAACTGTCAACGCCATCGAGGATGTGTATCTCTACTTGGATGGTTCTATTCTTGACTTGCACAAGTTCAGTGCTTCCCACCACAAAAAAGCATCAATGATGCCCCAGAAAAAAAAGTACATTCACTCCTGCATGTCCCCCAGCAGTCTTGAACTTTGGTATTAATTGAACTTTTAAACAACAAAAGCAGCAAGAGGACTGGGAGTGTTTGGTGTCTGTACACCGCACCGTGCCAATCAATCAAAGCCAGCAATAACAAGACGCTTTCCATATTTGTTGGCAGCCTTCCCCCTTTTTTCTTTCTTGTTTCTATTCACAAGAACTTTGCAATTTTGGGTCGTAAAAGGCACAGGGATAATTACTGGAGAACGCTGCCCACATGTCAGACTAGAGTTGAAGAGAATTGAGAGCGGGATGCCGGAGATACATTAATGTGTCTTGTGGGCTATAGGCACTGTCCCCTTCCCCACCGGAGATCAACGGTAGCTGCCTAATCCCCCAGGGCCTAGCAAGGCATTGAGATGTTACCATGCATATCGCCAGCCATTCTTCACACATCCAGTATTGTCTTTCTTGGACGACAAAGAGCCCCCATTCGCAACAACTAACCATCATAGACACAGGCTTTACCCTCCAAGTACCTCCCCTCCCCCCCCTTAATGCTGAGGATGCTGAAGCCTTGGTTGGTCATTGATGAATTGCTTTCGTTTCATTCATCGCAGGTGTTACCAACACCAGAGGGCTTTTTTTGTTGTCCGAGTGGGTTGCACTATCCATGGGCTATTTTCTTTGCTGCAGCTTCAAGGGGGAATGGCTGTACTTTCTTCTTTCCTCCAACATCGTCTGTGTTTTGATACCACAAACTCAAGTTTCAGCCCAGTATATGCTTGAGCTAGGTTCAGATGGTTTTAAGAGAGAAAATTGTGAAAAAGGTATATTATTTAAATGTATGTCGCAAAATATGAAAAATTAGTTTTATGTATGTTTGGAAAGCCTGCAATGTAAGCTTTCATTTGGTACATGTACATGATAGAGCTCCAAAGCCCTTTCTGTTCTGGAGATATGGCATTTTTGCATATTAATTAGTTCTATGGAGTTCAAACTGCACAACAGAGGAAACACGCTTTGAAATAGCCAGTTTTAAGGCAATGCAATGGAACAATGCACTCTAAAAGGTTATGTTTTCACTTTATTCACCGAAATCAACATTGTTGTGCACCAAACCTGAAACTTTAGATATTTAAGATGTCATTAAAGACAAAAAACAAAAAATGAATTTTGACAACAAAATTCTCCCTCTCAACGTTAAAAGGGCCATTACACGTAAATGCATAGCGTGACTTGCATGTATATCACCTTCTTCTGGAGCGGGTCACATTTGAAGTCCCGGGCATAGATGTGACATAATCTCAAGAAGATATCTTACAGGTACTGATGTTTCCTGATGAACTTCATTTCCTAGACGAACAGGATCTGGCCAAGAAAAAACAACACCACAGAATTCATGCTGATTCATACTAAATTATGTTTACCACCGTGTAACCTGCAACTATTAAACTCCGAAACTGATTTGTAAATTTCCTAAATACATACAGATCAATGAGTGTATTCATTTATGAAACAAAGTTATGCGAAAAGACGTGCATTGACTTGTGTGCTCTTAGAAAAATGCGCAACATCAATAAGCCAGTTCTGATGACATTTTATCCCGAATGACCCGCGTGACCTAACGCGCGCGTGTGAACGCAAAAGGTGGTCGGACAATGCGCACATGTTAAATTCAATCAGAATGGGTGTTCGCGTAACATGGCGTGACATTACGTCAGCAATTTTATCGCGAATAACCTTTGACCTTTGAGATACCGAACTGGTTTATTGTCTAGTGGTATTGTCGCGCATGTGTAAATTGGGCCCAAGGTTTATTTTGTACTCCTACTTTGACAATAAGACTGCAGTTATGTAGATGGTGAGATCTCGGTGTACACAATGTATGTGTTTTTAAGTCTGGCATTTTTTATGATGTTATATTTTTCTTCATAAAAATGACAGCCATAAAAATAATCTACTACATGTATAAACCTGAACTGGAATAGTGCATGCTTCCAAACTGATATTTTATTTCCAGTAGAATTAGAATTTCAGTTCATCTGACACAAGTAGACTTGAATACATGATTTTGTCTAAGTTTGAAGTATTCTTTGGTCGCATTTTTGTGGACATATTTCAGTGTACATTTTGTACTGTACAGTTTGACAATGTTTTTAAAAGTCCCGTGAATGATTGCTAGCATTGCCTGAAATTTGTTACCGTCCTCTGGTAAAAAAAACAACCAATCTCCTTTAGGAATTAAAGAGTACGTATAAATTGTACAACTAGTTTCAAAACTTTCACGAAATTGTGACATGCACAATGACCCAAAAAATAGCTGTGAATGAAAGGTGTTTTTTTTTTTTAATAAACTGGAATATAGTTGTTGTTTTCTTCTGAAAGATTGTGGCGGTAGAACCTAGTCCCATATACTGCACACTGAATACACTATTTTTGTAACAAGTTGAAGTTTGAAGCATTCTTGGTGTTGGTTTATTTCTTGTTTGTGTATTCCGACCTTACACAGGGTGTGTAGCTTTGAAAAGCCTGAGGAATGAGCGAATAGCATTGCTTTAAATGTTTCCCTTTCTACTGCAAAAGCTTATGTGGCTCTCAAACAGCCAATTAATGTGTTTGTGCGAACTGAGCAATTTATTCTGTTGATGTGATTAAGTCATAACATTACAACCGCTGAAAACATTGCTGTCAACACGCAATATATATTCCATAACTGCAATCGAGTTGCTGTTCATTGATTGTGGCTTTGAACCTCAGTCCAATAGACTGCTCATTATTACAGTAGTGTCTACCAGATATTTGTGAAAGAAAGAAGAAAAAAAAAAAAACCAAAGTTGCCGAATTGTTGGGGCTGATTATCAGAAGTCCAACACTCTATTATGTTTGTGGGAGGTAACCCGACGACGATGAAATGGATGTGAATGGTGTGGAGACAACCATATGTTCTTGAAGTGGGCAGCAGCTGCACGGGGCAATCATCGCCTGCCCATTCATATGCAGATTGCTTTTCTTGTTCCGTTTACGTATTGTTGATTCAGTCATCCTTGACGTGGTCTCCGGTTTGGGCATTCTATTCCAGTCGCTGGATTTATAGAACTTGTTTTTTTATCAAATGCCACTGTCGGTAATTTTTACAAACATTTCTATTGTAATAGTAGTTTCAGTTTTATTCAGCTTTTTACATTTGCTAAATTCTCACACATGGATGTGTTTCTTTATTTCTCAGTTCTGACTTTCTTTTTTCAAAATGTTTCACAATTACTTGTTTGTAATATCAGTTTGCAAGATCTCTACTTTGATCAAGAAAAGTTTCTCAAACTCTTCAGGTTGTGAAATGTTGTCTTTAAAGTACCTACATGTAAGCATCAGTGTGGGAAATAGAGCAGACATTGTTTTGGTATTGTAACTTCTCTCTAGGATAAATTTAATGTCTGAGATTGAACAGTTCTGACAAACCTGTATGGTAACTTTCAAAATATTGCAGTGGAAATCTTCAAAAAGACTCTGATTACCTATGCCATCTTGGATGACATTTAGGGTCTATATCTCGACAGTAAACTTATTCATTGTTCTGCCATGTTTTATAATGCTTGTGTATTGGTAATAGCATTGTGTGTGGGCCTGTCTCAACAAGAAAGTGGTCTATGGTATGTCTGAATGCTAGTGAGATTATTAAAGGTAGTGTACATGATTGGTCATTGTTGCAATTTTCAGAAATGGGCGGATTTGGGGGTTAGTATTTTATAGGAAATAGCGTTCCACTGACCTGTTCAAAGCTTTGCATTCTTGGATGGCGAAAAAACGAGAGAAAAATGGTGTTTGTTTTCAACTGTCGGGTGGCATTTGTTATAGCGCCCTCTTGTAAAATAAGCCCAATTTTTGTAACGAGCGGAACGTCCAAGATCCACTGCATGCACTGGTTACAACACGTTGCTTTGGTACACTATGCGTGCGCCCGTTTTCGGATTGTTAACCCATTTTAGACACAACACGGATTAACTACATTCGGTCAATAGAGGGCAGTTTTCCAATGATTGTTCAGCCAAACAATCATTGCAAAATGATATAAATTTCCACTTTTCTTGAAAACGACTGAAGCCATCATTTCACAGGATGATTGAGACTGCTATTAACTTAGTCTAGTAATTGGTATTTCATAATCAGTAAAACAATTTTTTTGGAGGATTACCTATTGTATACAATACCTTTAACCAATATTTTGATAAAAGGGGAAATAATTAAATGAAAAGGACAATTTAATTCATTGCTTGCATTTCATGGCAAATATCAAAATTCCACTTTCTGTTTAACAATGTTGGTAAGAATTCATAAAGAGCTTTCACTTTCCAAATACTCTATTATATGAGAGGCATAATGGCATACGAATGGTTGAAATTAGAGTTCAGAATTCATTATGAAATTGGATATTTATATCTGCATTTTGTTTATTTTGTTTTCTGTAGTTGATAGTTTCTTCTTCAATCATACCTTAATTTGGTGCCTGCGTATATCTTGTTCGTTGTGTGTTCAGTTGCTAGTCTGTCTTTCTTGAAAGTTTCTAAGTCAGGCTGTGCTTCTTTTTTTGGAAGGCCCCACACAAAAAAATCATTCCAAAATAGAGTACCGAAGTGATAACATCAGTGCAATGTTTGGAACCAGAATACTTTTGGTATTTTGTGTCAATGTGTTTGCATGACTGGCTGTTAACAAAGGAACAGTCGAAATCTCCATTTGTTTGGAGCCAGTTATCATGCCAACTGACATCAGACTTCGGTACTCTATTGAAGTGCTCATTTTCTAGCATTATAACCAAAAGTTATTAGCTTCCAATGAGACATTGAGTGAACATGAACAAAAATCCCTTTACGTTTAGTTATCAAAATGTACTTACATTTGTAGTTGTGGGCCATAAATAATTCAGCGGATCTTCTGAACTAAAGCATGGCACAAGTGCAATGCAGAAAGCCATTTTTGTTTTTTACAGTATCAGAGCCTGCAAAAAATGCAAATAACCACTTTTGTTCACTAAAGGTCATTGCATTCCTTGACAATTTGCTTGTAAAAGAAAGAATCGGAAATCTGAAAGAGCACTGACTGTAGGAACTAGTGTCGGGCGACTTAGTTGACTCAAGTCGGAGTCGTGACTCTGACTCCCACTGTTGACAAAGTCAACTTTTTCCCAGGTTTCAAAATGCATGATGTAAATATGTCCAATATAGCTTTCAAGAATACTGAGGAAAAGGCTCCAGAATCATCTTATTTATTAGAATTTGAAAATAATTTGATAATAATGGTATGGTTTTGTTGACTTCCTTGTCAAAAGGAAGTGCTAAATTTGGGTATCGAAAGTGACATTGGACAGAAAACGTTTTGGTTTAACTTTTTACTACCGATCAAGTATTTAAGTTGTATACTCACAATCTCATGCTTGTTCATTATTGTTTACCTTGATGCAAGTTGGTTTACCAGGCATGTATGCATTATTTTTAACAATAATGTTGGTGTCAAAATTAATCCGCCAAAAGTTGGCGACTTAGTCAAAGTTGCGACTTTTAAGCTGTCGACTCCGGATGTCGCTCAACACTAATAGCAACTATAACCGTCCAAAGTGTTTATCACTTGTTTCACATGAGAAAGGCGTTTGGTAACACCATGTGAAATAAATCTCTTCTGGGAAGATGTGCGGTTCTGAAAAGAACCGGGATGAGTGTGTAACTTGACGTTTCAGAGAGTGTGCTCTGTCCGTCCTCAGGAGTGTGGTGTTACCCGCAATCTCAGCCTTTCTCGTATCGTACCCACCATGCAAAGCTTCAAATCATATTTACTTGTTTCACAGAAAGGGTTAGGAATGGTGTTGTAGCATAGTTGAATATTTCCTTAACTCCTGCGCACTCCCTGACATCCACACTGACGCCGACACACCTCCGGAAGGCCAAACTGATGTTTTTCTACACCAGGTATCCTAGCTCAGCCCTCCTTCGACAGCACTTCCCAGACGTCAAGTTCAACAGGCACAACACCTCACAGATCATCAAGGTAAAACACTGCCTTCGTATTTTGAGTTTAGGAGCCAAATATAGTCAAACCTGTATTAACTGAGAAGATGGAAATTTTTTTGTTTTTGTAATGTAAATTAGAAAGAATTTTGTTTTACCCTTCCCTGACGTAGTGTTTGAAGCAGCGTGTACTCGGTGCTTTCCGAGAGCCTATGGGAACAAATTCACAGGCTTACTCGGTGGGACTCGAACCTATGACCTCCTGCTTACCAGTGCAGACATCTTAACTTGCTTGTGTATTGAGTGACCACCCAAGGGTGGCCACGATGGACAGGTGTCCCCATTGTTCATTGTTTGTGAGGACTCTCACAGCTGACTACAGTATGCAGCAGGTGGTTGGGTAATCAAGGAGGGTACATGTACATTATCAGGTTTGATTGTATTAAATATCTTCCCTTGTTAACTCCTTGCATACGGAAGACGCCTAATGGCGCTATTTGTGCAGTTTCAGTCCATTGTTGGATTATTGTGTATGTTACACTTGACTGCACAAGCACACTGGCCATTTTGCTTGGCTGCAAAGGCCGGCGCGACACCCTGGCGCCTCCTGTAAATAACTATTCAAGGGGTTAATATAATTTTTTTTAATTGGGGGGGGGGGGGTGTTTCAGATTGGGCTATTGTCTTTTTTTTATCCATTGGTTTCTTTATTTTTTCCTTGTTTACTTCATTGGGTTAATTTTTCCTTCAAATAAATAACTGGGTAATTTAATCTCTTTTCGAGTGAAAAGAAAAATTACAAGAGCGGGGCTTGAACCCCACGATCTCTGGATTGAAAAAAGATATTCACAACAATTGCTGAGGCAACATGGGGCAAGAAAGCTCTTTGGTAGGGAGTGCCGATTCAATCCAGGCTCTTCTTTCTTTGCTCTAAAAATTAATTTCTTGCCCTTAATTTGATCCTGTTTTTGCTGTTATTTTATTCTTTTTTTAAATTTAGCTTGTCAGTTTCCCTTGTGGATTGTTTGACGAATAAAAATTCGTATCCTCATTAAGTGATCCCCACAATGCCGTTTCCCAGGTTGTATCGTAAAATTGGGTATGATCCCTGGCTATACGGCATTCTGGGTTTATGACTTCTGACTAGTGCCCACTCGAACAAAGATACTGACAATTTGGGAGACCGCCAACATAGGGCAAGATAGCTCGGTACGGTACGCCGGTACGGTAACCCGGAGGTCGCAGGTTCGAATCCCGCTCCTGCCAGTTTCTTTGTTCACTTTGAAATTTTATTCTGGTGTTGGTTTTCTGCTTGCAGTGGTTCAGCAACTTCCGTGAGTTTTACTACATCCAGATGGAGAAGTTTGCCCGGCAGGCAATCAGCGATGGCGTGGAGAAGAGCGAAGACCTGTTGGTGATCAGAGACATGGAGCTATTTAGAACACTCAACATGCACTACAACAAGAGCAACGAGTTTAAGGTAAGATTTGTCGTGATTTGAAAGTTTTCCCTTCTCTTTGTAAAAACATGTGAGACACTATCGGTCTTCGTCGTGTTGAAATATTGACTTTTCCCATGACCTCGGCATTGAGAGTAAAATTGCCACACAAAAAACACACATCTTTGAAGTTGTGGATTTTAACACCAATGACATCAGATCATTACAGGTTTTTGGAAGAAATTTTTACGTAACAGAAAGGACATTATAATTTGCTACCGAACTCCGACAGAGTATCGGCATGTCACATGGCAAAACGGGCAGAGATAATATCCTGGAACTTTTTGACACAGGCACCGGTGAATTTCGTTCAGAGTCCAATAGTTATTCACATTAGAAAGTAATTAGTGATTAAAACATAATTAGTGTATGTTGACTGAATGAGAAGATTGGTTATGAATTGGTAGTGGGCTCGTGTACCTAACTGAAAGGTCTCCAAATAAATTCATCCATTAGTCAGGGTTCGTACGGGTCATGGAAAACCTGGAAAGTCATGGAACTTTGCTTTTGCATTTTCCAGGCCTTGAAAGTCATGGTAAAGGGTCAACTTCTTTAAATGTCATGGAAATTCATGGAATTTCAAAACTTATTAAAAACAGATTTTAGTCTGTGTTCAATATTATTTTTAATCAAAAAAACAGTAATAAAAATTAGTTCTCTTTACACTTTTCCGGTGTTATTTGTAAGTCCGATCAGACACGTTCCCCCATTGTTTTTACGTAAAGATTGCATTCAGAGTGGCCAGCTGCACCCCCTGGTGCCGGCAAATAAAATACCGCCCTCTATCACACTGTGCACTGTCAGCGACTGCCTTATAAGGATGTTCGGGTGATTATATATTCGGCGCCTTTGAAATGAGACGCAAATTGCATGGGGATTGATCCACCGATAAATTGAATTCTTTATGATATAATTGCTTCAAAATGTCGGGGAACTGTCATTTTTATGATGCTTGGTTGGAGCATGCAGTGTACGGTGAATGGATTCTTCAAGTTAGTGCTTAAACCTGGGTCAGCAAGATGTAAGCTTTGCATGTCAACCTTCAACCTTAGCAACATGGGTGAAGTAGCCCTCAAAATGTTATGACTGACTGGAAAAGCTAGGGAAAGGTCATGGAATACTTGTTGTAAAGGTCACGGAAAGTCATGGAATTATGCAAGTAAAATGCAAGTAAAAAAGTGTACGAACCCTATTAGTTGTTATTCGTACTTGCTGGATCTGGGTGTCACTACGAACCTGGAATGACTGAAATTATTTTACTAGTGTCAAAATGTCTGAAGTGTATAGCTTATTCACGTTTCAGACTTAAGTCGAGCAGGGATAACGATTCAGACATTTATGTCTAAAACATGTCTGATTCTGAATCCCTGATTCGTGAATACGGGCTTATGTTTTAGACATTTTAATACTAACAGAAAAGCATTCTGGCCATTCCTCTTTCATTTTGTATGTGAATGCCTGGGTACTAAACACTGACTAGTCTAGCCACGGTCTCCTTAGTTTGTCTGTACCAAGTAGTAGTGTGTTTGATCAATGCAGTGAAGGCTAAGGTTTAGTTTTGATGATTATCGTGGTCTTCAACTGGTAATATTTTCAAATTGTTGTAACGCTGTAATTTGTTTCACAAAGCTGCTTTGTTAGAATAACCAGCACAGGCTAGTAACAAAATTGTTTGATAAATGTGCCTGGAAGTATATTATTCTCGCGAAATCTCCCTTGTTTTTCAAGTTGACTTGCACGTCACTATTGCAGCAGTTTGACTTGAGTCCCGTTTGCATTGGACTAACTGTTGTCAAAAGTTACCGTGCCAGATTGTCAACATTTCACTCTGGTTATTCTTCCGTGCGTCCACACTTGGATTGCACACCTCGCGGAAAGTCCTTGGCCACGTAAACTTTGCAGTGGTCAAAATGCACATTTTAATATTACAGTGGCTGTCCGCACTGGACTTTCAACGACGTAAAACTGGCCACATAATTCTTCCGCTGCACGGTTGGCCCTGTAAAAGTTCCCGCTGCGGAGGGATAAACGAACAACCGGCGATCGACACTTGACAATTTTGAAAGTTTACCGGCTGTCCGCACTGGACTTAATTTTGTAACGTTGACAACAGTCTCCGTATGTTTTACCCAAAAAAGTCCAATGCGGACACGGCTTTAGACTTGATAACAAAAGTCAACATTTTCGATCAAAGGAGGGAATTGTGCGATTTCAGATGCCAAATGTCTGTTACCTGTGAATGAATTTTCTGTCGAAAATGACTGAACCAACTTCTTTACTGTTAAGTGAAAAGAAGCTGAGCTTGTTTGTAGTTGTGTGTTTTTTGATACATGCACATGTACAGTTGTAAGGTGTGACCTGTAGCCATCCTCCACCACTTGCCTTGCAAAATCTCTTCATTGACCAGATCTAGGCCTGTGCCGGGTATCCAGGTACCCGAATGCCGGCGTCAATATCCGGTTCCATTTTTCCGGTTTGGGTACCCGAAACTTACGGTGAAAAACTCAATGTAAGATTTCAGACCAAAAATAAATAAATAAATAAATACAATTTGATCCATTTCCAACTCTGTTCTGACCTAAAAGACCCGAACCGTCTGGCGGTGTTTTCAAAACAACGCGTCAACCAAAATGCAGTGAATGGAAAGCCTCAATAATTATTACGAACGTTGTGACATCTGGCCCGCCCCGAACAACCAATAAGTCCACATGACGATGGCCCAAGAATTAAGCCGTAGTAGACCAATCGTGCAGTTCAGAGAGTCCACCTCGCACACGTGCCGTCCAATCAGCACACGGCACTCGCTCCTTGTGTGCAGTGCACGTGCGGCTCTGTCAGGGCTCCTTCGAAATACCAATGCTGTTGCACGACATCGTAACTAGTAAGTAGGCCTAGTCGTATAAACACTGCAGGATTAATACCTCCTCGGAACGATTGCCTGGAACGATTGCGACATCGATGTCAAGTTTCAGGCATTTTTTCAATTTTCTCGGAAGTCAATTGACGTGAAATCAAGTCAGATCTACGGCCGGCTTGCTGTACGCACGTGTAGAAAGTAAATCTTTCTTTGTTTAGCGGCCGCACACTACATTTACCTCTTTTTTACGAGCCCATAAGTTTTTATAGGACATTACTACATTAGACAGCATAGTGTTTTCTTTTTCTTTTTCTGAACGATCCACTTACGGGGACCCGAGAACCGAACCAGTGCGGCGTTCGGGTACCCGGATCCAAAATTACCCACGAATGCACAGGCCTAACCAGATCTGTTTATTTGTCCGCACCTCTGATGTTTGTTTTGTTAGTGTCTTAAGTTTTTGGAGGCAGAGGATCTGTGTTACCTTGCCCAAATGTCCAGACTCCTGAATTTATTTTTCCTATGGTACTATGTGTTTGTCTGTCAAGCACAACAGTCCGGTCTCAAACTCCGGTACTTTTTTGGGTATTAGTACACATGCCTTGAGGCGTCTGTGTCACTGAAGCAGAACTGACCGGGCAGAGCTTGCCAACCACTCATGGAGTCTTTTATTCCAATTATTCTTTGATGTTAATTCAACCCCCCCCCCCCCCCCCCCCAAATAAATGGATAGAAAAAGAAGTTCCAACCTAAGAAGCATTTCTTTCAAATCATTTCGATGAAGTAGCTTTTATTTGCTAACCTTTGAATCGCAGCCAAGTATCCTTTCGAGATATTCCTGCGAACAAAAAAAAAATTGTTTGTGGGGGGAGGGGGGGGGGGGAGTGGACTTATATCACAAAGACTCTCTCTGCATTCGGCCAATGGCATGTCTAGTGGTGCAGAAATATTCCTTTTGAAAGTTGTTGCCAACGTGTGCTGAAAAAGGAAAAAACACACATTCATCAGAGTTAAGTGCTTCTGAACACTTGAGTGCTTGCACGCAATGGATCGGCAAGCCAAGCACTGTACTTTCTTTACCCTATGTCTGGGCCAAACTTGACCCCCTAGTTCCTCTTCCTATCCTTCACAGTAATGAACATGGCATTTAATAAGCAGTCTTGTGTATTTCCTGTTGATTAGTCCGTGTGAAGTTTCCCGACATAGTTGAGTTGCACACAGTACACTGTATGGGATTGCTCACTCGTCAACCGATGTTTGTGGTCATCCATACTTTCAGCAGGTGCCCCACCTAATAACTCCCTGCAGTCTTTCACCGTAGATCCCAGAAACTTTTAATAGAAATCAAGTGTACCGAACAGAACTGAGAAAACGACTGTTACATGCATATGGTTGTAAAAGTCGGGAACTGAACAGCGGCCTAGAATTAGGGGTAATGGAGTGGGTATTAAAGATTTGAATTTTGCAGAAAGAAGAGAGCTTTCATTGCAATGCTTTCTCTACCCCCCCCCCCCCCCCCCCCCCCCCACAACGCACCACACACACAAACAAATACACAAAACATCCACACTCCTAAGAACGCTCCCCATATCCTAACATGAACAGAGGGGTTGTTTTTCATAACCGACTTTCTCCCCTCAACAAAATCAGATTACCCCCCCCCCCCCCAAAAAAAACATTAAAGATCAATGCAAGGAATTTTTCCATTTAATGTGCCATTTAGTATCGTCCTTTGTCTGCTGTAAAGAATCAGTTTGTCCTTGCGTTCTCACCCAAGCATAGCCACCAACCACTTCTACTCAAAAAACATATCAGCAACAACCTCTGAGTATTGAAAAGGGAAAAAAAAGATAAATTGCTATTCCTTTGGCTGGTCTTAGAATCCTTTGTCGGTGAGATCAAGCAATGCCTGCCCTTTCTTCGTGTCTCCTGTCTGTCTGGGGGTTTTAGATGACCAAAAAAAAAAACTGTTTTCCAGTCACTGTCTGTTGAGCCCACGTTTCAGGAACTGCTAGATATCGCTCACCTCATACCCCAAAAATCTTAGTTGTTTTGGATAGGGCTGTTCATTTTCAAATAATTTAGTATTCAATTATTCGAAACCGGGCTTGATCGAATATTCGACACCAGTATGGTACAGTTTTTCACGGGTCAGCTGCAATTGAATGCAAAATTACTGCGTTTTTGCAGTAAATTATTTATAAGTATTAGGGGTTTTACGGACGGGAACAATAAACGTTCGTCCACAAAAAAAATACCGTCTAAACAAATGCGGCATTCAACAATACTAAGCGCCGTAGCTTTTCTATTAAAATAGCAACAGAGTCGTATCTGTACTTTGCATATTTTTTTCTTGAATATTCGAACCGGCAAAAAAGGTATTCGAATATTCGGTTGACGATCAAATATTCAAATATTCGGTATTTTCGGGACAGCCCTAGTTTTGGAGTTGACTTTGATAACATGTTGTTCCTCTGATGAAATGCCTGGGTGGCTCCCAGTGATGCGAAACCTTGTTTGTTTAACCAAATATTCTTTGAAGTGCACTTTCTGTCTGTCTGGCCTGCTTCCACCGATGTTTCTGTCCAGCGCCTTCAGTCTTTTTTTGGCAGTTTGTGAGTTTTCTCAGGACAAAACTCCAGCAATTTGGAAGTGAATTGTTCCAAAGAATCAGTCAGTCGTGGTGAAATTTTTAAATTTGTTTTGGTCTTGATGTCTGATTGAACACAAACATGAAAAATATGTCTGCAACTTTTAAAAACTCTCGTCCTTTGGACAGATATGGTGTGCCAATTAACCCTAACATCCTAGGCATTCATTTGGGGTGAAGACCTGTGTACTACGAAATACTACGTATTCTGTAGCACTGAGTCTCTCTGTCTTTGATGATTGAGTGTATCATGACAGCAGTCAAGATACTTGCAACTATAGAGTACTACTTGTATGTAATACAGTTAGTTACTGGGTGAATTATATTTGTGTCAATGAATTGGATGGCTAAGATAAAGAATTGTATCATCTCTGAAAACCAGTAGTTAATTGTTTCTGCCTTAGAAGAAAACAGACATTTTGCCTCCAACCCCAGCAACAAACAGCAGTACTACATATTACTACATACTTTATTTGGGGTGAAGTATCAAATACTAAAAATTACTACAAACATTGTACACAAATAGGTGAGAGTACTGCATACTACAGTTTACTTCTATTAGTACAGTTTGTATTTTGTAGCTTTATGTGAGGTTAGGGTTAAGGTAAAGTTGAATTAGAAACAAACACTCGGACAGGACAAGGACGTGATCACAATATGAAATGAGACAAGACTTCACAACTTTTTGGCAATGGAACATCAATAATTAACCCTGACACAGAATAGGACAATTTACTGGCATTAGGTCCATGCGTTGTGGTGAAACCGAAGCCTGCATTTAGCCCTTGGCAAACGGATCCACGGACTGCTAAACAACCACAGTACAAAGGCTGCTGGGTTGTGTTGTGGGATGGTCCTAATCCCTTGCAATTCGCTACCACTGGGAACTGATGATGTCAAGATCTACCCTCGGGCATAAACTTCAATAGGAAAACGCTTATCCGGTGGCGGCACAAAAGAGATACATGTAAACTTGAGTCCCATGTTCGTACTCCATCATTTCAAGTACGGACAAGCAATGTTGATTATCTTTTGCACAGTTTTATATTTCAGTGATACAATTCAATTCACCATTTCATTTGAAGCATTTCTTTCGGTACAGTTTATGAAACCTTTAAACTCAGTGTGGCATTGATAAGGAGAGAAAACCTGCCAGAAAAAGGCCACAAAAATCCTAAAAGAAGAGGGCCTTATTTACATGTGTGTCCAGCCATCTTCAGGATTCATAATCCCTGACCATAGTTTTTATTGTACATGTAACTGGGTCATTCTATAAATTTGGGGTCCAAAAGGACATTTTTGGTGTCCCTGTTGTTACAAAGTGACATGTATAAGATTTTGCAATTCAGGACACATTCTTTAAATGCCAAAGTGATTATGTAAAGCAAATTAGTACCTGCCAAACAAGTAAAAAAAATAGTGTGGAGTCAAATTTAATGATACTTGATGGGAAATACATTGTACACAAAAAGATGTCCTATTTTTGGACCCCAAATTTATGGATTGCCCAACTAAGGAATTCTGTAATCACTCCACTCTGATGCGTTGACTCCGTTTGGCACAAAGATTGCCAAGTAAAGTCAAAAATGTACTACATATTATGCTTCATTGCATTGGACTAGATCATGTGAAAGCTTAGAAAAAAAATCTGCCTGTGTAAAATGTATACAATAGGACAAAGCACAAAGTTCCAGTCTTTCAAATTGGGGCCTCTGCAAGGTCTTACTGTATATTAATATAATATAAGGCATTAGAGAATATTTATTTTCTGATTGGATGCACACAAGGATTAGTTGATAGTCTTGCTGCGTGACTTGGTATCATTACTTAGTCTTATATCAGTCTCTAGACAGGATGTCCGTCACCAATGCTGGCCGGGTTTATGGTTCTTAGAATCCGCCGAGCATGATTGGGAGAATCAGTGTCGTGCAATTGTATCCAGGTTTTAAAAGTACAAATGGAAGCGAGGAGACAGGTGCCTATTGTGTGCTATTCATATTCAGTATTTGTGGATAAGCGATTTGACTTGAATCACTGTTGAAGGGGGTCGAGTTACTTGCACTTTTTGAAGCATCAGGATACAGACCAAGGTCACCTGTTTGTCAAATATTGAAAGATTTCAGGACACTCAGACGGGATCACCTTGATTTGGCGTGAGAGTAAAGCAAGAGGGAGCGGTTAAAAAATGAAGAGAAAAACAGCGAATGCCATCAATCACATGGCTCCTTAAAGACACGAGCCCGCAGTAGCAATTACCGCTCCCTTATCTGTCCACCGCCGCAAAGCAGCCATTGCATTATTTATTCCTCATGGCCTCTTGGCATATTCTGATTCAAGACCATGTAATCAGGAAGTTGTCAAGTCGTCATTGGGGCTGCCATCCCCGCCTGCTTGCCACCACGAGTGCGTTCCGCATGCAGGTCGCTTGCACTTTGGTTCCTTCTACTATAAACGCCTCTTGTCACGACTTGTGCACAGTCCCCCATTAAGCTCCTACATTGTCGGGGAAAAAAGAAAAAAAAGCCAGCCACAACGTCCTTAGCTTTTTGTGATTTCTGCCACATCCCCTACTACTCGTTCCTTTGATCCAGACGCCCCTTGATTTCCTCCTTAATTGACCTGCCTCCTGGTTGCACTATTTCAAGGTGCACAGCTCTATTCTTCCAAGTGAAGGCTGCACACATATTTTTTAACGACCACTCGTATTTTTATTCTCGTCTTAACTGTAATTACTTCTTTTTGGTGATTGTGTTATAACCCAATCAAGTTTCGTGTCCATATACATATGTGCCATGCGGCAGCACTATTTGATCTTGAGAAAAAGAAGGTGGTCTTACTTTTTTCCTAGTGGTAGTCGTCTAAAATGAAACCACCCCTCAAGGTTACCCTTTTTCCTGTTGACTGTTTGTTCTTTGTTTCTTGGTACATTGGTCAAGGTTTTGTTGGATCAGTCACAAGACTTCATCTAGCTATTGTTGAAAAGAAAAGTGATTTTTCATCTGTTACATGTATGAGTAATGTAGATATGTTGCAAAGTGAGTCAATTTAATATAAAGGATTTGTGTCCTTGAGTTTGATTTTGCATTCAATAGAGGAAAATAGGGTCCCCGGTTGAGAAAGGTCCCCAATTGAAAATCGTGTACAAAACCAATGAGGGCCCGTGCCAAAAAGTATGAAAAACAGGAGGACAATAGGAGGTCCCCGATTGCAGGCGTTTACACACTTGTGTGTGGGTGCGTTTTTATAGCTATTCAGACCGTGGACCTTTAACAAAGAGGACAAGGTCCACGATTGAAAATCGTGTACAAAACCAATGGGAGGCCTTCCGAAAAAGTTGAAGTATAAACAAAAGAGGAACAATGGGAGGTCCACGATTGCACCCGTTTACATGACTGAGTTTGTATATGCCGGCAATCGTGGACCTAGGACAAAAGAATTCGAGCGTAGACAAAGGGGTCCACGTTTGACCTAAGGTCCACGATTGAAAATCGTGTACAAAACCAATGGGAGGCCTTCCGAAAAAGTTGAAGTATAAACAAAAGAGGAACAATGGGAGGTCCACGATTGCACCCGTTTACATGACTGGGTGTGTGTGTGTGGGCGCGTTGGTGTATTCAAACCGCGGACGAAAAATGCGAGAGAACAAAAGAGAACAATATCGTCCGCGATTCCCAGCATACGTCCGCGATTGGAAGTGTGTACAAAACCTATGGAGGCCTTCCGAAAAAGTTAGAGTATAAACAAAAGAGGAACAATGGGACGTCCGCGTTTGGAGGTCGGTACACGACTGTGTGTGTGTGTGTGTGTGTAAAAGATAATAACAAGATTTGTTTAAAACTTCATTTTTTGTTGAATCACCAAATACTGTCAGCCATAAAATATACCCGTGTTCATTTAATTTCATAGGAGTGAGTGCATTGACATGCATCCTCTCCAAAAAATGAACACATCCCTTTTCATCCCATGATCTGTATGTTCATTTCCTACAGTTTGACAAATGTTGGGAGTGACATACATGTATATAGTAGGCCTACATGTTTTCACTGTATGTTGGGAGTAAAGCACATCACTGTGGTTCTTACGTTTTTGCCAACCTGTTGCTCTGTTACATGTAGTCACAACAGGTGATCAGACAAAGTGCAAATTCAATTTTGGGGGCGTTTTTTTTGGGATTGATAATCTTCTCCATCTGTCGTTTAACCCCCAAGATTGCTGCTGCTGAACAAGCATACATTTTTGTACCAGAGGTACATGCTTTTTTAGAAAGTGGGAGGGGGAAACATGCCCCTCCCCTCCAAAAAGAAAAGAATAAAATAAGATGCCTTACTCCAAAACGCGATACAGTGGAACGCCGCTATAACGAACATCACGGGATCCACAGATTTTGTTCGGTATAGCGATCGTTCGGTATAGCGATTTTCAGCTGCCAGTCCGCCAACATGGCGTCCGTTCTTTTAAATAGCGCCCTCTTGCGTTGAATTTGATTTGAATTTTGATTGTAATTGAACATGTGCCGGCCATTGAATCATGTAATCACATGTTCATACTTTCTAAGCTTACTGAATTCTTAAGCAACAGTTGGCTTTGCTTTTCTATTCCTTGGGGAAATAATAGCTGTCTGTCTCTCTTCAACTCAAAGCTGCGGCCGTTTGGGAATTACAAACAGCATAAATACCCAGTACATTTTTTGTAATCTGTTGCCTTTTTTTCAACTGAAATGTTCGGAAGTTTTGTACACAAAATTTGGGAGCCAAGGATGGTGTTCGGTATAGCCGAATGTTCGGTATAGCGGCGTTCCACTGTATATCCGTTTTGATGAATGTGAGAAAATCACACTTTTATGATAGGAAATAAAATTGACAAAAAAAAGAAAGCTTACTTTTTACCCTATGCATAGAACATGGAATGATGCTTCAAATCAAATAAAATTTGTTTCATCAAAAATCATGAAAATATGATAATTTTCTGGTTCTGAATAGGAAATGACCATATGTAGTGTGTATAGACAAGTAGTGTCATTGCAGATGTGGAAGAGGGTACCACAGGGCAGTGAGAGATCAAACGATTGCCGTAAAACTATTGCATTTGAATAACCTATAGTGCAAGTGTTGCTTTATCTATTTAAAATTTCATTTTCGGTTCTTTTCCGCGATGTCACTGGCTCTGATGATTCATAAATTCATCCAGTGCTTAGTTACACTACGCCTGGCTTGTTGAGAAAAGCTTGATGGCATGTATCGCATTTTGGAACAAACAACTGTTTTTAGAAGGAATATTTTTCACTACATTTTAATATTTTTTGAAGGAAATTATAGAACAGTCATTCGAACAGACTTTGGGGGACCAAAAGAGGGCAGTATTTAAAAAAAGTATCTTAGATTTTTAGGTTTAGTTTCATATCTCTTCAATCCTATTACTGTGTGAAAAAACGAAATTACAGATGAGTGCAGTACTGCTCTTTATCTGCTGGTATTGTTTTTGACACTTGTGGCCTTGGCTAGTAAGTAGTTCTGTCACTGTCTCTCTCAAAATGTAGCAACATTTCTTATACATCGTGTGAAATATACTAGCATCTTTGTAAGTGTGATACTAATCTAGCATAAACCACGCCCACTTAACAGACACTGGCTCCGACCTTGACCTTTTCTCCTATGCAAATACATTGCCCATTTAGTTTCCGTCGCGCTGTATTTCAGAAACTGGAAAGAGCAAAATTGTTTTCAACACTATGGTTGCAGACCAGTAAATCGGCCCAAAATTGCCTACGCCGGCCAAATCAAGATTTGCGAGCCCTCAAATTCTCTGCTTTTAGAGCATTTTGTGGGCCATGAACTTGAGGGTTTGTAAACGAGAAGGCTGGAAGCCGTGCACAGGACTGCCAGCTTGTATTACTGTGAAATTTGGATGAAATTGGGCCCTAAAAGTCCTCTATTTCACAATGGAGCGTAGGCATCATCTTTCAAGCTGGCGATGGGCTACGGGACTACTTTTAGGGGGGGGGGGTTATCTTTGGATGGAAATTTCTCCCAAAAGTCATTGGTTCAATCCCTCAAAAAATTGAACAGAAACTGAAAAATGATGAAATAAGCTTTAATTTGATGTGTGTCTCAAAGTATTTTTCCTGAATTTTGGAAGTTGGCGTATTTATCATTTGGGTCTATGGAAATTGATTTACTGGTGTGCAGGCCCATACATGCAAATGCTATATATTCATTAACCATGCCCATTTTTGTGGTATAAAAATTCCTGAAATTCAGAAAAAGGAGAGGTTTATGTTGCATACTTTTACAAAGTAGAATTCTAAAGCTTTGGACTCGGAAGTACAGGTACCAAAATGAATGTAGGAAGTAACAAACGTGCACCAGGGGTGAGATTTTCTCTCTGGATTTTTCCTGATTTCAGGATTTTTGGTGAGACGTCTTCAGCCTTCCGGAAGAAATTATTAATTTTTTCCTCAAATTGTTTCTAATTTATTCCAACATTACCTCTGCAACCTGAAGCAATTTTCTTTTAATTCCGATGACCCTGTTTTTTTAAAAGTTTTGAACCGTATCTTTTGGTAAATGCCGTACGAGTCAAATGCCAGGAAACTTTTCATGGATTTGTCATTTTCCTCAAATCTCACCCATTCATCTACTAATGGAGAATGTACACACTGAATGCAGTACATTTGTCTGCACGCCTCTATGTTCATTAATTGACCGATCTCTCCCCCCCCCCCCCCCCCCCCTCCTCCCAGGTTCCAGAATCCTTCATGAATGTGGCCACCTCCACCTTGCGGGAGTTCTTTGAAGCCATCCGCTTAATCAAGGACTCAGAGCCATCCTGGAAGAAGACCATCTACAAGGTCATCAGCAAGCTGGACGAGCCCCTGCCGGAGTTCTTCAAGTCTGCCAACTGCTTGGAGGAGATCGATTGAGAAGTGGGTCAGAGGTCATTCGCCATCGTTGCGGTTCAGTGAACAAGTCCCTGCAAGTCCCCTGCAAGTCCCCTGCAAGTCCCCTGCAAGTCCCCTGCAAGTCCCCTGCAAGTCCCCTGCAAGTCCCCTGCAAGTCCCCTGCAAGTCCTCTGCAAGTCCATCACAAGCTATTCAAATGAGCTTTGACAAAGGCATTCCTTTGTCATTGTTCATCCAGTTACTTGTGAAAGGACTTCTGACTGGACTTGCGAAAGGACTTGTGAAAGGACTTGTGAAAGGACTTGCAGGGACTCGACTTCAGCTCTGGCAATCGTGCCATGAGGTGGAAATATCTCTAGTTTATTTGAAATTGTCCAGTTATGAATTTCTCCTTATTTTTTTTTTTTTAATACGGGATTAGTGAATGGTCTCCAAAATTGCACTGAAATTTAATATATGTTGCACACTTTTTAAAATGTTCAACCCCTCGTCCTAAACTGAAAACCCAAAATGATAGGAATGTGTAAATTGATATAGTTTGCAGTGTTTCATTTTTAGTCTATTCATGTGCTGGTATCGTTTTCTAAATAAGCAGTTCTGCCACCGTGTCTCTTAAAAATGTGTCTGACTCTTCAAGGATTAGTTTTCTGGAGGTACAAGCACTTTTATTTTCTTTATTTGCTGGCAACCTCCTTAGTAGCGCCAGTCACCCACAGTTGCTATTTTAGCTTCAAGATGCCGGGTATTTGGGCAGTCGATATCTCAGTCTTGGATATGATTTGAATATCATGCCACCATTCACGGTGTAATCCGTGATGATAAACATTCAGATTGAAACAACTCGACTAATCTTTTAAGAAGAAAGTACTGCTCTTTTTTAAATATCTAAACAAGCTGCATGCATCTGAAAGAGTTTGATAACCGATTAAGACATTCTAAAGTGTATTTATGAGTAAGTATTGGAGGAGTAACAAGTGCCATAATATATTTACGATTGAGGATATTGTACGTATATCATAAAAAAAAAAGAAGGTTTGTCGGTTGCTTTGAAATAATTGACTCTTTTAACAGAACTATGTGCCTCTATAATCTTTGTAATAGAAACTTGTAAACGATGATTTTGTATGATGACATGTGTGTGGATTTATATATATATATATATATACTCATCATCATTCCAGTCCGTGAAAAGCTTAATTGCTTCATCCTGATGGCCTGGCCATTGTCGTGTGTTACGTGAGAACTAAACAGACGATTATGAACAGGTGTGTCCGATCACCCAAGGAACACACTAGACGCAGGCCGCAATTAGAAAGGCAACTCAGTGTATGAAGAGAGGTTCATTTGGCAGTTAAACAAATTGAAACAAAATCAATAGGATATTTTTTTTTTTTTTTTAACCGACGGCTCGCATTTTGCTACCAAATGTGCAATTCATTCCAGGCCTTACAAACATGCCAAATGGCATCGGTGATGTTTCTTCCAAGTTTGCTGTGTTTTCCCGATGTTTCTTTTATTGGACTCTTTCAATTAAGAGAGACGTGGACGTAAAATCTTTTCTTCAGTCAACAACTCATTAAGAAAGGCTGTGTTTGAAGGTACAACAGACATTGAAATATCAGTCGTTCAGCACTGCTGTGCATCCTGATATTTTCCAAAAAGTACTAAGAAATTTGGCATCTCTGTTTGCATAGCATGATGTTGGTTAAATTGAGTATAAGGAGATTGACAGCAGTGGTGATCCGTCACGACAAGCATTACCCCTGCTGCTTTTAGGCCTCCTTCCGTTCCTCAGCCTTCCATCTTCGCATGCAACCGACATGTCCAACTTGATGAGTCCTGCACGGGATCACAATTAATGTTCAAGATGACATCACCACTCATTAGCCGCTAAGAGCTGGGAGAGGGCAGGAAATATCCATTGCAGCTGTCAAACTAAATTCAGATAATCACATCCTAAATATAAACTATTACGTTCTACAGGCCCTGCTTGGGTTTTGTCGTGTTGGAGGTGACACTTGACACTTGGCTTAACTTTTCAACTTGAAAGACCTTGACCTTTGTCACGAACCATTTACACTGATATATTACCTGTATGTCATTGCTTGAAGTACTCCCAACATGCAGGCTAATTTAATGGGGTACTGGACTTCAGCCCGGTCAATCACATGACTTTGAGGGCAGCAAGTGACAATTACGGTCCTGTTTCTTGACAAAGCAAAGCAGCCCAAGAAGGTTTTTAGTTCATTTTAGCTTGACAGTTGAGTAAGATGGATAATGTGTTAACAAATATGACTTGTTCTTGCTGAAAGAACATAACCTGCTTCTCAAACAAAAGTACTATATTTAAATGTCGAAGCAACGAACCAAAAAACCCCAAATGACAGTGAATGGTGAAACTGAGGACATTCAAACTGATATGTTGTAATTCTTTATCCGTACAGATACCCGCCAGCCTTTGGTGTTAACATACTGTACTCTGTGAGTTTGCCTGCAAAAAGTAGTTTGACTGATTGTGATACCGATTCATTTCTCTGAAATTAAACTGTGTCAAATTAACTTTTTGAAGTACTAATATGGCAATAGGAAATCTGGGCCGATTGATATCTGCACTTTACAGAAGCCCATAAATCTCAGATTGAAGAGAACCACTTTTGGTCCGCCTCCTCAGTTTTGACTGATGATGAGGAGAATCCCGCGTTCCATCTCAATTCCAGACTCTACCTTCTTCTTGAGGGGAAACATTACTCATCGTAAATGAGTAGAAAGTTAATATCAATTCTTCAGTACCAACTGTGCCTTTTGAAGACCAATACAATACTTTGTTCCAGGTTAGAATCTGGGTAGTTCGAAATCCCTGATTTGAAATGTGCAGATTCACCGTAAGGAAGTTGTATTTAAAAACACACAAAAATGATGATGTTTTATAGTAAATCGCAAGCGAAACGTTTTACGATGGTACTTGGTGAGCTTGTATTTTTTATGGTAAAAGGATTTCCGATTATATTGTCATTTTTTTCAAATATTCTGTAATATACAACTTTTGTAGTTTGAATACAGTAGATTTGTAGGAAGAAAAAGTTATATTTATTGAAAACGTTTACAACATGAAAAGTTGTCAACTTGGTGTAAACAGCTTGTGCCTTTGTTATTTCACAGTGGCCTGGTGTTATGCTAATAAAGCGGTAATTCTAAACAGTACCAATTCTGAACAATTTAAAAAATAGTAGTTTCGAAACTAGACAAGAATGAAAATGATTTGTTGAAAATGTAGGATCTCAGCAGTACTATGGGAAAAACTCCAGAAATGAAGAGTAGAAAGATTCATATAGCTAAGTAAATGGAAAGTAGCTATTTGGTATAAATATGATGGGTTTTCCCCCCTTGTTTTTAGTAAATTAAATGGGTGGTACGTCAAAGGTTTCATAAGTAGGAGAAACAAAAGTGGGAGAAACCAAAACTTTCTTAAAATTTTAAACTTTTAAAAGTATATAAATAAATACTTATATACAATATACACTCTAATAATTCCATAAAATGAACTTTCCCAACTCACTAAGTTATGTTTTGTCACTGCAACTCATTTGGTTTCAACTTGTTTGCTTCAGGAGGTATTGTTTGTTTTTATATCTGTGAAGATCAGTTTGTTTGCAAATGGCACTGAACCCAAATGTGAATCATTTCAATGTGAAGATTTTATCATTTTGCCAAAAGCAATATCTGTAAATGTGTAAATAGCTATAAAATCCACTTTAAAAGCATTTTGTGACTCTCCATTTAGTTGTTTATCCAAGAGGAAAATGCATAAAATTGCAAATATCCCCCCCCCCCCAATTTGCCTCAAATTAATGAAAACCAGTACTAAAAAGAAGTTTAATTTGTACATTTTATCATTAATAACCACATGTAAATGTATGCCACTGTGTGGATTGCTTTCCGTTGAATACGTGAATGTTTCCTGTCATAACTGATAATCCGCTCAAATTGAGAATTGTAGACTGGACATTTGGACAGATATACCACAAAGTGCCAACAGTTTCAAGGGGTGAAGTGTTATTTAAATTTGTTTCACAATGTGTGCCTTCAATCAACGCAACGCATTGTCATCAAGGCCATGCAAACACCTCTAATGTGTGAATTACTCCAAATTTGTCCCGGTTTGGAAATCACTTTCTTGCTACTTCGATGTTGCCTTAAATGTCTGGCCACTGAAGCATTTGGTTGTAGATACTTGTGAAAACTCGTCAACTCTACATGTATACGTGGTGAACTTAGTTCTCAGCTTGTAGTTGCTACATCATAATGGCTAGCCATCACTGGCATGCCTCAATGACAGCCGTTGCCAGTGCCATTGAGGTAGCAAGCCAGTGGGAGAGATTCAGAATCGGTCTCTTTGCAAAGAAACTCCTAGTTATGCATGTGAAATCTTAAGCTGCAGTTGTTGGCCAATGTAAATATATCTGTCAGTCATTTGTCCATCTCTTTCCTTTGAGGAGAATTAGCTGAATGGTTACAGGTCCTTCGATAGAAATCATTCTCAGGTAATTGTGTTTGGTTTGTTTTTTAAATCAAGTTAATGGGTTGTCTCCTTGTATGATTGAAGTTTGTCCTTTCGTAATCATACTACCAGCGATTTCCCCCAACTTGCTTGATTCAACACATATTTTGACATTCCATGGATATGTAGCAGTGTCTAGATTTTAGAACATTTAGTAATGCTGTGAAGGTATATCACCAACTGAAAAATGCCTTAGGGATTTTGTTGTATAAAGAAACTAGGAAATAAATTTGATATACCATAAAAATTACTTTTGAGCTTTCATTAGTGTTTCTGAAAGTGAGCTCAGTGCATTACAATTTATATTCTTAATATTAATGATAAATCTTTGCCTCCTAAATTTGAAATGTTGCAGTTTTGTCCAATGTTGGTGATGTGATAAATGAGTTATGTACATACAGAGGCCTTATGATTGTCGATGAAATATTCTTTTTATTTTTCAATATTTGATTTTGTTTGTAATCTTGCTAATTTATTATAATTATTGTATGGACTGTTGGATTTCACCTGACTGCATAAAGTGGCATTAGGCAGTGGTGCCTAGGCTAATAGAACCTGCTGACCGTACATGAACTTAAATGATCTTAATAAGCATTAATCGTGCTTGTTGATGCATTGGTTTAATACAAAAGCACGAGCTAAATTGCAGTCTTTAATTCTGCTTTTTTTACCATAAATACTTTGATTCCATTTTTTTCTTCTTGGGGCGAGACAACTTTCCAAGTGATTTTTGCATGCAATATTCCATAATCCAGACTCTTTGTAGCAATTCTAATAAGCAGGAATTAACAATTTCTATATCAAATTGTCCTACATATTCTATGAAACAAAAAAACAAACAAGAACTTAGCATTCCATATCAGGCTTCAGAATAACAGTATGGACTTTTGTTACTTATTTCTCAGTGATCATTATGTTCGTTCATGCATGGTGTTTTAGTATTTCCGGGTAATTTCGTTGAGTGAATGTTTGTTTGGGCAACTTGACCAATCTTATGTGTACTTATTTTCATTTGATTGCTTTTAACTTTTGTGTATATTTAGTCAATGAATTTTGATTTTCGTCTTTCAGTTTCTTTTGATTCCACAGTATCTTAATGCATCTGTTATGAATGGTTTTAAATACCAATCTCTGTAAATTTGGGTTCATTTGAGAGAGAAAAAAAGGTTTATTATTCAAATTTATGAATTCTGTTATTTCTTGATTTTTGAGATGATTCTTACACGTTTGCTGCATACAGTAGATTTAGTATTTTATGCAAACAAATTATTAGATGCATAGCTTGAAATCCTTACTCCGGGTAACCGAATAAGATATGCTGTAATGTTCTATTGCTTTGGATTTCATTTTTACAGAAGTAGTCGTAGCTGAGCTTTGCAAGTTTAGTGGAATTATTTAGGCTAGACATGGAAGGTTGTAAGTTTTATTCCATTTTAACTTCAGAGAAGTTGGTGAATAGGGTTTTTTTTGGATAAGAGAATGACATTTGACATATCTTTAATTGAATAAAATCATTTGCTGGTTTCTTGAAGAAATGGTCTTCATTTGTTATTCTTTGGTGTCCAACTCCTCAGTCCTCATAAAACCTCAAAAACTTCCATTCAACCACACCTGGCAAGTCAGCTATTAGACCGGTAAATGTCTAATCTGAATAGTTTTACCAACCTGCAAGTAAAAAAGGCTAGTTCTGCCACTAGAGGACTCGGATGTACTGTGACCCTGTACATGGTAAGCCAGTGTTTAGTCTGGTATTTTTAAACAGTGGCAACTACAACATGCAACCCAGCCTTGTTTATGCATAGATTTCAATGGGGTTTTTTATTTTGTGCATCAAGATCTCCCAAACTTTGTTAAGGCTTCATCCCTCCACCATTCACCCCACCCCACCCCACCCCACATTTCAGTAACCGTAACTAAATACCGAATCCACAGGGAGACGAAATAGCTGCCAAACCAAGCCTGTATATGTACAAAGAGTATAATGATGCACAGAAGACAGCAATCCAGGTTTCTCGTTTTTGCACTTTATTTTGGTCAGTGAACATCCAGTTATTATATTAAGTTGATGATTACGAATTTCAAAAAAAACAAAAAAAACAAAAAACAAAATAATATACATTGACCCTACAAAGATTTCTGACTTCAATTAAAAGTCCAAAACCCCCATCTAATTAATTGCTGTAGCCTGGCTTCATCCTAGTATGCTCTATGCTGTACAAGTCACACAGCTGAATAGATTGCAGGTGGCTACTACAGGCTACATTTTTTTCAAGTGATATAAAACTCAAGGTATAACCCAACAATATTTACAAAGTGGTTCAATTTAATACAATGCCAGAAAAAAACAATGTATGGAAGAGCCCTCCAAATACACATATCCCTCCAGCACACTTAACCACAAGGGCCTTTGGAGACTGTTAGCCATGTGACATACAGTTCGGTTCAAGGAATATTTCCAATAGCAAAATCTTATGACAGTTGAGACATGCTTGCTTTTTTTATATCGACCAAACACATTGTCCTACAGATACGATTTTTAAAAAGTACCTAAAAACGCAATTACACGATAGGGGCATGTCTTTCATCCAGAGAATTGCAAACAATTCTTCACAATATTGCATAAAAAGATATGGACAAGCCTGTTTTGCTATACAAAAAAAAAAAGTTACTTGAATAAATCCCAACAAGAGACATTTAACTCTTGTGCCTTCCTATCAGAATGGCTCACTGGGAAAACAATATGGCAACACGTTTTTTACTCTGCATATCCCCTTTAAACACAATCCTACATCTTGTTTCATTTTACAAAACAGGAGAGGCAAAGTGGCACTAAAAAAAACCCACTACTTTCCTCAGAGGCATTTTACAAACATATGGCACAGGGCTGGCAAACACCTCGGAAATTAATATAAAATGATAAAATGTACCCACATTTTGTCACTTTGTTACATCTACACATGCTTTGGGATTCTGTTCTCTAGTGAAAAAATTGCATTTATAGTTCTACTTATTCACAAAATGATCCTAGACTGGTTGTGACAAAATAGCTTTTAAAACAATTGTTCATGTTGAAAAAATGCATTTGAGCACATTGCTTGCGAGCACACGTGGGACACTGCAGGAACAATACGGTTATTTGAACAATAATACCACACATGATGGATTTGTGTGGACTGTTGAGAACTTGGAGCAATTGGTCACAAGAGGGCGCTGTTTAGATCCAGCAGTGCAAAGCAGTTTACAGCCTTGTGGCAGTGGCCTTTCTAATTTCGGACCACCAGTTTCAAAATAACAAAATAAGCTACTATTCCAAATTTGCAGTATAGCTCGGCATGTGGCACTGTCTCATCTCCAAAAACAGCATTTCGTGAGCAAATAATTTAAAAGGTGATCATTCTGAAAAGGGGCCAACAGGTACTCTTTTCATAAAAACCAGGGGTACAAAGTTTTGCCTTAAACAATCAACCAAAAAAGAAGTTTTGCTAGTGTATCAAAGAATAAATACATTTACAACAGCACAATATTTATTGCACTTTTATCTTGTTGTTTTTAGTTGAAGTTGTCAAAACAGAGAAAAAAAGAACAGGGATAGACTCGGTAAACATACGTTAGCTACATAAAGGCAAGGTGCCTTTCTGTTGCCCATAAAGTACAACCCCTTTTCCAAAATGACATCTTTGTTATCACAATGTCTTCATATGTGTCGTAAAGGCTTTTCGCACTCTGAAGTGACAATACATCTCACCTGTGGCTAAAAATACATCTCACCTGTGGCTAAAAATACATCTTTCAAGCGTTGGCAACACATACTTTAGCTTAGAAATAAAATTATTGATGGTCATCCAAAACCAAGCACAAAATCGACATCACAGAAGTTTTATGGGAATTTGTGTACCTTGGACTCGTAGCGTGCACCTCTCACCGAGGTGCTCATTATACTCAGATGATTTATTTTGTCTTTATCAACATGCTTTTGTGGAGTTTTGTTTACAGTCATCCAGGGACAATTCATAAATATGATCATCTACAATGAATGTCTACAATTAGCATCAGTGAAAAGTTACATGCAAAGACTGTCTTTTTGAATTCAAAACAAACGAAAAAAAAGTAGTGCATTGCAACAAGATGATGCGATCAAGCAAAATCAGTTGGAACTCGGCAATCCTTGTTTTGAGATATGGGCCAAAATATGTTCATAGTGAAAAAATCAAAATTGACTTTTTTACAAAAAACAGAAGGGAAAAACATTCTTCTTTCATATGAGAATATGACATGTACATTGTATTATAAATGTGCTAAAAATGACAATTAAAGTACTGTAACTTTAAACTTGATTTTCTCACTTTTTCTTTTTAATTTGCCGGTGTTCAAATATTTGTAACTTTTTAACCAAAGGTCGTATTCACATGGGGTTTTCACTTATATGGAGCTTGAAGTACGCTACAAATGAATATGTAAAAATCCCAAAATTGACCAGGGCCTACTTCAGACTGATTTTTCCTGATCGTATCACATATTTCTTTAAACGCTCAGATATTTTATAGTTTACACTGAAAGCCATCCTTGTCTGGTACCCTAAGGACAATGATACTGATCTATATGAAATGGCCGTCACCAAATCATTAGATACCCGACTATTTTCCAAACAAGCATCATTCTGTGCCTCATGTAGTTGTTACTGGAAAGATCAAGATGGCCGCCATGTGATGACCATCAGTGCTGTTTTATAGCATGGACATCAGCAGTTATGGCTCGACAAGCAAATGTGAGCATTTTGTGCTAACATTGTTCAACCCTATTTCTCCAACTATTGCTTATGTGTACACACTAGAAATGCATATCTGCAGTATCTTGCCAAAGGTTTCCAAAGATCAAGGTGCAGTGAAAATTTGCATGCAAACCTGCGGGGGTTTCACCACACTGAGGGCACCAACGGGAAATTGCCCAAGAATTGCATTCTTATAGTTCCTGTTATGTTTACAGATGTGAAAATGCATTCACTTTTAGCATACGTTTACCACTGAAAAGTGAAAACAGCGGTTATATTAGTCCCAAAGTTTTCCACGTTGATGAATATTCATTAGCATGGGTTTTGGCACAGTGACCAAAACAAAGTGCTGATTACTGACAGATGATTTAATTTGTCTATACAATATGTATACATCACTGGCCATCGTGCCAGTCATCTTTATTAAACCAAGGACACGACACACAAACGGTATATAAATACATCCTCACCAAAAAACGGGGTTAGGAATTGAGGCAAAAGGCAGATAAAATCACAATGAACCTTTTACATTTGCTAGTCTTTTATTATCAGATAATAATTTTTATCCAAACAGTGGAAGTTCAGTACGCTGTGAAACATTAAAGACCTTTATCGCATCTGTTATTTCCATGGACTTCAGAGACCACAGGGGCTGTTAGAAAAAGCATAGGACACCCAGTGGCGTAGATTCGGGGTGGGGAGTAGGGTAGTTGGAGCGAAAGTAGGCCGTTGCAGTCATTCAGATCAATGTTAAAGGCCCACTGCCCTAAAATCCTGTCAATTTAATCTCTTTGGTTTAACCTATTTCCAAGGTCCGAGTGTAAAAATTTACCATGTGTAATATTTAAAGGAGAAATGAGGAAAGAACCAAATTTTTGACATCCGCACATTCAGACTGGTGCCACACAGTGCAGGCTGTACACAACTTTTCCAAACCAAACTGGATTCCTCAATGATTTTCAGACAAACGGCATATCTTTCGAGGGATGATCTTGTACGTGATTATATTCTACTCTTGAATGATCTTTTCAACCATAGCAATTGTAGGACGGCTGCTTTTTGTAACCCAATTAGGCGGCCTACAAGGCAATGTATCACTTCAAGTCCATTTTATTTTCCCTCTGAAGTGTGCCTTATAAACATTGGAGCACCCCCGAGTATGTAAATACCGGCAATCGTGGACTAGGGACAAAAGGGTTAGGGCGTAGACAAAGGGTCCACGATTGAAAAATCATGTACAAAACATATGGGAGGCCTTCCGAAAAAGTTAAAGTACAAACAAACGAGGGACAATAGGAGGTCCGCGATTGCCGGTATTTACACACTTGGGTGAGTGTGTCTGAAAATAAACCGATCATTAAGCACAGCCCCTTGCCATACCGACCAATCAGCGGCGACTATGGGTCTGACAAAAGTGACAGTGTGGTATGTGCTCTGTGATTGATCAATAAATCAAGGAGCAGTGCTTAATAGATTGATCCAGTATAGCGTAGTTACACCACTGCTGACAACAATCACCGAACATCAACTCATTAACTCCTTGAAGCCGGTTATTTATAATGAGGCGCCGGGGGTGCCATGGCGGCCTGTGCCGCCAAGCGAAACGGACACAAGAGGCTTGTGCAGCCAAGCGTAACATACACACTAATCCAACAATGGATTGAAAATGCAGAGAATGACTTGTATAGACGTCATCCGGCCAGGTGGCAAATGGCTGTCTTTCAGATGACCGGTGTCAACAGATAGACATAGCTTACGCATTTCAATTTGATCAACTCGCAATGCAGTGGGTCACCAACAGACACATTTCACATTAGTCCTATGTGTGCACTTCCGGGTTGAAAGTGAGGCTCTAAGTGCTAAACAAAGTGCCATTCAATAAATCAATTTATGCATAAACGAATCCTGCCATGAATGGGATGGTGCCATTTTTGCCCCAGAAAGGACATTATTAACAGAGTATCATGGGGAAAAGTCGCAGTTTAAATGGTATGCGTCATTCTGCGCCAAGTGAAGAACTTTGTAGTTGTACATTAGATGAACACAAGAACTCCTCGGCTGTTGGAAATTTGCTCTCGATAGTCAACGATTGCTTACAATTGTGATGCTTCCAAATGCTTTCCAAAAAGTGCTGAAAAATCTAGAGAAATACCTCTTGATGAATAACGTGATACGGGTAAAACCAAGACTTTGGAAAATGACCTTTCTGGTGCAACCGCTTGGTGACGCACAGCATTCCGAATCACCCCGATTGTTTCTTGACAATCTTAAGCAATTCATATGCGTGTCAAGAATTATGTGACCAACGACATTGGTCCAGCTCTTATGCTGCCACCAAATATTTCAAGCGTCCTAAGGATCATCCCCTCCCCGGTCTCTCACCATCTCTCTCTCCCAATACCTCACAGGTTTTCTCACTCAGTTTGTTACTTATATACTAATGACTAAGAATCATTTGTTTCCATGCTGCATCTGGATCGACCTTTTGTTTTTATGTTTATTATTTTTTTATACATCAACATTTAGTTACAATACTTCTTTAATTATCCTCACTGTTTTCTACAAACTGTACTTCATCAAGGAAACCTGTACATATTACAAACATGTCGATGATCCTTTGGGTGAAAAAAAAAATGGCTGCACAGAAAGATATCACACTGACACTTCCTTCTTTTACAAAAATAAATCAACAAAAAAACCAAAAAAAAACTGACAATTACAACAAAATGGGCTTTAATGCCTTCAAAAGTTTTTTTGAAATGACAGATTAGGTTTGTTGATTAGATTAGGCTATCGGTAAGGTTGTTTGATTTCGGAAGCAAATATGTCCATGTGCTGCTGTGTGGCAAAGTGTTCTCACATTAGTATCCTTACGGGGTACCGGGTAGAAAGGGTAACAATTGGGACAATGGTACCCACGAGGGAGTCTTAAGAAATTCAGGTACCCCACAAAGTTAAAGATTTTTGAGATTTCAATGGGGACAAAGGAGAATAAAGGAAGGAAAGTAAAGTCTACAATAGAGGTACCCCGTATGGGTGCATATGTGAGGATGTTCTCTGAAGAGTTTGAACCCAGCCAGCAGATGCCAGTTTTTTGTTCTTGAGCACGACAAATAGCTCTTTTTTATCTCCACCCAGAAACAAATTAATACTTATGAAACGGTTTGTTTTAGTTTCAAGGCTAATTGACTAATTAACTGGGGAAAAGTTGCAACAATTAGTGGTTGGAAGTAATTACCATACTTATATTACCATTAGATTTTACTTTTCATTACCATTTTGGTGTTAGGGAATAAGGTTACACATTTTCATCTGGAAATACCAAGCTTTGAAACAATTTTTTTTTTCCAATAAAATACCAAAATTCTGGGCACAAAATGTAAACAAACTTGCATTGTGACAAACAAAGAGTGAAAACAATGTTTGTGACTAGACTAACAGTAAGAAATAACAGCAATAATGCTTAATAAAAAAATAAAATGGACATTGTATTTAAAAAACAGACAGTCTTGGTCAACACACACAAAAAAAAATGACCGTGTGAAATCAATCTTTACAATGGCATCAACTGAATCATGTAAAATTTAATTTGTGAAAGAATCCAAGCATGCGAATATGGTTGGCTTTGCAAAAGTGATTTCGGCTTCTATAATTTACTTAGTTTTACACTGTACAAATCAGTAGGCTGACGTCCTGTCTGAATGAAATCCATCCACAGTAAATAAAATTTTAAAAATGACGATGGTTACAAATCAGCCTTGTGGAACCTACGCTATACAAAACGGGTCTGTACACATTAGGAAACAACACATTCCAACAGAACATGTGTGTACCATCCTGGCTAGAAGCTGTTCCTTATTAAATGCACACAGTGGTGGATCATTCTATAAAGTGTGACATGTTTGTGTGTCCCTGTTACACCTAACCTGTGGAATTTCCCATCAAGTATCGTTAAATGTTGACTTCACACTATTTTTTCTACTTGTTTGGCAGGTACTTTGCTAAATAAATAATCACCCTTGGAGATAGAAGTCATTAAAGGATGCCTCCAGAATTGCCAAATCCTATACATGTCAAATGTAACAGGGACACTTAAATTGGACCCCTAATTTATAGAATGACCCTGGCGTGAAACTATGAGCTGCAATTTGCAAACAGAAAATCTGGTGTGGTATGATCCTCCAAGAGAAAGTCCTACTTCACATGTGTGTCCAACCAGTCCCAAGACCGCTCACCAATCTTGTCACAATTTCCGTCCTCTGAACTCCAAGGAAAGGGCAGGCAGTGTACAGGGGGGAAAATCTAGCAGAGCTTTAAAAATTGCCGACTCTCATTTCCAGTGGGGGGGAAAAAATGTTAATGGTTCACGACTTTAAAGGTAGTGTACATGATTGGTCATTGTTGCAATTTTCAGAAATGGGCGGATTTGGGGGTTAGTATTTTAGAGGAAATATCATTTCACTGACCTGTTCAAAGTTTTGCGTTCTTGGATGGCAAACAAAAACTAGAGAAAAACGGCGTTCGTTTTCAACCGTCGGGTGGCAGTTAACTGGATTTGTTAAAGCGCCCTCCTTTTTTTTAAACGGGATCGTTTTCAATTGGTCACATAACTAGGCCAAGCCGACTGGTTACAACTCATCGCTTCGGTACACTATGCGTACCACACTTACACACACACGTACTATAATTGCAACCTTGCGCCCGTTTTCGGATTGTTAAAGACCAACTAAAACGCCCAATTTGTTTTGACTTTTTGGACTTATCTGATAGTTTATGCCTCCCCAAAACTAATATAACAAGTTTCATGATTCTAAAAAAACAAAAAAAGCAGTTTTTGAGCCTTTTCCTTCTGAGCCACTTTGACTCGATTCAGAAAAGGCCGAGGTCAACTGCGTGCCGTATCGCGCGAGTGATGACGTATACGTGTAGAAACATATGACGTCACTGTATTATACGACAATGTTTTACGTAGAGTCTGTACGTATTTTTTTGTCTAAGGCTAGTATTACTTGCTGTGGTTTTTGCACATGATTCAGGTGTAACACTACGGTAAACATATTTTAAAGTGTTGACATCTTTGTGAGACACATTTAGAATTGGGGTTGTAGGCTTGTTCTTGCTGAAAAGCTAGTTATGAGTCATACTTTCCTTTGTTTGCAGTCGGCTTTTATTGCGACCTGCGCGGTGAGTTGTGTGGGAGCTGATGCTATACTCTAGTCTGGCGACTTTGCTAATGCAGCCCTAAGGACCCGCACCTTCTCATACACACAATTTCTGTTGTAAGGTACCAGACTCAATCGCATGCAGCGCATGCAATACCGTGCGTGTACAATGCATGTTGAGTCAAGTGAGCGTGGACAGGGAGACAGCCGGGGCTCTGGCTGCTCGAGCCGGCAACCGCAGGGAACGTCATCGTGGTCTGGGGCGCGTGAGTCCGGGATTGGAATGCTCGGTGCCTTTAGAGTTGGAATGGCTCCAGCCTTCAAACGGAATTGTGCCTTCAAACCCAGCTGAGTTTTCATACTAACACTATCATCAATACAGTCTTTGGCGAAATGTTCTGCACATATTTTCGACCATTTCGACAGCCGAAAATCAGATATTGCATTGTCTACAAAGCGGACCCTGCACATGTCGCCTTTGAACTCCATTCAGCACTAAGAATCGCAGGAAGGTTAGGTCAGGGTTTTTGTCGCTGTTCCTCGTGCAACCCCCAACTACACACGGTTGAAGCATAATGATTATCTCAGAACCATGCTCATACTGAAATTATATCAAAATTAGACAAAATAGATAGGAAAACGGAGGAGTTATGTCGACCAAAACTCTTCCAGCAGCATCAAGTCAACGTACGTACGTACATGCATAGTGTTTGGCTGTAGTATCAACCGACTCTACACGTGGTCACGTACATACATAATGAGCTTTCACGAAACCGGATAAAAGGTTTAGAATAACAACCCTTTTTTTTTAAATAAAAAAATCCCTCTCGTTTGCAAACTAATCTCCATCAGTTAAAAGAGTATTTAAACTGTCGGAAAAGTCCAAAAAGTCACACAAAAAACTTGGCGTTTTAGTTGCTCTTTAACCCATTTTAGACACAACACGGACTAACTACATTCAGTCAACAGAGGGCAGTAATAACAAAATCTGTTACTTTTGCCAACGATTGTTTGGCCAAACAATCGTTGGAAAACGATATAAATTTCAACTTCTCTTGAAAACGACAGCACACCTGGTGCCATCATTTCAGTCTAGTAAGGTATTTCGTAATAATTCAGTAAACAAATTGGGAGGATTACCAATCGTGTACACAACCTTTGATCATTACCAAAGCTATATCTATACCCTGAAGCTGAAACTCATATTTGGAGAAAAATTATAAATTCCATAAATACTTTCATTCATAAGAACGTAGCCAAGCTGATGGCTTTTAAGGCTCACACTAAACTTCCAAGATACATGTTTGAAGTCTGTTTTATCAGAATTTGCCAAATGTTGCAATGTGCATGTTGGGGATAACACCCACAGCAGGGAGTGTCCCCCCAGCGTTTCCCAGTAGTCACAACTTTTAAACAAGACCATGCTTTCGTAAGCTCCGATTTCAAAAATAGTAATTGCACAATAGTTCAATCATTCTTAAAACCCAGGGATTTTCCAAAGTTTTTTCTTTTTTTTTTAACTGATCACATTAATCACATTCTGAAATTGTAGGAAATTTGGATTTTTAACATTGGAGATTTTGATAAATTTGTTTTCCAAAATAATAATTTTCTGTGCAAGCAAATGTACAGGATATATCCGGATGCCAATGCAAGCGAGCGATGCGACGTATCTCAAATGGGTTCCAATCAACATCCACATATTCCAAATCCCTACTATATTTTGAACTCCCAAATGACACAGAAATAAAACACAGCACCTGACAGACTCCTGTTGACTCGAATTTCCAAACCATATCTCTGCGTAAACAGTTTCTGACCTCAGCCCAATCAAGGAGTGTCCAGTTGTGGTGTCTGGTGACAGCCTCTCACATCCAATCAAGAATTTCCCTACAGTTCAAGCCACTGACCACTGACTCAGATTGTCCATTAACCTAAAGCACCGGCAGTCATGTCTAGTCACCAACTACACCCAAATCACCCACTCCAGCAAGAGTGTCTGGCTACCAACTAAGCCGTCACCATTCAATTTCTCCAAGTACAATAGATATTCCACATCAAGCCATTTCCTGGTCCCAATTTCATAGCGCTGCTTAACGGTAAGCAGAAAAACTGTGCTAACTACAGCAGGAAAATTTGCTTTAGCATAAAAAAGTGTATTTCATGGACAAAGTCGTGCTAAATGCTTGCGCGTGCATGGAGATGTATATTGTTGCATCACTAATTTAAGCAAATCCTGCTTCCGAAGTTAGTGGGCTCTTCGCTGTGTTTACTGCTTACAGTCTCTATGAAATGGGCGAGGGTTCCATTCGCAGAAAATTGTGTGTTAAGCAGCACTACGAAATTGGGCCCTGGTGCCAACTTTAGGAACGTTTCACAAGGTACTGTGCCATTCCTTGGCTGTTACTATGAGAGACTTTCAAAGTCAGGACATTTCTGTTCCATTTGGAATGACTGTGTTCCTGACACATCCCCAACTAGATCTGGGCCCGATTTCATGGCTCTGCTAACCACAGCTTTCCGCGCTTACGATCACCATTTTGCGCTAACAGCGCTAGCGGAAAAATTCTGCGCTAACTCTGTAAGCACAGAATCCTTAGTTACGGGATGTACGCATGCTCAGAAGCCAAAATTCCCCGCTAACGCGTGAAATACGCTTGCCGTAACCACAGAATGTTCTGCTACAGTAAGCAGGGATTTTTTGCTAACGGTAAGCAGAGCCATGAAATTGGGCCCAGGTCATACACAGTGTTCCAATCGCAGTGTTCCCAAGCTGTTTCTAGCAGAAATAGTCGCTGTTCCCGACTAGATCAGGAAATGGTCTCATCAGTGCATTCCAAGTTTTGATATACTCCCTAATCAAGGCTTATCTGGATTACTCCTTACAGAGACACCTCTCCCTCTCACATTACAAACAAACTTGAATATAAACACCATGGAAGAAATGAATCCTGAAAAAATATCATTTCTTTGCCAAGGAGGAAGTTGACAGCTCAAGGGGAACGACAAGTTAAGAATGAACGAGAGCCTATGAATGTACCTTCCACTTGCAACAGACAAGAGCATGGCAGGTGACCAAATGTGACCCGCTCTGCAAAAAAGGGCGCACAAGTCGCTGTATACTTCTACGTGTAATGGGCCGTTCTATGTGAAAAGGGTGAAGAGTGCTTCAATCTATTGCTTTGCTTTTTCTATATTTTTAATGGCTTGTTTCTCCTTAAGTCATTTCAAGAAATTTCTGAAAACAAACATGCAAATTCCTAAATATCTTGCGAATGCAAAATGCTACAGGCCTCAGACATATACCATATGAAAGCTTATAAAATGGCCTTTCCTTGTAAAACACTATTTTCAAATGTTGTAACATAATGCCCGTTTTTGCAGAGTGGGTCACAAATAAAGGTCAAACACGTCTTAACCAATCTTGTTGGGTCCCATCATTGCTTGTAAGGCTCCTGGGATTCAAATCTCCAATACTTTGGATATCTGCACAAGCCAGGGGTGAGATTGGCCAGAAATGAAAAATCCCACGAAAAATCCACGAGGACCCCAGATCAACATATAGTTTGTATTTGCCTAAAGGCACCCCCTTAAAATATCTATATCCACTTTTACAGGTAAAAACACCTTTAGGACAACGCCTCAAGAATTCCAGATTGCAAAAAGAGATTCTTTAAAAATTCTGAAATCCCCGACAACAAATCCTGAAATTTGGAAAAATCCTGACAAATCTCACCCCTGATAAGCCCAGACCAGCCAATCACTAGTTTCCGATTTCATTGCTCTATCTCTTCATTTCTGGGATGCATGTTTTTCTTATGCACTTCTCTCAAAACACAGGCTTATCACAGGCTTAATACCGCATGCATAAACATGTGCCAAATTTGTCAAAAACTATGCATTTGACAGCCAATCAGAATACTTGGTCCTGCCAAGCCGGGGGTTTGTGTTAAGGAGCATCCAGCCCATGGAATCAAGGACGTACTTATCTGGCTGTAAACTTTTACTGAAGAGGTTTGTTTTTTGTAGAATAGGCTTGTTACCAGAATGAAGATATTTAAAAACTGAAGGTAGACAATTTGTATCAACAAAGGGTGTCCATCCAATCACATGGATACCATTAGTCATTTCTACTATTGCAATGGTGCAAATATTGTTCAAATCAGGATATAAAAATTGTTCATGCGTTATGCGATTCTAATAATTTTTGTATTAAAAAAACAAATCCATTATGTTGTTCTTTTTTTAATGTGCAAAGCAGCCAGCAAGCCCTATCGAAGAAAAGATGCAGCAGCATCAATGTCTATGAGTTTGTTTTTGCATTGAATAGGGGACCTTTAACAATAGAGGACAATAGGGTCCCCGATTGAGAAAGGTCCAATGAGGGTCCTTGCCAAAGAGTTAAAGTATGAACAATAGGACAATACGAGGTTCCCTATTGCAGGCGTTTACACACTTGTGTGTGCTGGTGTGTGTAATTGATTGAGAGTCGCTTGAAAGTATCCCAACAGAGGAATGTTGCACTGCATTGTAAGGAAGTAGATCACGGTTCGCCCGACAGGTGTAGGCTCATCACTATACACAAACTTCGGGACCTTATGTCACGTCCCCCCAGCTAAAGCTAGTCCTAAAAACCGATCAGGAAATTAAAAAACTTGACTAAGCCTAAACAGGGTAGGAACCAACCGAAACAAAAAAATAATAACAACCGAAAGCGTCGACTATTCACAAGCACAGTTCATTGGAGATTTTGGAGGCAATGTTTTTAAAGGCCATGGAGGAACCGGAGATGCGCTTGAAGCGGACGCCGTTGAGCGACAACCGCGGCAGCTTGCAGACTTCCATCTCCCACTGGATCAGGTTGTCACCGCGCCCGTCCCCGTGCACGCAGAACAGCAGATAGCGCTCCCGCTGCTCAAAGTCAACGGCGTTGCCCTCCAGGACGCGTCGGATCTCCCCCATGATGGAGTCCGGGTCCTTGGAGCTGGTAGTCTTCATGCTGAAGGTGAAGCGCAGCGAGCGTGGCTTGATGGGGTCCTCGCGGTTCTGGTCCCGCTCGGTAATGGAACGACTGTAGGGAATGAAAATAGCTCAGGAATTAGTCACTATATGATGTCACATGGGAGTAGATATATATGTATAACAAACTGAGCACTGTTGCAGTCGGAAGTTTCCAGACACTTGGAAATTGTTCCGTAATTGTTTCGGGAGCTGTTCGGTTTCTTGCACTTTTTGTCTTGTAAATTCTCAGTATATCAATCAAATCATGCTTCAGAAGTCCTTCCTCATGCATGTATAATCATTTGGATTCGGTTCATAGCTTTGGGAGGAATTGGGAATTTATTTTCAGGACTGTTGTTAACGTAAACTTTCAAAGACAACTGTATATGTTCAATAGGTTTAATGTTTAACTAATGGCAGATTTGTTCAGTAAACACACAGAACTCTTAAAGTAGAAAGACCTACCGGACAACGTGTACACGACAATGTATACAGAATAAGGGTCTAGACAAGAGTGGCCTCTGCACAGTTGACAACATTAAAGAAGAACTAAAACGGCAACATTTTTTTGACTTTTTTGACTTATCTGATAGTTTATGCCTCCCCAAAACTAATGTAACAAGTTTCATGATTCTGAAAAATAAGAAAAAAGTTTTTGAGCCTTTTCTTTCTGAGCCACTTTGACTCGATTCAGAAAAGGCCGAGGTCAACTGCGTGCCGTATCGCGCGAGTATTGACGTATACGTGTAGAAACATATGACGTCACTGTATTATACAACAATGTTTTACGTAGAGTCTGTACGTATTTTTTTGTCTAAGGCTAGTATTACTTGCTGTGCTTTTTGCTCATGATTCAGGAGTAACACTACGATAAACATATTTTAAAGTGTTGACATCTTTGTGAGACACATTTAGAATTGGGGTTGTAGGCTTGTTCTTGCTGAAAAGCTAGTTATGAGTCATACTTTCCTTTGTTTGCAGTCGGCTTTTATTGGAACCTGCGCGGTGAGTTGTGTGTGAGCTGATGCTATACTCTAGTCTGGCGACTTTGCTTATGCAGCCCTCATAAGGACCCGCACCTTCTCAGAACCATACACACAATTTCTGTTATAAGGTACCAGACTCAATCGCATGCAGCGCATGCGGTACTGTGCGTGTACAATGCATGTTGAGTCAAGCGAGCGTGGACAGGGAGACGGCCGGGGCTCTGGCTGCTCAAGACGGCAACCGCAGGCAACGTCGTCGCGGTGGTGCGCGTGAGTCCGGGGCACGATTGGAATGCTCGGTGCCTAGAGTTGGAATGGCTCCAGCCTTCAAACGGAATTGTGCCTTCAAACCCAGCTGAGTTTTCATACTAACACTATCATCTATAGGCCCTACAGTCTTTGGCGAAATGTTCTGCACATATTTTCGACCATTTCGACAGCCCAAAATCAGATATTGTATTGTCTACAAAGTGGACCCACTGTCGCCTTTGAGCTCCATTCAGCACTGGGAATCGCAGTAAGGTTAGGTCAGGGTTTTTGTCGCTGTTCCTCGTGCAACCCCCAACTACACACGATCGAGGCATAATGATTATCTCAGAACCATGCTCATACTGAAATAATATCAAAATTAGACAAAATAGACGGGAAAACGGAGGAGTTAGGTCGACAAAAACTCTTCAGCAGCATCAACTCCACGTACGTACATGCATAGTGTTTGGCTGTAGCATCAACTGACTCTACACGTGTACGTCACGGGGTCACGTACATACATTTTACATACATAATGAGCTTTCGCGAAACCGGATAAATGGTTCAGAATAACAACCCTTTTTTTTTATAAAAAAATTCCTCTCGTCTGCAAACTAATCTCCATCAGTTAAAAGAGTATTTAAATTGTCGGAAAAGTCAAAAAAGTCAACAAAAAAATTGCCGTTTTAGTTCCTCTTTAATTCTAATAGCGTTCATTTCCCATAAAGTTACTGCATATTGAAATTCTACTCCAACAAATTCAATGCGTTGACTTAACTTAAAGGTCGTACACACCATTTGCAAACATCAAAAAACAAAACTGCTGAATTATTACGAAATACCGTACTAGAATAAGTAAATAGCAGTCTCAAGCATCCTGTGAAATCATGGCACCGGGTGTGCTGTTGTTTTCAAGAAAAATGGAAATTTATATCATTTTCCAACGATTGTCGGCCGACAATCGTTGGAAAGTCTAGTTCCCCCAACCTGATTATTCCCAGACTCGATAAATTGTTACGTTTTGTCTAAAGTAGGGTCAGGGAACCAGACTACTAGAACTATAATTTTTTTTCTCTCTGTTTTCCCAGCATCTATGCACACAAACCTTTACGCGGGTCAGTGTTACAGTATTAGCCAGCACACTATAAAATACTAACCCCCAAATCCATTTCTTTCTGAAAATTACAGCAAAAGCAAATGATGTCTACTACCTTTAACGCAAAGTTGTTCCAGAGAGCCAACGATAAACATTACACGAAAAAAGAAAAAAAAGATAACTAAATATACGCACATTCACGTTACATGTAAGTGTTGTTAAGTTTTAAAACAATGCAGAAATCAATCATTGGAGGTTCGGCAAATATACAACAAAATAAAGAAAATTTGAGACAACGGAGAATGGGGACAGACACGTGTTATAGGGTTAGAATTATTCTGGGGACATTTAACTGAGCGCAAACAGCTCTTACAAAACGAGTGAAATCATTAATGCGCGACATCACATGCAATGTCTAGTTTGGGTCGTACACATGAGACACGACAACATCATGCAACTAGACATATGGTACAGTGTTTGTGGACAAACACAGGGCTGTTTCGTTCTTTTGTGTAAAATTTGGTGATTAAAATGAAATTTCAAAAATTAAAATGAAATTTCAAAAATTAAAAAAATCATAGAAAATTAGCCGATAACGTCATCATGACGTCATCATGACGTCACTTCGCCTTCTGCATGCTGGTGGCAGTATCTACCTACCCACCAATTTTCATGACGATCGGACCTATCCTTATATGTGTTTTAAAAAAGCACTTTTTGATGATGTCATCATGACGTCACACATTTTCTCCCTTTTAGGAGATATCTTTAAGACATACCAAAGCTATAACAAAAAGAATTTTGAAAATATCTTGTTTTGTTCGCTAGATATATTGAAAAAAAGTTTACGATTTTAAAATTTCAAAAATTCATTAAAAATCACGTGATGACGTCATCATGACATAATTTCAGATTTTGCATGCTAGTGACAGTATCTACCTACGCACCAATTTTCATGACGATCGGACCTATCCTTATATGTGTTTTAAAAAAGCACATTTTTGATGATGTCATCATGACGTCACACATTTTCTCCCTTTTAGGGCATATCTTTGAGACATACCAAAGCTATAACAAAAAGAATTTTGAAAATATCTTGTTTTGTTCGCTAGATATATTGAAAAGAATGTTACGATTTTAAAATTTCAAAAATTCATAAAAAATCACGTGATGACGTCATCATGACGTAAATGTTCGGCATACATTCTGAGCAGTTAGTCTAAGTGTCTGCCAAGTTTAAAGCCAATCGGCAGCATAAAAGTAGCCAAAGTGCCGGTAAGAAACAAAACGTGCACAAATGCTATGGGCATTTGGCTGAAAAAGTAGCACCAAAAAGAAAAAAAAAAAAAAAAAAAATCTTAACGAAAACAAGGGCTGTTTTTGAAAAGTTTCCAAAACAGCCAATTACTTTGTTTCAAACAATGTAAACGGCTTTTGATTGAGAAATGTATAGATACAATTCTGTTCCAAGGGAATAGAAAATCCCCTTGCTGACAGAAGGTTAACAAAATACCTGGATAACAGTTTTGCCAGAAAGAAAAAAATGTCCACAAATATATCAAGTAACTGGTGTTCAGCATGGAATACTTCATTGCAGAAACAATTTGACAATTTGTCTTTCTCTTCTACGACTACTGCATTTCTATTTGCACTCACTAATATTTCTGCTTCTCAAACGACACACTTTCTAAGATCAAAATTACACAAAGTGAACGGGCTATCAAACGTTATTCCGAGATTGTCAGAAAGTTTTTTTTGTTTAAAGCCTGAAAATAAGGCAAGGAAATTAAACAAATTAAACCCTCCTACATATATGAGTATGCATGGAAACACTTTGATCCTTAAAGGGAAACTCCACCCTGAGTTTATAATAACATAATGTTAAAGAACGTTAATTGCAATTGTGACTTACTTTTTATTTCATTTTGATTGGTTTCGGTAATCGTATAAACCGGAGGTTTTTTCATAACGCGCCTGCCGTCATGCGGGCCGCCCTTTTGCTCTAGAATATTGGTACATCCGGGATACTGTGACGTAGTGGCTGCACTACCAAGCCTGCCGGCCGGGTACCCGGCCGGCCCCGCGGCCTGAGCTGTGCGAGTGCAGTGAACCATTGTCCATACATGCAACACACACGAGAACGCGGCAGTGTTGTTCCTTGACGCACGTCTGTTTTCCATATTCCTGGCGAATTTTTGCCTGACTGCTAAAGCAAAACTCGGTCGTGCTGTAGTACAGCAACATCATGACGATTTGGCAAGCTTTTGGCTGCTCAAATAAACCGAATTCTCTAAAAGGTCTCAGCGCCTTCTTCCAAATTCCCAATCCCCCAAAGTCAAACGACCGGATATTTGTAAGAAATGGCTGAACAATATAAAAACGCGACGACTTCGAACCGGATTGCTTTGAGGAAAATCGGCAGGCAGTTCTCCTGGGGTAGGCTAAGAATCTTCGAGATGATGCAGTGCCTAACATATTTTCTTTCCGACCAGAACAGACTTTGTGCTCTTCTAAAAAAAATACGAAACACCACGATAAATTGCAGCACGTCAAGTCGAAGTAAACATCAGCCTTACGCATTCACGCAATAGTCGGGCGCCTTATAAAACATACGTATTCATATGCACTAAGCTGCGTCTAGGTGTGATACCAGTGCACACCGCACGTAGCCAACCATGGATTTCTATTGAGGTGCGGACACTACGTCATAATCTCCCGGATGTCGCAAGAACTTCGAACAGTATGGACGCGCCCTTTGTACTGCTGAATGGCAAGAAATCGTAAATATAAAGGGCGCGTGTGTCGTTCTCAATAACAAAGAAAATCCAACTCTTGGTGCAGTATGTATGTTAGTGTATGTTCTTTTAGACTAGATAAAATATTATAGAGCCTGGAATTCTCCTTTAATCGGTAAAAACATAACAGTTTTCTAAAATTTGCCCAACATTTTAAATTCAAAAGCCTGAAAACAGGCTTTTGACCAAAAACTAGCATTCCTGATTTTTGAAGAAAAATAAAGAGTTTTTCTCAGTGCCATCATAAAACTGTTCCTACTCAATTTGCACTCCTAAACTCCACATTCACTGTTGGTAGGAGCTAATTTGCTGTCAGTAAAAACAGTAGCCCTTATCTTTGCAAATCTGCAAATCCACTCCCTTGACTTGTGCGATGGATTCAGGGGCCAAAATTCATGGATTCCACAATGCGGGATTCTGCACTTTAAAAACCCAAACCTGCCAGATGCAGCACAGTGCATCTGTGCTGACAGCTCCACTTTGCTCGACTCTGTACACAAGTCAACGTGACAAAGTATGCAATCTGATGCGTCTGGCAGGGTTTCTAGCCAAAAATGCCCTGGAGTATAAACCCTAATTAAGGCCTGCAAAATTTTCTACCAGAGCTCGCAAGGAAATTCTGTGCTAACTCAGTAGGAAAAGAATCTTCAGCGACAGGGTCACATGCATGCGTGCAAGCCGAAATGTTTTGCTAAACTGTGAAATGCGCTAACCGTTAGCACAGAATTTTCTGTTGAACTTAGCAGTGATTCCATGCTTACAGTAAGCAAAGACATAAAATTAGGCCCAGGACTTTAGAGCCTTGGTACCTTACATGAAGGTTGATATCCAAAGTTTGTATACTGCACAGGCTTAAGGATGGTTCCACAAAAAAAAAATGCTTTGGCAGTCAAAATTAAATTAACATAAACACACACAAAACTATGTGTATCTACTCTCTAGAAAAAAATATAAAAAATAAAAATAAAAATAAAATAAAAAAATTATAAATACATTCTAAATTAAGAACAAATACAAGAAGTGTAACACTACTTCTTTTTCGGGAAATCAACCATCAACGGAATATGAAGAGAAGAGATAGAAATATGGAGATGCAATGGTGAGGAGAATTGAACTGAATGAAAGGGCAGGGAGTTGTTACCTTGATAGATTGCCGGCACTGATGCATTAACAGCACAGAAAATATGACATGAACAAGATGGGGCAAGCAAGAACGTTATACAAGACAGATATGTCAAATGATATTACCATTACTGTTTATTCAATCTTAGACTATACTACATATATGGATTTCTTCCATTAAATAATAAAAAAAAGGGTTAATTTAGAAGACGCATGAATTCTCAGTATGATTCTATAGGGTTATTATTTAGTTGATAACAGTCGGGAGGGTGTGACGTTTCGATCCTCGTGGAAACTTTCTCGGAGGGTTATTAGATGACAAAAGTACCCAGATGGTTTAAAATTGGAGGAGGGTGGAAATTCAGTTTATAATAACTTTAACATTTCGTGGAGGGGACTGGTACAAATTTTGATGACGCTCAAGCTGAGAAGTATTGAAATAAGAGGAGAGAAAGCATTGAACTTACTGCAGAAACCTAATTCTCAAACTTCTCAACTAAACTTCCTGTAATTATGCAAAACATCTAAATATTAGTAAGACATGTACATTCATTTTAAATCGACTGTGGCAGTTGTTTTTTTAACACTCATAAACCCGAATGTTTCTGGTAATGGAACTGTTGAATATTCATCACGGGTGAATATTCATTTTCAGATTGGACTGTCATTGACATCTTTAAAGTGACTGATGAATATTCATGTTTACCTGACGCCAGTAGGAGGCCTGGTTGGGGGCGGTAGATCTGGAGGGTAATCTACTCCAAGGTCACTGTAGTTAGAGGGCGCCCTGCATTCGGAAGAAACCCCAACGCCGAGGCTACAGTTACTACGATCACTATGGCAACATGCTCTTAATTCCCCTTTCAATTCCCACTCAAAAATTGTAGGAATGTTTTGTTCTTTTTAAGTAAAAAAAAAAAGCCAAATGATGAATATTTACTGGATAAAACTGCTAAAGCCTTGACCGAATATTCAAATATTCGATACTTGCCGATTAAGTTTTTCACGTGTCAGCTGCAACTTCATACCGCGCCATTACGCTGGTGTTTTACATGCGGCGATCGATATTATGGACTGCTCGATCAACATTTTTTTAGCATGCGCCCGTTGTATCAAGATCATTACGGGTACGTAACGTTCTGATAAGAAACCAAACTTCAGCCTACGTTTTTGCAGGAATATATTTCTTTTACAAATGTCAAGGGTTTTACGGACGGGAACAAAAACCTCTGGCCACAAAAAAAGTCACCTTCGACGAAAATGCAGCATTTGACACTGCTAAGCTCTGTAACTTTTCTACTAAAATAGCATCAGAGCCGTATCTGTATGTGCATATTTTTTTGAATATTCGAACCAGCAAAAAGGTATTTGAATATATGGTTGATGATTGAATATTTGAATATTCGGTATATTCGGACAGCCCTACTAAAGCCCTTATATATCCTTGGCTAGTAAACTAAATGTGGCATGCAATAGTTAGGAGTGCTTGAGAGGTTTATGGGGCATCAACAGTTAATGCATGAAATGTTGAGGAGTTAGGGTTATTGGTGTAAATTGTTATGGCTGTTTGGTGCTTGGCTTATAACAAAATATCAACAATGGGTGAATGTAATATCACTCATCCAGACTGATGTACTGCACATTTCTCGATCACAAAAACTGCTGTTTCCTCAGCAACGTATTCAGACTTTGTGCTTCAGAAATTTCAAAACAATTCAGGAGCTGGACTATAAGCCTCAGCCTTCTCTTGTTTCATTAGTGGCAGTCAGGTTACCAGACCAACTAGCCTGACTGCCAGACATGTTTCTGCACATTCCAGCCAGAGCCGATTTGAATGTTAAAAACCCAATGTAGAGAATACAACCTTGTTCCCAATAGTTTTTGCACAATCTAAGTATTAGAAACAGGCATGCAGGCTAAGGTTGTCGAGGGTGACAGAACTATGACGCTAGCAATATTTATTAAAGCAATAATTTTGACCTGGACGAGGTCTTTGGTTTCTGGGTAATTTGGTAAAAACTTTACATGTACTTCTCTAAGTACACCACGCATGTAGAACAGTTGAGTTTACCAGGTGGTGTCAAAGCATTGGATTCAAGCATTTACAGTTAGGAAAGAAATTCAGTCCAAAAATATGTAGGGAACTCTCTACATAAATACTTCACATGAGTTTTGTAAACTGCTCTGGTCGCCACACAGGGAAACATTTATGGAGGAACATAGGTTGTTGGACTACAGACCAAAACATAACCGGTAACCCTAATCACCCTGTCACATAGGTACAGTTGTGCTACACCCAATAACTGAGATAGATGTATCCTGGTACTCCACGAGTACCATGACAAGGAAATTGATAGCTTACACTAAAATAACATTTTTTTAAATTCAATCAATTAAACATCACCCATTGTTGGGGAAAATGGCGTCATGCAAGTTAGTACATTGTGCATATCAGCTGTCGGCCTATGCGGTGCAAGTGCACTATGAAAACACTGGACGGAATATGGGGATATACACAAGACAACTGAATAAACACAACACAATGAGGTGACATGGAGCTGATCTTTGGAGATCCAAAAACAACACAAGTTAGGTCAAAGGTTACAGGTAAATACCCCCCAGAAAGTTTACAAGAAGTTTCAGTAAAGATCTCTGGAATGGGATCTCATTTATCAAATGATGTAGTTAGGTGCACATTTTTTCGTGATTGAGATTGATACAAGGTCTCTCGCACCATTAGGTGCAATAAAAAATAGGGTTAGGCCACTGGTAGTGCAAGTGGGGGGGGGGGGGGCTCTGCAAATTTGCCCCTAGTTATGCAACAACAACTTGGATAGTTTTCCTTTCTTTTCCCAACAATTTTATCCAAAGAAATTTGAACAAAACGAACACTGTGCAGGATGTTAAAAAAATGTTTTTAGCAACTGAAACCTGTTTAGTTAGAATATTTACATTTGCATATGGCACAGGAATAATCTCAACAGTTATCTTCCAAAACTATTAATCACAAACTTTTCTGGGGAAAAATAAAATGCTTCTACCAAAAGTATGACTGGAATGACCAAGTGAAAATTAGAGAAGGTATGAGATAGAGAGTTGAGAATGTAAGAAGATTAAGATAGGAAGGCAGATATCCAGAGATGGAATTAAGACGGTTACTGGCTTTAAGCAAGAGACTAAGAGTTTAAATAAATATAAATATAAAAAATAAATCAGTGATCAGAGTTGAGAATTTGAATAATACAAAAAAGCTAAGAAAGGACAAATACAATTTTTAAATGAGTTAAGAGAAAGTAAATTTGCAACAAAAAATGAAACTGTTCCAAAACCTCTCAATTTTATATAAATGGAAAAAACACCCTAAATATATTGGGTCTGATGAAAAACTGTATAAAACATCCACGTACGAACACACACACACATAGGCACTCGCAATAAGAACAGAGGATTTGACTGTACCCACCTCCTTGCAAACTTTGAAGACAACTTGCCGAAAAAGGACATGGAGTTGCGGTTTCTCTCCATGCTGTCCTGCATGCCGGGTGAGGCGTTGGGACCGTTGAACATCGGGTGCCGCCGCACCTGACCACCGTGGAAGGTGTTGCGGTTGACGGCCCCGCGGGGGAATCGCATGTGGCCGCTGGTGACCGTGTTGCCACCGCCGACGGCCGGCGACGCGAGGAAGGGTAGTCTATTGCCTGGTGCCGTGCTGGTGGAGGGAGAAGGGGAAGACGGAATGAGGGAGAAGGGGAAGACAGAATGAGTTTTCAAATAGCTCACTGCTCCAAAAACAAATTGATATATCTCAGAAATAACCTGTCCAGTAACAGGTATTAAATAACCAGGGGTGAGATTTGGGGAAACTGAAAAATCCACTAAACATTCGGAGACATTTGATTTGTATGGTATTGCAAAAAAATGCATCATCATCATCCCCGACGCAAACATTCCATCTTCACTTTAAAAACTCTACTTTTTCTATGAAAAGACATGGTTCAAAATTGAAAAAAATAGGTTCATGCATCATCATCCCTGACGCAAAAATTCCATCTTCACAAAAAAAAACTCTGCTTTTTCTACGAAAAGGTTTATTAGAATTAGAAGACTGTTTCGGGTCGCAGAGGTCATTTTGGAATGATAAAAACAATTTAAGGAGCAAAAAATCGTCCGGAAATCTTGAAGACATCTCACCAACAAATCCTGAAATCTCACCCCTGAATAAAATTAAAATGCTTACATGGGGTTGAGCACATCTGCTAACCAGCAACTGAAAAAAATGCTTTCCAATTTTGAAAAGATTTTTAGAACAGAAACTGTTGATTTCTCTCTTGATTTTTTGTTTGCTCTTACGTGATTCCCTTATATATCATTCAACAAACTACAAGGTAACCCAACTAGGTAACTCGATCAACCTTTAAAGTGAAAAAAAAAAACTGACATGAGCGAGACGTGAACCAGCAACCTCAAGAATACTGTACTGGTGCTCTACCAACTGAGCCATCTTGCCCAATGTTAGCAGTTTCCAACATTGCAGAAAAAAACATTAACAAGACTAAATTTATGATTTCCGAGTCCAAAACTTTCCAAGATAATTTTCTACACAATCTTGCTCACCAATACACATTACCCATCACGTTTTTCATTACTTTAAGTGAAAAATTGTATTGAAATTGGAGGATTCAGGACTGTTAGGGTTAACCCTAACAGTCCTGAATCCTCCAATTTCAATACAATTTTTCACACCACCTAGGTGGTTAGGGTTAATTATCTCCAAAGATAAACCTAGCACATCTTGATCCATCTATTAAAAACCTTACCAACACCACACTAGATTGAATCAGGTCATTACCTACCATCTATCAACTCCAGGCTAATGCAGCTGCATCTCAGACATTTATATTTGAAACCAACTTAAAGGCAGTGTACATTTATTATGAACGACCTCACTAGACTGTTAAAGTTAATAGTAGTCTCAATCATCCTGTGAAATGATGAAACCAGGTGTGCTGTCATTTTCAAAAAAAGTGGGAATATATCATTTTCCAATGATTGTTCGGCCGAACAATCGTTGGAAAACTGCCCTCTATTGACCGAATGTAGTTAATCCGTGTTGTGTCTATAATGGGTTAACAATCTAAAAACAGGCGCACGCGTAGTGTACCGAAGCGAATTGTTGTAACCAGTGCATGCAGTGGATCTTGGACGTTCCGCTCGGCCCTCGGCCTCTGTACATGTTATGTGACTAATTGAAAAACGATCCCATTTACAAAAATTGGGGCGCTGTAACAAATGCCGCTTAACGGTTGAAAACGAATGCCGTTTTTCTCTCCATCCAACAACGCAAAACTTTGAACAGGTCAGTGGAACGATATTTCCTATAAAATACTAACCCCCAAATCCACCCATTTCTGAAAACTGCAACAATGACCAATCATGTACACTACCTTTAAACTTTTGTAGCAGCAAACTTGTCATGGATCCTACCTGCTGGTTCTCGTGCATTTACGGGTAGTACGGGAATTGGGTACTCGATTAAAAAAAAAGCACGGGTACTCGGATACCCATTAAAGAAAGCCAATCCCAAAAACTGTATCACAGAAATTGCTGTTCATATTGTTCATAAAGGTCCGCACTTTATTACTACCACATCGGTGCATCAATGCAGTGTGCACAGTGAGCTCTACAGCTTTACGGTGTAAACTGCATTTTCGGAAACGTCAGATGTTAATCTGTTTGCTATTTCCATATACCCTGATTTTCATTTTGAAAATTCCCCAGAAATGACATTTAAAACTTGTTAGTGTCTGAGAAATTACTGTGTGATGTTAATTTGGTTATGGGTGCTCGATTCCATAATCTGGAACCGGTTCCTGACATTAGCGGTCGGGTACTCGGGTACCAGTTTCGGATGCACAGCCCTACTAAAACATACTATTATTGACTTTCCAGAGCAAACAGTACACTACACTGAACTTTGTTTGTGGATCCAGGGGTGTTTGTTATGCACATTGCCCACCAACTGCGTTAGCTTGGGAAACTGCTTGTGCCAGCTTGCAAAGCCAAAAATAGCGCAAGTAGCGCAGCAGTGGGCAAGCGTTCTTGCGAAAGCTTGCGCAAATTTAGCTTGCGAAATGGCTTCGCAAGCTGTTGCGCTAGTTTTGAACCTGCCCAAAAATAGCGCAAAATAGCGCAAACCAGGCTGCGCTAGACGTCTTTCGCAATGCATCGCAAGCAGTTTACAGGCCTAACGCAAGCATGCGCAACAAGCGCAATGCAGCGCAATTGTTTCCCCGACGCTTCTGTGTCCGGAATTGAATTGAGATATACCTGAAAAATCTGCAACAAATAGCAAAATTTGCAAATAGCGCAATATATATCGCAAATTTTGGCGGAAAATGTTGGCGAAAAATGTTGGGGGAAAAATTTGGCGCAAGTTGAATCACAGTGGTGTGCAAACATATCCTTGAGTTCATGTGTTACCTGGGTCTATCTGAAGGATCTTCTAGCGGTGGTAGGGAAGTGCCTTTATTGGGATGCCCTGAGGTGGACGCTGACTTCTGATGCCTCGGCCTCGCTGTCGACACAGGAAGTTCCCTGCTGTGGGATCCATAATCGGTCATTCGGCAGTTAAAATAGACATCCAACCACAGACAAACAATTTTCGCACAGACTTTCAAGACATCGGCATTTCATCACACTGCAACTATCACTGTTTGGTTTTTGTAAGACAATGCACCAATTCCATAACGAGCTTAAAACATTTCTTTTTAAAACGTATTGCTCGTAATCAATCAATTAATTAATTAATTAATTAATTAATCGGTTTACTGCTTATGTAGTTGTGATGTTTTGTAAAGTGCTTTTAGATTTTTAATGTAAAAACCCTACATTAAGAATAAATTGTTATTTAGGAAAGATGATGTTGATTGCCGAGTGCTGTGGCCTCGTGCCTGAGTGTACCGAACTCAAGATCTCAGTGATACTGCAGATTGTGGGTTCGAGACCGGCTGGGGTCATGGTGCGTGTGTCCTTGAGCAAGGCACTTTGTCACAAGTTGCTTCTCTCCACCCAGGAGTAAATGGGTACCTGTGAGGGCAGTAATGCTTATGTGTTTGATGTAATAGCCCATGTGCACTTAACTTGCAGCCGGGGATGTATACTCCTCGGGGAGTCGAGAAGGCTTCAGGAATGATTAATGGGCCCGATGAGCAGGGGTAATAATATTATAGTTGATTATAGTTTACTATGTTGAGCGTTCTTAAATGCCGGTTATTATTATTAAGTCTGCGTCATTTTGTATTTTTATGTAGATTGCATATTGTTATTAAAATCAAACAGCAAATTCTTTCTGCCATGAAATACAAAAAAAGTGACTTTTGAGAGCAATTTTTATTATTAAGTCCCCTCTAGCGCAGCACAGCCCGCTGGTGCCATTTGTCTAAACGTTGTCGCTGCGTGCAGGAAACAAATCGACGTCACAGTTCGAAATCCCCTTTTGTGTCTAGCACTAAACACAAAAGGGGAGCTCGTCCTGTGACGTCAAATTGTTTGCTGCCCGCAGCGACGACTTTTAGACAAATGGCACCAGCGGGCTAGAGGGGAGTTGATCAAAATAGCTCTCAAAAGTCACTTTTGGGTTATTTCATGGCAGAAACAATTTGCTGTTTGATTTTACAATACGCAATCTACATAGAAATAAAAAATGAAACAGACTTCTCTCAGCAATCAATATCATCTTTCAAATAAAGGAAACTGTTACCAGCCTGATTTGACTTGATAGACTATCATAGAATATCAAGCAAATGCAGTAAAATTGCCAATTGAATGAGAATAAATAAGGCAGACTTCTGGGCCCAATTTCATGGCTCTGCTTACCGTTAGCGAAAAATCCCCGCTTACTGTAGCAGAAAATTCTGAGCTTACGGCAAGCGTATTTCACGCGTTAGCGGGGAATTTTGGCTCCTGAGCATGCGTACATCCCATAACTAAGGATTCTGTGCTTACAGGGTTAGCGCATAATGTTTCCGCTAGCGCTGTTAGCGCAATATGGTGATCGTAAGCACGGAAAGCTGTGGTTAGCAGAGCCATGAAATTGGGCCCTGTTCATTCAGAGTGTTAAAGGTAGTACACAACATTTGCAAACATAAAAAAACAAAACTACTGAATGATTACGAAATACCGAAAGTAAACAGCAGTCTCAATCATCCTGTGTAATCATGGCACCTGGTGTGCTGTCGTTTTCAAGACAAGGTGGAAATATATATCGTTTTTCCAACGATTGTCGGCCGACAATCATTGGAAATAGTCAAGTTTCCCGACCCGATATTTCCCTGACGTTTATAAATTGCTCCGTTTTGTCTAAGGTCAGGGAACCAGACTACCAGAACAGATTTTTTTTCTCTCTCCATTTTCCCAGCATCTATGCTAACAACACTTTAAACAGGTCAGTGTTACAGTATTTGCTAGCACGCTATAAAATACTAACCCCAAATCCATCTATTTCTGAAAAATACAGCAAAAGCAAATCGTGTATACTACATTTAAATCTCATACATGTTCTACATAACATCAATACAGGGTTTGCCACTTACCCAGTGATATTGTACCGTTCATTCTGGCCATTGCTTCTACTAGGCCCTGTAGCATCCCTATCTCCATACACATAGGTGTTTCTCCTCGTCATACCTGGGTTGTTTGGTATGTGCTGCAGGCCAAGTAACATATCAAATACACTCAGAAATCATACAGACTCAGAAATCATTTGCGATTGTGTAGTGTAGGGCCCCCCTCTTTAGTTTTTATCCAATTAGAGTCAAGAGTAGTTTTTCTCATTCCAAAATGACTTTTTCAACCTAAAGCAGACTTCTCTTAATTCTATTGACATTTTAAAAACATTCTATTTTGAACAGTTTAATGTGGTAGAAAATTTTCTTACGCGCTTTACGGCAGTTGCCATGTGAATCAACGCGGTTTTGCGTGTTTACTGTGCGTCACGTTGATGTCTTCATTGTCGCTTTACCCAATAAGTTCCCTCATAAACTAAAACCCTGCCCTTTATCTACGGCATACCTCTTGGTTTGTAATGTCGCTAAAACTAACGTGCATGACTATATAATCGCCGGGTCCTTTTTGTCGCCACTCGTACGTATGTATGTACAAGTGGCGACAAAAAGGTCTGGCAACTATATAGTCATGCACGTTAGTTTGGCAATTTCAATAACCTAAAAGTGGATTTTTGTTCCCTTATAGGGAACAGGGCCCTACACATTCGCAAAATCATTTAGATGCGGCTTTGATTTTGGTGACCCCTAACTCACATGAATGTGCATCCATATTTATTAGATGTTACTTCCATTTTGTTGACCTTAAGACTCATATGAGTGTTACAATGAAGGGTCTCAACACGACCTTTGCGACCCACCTTTGGCGTAGCTGATTTCTGTTTCCGCGACGAGCCCTCCTGGCTATTGGGCGTGCCTAGAGTGGGCGTAGTCGTTCCTCCCGTTTTACCCGTTGTTCCTTTGCTGTTTCCGATGGCGCCGGCACTGGCCCGCCCCTGCCGCGTCATGACAATGTTCTCTTTCAGGCCATTGTCAATGTTATGCCGTTTGTATGAAGAGCTCGACACATGCGAACCTGTGATGGGTGTCGACAACCGGTTAACAAAAATGCACTCTGACATGGATGCCGTTGCTGTGGGTGTATAAAGGTTGGGTTATACTCATACTACTAGTTCCACATTTTTTTTTTTAGATTACACTCCTTTTCTTTTGCACAATCTCAAAAAAATCGTGTGTGTGCATTCGGTTTGGAGTATTAAACTATAGTGTAGTCCACACATACTTGTATCACACAACGCTGCATTCTGAGAGTACCTAATTCTGAGCTGATTCACAAGTCAACACTGGCAACAGCAGAAAGAAACATGCTCACAGAGTATTGGTTTGCCAACTATAACAGCAATACAACAAGTCCAAAGGCATCAACAGATTTAACTACATACTATCAAAGACTAAGACCCAACCAGCTGAGCTGGGAGATGAACATTTAGAAGCAAGTGAAAGAAAAGTGAGCTATTTTTAGTTCTTAGAGGCAAGCGATACTGAGCAATAGAATTCAGTGCACTGGCTCCTACAATACACAAGGCATGTAACGTTAAATTACAGCATTTTGTTCACTACAAGGGTTCTTTTTACGCCTTCAGCAACCAGGGGCCAATTTCATAAAGCTGCTTAAGCAGAAAATTTGCTTGAGCAAAAAAAAAAACCTTGCTTCGTAAAATTGGGTTACCAGCCAAAACTCTCTGTGATTGTTGTGCTAAGTTAACAACAGCTAAATACCAGTCACAAGCAATATTCATCACATGGAGTTTTGGCCGGTAACCTGATTTTACCAGAGTTGTATTCGAGTCCCTGCAAGTCCTTTCACAAGTCCCTGCAAGTCCATCACAAGCCCTCCAGTCCTAATCCCAATCGCAAGCTATTCAAATGAGCTTTAACAAAGGCATTCCTTTGTCATTGTTCATCCAGTTACTTGTAACCGGCTTTATGAAAGGACTTCTGACTGGACTTACGAAAGGACTTGTGAAAGGACTTGCAGGGACTCGAATACAACTCTGGATTTTACTAGCAAGGTTTTTTGTGCTTAAGCAAATTTTCTGCTTAAGCAGCTCTATGAAATTGGCCCATTTGATAGACTTAAGTGTTTTGTATGGAAGTCGCCCAATACAAGGCTAAAATAAAAGCCATATAAGTAACGGGCTACAACAGAGGTGATGGGGTTGGCCACATTTTAGGTTGCCAGCCGTACCACCCTTACGGTTTTCCTGGGTCCAGGTCTAAATAGAGGATAAATCTTCAATAGATACCAAAGAAATTATCCCAATTTTCAGACCTATAGACCAGGAGGGGTAACTTCCACTATTGGTGAGCCCCCCCCCCCCCCCAAAAAAAATTTACCATCAGATTCATAATTGACTGAGCCAATGAAAGAACCCTGCTCAACTAACAGCCTTCCCTAACACTAGTTTCGTCAAACATTTTAACACCCGAGTCTAAAAGCATTTCCAAAGCATTCCAGCCACCGCAACTTTGGCCGACAATGCAGTTCTGGGATTGGTTTTAAGAGACAAAGCAAAACTCTGGATAACTTCAGCAGCCATCAAGATTCCCCTACTCTGCACAAAACCTGGCTGAAAAATCCCAGAAAACCAAAACTAACTCGCAGGAGTACTTGAAACGGGAAACAAAAATGTAACAATTCTTGTTGGATATGGGGAAAAACGACCAGGGAGAATGTGACCAGCTCTGGCAAAACCCGATGCTTCTCGGCATTTTCCATTACGCAGTATGGGCCTGGCATAACGTAAAAAAATGGCATCAGTGATACCAAAACCAGAGTTGTAGTCGAGTCCCTGCAAGTCCTTTTACAAGTCCTTTTTTGTCCAGTCAGAAGTCCTTTCATAAAGCCGGTCACAACTGGTTAAACAATGACAAAGGAATGTCTTTGTCAAAGCTCATTTGAATAGCTTGTGAGTGGGATTAGGACTGGAGGGCTTGTGATGGACTTGGAGGGACTTGTGATGGACTCGACTACATCCCTGACCAAAACCCCAATATTGAAATTTGTGACCAGCTCTAGCAAAACCCAATACTTGGGGTGAAATTTCAATATTGGGGTTTTGGTATCACTGATGCCATTTGTTTACGTTATGCGGGCCAATACCGCGTAATGGAAAATGCCGAGAAGCTTCTGGTTTTGCCAGAGCCGGTCACAATAAGGGTTTGCTATCACTTCACGGAGACGAGTGCAAAGACGGAGGTCCATATAAACAGGATTTGGACAGTCGCAACAGTCTGTATCATCTTGGATCACAGCCTGACATGCCCTAAACAATTTTATTTGTTTTTGAGCCAGACCTAACAAAAATCAGAAATTAATTACACTGGAATATTATGAATTATGCAGCAAATATGTGAAGTAAACACATTAAGTTCTTTCCCATGGATTCAAATGAAGATCCGCTGTAATGATTTGAATGAATGGAATGATATTAAGTACCAGGGATGTAGTCAAGTCCATCACAAGTCCCTGCAAGTCCATCACAAGCCCTCCAGTCCTAATCCCACTCACAAACTATTCAAATGAGCTTTGACAAAGGCATTCCTTTGTCATTGTCCATCCAGTTACTTGTGACCGGCTTTATGAAAGGACTTCTGACTGGACTTGCGAAAGGACTTGTGAAAGGACTTGCAAGGGACTCGACTACAACTCTGTTAAGTACTAACGGATGTATGCAAACTTTGAATGTTTCCAATTCGATAAATTGACACTTTCGTAAATGCAGGTAAACAAAATAATTCTGGCACATTATTTTTCGGGGTTTACTTTTAACAAGTTCCTGAAGAATTTTTTTGTTTACCACGCGAACAGCCAATCTTTTAAAAAGTACGAAATAGGTACAAAATGAGTAGGCAACTTTGAAGTTGCTGATTTTTAAGAACAGGTGAAATGTGCTAATGCAGCGTATTGCATTATGCTATATGGCACTATATGATAAAAGCACTGAGGCTGTATGACAATGGCCATGGATATGATATCATGTACTTTCACTAAAAATGAAACGTGGCAATTCTGGTAAGAGTTCTACACAGAGGCTTCACAACACTGTGGTATCTCTGTCAAGTTCCCCAAAGCACGCTTGGTTTGATAACAATGAAGTGGCTCAAATGAGTGGGTAACACTCTATTCCTGCCATGAGCCTCATATGGCCGTGTCCGAATTACTTGGCTACAGCTTGAAATTACACACGAGTCTATGAGAAGTGGCTGCAGTCGCTATCATAGACATGTGTGTAACATCCAGCCGTAGCCAAGTAATTCGGACACGGCCTATGTATAAATTGCAAGAGCAAAATTCAAAATGGCAGGTGTATGGGTTCAACGACTAGCAGCAAGTGTAATATTGTGGTAATAATTTGGAGCGCTGTGGCGTCGTGGCTTAGTGTATTGAACTCAAGATCTCGGCGATACTGCAGATTGTGGGTTCGAGACCGGCTGGGGGGTCATGGTGCTTGTGTCCTTGAGCAAGGCACTTTGTCGCAAGTTGCTTCTCTCCACCCAGGAGTAAATGGGTACCTGTGAGGGCAGTGAAGGTTGTGTTTGATTAGCCCATGTGCACTTAAAAGCAGCCAGGGATTTACTCCCCAGGGAGCTGAGGTTTCAGGAATGATTAATGGGCCCGATGACCAGGGGTAATAATTTTTGTAAAGCACTTTGATCTTGCTAAAAGCACTATATAAGAACCTGTATTATTATTATTATTATTATTATTAATATTGGGTAAGTTTAATTTCTTTCCAGGCAGGGAAAATGACAAGCAATTCCCAAAAGAAATTGACACGAATGACTTGATTTGCCAATGAGGTAGACAGTCAAATATTAAAAGTCAACAGACATGAAACGGACACGTTACATTACAGGAGTAAAAGTCATCTTCGAAAGAAAAAAAAGAAGAAAAAAATCTAAACGAAAAAGGTATCCGATGCTACCATTCATGCAGAGGAATCAAAAGAATCAAATCAAATCTCAACCCTATACAGGGGGGAAACTACATCCATTCATTCAGATCATATATTTGTTGGGTCCGATATAGCGAAGGTTCCTTAATCCCTGTATTGGTTTGAACCCTTTCCTTACCAATGTCGAGTAAACTCGATGGGCCACAGCACTCCTGTTGCTTACCAATGTCGAGTTTACTCGACAAGGAAACCACACACCAGAGTATCCAAACAACAAATATATTCGCCATGTTTCAACGAACTGTAGTGCTTGTGTTTTTCATCCTTCATACGTGATCCTTATACCAACAGAAAGAGCTTGTTCAGATCTTTCTAATGGTGCCATCGACTTCATGCGACACCATCATATTTTGAGAAAAGACTATCTGAACTTTTCCTGTACAGTTGTGTGTATGGAACGCCATTCGGTCATGTAACAAAACAGTTTCCTGTTTGATTAAGTGAGCCAGAAGAGAAAGCAGCCATAACTTTGTTATTTTAGCAATTATGACATCGTTTTTACACCATGTGAGAGTAATTTTCACGGATTAAACTTTACACATGACATTTTCCTTTTTAATCAACTCTCGAGGGTGAAATCTTTGGTTGAAAATACAACCATTCAACAAGCAGTCAGCTGCTTTTTCTGTGTAAGTGGTTTTATGCTTGACTGAACAAAGAATGTGGTACTGGGGGAAGATAAGCCAATTAAAAACAACGCGGTAAGATGACTGTTTGGTGAAAAAAAAATCCCATAACATTCAGGCTCCAAATTCAATCCAATTTATTTCTCCTTTGATATATATTTTTTGTCTCGATTTTTGGAATGTTTGCCACAGTAATGCAGTCACCACTATTAACACGATCCCCTGGGTGTTTCTGTTTGGAGTCTTTCTGAATCCAAAATACCCCACGGTGCCGTTGTAGCGTAAATTTCAGTCACCATGAAATACGGAATCATTGGCAGTACTGCACATGCCCAAGCGAAGATGATTAGGAGAGTGGACAGTCACGTGAGAGGGTTTAAACCAAATAAAAGGGTCCAATTTTCAAAGGAGTCCAATTTTCATAGGAGTCCAATTTTCATAGGAGTCCAATTTTCATAGGAGTCCAATTTTCATAGGAGTCCAATTTTCATAGGAGTCCAATTTTCATATGACAACGTAACCTAGTAGCAAATTATGTATACACAGAATCAAGGGACATCAAGCCCTATGTCAAGTATAAGTGGTTGGGAAACCCCCCTCCCCCTCCAGATTTGGAAGGATCCGGGAGGGCTGAAGTCGCATCATGATTGCCAAAGTATACATCCCATTTTGGTGCTATTTTCTGTAGTTCCCTGCTTAATTAAATCAGCAATGAGCGTGGCACGCTGGGAGCTTGGAAAGCTCTCAGAAATAGGCTGGTACTAAAGAGACTAAACACATTTGCTATAGCAAAAACTGATTATACTGCTTAGCAAGGCTAGCTGGCATAGTGCAATCTATAGCACAAGGTTGATTCGAGGAACAAGACTGAGCCCTTATCCTACCACACTCCAATTTGTTTTTGGTTCAGCGCAAAAAAAAATGTCTTATCCTTGACTGTGGAAACCTCCAATTGGTGCAGTGAAATTTTTCAGCTGAATGCCAAGCCAACATCAGTTGATAATGTCAAAGGTTGGGTGACTTGCAAAGACCAATCAGACTTGGGACGAACACAATTCTAACAGCAGAACCACACCATTGTGGTCGGGTGTCTTCCAAAAGAAATCCGCCTGGGGTGAGTAAAAACATACAGTCGTACTTTCCCAATAACTTCCGAGGACGATGCTTTGTGTTTCCTATTGTTCCTTTAATATAACCCAACCCCATAGACTAAGCACGTATTTTTACTTCTGGGGACCGATTTCAATAAAAGACTTGACTTGCGAGGACTGAAAGGTTTCTTTGTATTTTCTTTCTCCTCTTGTCCTCGGAAGTATATACAGAACCTTTACAATAGAGCAAACATGGAGTGCCTACAAAAACAGTCAACCAAGCCCTCTGGGTGTCAGCATGGATATATATATATGTGCTGGGATGATGTCAATTTAAACCACGATTTCAGTCTTTTTCCGACATAGAAAGCACTGCGCCTACAATGCTGTACTAAGAGCCAGCGACAAAAACATTAGAACATAAATCAACAAAACAACCCCAGCAAACTCGGTGGTCAAATGATGAAGACATCTTCATCATGAAGCAGAAAGGTCGTAGGTCATAAAGTTTTTCTTACATGCTTTTGTAAAGCACTGAGCAGACATATTATACAACGCTGGACAACAATTCTTATTTAATGCTTAATTAATTCATGACGTAAATTACATGAGATTTTTCTCTTTTTGCCCTATCCCAATGTAATACATGAAGCACTGTATGCTCAGTGCTTTCCGAGAGCCTGTGTGAAAATTTCACAGGCTTACTCGGGCGGGATTCGAACCCACGACTTCCTGCTTACTAGTGCAGACGTCTTAACCACTCGACCACCGAGCTTGCCGGGGTCGATGGCCGATTCGAATCCAATGCAGCAGCGGGTACCACGTAATCAGTCAGAAGATGGAATTTGCATCGGGGAACGTATGGGAGAGATTTTTCTCTTTTGCCGTGTCCCGACGTAATGTGGGTTCGAATCCCGCCCGAGTAATCCTGTGAAATTTTTACACAGGCTCTTGAAAAGCACCGAGCATACATTGCTTCCTACATTACGTCGGGATAGGGCAAAAAAGAGAAAAATCTCTCTTCTAATTTACATCATTCCCCGACGCAAATTCCATCTTCTGACTTAATTCATGACATGATAGATTCAGAGGCCGTTTTCTACTGGAGCGCTGTAATTTTTGAAATGCCAATCACAAACCAAAGCGATCAGGAATTAATATGGAATATTGAAAGTTGCTGCACTCACTGACTACTCAAAAGAGAACCAACTGGAACAAAAAATGTATACATGTACATGTATCAAGTACGACAAGATCCAAATGCACGAACAAAATGTTGAATTCTCCTATCTTCAACAGTACAAGAGATCAAAAAGGGGAACAAATACATAAACAAAATCACAGAAAGTAATCTATGAAGATGGAGGGCGAAGGTTGGAAGCTGAATGGCATGACCGAGACAGAAGGAATCCTGATATTACCTCGTTTTCGGATGACTTTATTGTCGACAGCGAGTTAACAATGGAAGACATGGAAAAGACAGAAACGAGTTAGGGTGAACACAGGAATACAACATACGCTAGGTCATAAGGTCATTGCCATGGAAACAATGAAAACCTGGGGGAGGCACAGGTCACGTGACTCACAATGAACACGAGGCGAACAGGGGTCTACGTTAAGGCTTCATGCGGAGCGGTCAGACTTATCATTTCTGCACAATAATTGCAAGGCAGCTTTTTGGGTGGCTTAAGCTTTTCGTGTGTTCCTGTACACCTGGGTCTATTGTTTCCTTGACAACCGTTCGGAAAGAGAAGAGAAGCAGATGTGGTGAGAGGGGGGGCCTCTCAGAGGTCAAAGGGCAAATCAGTCTATGGATCTGATCAGTGGCTAGGAGCTACAATCAGTGGCTAGGCACTACAGCTTTAGTTTGATGGAAGAATTAAATGGATTGGCAGTTTTCTAGTCAAGATTTTCATGGGGGTCTCATCCAAATATGGTTTCTACATGAAGTTCAATTACTACACTTGGACGCTAAATGAAATGGAAAAAAAAAAAAACTAAATCCCTGGAAAGCATGCGGATAACATGACGTAAACTGAATTTTGTTAGTTGTATGGCTGTCCTAAAAGAAGCGCTGGTTCTACTTGGGCAAGTACAGGACCGTTTTCAGGTGAATACATCTGAAGATGGTCACATTTTTCTTTAAAAGAGGCGTCAAAATGGAAATCACTGATTTTTGTATGAACCTTAACTACCCACAAGATGTTTCAATATTGGTCTCTGCAATACTCACTGCAGGAGTATTATTAAGAAATTTAAGAACAGTTTTCGGAGAATTAACTATTAATGTCAGACACGAGATATGGAAGCAAATTAAATGCTCAACTCTGAATGGTCCATATATGAAGACTTCAGGCGCAAAAGCCTCTAAACGCCACTTCCCAGAAAAATGAGATAACGATATCAAGTGAAAGCACTTTCACTTGATATAGTTATCTCATTTTTCTGGAAAGTGGCTTTTAGCGGCTTTTGCGTCTTAAGGCTTTATATCTAATTAAGAGCTTAATTTTGTGCGTGTGTTGTTTTTTTGTGTGAATTTTGAGGGAAAACTGAAAATTAGCATGATGTGAGTCCTCCATATGACTGGACTAATATCAGTTGCATGAGCATTAAGATTTGAAATGTAGAAGAAAGGGGTATGAATTGCCAAAAACAAAATGGGCAATCAGCAAAAATGATAATCAAAGATATCTTCTTTCCCCCTGAATTTAAAGACTTTTAAATTTCTCAAAGCTACATTTGTACATATCTGTTTGAAGCCTGCTCTCTACATAGTCATTACGATGGCTGATAGCATCACCAAGTCATCCCCAAGGGCAATGCCGACACGTGAAAACGTATTATCATGACTGATGCAATCAGTATTTAAAAGCTGAACCACGTTTACATGTAATTTTGCTAACGTCCTGCATCAAGTTTTGAGAGTAGGCAAATCAGTGGCGTAACTACGGGGGGCACGGGGGAGCACGTTCCCCCCAACTGACATCCTTGTTCCCCCAACTGACATCCATGCCCCCCCCCGGTTTCCCTGTTTGAAATCTTGAAATGTACAAACAATTAAACAAGCTGCAGTTCATGTACTTTCAGTGGCCCTTGACAAATTTGTTGCACCCCCAGGTGCCTCCCCAGAAATTTCACCCCCGTTACGCCACTGAAGAAAATACCCATGGTTGCATTAAGTGCGTTCAAATGTCTACTGTTCGGGTACCATGATTTTGGCCCACTTTCCCCTGTTGATCCAGAAATAAAACTACAAGTATCAACAAAAAGCTAAGCAGGCGTGCAACTCTTCAATTGCAAGAAAAAGGAAAATATCTTCACCAATTTGCAAGCACGTAGCGTGAAGCCCTTACGGCGTGGGGTCCGGGGCCCGACTCAGGGCCCCGAACATTTTTGATTTCTAGGTGCTCTGTGGTGCATTCTGAGCAGTTTTTGACCACTTGGATTGAAAGCTGAGTGAGAGATTTTAACCTCATTTTGTGGCATGTTTTCTTTTTACACAAAATGCTTTAAAAAAAATTATTTTTACCATTTATTCAGATGTAAAAATTGTTGTTACCTTGACATTCTCAACTAATGAATCCTTTTAGATGTTTTCTCTATGTGAGTAAATCTGGCTTTTCTTGGCAACCTTCATCCACTTCCACTTCCATCTCCAACCAGTCCCATTTCCAAGCATTTTTTATGCCTTTATCAACAGTTTTTACATGCTCTTGTCCTTTTTCTCGTTCGATGATGTCCTTCCTTTTAGAAGTCATTTGACACGTTAAATCGATATCCAAACAAGTTTTCCAACATTTTACCAGCGCGTGCAACATGTAGTAGGTATAGTGTCCCGATTGTACTGTATTGTATTCATTCACACGAGAAAAAAAATGCGGAACCTGACTATAAGTCTGTAGTTGATAGAGGGCGCTATAGTGACTCGTTCATAAAACGGCAAGATTGTACAGGTACGCTACATAATGCGCACGGAGTCTGTGTCCTGCACCTTTCTATGCTATCATACAAAATACGGAGCCAGACGATGTGCGCTAGCAATATCGCGATCGGCGAACGATTCCGCGGTCGCCACGGTGGGAAACGAGCCGAAGCGCGGACATTGTTTTCGCGGTTGGAATTTGTAAAAACGTGGAAATCCACGGATCCGCGGAAAAGTTGCATGCCTGGCTAACCCTAACTGAAATCTATCGAAGTAAAGTTTCACTTCAGCTTTCAGAAAAGTTATAACCCAAATTCTACTTGAAAATGTTGTTTTCATCTTTTGGATGAAGGACGTCACGAAACGATCTTGACGTCAGCAAAAACGTCTGACCTGACTGTCTGCAGCTAGACTTCTTAAATGCCATCCGTGATCATAACGACTATTAGGAACCAGGCTTAATGTAAGGGGGGACCACATAATGGACTCCCCACATGACGAATGGGGAACCAATCAAATCAGAACACTACAGGTGTTCGTTCTTCCACACTGCCAAATGGGGTTTTAATGATTTTGCTTTTTAATATGTGACATCTCTGCAGAAACATGACCTGTTAACGTCTCAGTATCGGATCTTTCGTGCGTTATGGCTTCCATTTAGGGACCACGGATTAATGCCAATTTGCGTGCGGACCCGTGCGCACGCGTGAAACCCTGTGCAGATGTGTGCAGATGCATGCACATGGGTCCGCACGCAAATTGGCATTAATCCACGGTCCCTTACTATATCTACACTGGGGGGAAGACAACAATTTTTTCAGGAAAGTGACCACCACCACCGCTAGATTCCTGGAGCCTCAAGGAAACTACCAGAAAAGTCTACGCTGTTTGTTGGGAGGCTTAGCAGCAGGATTTAAAAGCTTTGGACCTACCAGCCTGCTCAGGGCAGGAGATCTTGACTGTTGCCTTCCCTGCAATGTTAGAAAAACAACCAAAGTGAGAAACATATTCCAGTATAGATTTGGGGCTTGGAAAAAAAAAAAAAAATTGTTTAAATTGAAAAATAAAACAAATATTAAAAAAAAAAAAAAAAAAAAAAAATGAGAATATTCCAAGGACCAGAATAAGTAACCAATTGATGTACTTAATCGTGTTCACTTCAAAAAAAGAGTATTGTACACTGCCTTTTATTTGTAAAAGTACGGGTAAGAGTATCAAGGAACTTAAATCGGTTTCCTCAACCCCTGCCACTGATCATATCCTTGGACCAAACTGCGCCCGTACGAGTCGCTCCGGAGAGACCCCCCCCCGAAACACAGCCACCACAAAGAGAGAGAAAAGCCGAGCCTGGCCTAAACACCCCCTTTCCAAACAAAAAACTGACCGTAGTTTTCTCCGCCATGACTAAATCGCCTCTCTTTCTGATTGGAGGGGACGCCGCGTTGTTGTTTCTTACCATGGGATGAGGGCGATGGGGAGATGGCGGAGGTGAGATCGGAGACGTTGCGCTGTGTGAGCGAGAGGCTACTGCTAGATGTGGAGTCCGCTTCCTCCGACTGTGCATCAAGAGAAGACCAAAAAAGGGTCAACATCTTACAAATAATAGTAATTTGCTGTTTATACAGTACTTTAACCCTAACCCTGCCAAATGCAACAGCATGCAACACAGCTGAAATATAAAACCCTGCCAAATGCAATGTTACACTGTGCAGTGAACTCATCTGTACCAGCCTTGTTGCTGGAGGCTTATACATGTATAATACTAAATACAAAAGAATGCGTCAGACCAGGAGACATGCCTTGACTGCTATAAAATGCAACAACTTTTGACCATTGGTGCATTGTTGCACTTAGCAGGGTTAGGGTTATACAGAAGTCTCAAAATGTATCACAGTTATTACCCCATTCATCAGGCTATGAGATAAGCGAATCAGTTTGAGATCAGTGCAATCTCTTCTGTACCCTCACTGGTACCCACTTATTCTACTGGGTGGTGGAGAGAGAGGCAGCTGTAGTAATGAGTCTTGCCCAAGTACTGTGATCCACAGCGAGTTCGGACCCACATACCATTGCACATGAGTCAGACTCCGCGACCAATGGATCACAGTGCTGTACCAATGGGAAAAATGACTTCATAGTGCAATCAACTGTAACGTCCAGGGATCAAATTTCAGCTCTTACGCTAAGGAAACCATTTATTCACATCAGCATCGGGGGGAGGTGAGGTGGTCAGACTGATGGTGGAAGCTACCCCGCCTGGGTCTACCGGTCTAAAAATTGGGGTGATTTTTCTGGAAATCTGTTTAAAAATTATCCTCTATTTAGACCTGGGCCTAGGAAACTAAGGGTGGTAGGGTTGGCAATTCAAAATGTCACCAACCCTACCACCTCTGATCGTAACTCTTTACCTAGACTGGCTTTTAGCCTTATATTGGGTGATTTCAATAATAAAAAAAATTAAACAGAGCAAGCTAGTTGATCAAAATGAAGGAGTAAAGCGAAACTGATTTTCCAGGCGCATCGACTGGGGGCTTAAACCTGTGTTACAATCACTTTTCTCAAACCAGAAAAAGGTAAAATAGAAATCACAATCACACTCCCTCATTAAAAGAAATTTTATTCATATAGTTTTGTTATTTATTTATTTATTTATATTTATTTATTTATTTATTTATTTATAATCGGGCAAACAAGATAAAAAAAAACATTAAAAGACAAGCCCGTGGATTTCCCAAAAGCGAAACAAATCACTGTTTAAAGGGATCTCTGGATGGGTATCACCCAACACAAGGCCAAAAGGCCATTCAAGGTGTGGGCTACAAAAGACAAAACCAAAATCACAGCGACAGAAGGTATCTATTCAAATGTCATTTGAATTTTACAAGATTACAGGTGGAAGAGAAGCAGGGGGCCAATTTCACAAAGCTGTTAAGCAAAAAAATTTGCTTAGCATGAAAATGCCTTGCTCAGTAAAAACAGGTTACCAGCCAAAAGTCCATGTAATTTCCATGCTAAGCAAACAACAGCTGAATGCCAGTCAAAAGCAATATTCCACACATGGAAATCTGGTTGGTAATCCAGTTTTTATCAAGGAAGCATTTGCATGCTAAGCAAATTTTTGTGCTTAACAGCTTTATGAAATTGGCCCCAGCTGGTTACAGGTAAGGAGTTCCAAAGAGATGCAGTCCGAGGGGAAAAAAAACTTGAAGAGTATCTCATTGTCGTACTACTACGAGTTCAGCTCACTGTTTGGAACCAGAGCAATCTTGGAGAGTTTGCTGTTCACAGCCAATTGAATACAAGAATTAAACAACATCAACACTTACATCTTGTGCCCTGCGGCCCAGTAGAAGGTACGTGGCATAGGGGTCATCGTACTTGTGATTCCTGAGCGAGTCGTCTATATCTTTGCGTTTGAAGCCCATGTTGAGCATTATCTCTATCCGCCGCTCATCATTGAAGTCTGGTTCCGGCTCTTGGTATGGCTTGAGCTCATCGTCTTCATAGCCGCCGTTCATCCACTTGTCTTTCATGATTGTCTGCAATTGTGAAATAGTATTTTGAGTGACAGACCAATTGTAAAATGTTAATGCACAAGCATTTGTAAAGCACTTTCCCCCGTTTACACATTTTCAAATCTTGGCACTGAAGTGTGCTACTGAAATTCACAATTAAGTATGCATGTGCAACCACTGTAGGGCTGTTCACTTTCGATTAATTCAGTATTCGATTATTCGAAACTGGATTTGACCGAATATTCGATATTCGCCGATCAAGTTGTACACGCGTCAGCTGCAACTGCATGCCGCGCCATTACGCCTGTGTTTTACATGTGGCGATCGATGTTATAGACTGCTCGATCGACATTTTTTTGCATGCGCCCATTGTATAGAGTACCGAAGTCTGACGTCAGTTGGCATGACTGGTTCCAAACAAATGTAAATTTTGACTGTTCCTTTGTTAACAGCCAGTCATGCAAACACATAACAAAGTATTCTGGTTCCAAACATTGCATTGACGTCATCACTTCGGTGCTCTATGGGTACGTAACGTTTTGATAAGACACCAAACAAACTCAAAGAGTCAAGGGTTTTACGGATGGGAACAAAAACCGCTGGCCACAAAAAAAGTTACCTTCGACAAAAATGCGGCATTTGACACTGCTAAGCTCTGTAACTTTTCTACTAAAATAGCATCAGAGTCGTATCTGTACGTGCATATACACATGTATATTCTTTCGAATATTCGAACTGGCAAAAAGGTATTCAAATATTCGGTTGAAGATCGATTATTCAAATATTCGGTTGACGATCGATTATTTGAATATTCGGTATATTCGTGACAGCCCTAAACCACTTACAAGTATTAAACAGAGATGTAGTCGAGTCCATCACAAGTCCCTGCAAGTCCCTGCAAGTCCATCACAAGCCCTGCAGTCCTAATCCCAATCACAAGCTATTCAAATGAGCTTTGACAAAGGCATTCCTTTGTCATTGTTCATCCAGTTACTTGTGACCAGCTTTATGAAAGGACTTCTGACTGGGCATGCGAAAGTACTTGTGAACGTACATGTACTTGCAGGGACTCGACTCCAAATGTCATATTAAATGTCATAGCCAAATTTCATGGCTCTGCTTAATGCACAATTCTGTGCTTGACAGTCCCTCAATAAAAGAAAATTGATTCATACATTATCGCCCAACCCAAGGCCAAAAAGGCCACTCAAAGTGCGGGCTACAAAAGACAAGAAAAGACAGAAATCACAGGGATAGAAGGTATCTACAATGTATTCACGTTTCGTTTGAATAAGCCAGTTCGGTGTCTCGATGAAGTAGTGCAGGTCAAAGGTTATTTGGGATCAAATTGCTGACGTAATGCCACGCGAAGTTACACGAATGCCCATTCTGATTCAATTTAAGGTGTGCGCATTGAGCGACCACCTCGCGCGTTCATACATGTACGCGCACGGTAGTTATCCCAAATGACCCGTGACCCATGTCACTGTGCACGTGTGCAGTAGAAATACCGAACTGGCTAGCCAATATTGTGAAAGATTACAGGTGGAAGGGAAGTAGGTTACAGGTAAGGAGTTCTAAAAAGAGGCAGTATGAGGCGGAAAAACTTCTAGAGTATCTCACAGTACTAGCCTTTGGTGTAAGGACGTGATGAGACAAGTAATGTCATGTGCACACAATCCCTAGTAACAGATCATACACGTGCCCACATGCTGAAACTCCTTGCTGATCTGTGAAATAAGCTAACTGTTAACGCAAAATGTTTCGCCCAAGTTAGCAGCTACTCCTCGTCAACAGTAACACGGCAGTGAAACTGGCCTCATGCCTGGCTGCATTCTGTCTGGTAATTTGATTTGCAGTTGTGCCACATGGTGTGTAAGCAATGTTAGAACCTCACATTTTGACCGTCTTCAGGAACACATAGAACTACCACCTACCTCTAGATTAGCTCGTTTTGCAGGGTTGAGCATCAGAAATCTCTTCAGGAGATTTTCACAGTCTGTTGACATGTAGAACGGGATGCGGTACTTGCCTCGTAAAACTCTTTCTCTTAGTTCCTGTGAGCAGTTCACAATTGAAGAGGGATTAGAGAAACGTGGGAAAAACTCGGGGGCACATTTCAAGACCATTTCTCAAGATTGTGGAACTGCTGCTCATGACAGCAGCAAACATGTACTAAGTAAAAGCAGAGCTCATGTCTCATGAAGGATTGGATGATTTCCCAGTCAACATCAACCCTTGCTGATTGACCCATCGATTCCCAGTCAACATCAACCCTTGCTGATTGACCTATCGATTCCCAGTCAACATCAACCCTTGCTGATTGACCTATCGATTCTCAGTCCAGTCCACATGAACCCTTGCTGATTGACCTATCAATTCCCAGTCCACATCAACCCTTGCTGATTGACCTTTCAATTCCCAGTCAACATCAAACCTTGCTGATTGACCTATCAATTCCCAGTCCACATCAACCCTTGCTGATTGACCTTTCAATTCCCAGTCAACATCAACCCTTGCTGATTGACCTATCGATTCTCAGTCCACATCAACCCTTGCTGATTGACCTATCAGAGTAGAATCAACCAGAATTTGAGGCAGAACATGCAAAATCTTAGACAAAAAAAAATCACTACACAAAATTCCATACAATTTCTTAGGCTGTGGCTATAATCCAGGTCGATTGTGCCAACAAACAGAAAATTCTTGCTACAGTCAACCTCATATGCCTCCTGTACCATTTTGGTAGAGATAGGAGCTCCAATGTATTAGGGGCAAAAAAAAGAAAAGAGTCTCTCAATAAACCACAATAGCCTGTTTGGGATAAAACAAGCGCAGACAAATCCTACTGTGATGGGCTTATTTAATACTATGGACTTTTACCGCAGTGATGCGTTTTCTTTTTTTTGTTTTGTTTTTTGTATTCATTTATTCAAAGAACAAAGAACGCAATGATTACAAAAATCACAAAGCAATTACAAGAAAACAAGCAATTGAGTAATCCAGTTAGTCCAAATACAGAGGGATGGGTATATCAAGTAGTTGAATCGACTATAAAGAAGTGCCAATATACACGACAGAAGGGACCCAAAAATAGGTTACTGCTATCTGTCAGCACTGTCAGTATTTAAATACAAGCAGTTAACACTTTGAAAAAGCAGCGTCTCACTTTTAAATTCTGGCCATCGAAGGGTAGCGACCCACTGACGAGGGTGTAGAGAATGACTCCCAAACTCCAGACGTCTACTTCGGGGCCGTCGTACTTCTTGCCTTGGAAGAGTTCGGGCGCTGCGTAGGGTGGGCTCCCACAGAACGTGTCTAGCTTGCTGCCCAGCGTGAATTCGTTGCTGAAGCCAAAGTCGGCTATCTTGATGTTGAGGTCTTTGTCGAGGAGGAGGTTCTCCGCCTGTGAAAGAGACCAAGAGGAATCACAGTAAGATGGCATACAATTAATGAATGTGTGTGAGTGCGATGGTAAGAATAATTTCATGAGGTGACAGATGCAATGTTTCATAGGTCTGTCCAGAAAATACCGAATATTCGAATACCTTTTTGCCGGTTTGAATATTCGAGAGAAAAAATATGAAAGTACAGATACGACTCTGTTGCTATTTTAATAGAAAAGTTACGGCGCTTAGTAGTGTCAAATATCGCATTTTTGTCGACGTTTTTTTGTGGACGAAGGTTTAATGTTCCTGTCCATAAAACCCCTAATACTTAAAAATAATTTACTGCAAAAAAGCCAGCAATTGTGCACATAAATCACAGGCGTGCTTTGCGTGCAACTTTTTACCGGCGCGGCATTCAATCGCAGCTGACCCGTGAAAAACTTGATCGGCGCTGTACCGGTATCGAATATTCGATCAGACCCAGTTTTGAATAATCGAATACTAAATTATTCGAAAATGAACAGCCCTAATGTTCCATTCCACGAGGTGAAGCCGAGTAGAATGGAAAATATTTGACACCGAATGAAATTATTCTTTCAATTGCATGAACGTGAACCTGAATAAATCCTCGTCATCTGATTGGTCAGAGCGCGACCGATGGTGTAACCGTGGAATGGAAGTTCTATTCACCGTTGCGGTGCGGCCGTGTTGTGTGTTGGGATGAATAATTCAATGCACGTGATCAACTATCCACCAATCAGATGACGGGGATTTATTCAGGTGTTGTATAATAGGTTATGTTTAATTATACCCCCTTTGGTTTTCTTTTGGCACCCTGCAGAGTCCAACAGAATCCAACGACAGTAACATGTGAACCCTGTTGAATCCAACATAATCCAACATAATCCAACAGAAAAAAAGGGTGCTCTGTTCATGGCTCAGCTCAAAATCCAACAGAGTATGTCTACTGATGGATATTATTGGATTCAGCAGGTTTGGGGTTAAAGGTAGTACACAACATTTGCAAACATTAAAAAAACCAAACTACTTAATTTTTCTACGAAATACTATACTAGACTAAGTAAATAGCAATAACAGTCCGAAGCATCCTGTGAAATCCTGGCACCTGGTGTGCTGTCGTTTTCAATAAAAGTAGAAATGTATCATTTTCCAATGATTGTTGGCCGACAATCGTTGGAAATAGTCTAGTTCCCCGACTCTATAAATTGCTCCGTTTTGTCTAAAGTATGGTCAGGGAACCAGACTACTAGAACAGAATTTGTTCTTTTTAAGTTATAGTATTTGCTAGCACGTTATAAAATACTTACCCCCAAATCCATTTATTTCTGAAAATTACAGCAAAAGCAAATGCTGCTTTTATGGAATTTTGAAAGAAAGGTATATGAAAAAGATTAAGAATCTAAAGAAAATCTTTAAATTTCATTTGGCCACATTGGACACCATTTAAAATGGCAACAGTGTAATGAAATAGCATTTTCCTATATGAATGCAATTTTGCATACAATGCATATAGTGATAATTATCAGTCTATATTGTCACAGATTTATTGTTACTGTGTAATATATACCATTGATAAACAGATGGTTCGCAGTAACATCATACCAAAATCTCTTTGTATAAGGCATGTGGTTCTCCAAGCCGTACTAAACTTACTGTTCAAGTTATAACCAGCTCTTCTAAGAACCACTCAACTCATATGGAATTTAGTGGATCTGTTTGTTAAATAACTTACATTGTATTTTGCAATAATATTTGGCTTACCAAACTTTATCACCACAGACATTTGGTCTGTAATTCTTGTTTTTCACTCGCTTTTTATAGGCCAACAACACCTGGTTGATCACAAGGTTAATAATATCAAAGTCGAATCCTAACCGCTATAACCGTACAGCATATTCATCTTTGTTAGTACTCGTACATATTTAGAAGATAATGCAAACATTTTTGATAGTTGCTTCCGTCAGGATTGTGTTACCAGTAAACTATATGTACAATGTAGCCGGACTACCTCAGACCATTAAGTGCAGTGCTTATTATATCCCGTGGGGCAATTTGGCTGATGGTTTGACAGCCAGCACACAGAAACACAGCGCACATACTACACAAAATGAGACCCCTGTGAAATGTGATAATTTCTCCGGAATATGATGACTGAGTAAAAATGCCGAGAGTGACATTACAGCCGGACATCGGACATTTTCTAACCATCTGCAGAATTTGTCTGAACAAAATATGGCTTGCTCTGTGCAATAAAGCAGATCAAATGCTGATAATGGCCTAACACTTTTTTGTGTCTAATTTCACCCTCTGAAAGGCATCATAAAAGTTTAAACAAAATCTTTTTTCAACAAGTAATTTTAAGCTGGTAGTTCTTCCCTTTAAAAAAAATCAGGAAATTGTCAATATTTAGCCTTTGGGGGCAGCAATGTTTTTTTATAAATTGTCATACCGCGGATCACATGATCCGGGACAAACAAGACCGAGCCTCTTCAAACATTGATCCCGACTTCTTCGCTTTTTAGTACTATTAAGGCAAATGATCCTGTGTGCCTAATCTCTTAGTTAATAAGCAATGTCCTGCACGTCGATCATCCATATCAATGACATAATCCTACAGCGACCACTGTGTACATTCTAGCTGCAGTAGTCACGACAGCGTTTCTATGGATACCTGGTCTTCAATTAGACAGCGATGCCAGCCAGCTGAGAGGATTAAAGCCGAGATGTCAATGTAATTCCAGCTTCCTGTTTTTGTAATCACCTCTGTAATTACGCATCCAACTCTTCCTAACCACCTCTGACATATGCAGTTCTTCGAAAATACGATTGTAGATAAGAGTTTGATTTCATGCAATTCAGAATGTTTATTTGGTAAAATGGAAAGTCCATCCTAGACATTACAAAATGCTCGGCTGTGTGCACATATGGATGTATATCGCCTGTTGTTTTTGTATTGACGTCATATTTGTATTGAACAAAAGCAACTCTATTAATACATAACCATTCATCAGCATTAATATATAATCAAAGAATGTTTCATAAAACATTGTGTATCAGTGAAGTGTCGTGGCCTACTGGTCTTGTGTACTGGACTCGAGATCTCAGTGATACTTTAGACTGTGGGTTCAAGTTCAGCAGGGGTCATGGTGCTTGTGTCCTTGAGCAAGACACTTTGTCACAAGATACATGCACTTCTCTCCACCCAGGAGTAAATGGGTACCTGTGAGGGCAGTGATGGTTATGTGTTTGATAAGCCCATGTGCGCATTGATTCTTGATTAGGCCATTAGCCCTACTTGTATCCGGGTCTGTCCACACTAAAGGGAACATTTAGCATCAAAAGATAGCAATGGGAGTAAGACATGGAAGAGGGACATCAAATCAAGTATTTTGCCCAAATGTTTCTCTGATGCTTTCCAGAGCTGCTAGTGATCACACTGACACAAAAAATAGCATAACACTCAGGATATATAAGAAATTAGAGGGTCATCTTCAAGACATTAGGTTTGTAACATGGACGGACATTTTATGTATTATTGACTGGAAAAAGAAAAGAGGAATTTAGTAACATTCAAAAATATTGGTCAGTTTACATCTCTAACAATGTCAGGATTGTTTTCCGTGGGAATTATGACAAATGTTGAGGTATTTTAACAAATTAAGATTATGTTCAAACATGGACGGACATTTTGTGACAAATGTCCGTCCGGAAATTGTACACGTTTGATATGTTACAAACATAATATCTTGAAGATGATTCCAGGTCTAACTTCTTAAGTACTCTGTCTTTAATAAGTACTAAAACAAACTTGTTGATGGGTACTGAATGTATTGTGACAACAATCAATGGAAAAGTATTTTATATAATAACTACAATCTGAAATTCTCCTCCCATGTCACACCAAATGGGGTCATTAGTGTGGATAGCCGAGATGTCTTCAGGAATTATTGTTGGGCCTGATGAGCAGGGAGGATAATAATTGTAAATGCTGTTATTTAGTTTAACTTAAAAGAACATTGAAAATGCCCTGCTATTACCATTATTATTTTTACAATGACTTGTATTGTCTGGATTTACTTGCCAACTATTTGCTTTCATGTGCATGACTTTAAAGGTAGCATACACCATTTGCAAACATCAACAAACATAACTAACATATTATTACAAAATACCATACTAGACTAAATAAATAGCAGTCTCAAGCATCCTGTGAAATCATGGCAACTGGTGTGCTGCCGTTTTCAAGGAAAGTGGAAATTTACATTTTTCCAATGATTGTTGGGCCTACAAATCCATTTATTTCTGAAAATTACTGCAAAAGCAAATGATGTATACTACCTTTAATGTCCTTACACGAGAACATTAACCCTAACCGTGCTAAATCCAACAAAATTCAGAAAAATCCAACAATTTGTTGTTGGATTTGGTTGCATTTAGCATGCTTCTCATTTCAGTTTTGTTGGAAATTGTTGGATTCAGCTGGGTCATTTGAAAACCACTGAAACAGTTAAAGGACACGCGCTGTTACGATGAAATTAAGAGTACAATTCACAGGTCAGTCAAATTCCTTAAACCCTAACAGTCCTGAATCCTCCAATTTCAATAAGGGGATAAAGGTGTGATGACCTGGTCTTTACCACATCAATAATAACTGAGGAGGGGCATGACAGGCATGAGAATGGGTTGTGTTAGAAAAAGCCGTAGGCTTGGCCCGAGCCGAAGGCGAGGCATGCCGGGGGTTTCAGGGGGCCGGAAAGCAGATTTCGGAGGCGGGCCCCGAGCGTGAAGGGCCGGGGATTACCGCGCCGCGGGCCCCGTTGGAGAGAGTTCGAGAGACACGGTAGAGTAGAGAGTGCGTGGAAGGGTTGGGCAGAGCTCCCACCCCGCCGTGCGGCACTCCGCTGGGCCCCGTCAGACCCGGGGCACCCGACAGCGGGAGGTGCGAACGGCAGATTTTGCGCACTGTCCAATGGCGGGTTCTGCCCTGTCACACTGCGAACTCGCCGAGATTGCACTTTACTTTATCGGCAATACCACTTTTACCAGGCAGTTTAATTTCCACATCTTCCTCTAACCAAGACCACTTCCATTTTTCTTTGACACCTTTATCCGACTCCCGTACGAATTGTTCTTCATTTCTATCCAAAATTCTCGGCATTTTGAAGTCGGATCCCTCATATATTTCACGATAATTTTACTATAACTTTTTTTCTTTCACGTACACAAAGGCCAAAGCGTTAACACGATGGCCGCTCAATCAACAACAGCATTTCCTAACGCTCATTATAGGGGATCGTTGATTGGACAATTTTTATGACGTTATGGAATACTTGATACCTAACGCGATCGTTGATTCGTTTAATTGTAAACTATATCTCTGTAACAGCACTTCATCGCTCTGCGTACGTCGTGTAAATAGGATCGGACAAACGGGTTTATAAAACAGCTGGGAGCGTCTAAAAACAGAGCTACGAAGCCGACTTTAAAAGTGCCAATCTCGGGGCATTTCAGCAATGATATTTCCACAATTTCCCTAAAAAAAATCACCCTAGACCACCTCTACCCCCCAAATTTTAAACTGGATTCACATTGAACTCGGAGAGGACATATTTTGGCCTCCAAGAAGCGGGAAACCGCGGAACGGCGGGAAATTCTCATGCCTGGCATGATGACCGCTGTTAATGGACCGAGCCGAAGGCGAAGTCCATTAACAGCGATCACGACCCTTCGAGGTTATTATTGACTGGTAAAGACCGGGTCATCACATTTTTATCCCCATTCTTAAATGCCTTCTTACGAAAAATGCAAAAACCTCCCGTAAAAAGGACAAAATGCGAAGCTTTTTCACCCCACTTTTTCTCCTATTTGCTCAGTAAAAGACACATGTGTACGTATCGGCCTTGTGAGTGCGTGAAGGCGCTTGTCTGTCGCGTGCGCATACGCACACGATGCGTTTTATACGCGTGCATTAGCGTCATTTTACATTATGTTCAGTACATCTTGTGCGCACACATACTACGCCCTCTCTGTTGCGAATCAGCTGAGAACAGCTGGTTATGACGCGCCGTGTTTAAACAACTTCCAGCTGTGTTTAAACAACCGTTTAAACACACCCACGTGACAGGCTCTCGACCAATGGGGACAGTGAAACTCACTGAGGCATTTATGAATACAATTTTTCACACCACCTAGGGAGTTAGGGTTATTGACACGGTCCAATAGTGTGCTAATACTTGCCTTTAGATCTCGATGGACAACCCTTTTCTGATGGCAGTACTGAACTGCAGAAACAATCTGCAAAATGGAGAAAATACAGAATGAGATGAGTGAAAATTGCCTTGCCTCTCTGTAAACAGCTTTCAGTTATTTATGGTTTTGAGCGTTCTTCAAAGATAACAGAATTTCAATCGAAAAACATGTGAACATTCTACAGACCGCAGAATGTTAACCGTAACTGCCCCAAGCCTTACAAACTCCAACAGCAGGTTTTGTCTTATTTTGATGGGTTCAGTGTTGTAAGGCCTCGGCACCATTACTTTACATGGAGCTATGATGCCCCAATTTGTCCAAGTCCAAAGAATGTGCCATAGGTTTACTGAGGAAGCCTCGTAGTAAAGGGGTTAGGGTTAAGCCAGCTGACTCTATTGGTAAGAGACCTCCAAACATTCCGATTTCATTAGAATTTCATCAATTGGACATTACTGACAGGCAAGAGCATATTCATAGATTTATAGTCTGCAGAATAAGCCAGTTCGGTATTCCACCTGCGCATGTGCACAACAAGATTCAAAAAAGTTATCTCGGGATAAACGTGGCAGATAAATGCACACAAGGCTTTTTGATGGGGAACGTGTTAACCGAATCTGCATTCTGTGCAATTTTTCGTGCAATCGAAAAGACGATGGAAACTTTTGTTCGAACAAAAGTTTGGACACACAAGACACCTAAAAACACTTCACTGTCCAAACTTTTTTTTTTTTAATGTTACTTCAGAACATGACGATCTCTTTTCAATTTGCTGGTACCCGCTATGCTTTTGCACGCATACGATGAAATGTTTCTCCCGAAAGAAAAATTTTCAAAACTTAGTGTGCACATGCGCAGTTGGAATACCGAACTGGCTTATTGCATTAGAGCCATTCTCCAGAATTATATAAGTCATTATTGGCAAGAGAGCAAACAATATTCTGCAGTTTCTGTAGAATTCCAGGTTCATCACCACAGCCACAGAACACAATCTACAATGTACACAGTCAAAAGAATTTCACATTTGATTTAAACCAGCCTATGGGTACTCTGCAAAGTCTATAGAACTCTATCAGATGGCCAGTACTGACAAGTGGCAAAAGAATGTTCAGTGTGGCTGCAGAATCCTTAAACGTAGTGTACACAATTTGTAATCCTCCAATTTCTTTTTTACTGAATTATTACGAAATACCTGACTAGACTGTAAGTTAGACTAAGTTAATAGTAGTCTCAATCATCCTGTGAAATGATGGCACCAGGTGTGCTGTCGTTGTCAAGAAAAGTGGACATTTATATCGTTGGAAAACTGCCCTGTAGCCTTTTTAGTCAAGGCGCGCGTGGCTACCCGGACGAGTGGGGTGCCCCGGACATGCTGGCATTCGGGGTGCATCACGCATCCAGGTAGCCATGCGCGTCTTGACTAAAGGCTATCATTCGCCTGACGGTTGAAAACAAGCGCCGTTTTTCTCTCATTTTTTTCACCATCCAACAACGCAAAACTTTGAACAGGTCAGTGGAACGATATTGCCTATAAAATACTAACCCCCAAATCCTTTCTATTTGGGAGGCTAATCATCCTTACTCGCAGCTGGGATGCTGAATTGCGAAGGACGCGGCTACAACGTGGTCGAGTCGCTGGCACGTAAAAGTGCCTCTGGCAGCCGGCCTACATCGACCCATATATGACCACAGAAGCACAGCTAGAGATCGAAGGTGTTTGATTTTTCCAATTTCTGAAAATTGCAACAATGACCAATCATGTCCACTATCTTTAAACCAACAGTACACAGAGTGGCCAGACATGGCTGCACATCTGGCTATAGCACACACACAGGGATACCAGTTGGTCTTGGCTGCAGGGCCGGAAAAAATTGCGTGTCCGGAATCTGGGCCACGCTACAATTACATGTACACAGATGCGTATGTACAATAAACTTTGCACAATTTCTGGACGCCGCCTTCTGCTCTATTTTTATGAAGTGCTCGATTTATTTTTTTCAACGTGAATGTTTCCAAAGCGAACGTAGATCTATCGTACAACAATGCACAGTACTAGTATACGCAATCACATCGTACATGTAGATGTTCAATATGCTATGCATAATCATTTCAACTTCCATTTTGACAACGATCCCCGCTGTTGTTATTCCGCCCTGTTGTATACACGCTGCACACGCACGCTCGCGAAACCATTTGATCAATGCATTTGATCAATGCACTGGTTCCCTACTTTGACTGCGTAAAGTGAACACGAGTTGCATGGGAATCAACGAAATCAGCAATCTGTGTGGAACTAAACTTGACCAAGTCATCGATTGATTGCATTTTGTTCTGCACGCACATTGTGTATACGCACCAGTGGTACGCAACGTACACAAAAATTGTGACTGTTCCTCACAGACTGGAATGTACATGTACATAGTAAGTAAGTCTAGTGTCCACTGCATACGTATATTTCAAAGGACACTGCTTATACAGTGCCCCGTGTAAATGTGTAAATCGTGTAAAATATGTAAATCGAATCCTTGTACACATGTATTGCGGCATGAAGGTAGGATAGAAAGCGCTGTGGTCTTACGGTAATTTGTACATGGTATGTATTGTTGTTCCGGCTCACAAATGCCGAAGGCCGGAGGTTTTCTCCAAAAATATGAAAAAGCCGGAATTCCGGCAATTGCCGGAAGTCTGGTATCTCTGCACACAATGGGTTTCCTAGGCAGAATCAGTTTACCATTAGAGGAGTACATGTAGTCTGCTCAGCAGGGAAGGAAAATGAAACGATAAAAAACTTGACAAGTGACACAACATGTCAGTGCCCATGCCTATCACGCAATGAAACCAATTTGAGCTCCTGCAATGTCACATATTAATAATATCTCCGGTTGTGCCTGGTACTAGTTACATGTACAATATCTATCAAATGTAAAATGGATGGGGGAAAATATGAGTCATACATGATGGAGACCTGCATGTACCTCAAATTGATGGATCTTGAAATCTTTGCTTTCTGAAAATTTTGCTTTCATCCATATTGAGACTATTTCTGTATGTACATTTCTCGGCAGTTAGAACAGTTGGAGGCAGTAAGAAGGTTTAAACATCTTGCGGGCGATAAAAAAAAAACAGTCCATAATTCAGGAGAAGTTCATTCGGGTCAATATTGCAAGATTAAGGATCCATTTTTACTAAACAGCAGATGTTATAATGCACACCGTCATTGGACAAGCTGAGTGGACGAGTGGCTAACTGCACTATTAATTTAACAAGATGTCATTGGTTTGATCACTGGCTATTACAATGTATATCAACGATGGCATGCTGTTGCAGAGGATATGTAAGCACTCATAAGGCATAGACCAAACACAGTCCATCTCTGTCTTTTCACACATTTCATGTGTATTACAGACACACGTTTGTTTATTCTCAAGGGTAGAATTTAAGCTTTTCCCCCCATAAGAGTACCATTGTTCATCAATTAGGAGCCATTAGCAAGCCAAAGGAAGATGGCACTATTGTAATGACTGATATGAATTCCAGGCCTTGAGGTACATGTGCATGTACATGTAATTGACCTGTTGCTAACTGGCACAAAGCCAAGCCCTAAAGCCATGTCCGCACTGGACTCTTTTTTAGGTGGTTTTACCGAGACGATGGTAAAATGAAAAATGGTCAAATGTGACCACTGTCCGCACTTTTTTACTGAGACTGTGGTAGAAGTATTAACCGAGCTGTCAATATAATGACTCATGAGGGCGCTTTGCGTGACCTTTCTACATTGACGCGATTGACCCAAATCACGCGTGCCTTTTAATTTTTCCCGCCGATGTGTACACGCAGGCCTACGTCTTTAGCACCAATCAAACTTCCGACTGTATCAATAAAAAAATCTGCCATGATTGCGACCAAAAAAGGAACAACGCACTGGAATTTGGAAACTTTCCACATATGCACTGCACCGCGGTAAAAAAATGCAAAGCGCATGCATGGTGTCCCTGTGTAGCATGACCTCGCGCTCGGGCCGGATGTACGCTTTCCTGAGCCGCTTTTACCAACTCGCACTGTCCGCACTGGACGCACTGGACTTATCGTCTCGGGAAAAGTTACCTGATCAGTTTTCCTGGGCAGCAGTTGCCCGGTAGAAGTAACCGCTGGACTCAGGAAAAGTAACAGAGGAAAACGTGCTAGGCTGTCCGCACTGGACTTAAAATGGGAAAGTACCCATCGTCTCGGTAAGTTTTACCCAAAAAAGTCCAGTGCGGACAGGGCTTAAGACAATGTATACAATGTACATGTATTTAACAATTGTTGACTGCTGTGATGTGGAATATGACGTTTTTAACACCCGAGGGATGCAGTGTAAGTGAAAATTGCGTGGGTACCAATGATACAGCTCAATAGCTAGCAAGGCTGTAGTCAAGTCCATCACAAGTCCACCACAAGTCCCTGCAAGTCCATCACAAACCCTCCAGTCCTAATTCCAATCACAAGCTATTCAAATGAGCTTTGACAAAGGCATTCCTTTGTCATTGTTCATCCAGTTACTTGTGACTGACTTTATGAAAGGACTTGTGACTGGACTTGCGAAAGGACTTGTGAAAGGACTTGCAGGGACTCGACTACAGCCCTGATAGCTAGCTGGCTGCGCTGATTTGTGATATCATGCTTGGAGTGTGCCAGTCGTTTTTATAGACCGGATACGTGATCGTTCTACATGTAGGCCAATCAAAATACAGTATCCAAGACGGAGATATAACAAATACATATTTTTCCAATTCGAATTGGAAAGGGGAAATGGAGTTGTGTAAAAGTGCACGTTAAGGGGAAAATGTAAGTTAGGGCGAAAAAGTGCTTTCGCCTTATAACGTCTTGGGTACCTTTTCTAGGCAGAATTTTACTGTCGCAAATGTTTTTATTTTGATCTTTGTGTTCTAAATAGCAAAATTCTGAAGTTTGGTCGAATTAGGTAAAGTTTGGGTTAGGTTACAGTAAAAAGAAATTTGTGCACAACTATATAGGATTTCGCCTTTACGTCGAACCTAGCGTAAAGTTGGTAGAGCGTCGGTACGGTAACCCGGCGGTCGCAGGTTCGAATCCCGCTCCTGCCAGTTTCTTTGTTCACTTTGAAAATGTATTGAAATTTACCTAGTCAGGTTCCCTTGTGGATTGTTTGATGAATTTTAAGTTAAAAAGTCGTATCCTCATTGAGTGATTCCCACAATGTCGCTTCCCAGGTTGTATCGTCAAATTGGGTGTGATCCCTGGCTATACGCCCACCCGAACAAAGATACTGACAATCTGGGAGACCGCCAACATAGGGCAAGATACAATGTAGCTCAGTTGGTAGAGCGCCGGTACGGTAACCTGGAGGTCGCAGGTTCGAATCCCGTCCCTGCCAGTTTCTTTGTTCACTTTGAAAATGTAATATATATATACATGTATATATTTATCTTCAAGCAACCTTGAATCCTTGATTCTGATTGGTCGATCCATGACTATATTGTGATATTATACCTATGGTAACTGCACAGTCCAGAACACACTTTGCGTATTGCACTTTCCTAACTTCGCGTATTGCGCTTTCCTAACTTCGCGTATTGCGCTTTCCTAACTTCGCATATTAGACTATGTATACGCAAAACAGAGCTGCACAATGTACTGGAAATTCAAAAGTGGTGCATTTGTATCCAATGTGGATCGTCACATGTGGGACACAGACACAATACATTATTCCGTATTCCAATCACGCTCTGGATAACTACATGTACATGTAATAAAATGCAATTTTTCAGGCACATTATGTGACCGTCTTTGTGTTCATACGTTGTGTGTTCAATTATACTGTACCTGATATGACTGGGCATTGGATCATATCCAAGCTGCATTCATGTAATTCTATTGCGAAAAAGCAAGTAGCAAATGTCTCCTGTACATGCATAGATATATGTGCACTGTGGCACAGCAGAACTTTACTATTAAACAAACATCATGCGCTCTACTAAAAAAGTTCTGTGATTGTTTGGTATAGTGGATAACGGAATGCACTCAATTACAACCAATGAGGGCGTTTGTTAAAGCCAAATGGTTTATGTACAGTGGAATGCCGCTATGCCTAACACTGCTATACCGAACATTCGGCTATACACTGTACTGAACACACAGTCGTACTTCCCCAATACGTCCGAGGACAATGCTTTGTGTTTCCTATTGTTCCTTTAATATAACCAACCCCCATAGACTAAGCACGTATCCTTACGTTCGAGGACCGATTTCAACAAAAGACTCTACGTTCGAGGACTGAAAGGTTTCTTTGTGTTTCCTTTCTTCTCTTGTCCTCGGAGATATATACAGTGCACGTACACCATCCTTGGCTTCCAAATTTTGTGTACAAAACTTACCGAACATTGTTGTTGAAAAAAAAGGCAACGGATTAAAAAAAATGTACTGGGTATTTGGGCTGTTTGTAATTCCCAAACGGCTGCAGCTTTATGTTGAAGAGTGACAGGTGGCTATTATTTCCCCAAGGAATAGAAAGGAAAAGATAACTGTTGCTTTATAATTCGGTAAGCTTAGAAGGTGAATAAATGGCCAGCACATGTTTAAAGTCGTCCTTAAGTAATCGGCGGCTGAAAATCGCTATACCGAACGATCGATAAACCGAACAAAATCTGTGGATCCCGCGATGTTCGTTATAGCGGAATTCCACTGAAGTGGTGTTCATTATAGTGATTTTGCACCAGATGTGGGTTAAAGACGGTCATATCAAACGGATGCATGGCACAGGGGAAAAAAAAACTAACATTCCAGTCTTACACCAAGACTTGTTTGTCTTGAAATTTGCCTGTTACCTGTTTGTACTGATGCTACTGTATTTGAGAGGTAGCTTGGGAATATTAACTGTATCCTTAATAGGAAAGATCGCATCAATTTTGCTGTGTCACTTGAAACTTTGGGCATTCAACTGACGAGAGACATCCAGGAAATCCGAGTGCTTTAATCGCATCAATAGCTGGTGCTGTCGTGGAGAATCGGATTCAACTTCAACCAACGTTGCTACAAAGTCAAAAAGATGTTTGCTTTACGAAAGTGCATTTTACTATTGATCCATCCTGCCGTCTCGACATGTTGCCATGGTAACATGCTGGACACACAGTCTCGCGAAGGTAATTGACCAGCGGGTTGTACGGACCTTCTAAAGTACATTCTTGTACATACAAAATCTGTTCCATCATGAACAATGACAGCACAAAAGGGGCTTCAACATCTACAGCAGTCACTACTGCACAAGGGTGCTTTGAAGCCTTTTATTTCTGGCTACCCTGGTTGAGGACCCTCTGGGACTCGGATGGATTTTTCAAAGCTCCCCCGAGTCCTTAAGCAAAATGGGTCTCTTTCCCCAGAACTATCAGTTTGGTAATTTCCTCCAGCTTCGGACACTGACAGTTTGGTGATTTTGACAACTGAATTTGAATTGAATTCACTGTCGACAATGCATTGCAAGATTTCATCTATCAAACAAACAAAATGTTATGGTTGTTTTTTTACCCCGAATGGTATATATTTCATTTTCCTTCAACAAACCTGTCTGAATTTCGCCCTTGCTTCTTTTTCCTTCATGCGGCCGTGGGCCACAAGGTAGTCGAATACTTCACCGCCGCTGGCAAACTCCATGACGAGGTACAATGTCTTCTCTGTTTCTATCACTTCAAACAGTTTAACTGGGGAATAGAAAGACAAGAACATGACCAGAAAATCATTCAATATCTGGCTCCTGTTTGGAGCCTGAAGCCCTATGTATATCAACCACGACACTAGCTGCCTTTTCACACTAAACAAATCTTGGCAATGACACGGGTTAACCCACTGATTACAGATGACGGCTACAGCCGCGGTTTGAAAAAAAACAAAACACCTGACCGGTTGACGTCCATACCCGCATTCTTCTGCGTATTTACTCCATTGTTCGCCTATAGCCGTTTCACACTATACTCTTACCTGGGTAATTGCGGGATTAACGAAAAATTTAACCCCAATACCCGGGTAATATGTTAACACTACACTTCTTGGGGTTAGAAATTCTCCGCGTTAACTGCCTCAAAACCATTAATTAACCATTAATTACCCGGGTAAGTTCAGAGTAGTGTGAAACCCCTACTATTGTGTGCGTTACGCTTGGCTGCACAAATCTGGCATACCGGCGCCACATTATAAAAACACCGTATTCAAACAATGTTTCACGCTTGACAACTTTTTTAACCTTGCATCAATCCCAAGATTAGTTTCGCCCCAGTTTGAACTGAACTTGATGAAAATTTCTCACCCTGGGTTGAAACTCTTGCTCCGGCTAAAAACAGTAGTGACATGAACAGGGATGAGTTCACCTCAGGCTGAACTCAAAACAAGTGTGAAATGACACAGGTTTGAACGGGAGCCGACTTCAACCCAGGTTGTGAGGCTCCAGTGTGAAAAGGCCTTAGATGTACAAAAACAACCTCAAGTAATTCTGGGTACAGCACCTCTGTTTCACCAATTTTACTAAGCAGTTTTACTTCAACAATTACCGACCAAACATCGATTTCTTGTCAGCAGAACTTTTTCCAAAAAAGTTACAACATAAAGAAAACTTAACCACAAATTCCTTTAACCCTAACTCCCCTTTCCTCCAAGTATAAACCTGAATCCTCCAACATCCTCTGATTTCAAAGTGTTCAAGCTGCATGTAATCTGAATCCTCCAAAATCCTCTTATGCGGACCACTGCATGAATCCTCCAAAATCCTCCACGGGTTTTTGTAAACACCCTCGTAACCTCAATCCTCCAAAATCAACCAGCATCAGATTGGGCCTGATGACCTGGATCCTCCATTTTCCTCCAGAGGCAAAAACCTCTCATGCCCCCAATCCTGCAAATTCCTCCGATGCTTCAACTTCCAAAGACCCTCAATCCTCCAAATTCCTCCTTTTGGCAAAGAGGATTTTGGAAGATTTGGGAAGGTTAGGGTTAATAGAACACAACATAAATTAAAATATGACAGATTCCAGATTTATGTTTACTGAAGCAACATAGTTGGGTCATCTCCAGTAATTCCGTGACCGTGGAGAGCGAAGGTTCGTTTCTCAGTGGATTTGTCTTCTATGAAGGTTAAATGAAAATTGTAGCCAGGGTGTCCCTCCCAAAAGTGTGGGCTAACTCCGGGAGTGGGGTAAATAGATTAATACAGGGGTCAAAACTGAAAAATGCTTCGATTGCTGTAAAAAGCAAACCAAACTATCCGTCTAATCATAAAGATTTAAAGAAGGTATAGTTTCTACTATCTACGACTTATGGTTATGGAGATATGAGATAAAATGTATCAAATGTCAAAGGTCAACAGAAAAGGTCAAACCTCTTTAAAATGCTCCGATTTCTTTTCGAATAGGCTCAAATTTTTCATTTAGTCACATGATTAAAGCAACAATAGTTTGCACCATCTATTATATCTGGATACCGAGAAAGGGGAAAAACAAGGTCATTACCATTGAACTCTATTGACCTTTGATTTTTGAGTCAATGAATAAAGTGAAGGAAACTTGGTAGGCAGTACAATGTGACTAGATGAACAATTAGTATATGTTTCAGGTTAAAACACACAAGCTGTTGAGGAGGAAGGGCTTAGGTTTTTTGATAGGTTATGATAGTTATAACAGTAGGAGGGTTTAATACACATTCATAAATGCCTCAGCGAGTTTCACTATCCCTATTGGTCGAGAGCCTGTCACGTGGGTGTGTTTAAATGGTTGTTTAGACATGGCTGGAAGTTGTTTAAACACGGCGCGTCATAACCAGCTGTTCTCAGCCGATACGCAACAGGGAGAGCGTAGTACAATAGGTGTGCGCACAAGATGTACTGAACTTCATAATGTAAGACAACGCTAATGCACGCGTATAAAAATGCTGCAACTCGTGCGTGTGCGTACGCGCACGCGACAGACAGGCACGGAGCGCCTTCACGCGCTCACAAGGCGGATACGTACGCATGTGTTTTGTACTGAGCAAATAGGAGAAAAAGTGGGGTGAAAAAGCTTCGCATTTTGTCCTTTTTACTGGAGGTTTTTGCATTTTTCGTAAGAAGGCATTCATGAATGGGGATAAAAATGTGATGACCCGGTCTTTACAAGTCAATAATAACCGAGGAGGGTCGTGAAGGCTGTTAATGGACCTCGCCTTCAGCTCGGTCTATTAACAGCGGTCACGCCCCTTCTCGGTTATTATTCACGTGGTAAAGACCGGTTCATCACACTTTTATCCCGTTATTGATGGGAGGTGGGTTGGGGATGTGGGTTGGGGATGTGGGTTGGGGATGTGGAATGGAGGAAAGATGTACAGTCGAACCCTGATAATAAGAGCAATGTTAATACAACATGCTGCTTATAACAAGGAAACAAAATGGTCCAGAGTCTTTGTTTTTCTTTGTTTTCCATTACTGATAATACAAGGTACCTGTTATAACAAGGTAAATTGTAAAGTCCCAGGGACCTTGTTATAAAGGTGTTCGACTGTATACATCCCCCCTAACACCACACAAGTCCAAAACACTAACAACCTTGGCCCAATTTCATAGAGATGATAGCCAGAAAATATTGCTTAACAATGTTTGTGCTTAACGAAAATACCCTGAGGACCAGTCACAACTAATACGCATCACACAGCATTTTGGCTGGTTACCGGTTTTTTGCAAAGCAAATATCTGTGCTTAGCAAAATTATGCGCTTCCTACATGTGCAATGTAGCTCCATGATATAAAGTTGAAACTTAGAGACCATTTGAGTCGGGCCCAATGTGCATACCTTCAAATTGTGAGAAATATCTGATCACGGTTCAATTTCATTCACTTTTTGGGCACAAGATGTTGATGTTTTCATTTCTAAAACAATCCAGCCTGCACTCTTTAGGGTCAACCGAGCATAATAACATCCTGGAATCCTTGGGGTCATGATCCATGATTGCTCTCTGGCAACCCGTACAGGATTCCACATGTGTTGTGGCAATATGGTTTGTCACATGATACGCTTAATCACATGAGCCACGATATGGTCCTGTCCATCTTGATGACTCCATGTTGGATCGGTCACAACGTGACCAGGCGGCTCACAACATTGTGTGCCACGAATGAAGTGAGAAGAGTACACAGGCTGGTCTATGAAGTACATGCATACATGCATTTCCTTGGGGGGGGGGGGGGGGGGGGGACTCCATATTCAAAACTCATTATGTTGTTACTACGACATGTTTATCTCATGTCAAAATACAGGGTTGTACTAACCCAAGTCAGACTCGACATTGCAATTTTTCTAACTAGACTCAACACAGGTCATCGGCAGTAAATGACTCAACTCCCAATAGACTTGACTTAAGTTTCTGCTCCCAAAAACACCCCACTCAAGTCAAAGTACTATCAACTGGATTTCAGAAATGCTCGTTATAGCCCGACGACTAGGAATAAAACTTGTAAAATTGTGTCAATCAGGAGTCATCATGTCCGAAACAAACCAGACAATTTCTAGAGTAGCAACTAGTCATCAATATTGCCCCTTAACCCTAACCCCCTACACCCTTTTTGCTAGGAACCATCCTCAATCCTACAAAATCCTCCGATTGCCCTGCCCCAAAAAATATTAATCCTCAATCCTCCAAAATCCTCCGCTTAAACCACCATTCATCCTCAATCCTCCAAAATCCTCTTTTTCTTGAAATACCATTCATCCTCAATCCTCAAAAATCCTCCAAAACTGCAAGGAGGATTTTGGAGGATTGACATGATTGAGGTGGGTCAGGGATAATTAATACGATACCCATGAAAGAGAACCTGTCCACAATACTATAACGCGGAGTTGAAATCTAATGTTTAAGTTTGGTTTCCGTGCAGAAAATCAAGTGATGTAGCATGTCTTGACTCGACCTCGTTGAGTCAGTGAGTCATCTCGAGTCCCTCGAGTACCTTTAAGGCCCCAACTCGGATAGAATCACAATTCTCAGTGACTTGTTACAACACTGGCTGTATCTCACACAAGAAAAGTATTTGAAATCAACTGTACTCAAGAAACGTGTTATTGTCATTCCAAATGAGTTATGCATTTTTGGAAACTTTAAGGTTCTCTTGCATGGGTATTGTAATTTTGTTCCGAGGGTGTGATTTTTTTTCCCTTTAATTACTCACCTATATTAGGATGATCTACTAGCTTCATGATTCTTACTTCTCTGTACACCTGCAGAGACAGACAGAAAGAAAAATTCAAATAAGTTAAATGTAAAAGGAAATTTAAACTTTCATCGCCATTTTTTATTAAATAAACGTACCTATGTATTTGCAGGTGATTTAGACTTTCTACATACATGTACATGTACCGAGTCAAATCAATTAATTGAATATTCAAATATTCAACCTTCTATTAGTTCAAATATTCGGTTGTCTGGACAGCCAATTTTGGGCTAAGTATACATGTACAGAGGTAGTCTAACGCTCGAAACTGCTCATTATAATGATTATAATAGATTCTCACTTTTATAACTATTACCAGCACCAAGGAATGATTTAGTGAAGGTTTAGCACACGTGCTAAATACTTTTTAGCCCTGGTGAGAAAATTATATTTTCTCGACAAAAAGTAGGAACACATACATTCATCATTACATGTTTGCAACACCAAAAGCTTAGACAGCCTGCTGTCATACCATTATTTGGACAGGAACCAGTCACGAAGTCACGGATGCAATTTTTCCTATCTTGTATTCCTTTGCATTTCACCTCCGAATATTCGAACTTGAAAATAAATATTCGAATATTCAGCACAGCCCTAGTATTCACATCAGTATAAATGTCAGCTAGTGTCCTACCGTCTTTCCAATTACAAAACATGGCATGCGGCAGCTTGTTGCAAATCTGCAAGTAATGTTGCAGCAAACTGCATTGAAATAAATATGTACCTGGATGTATAATATTCTGAATTGACTATTGAAATGTCATAGGTGTCATTCAAAATGACTTCAGCTGTCAATGGTTCTGAGCCTTCAGGAACCATCAAATATTTCTGGTGATTGGAAAATCACCAGCTATTATTCAAATGTACATGTACATGTACAAGTATGCATGTACAATGTAAAGGCTAAAAGAATATTCTACAAGCATGTCTTGCAATTGTACATTGGGGAGGGGGTGGAGTGGGCTTGGGGAGGGGGTTGGAGTGGGCTTGGGGAGGGGGTTGGAGTGGGCTTGGGGAGGGGGTTGGAGTGGGCTTGGGGAGGGGGTTGGAGTGGGCTTGGGGAGGGGGTTGGAGTGGGCTTGGGGAGGGGGTTGGAGTGGGCTTGGGGAGGGGGGTGGAGTGGGCTTGGGGAGGGGGTGGAGTGGGCTTGGGGAGGGGGTGAAGTGGGCTTGGGGAGGGGGTGGAGTGGGCTTGGGGAGGGGGTGGAGTGGGCTTGGGGAGGGGGTGGAGTGGGCTTGGGGAGGGGGTGAAGTGGGCTTGGGGAGGGGGTGGAGTGGGCTTGGGGAGGGGGTGGAGTGGGCTTGGGGAGGGGGTGGAGTGGGCTTGGGGAGGGGTGGAGTGGCACAAAGAAAGGAGTGCAAAGCCAAAGCCCCCACCCACCCCCCCCCCCCCCCCCCCCCAAAAAAAAGGGCAATCGGTTTTTTTAATGCGGTACTCTTCTACCTGCAAAGTACAGGTATTGTTCATACATTGAGAATGTCTCGGGCTTTTAATGGATTCCAGTCTGTGTACATAGTACAATACGTGTTGGGAAGATCCAACACTACAAGATTGATGTACATGTACGGTACAGGTAGGTTATCGGCACTGCAGTGAGATTGCCAACTCCGTTTCATAAGGAGAAGTGGGGAGGTGGCAATTTTCCATAATTTCTCTACTTGGCATATCAACAGTATGAACCAGGACACATTCCATTGACTACACAAGAAAAACCAAGTCAGCCTACACGGCCCATCAGCCTGGGCATTTACTAGTAAATGCCGTCTATTATGCTCAACTACAATTTAGCAGCAGCATGGTATGAAATGGACGGAAAGAAAATAATCAACATCGTCCATGCAGCTAGTCAGTGGGGCCCCCCATCATCCTTCATGTCTTGTCCCGGCATGCATAAACATCACATATCAGATCAGGTTTTGGTAACATTAGACAGCAGATCGATCAAGGATCAACATCATTCATCATGTTAATGGTACAGCTGGGTAGCTGGATAACGCACAGGCATTTTCTGAAGAAGTTGTTATGCCCAAGCTCTTTGGGCGTGGCACAATGCTTTTTTTTTTAACCCCTTGAGTACGGTTATTACAGTGAGGAGCCGGGGTGCCGTGTCAGCTTTGCAGCCAAGCGAAACGGACACAAAAAGCTTGTGCAGCCAAGCGTAACGAACGCAATAATCCAACAATGAAATGAAAATGCAGAAAATGGCATCTACATATGTATGTAGACGTTATCCAGCCTGGTGGCAATTTTTTTGCGCCATTTGGCGTTATCCGTACGCAAGGGGTTAATTGACATTTTTCTACTAATACATAAGTTGCTATTTAATTTTAAATGAGACATTGACCAAAAAATCCTTTCACATCTAGTTATCATATTTCAATTTTTTAAATTTCTGGCAGACCGCTAATATTTCAATAAGCCAGTTTAGTATTTCAACTGCGCATGTGCACAATGACATTTTATCCCGAATGACCCGCGTGACCTAACGCACGCGTGTGAACGCAAAAGGTGGTCGCACAACTCGCACGTATTAAATTAAATCAGAATGGGTGTTCCCGTAACATCGCATGACATTAGCAATTTTATCCCGAATAACCTTTGACCTTTGAGATACCGAACTGGCTTATTCTCACAGAGCAGGGCTTTAATGCCTTATAGGGGTTGCAGGCACCCAAAATAGAACCAAATTTTCTGTTTGAAAATGAAATATACCATTTGAAAATGCATTGCAAGAAAAAATAATCATTTGTTAAAGAGCACAGACACAACAACTTTGTTTAAAAAAGATACACATTTTCTCGGACAATAAAAGAAGACCTACCTAAATTCTATGACTCAGTTAATTTAAAGAGAACATTATTTTCCATGACTGCATATATACATGTATGTGGTAATACATAAGTTCCTACCTATGTACATGTACATGTAAGTGTACACACATGTACATATGTACATGTACAATTGCACTGACAATGCTAGTCCCAGACAGCCATTGACTTACACTTCATGTTGGAACACATGTTGGAACAAAATTACTGTACACCAGTGTTCTAGCCAGGGTGCCCGTGAAATTGAAGCGTAGGGGCATTTTGCTCAATGATGGACAATGCGAGCGTGGAGTGCAAAGCCCTTATGGCATGGGGTCCGGTGTGGGGTCTGGGGTCTGCTTAATTTAAACCTTCGTCTGGCAGGGTTCTAGCAAACATGCCCTAGAGGGTTAGGGTTTTAAGGGGCCCGACAAATTTTGGATTCTAGATGATCTGTGGTGCAATCTGAGGGAAATTTCTGGCCACTTTCCCTGACTGTTTTGAGCAAAAGTTTGTAAGATTCATTATACTGGCAAAATTTAGTTCATTTGAAATTGTTTAGAATATACTCTTGCTCTTGCTCTTAAAATATATAGTGTAGTAGTAGCGTAGGGGCAGGATTTAAGTGTAGTGCTAATTCCCAAAAGAGTAGTGGGTGCTAGCGCTATTTAATGCCTGGCTAGAACACTGCTGTACACATTGCAATGTATGGAAGTGCGGTTGCCTAGTGGTTTGGCATATTGAATTCAAGGTCTGTGGGTAATTCTGCAAGTTGTGGGTTCGAGCCCAGTCCTGGGCCTACAGCACTTCTACGCTTAATATGGGTAAAGGCATTATTAATGTCTTGCAGTGGACTAGTTACATGTACCCATCCCGACCATATTCATACTGTGAAGAGATTACATGTACATGTAGCTGGTTTTGTTTCAGTGTGAGGGGCTGGTTCTTCCACATAATCCTCTGTAGCTCACACCTCGAGTGCCTTAGGGCTTGTAATGGGCGATTTGCATAAACAAAATTAAAATTTCAAATATGGAACGTGTTGTATAATTCCGTACTGTGCATGTACAGAACTGTACAATGGCCGTACAGTCTTACATGTATAACACTCTACTCACAAAATTACTTTATGGTGATGTTATTCTTTTATAAATCTGTGACAAGTAATTACCTCGACCTACATTGTACAAGCACACAGCTGCACACATGCATGTGGGTCATTCCATAAATTGGGGGTCCAAAATTGTGACAGGTGTCCCCGTTACATAGTGACATGTATAAGATTTTGCAATTCAGGACACATTCTTTAATGCCTTCTATCTCCAAGAGTGATTGTGTCATGCAAAGTACCTGCCAAACAAGTACAAAAAATAGTGTGAAGTTAATTTTAATGATACTTGATGGGAAATTTCGCAGGTCAGGTTTAACAGGCCCACCAAACAAATTTCACACTTTTGGACCCCACATTTATGGAATGACCCATGTACAGTACATGTAGGTTGTTGGAGTACATGTACATTGTACAGTGCAACAACATTATTTCAATCTCAGCCGAGAACAAATCAAATTGGCTGATTACACACACGAACACAATCAGCCTTCCACAGGTCGGCAAACTCAACATTTCTGTTTGAAGTCAAGTGCCCATTTTTGGCTTTAACACACCGTACAAGGGCTCTGATCTCAAAGAACTAAACTGTGTCGTACATGTACATGTATCTCACATGCAAACTCACATTATGCCTTCATAAACCAGGCAAAACCCTGCTAAAATAAATCCAACAATTTTAATATGATTTTGCATGCACCCAAGGGGGTTAGGGATTTATCATAAAAGTGCACATATGTTTGCATACAATCACCATACATGGACATGAATACCACAGGTAAACAGAGAACAATTAAATAATGTATTAATGAATTATTGTGTATGTCATGCTTGACTGCACAAACACATTGTAGCGGTTCGATTTGGCTGCTAGAACCGCTGCAACACCCCGACGTTTTCCGTAAAATACCGTGCTCAAGGGGTTGAAGGCGGACAACAAACATATAGATTGCAGAGTGTAGTCAGTGGGATTTTTTTTCATTGAGAAATAAAGTTTCTTCACGATTCGTTTGTGGAAGAAAGCCGCTGAATTAAAATGTTCGGGCAGAGCATGGCATACATGTACATGTCACAGCTTTAATAAGTTGTAGGCCGCTTGCCAGGTTCTCGTACATAAGACAACTTACATGAATTTTACATGGCTGCACATGTACACAACTACATGTACATTGTACAGTATCCAATACATCATCACTTTCAACCTCCAGTTTGCTATTCTGTATTTATGGCCCTTTTAGCAATCTCCTTGATTTCATGCTGATGTGAATTTGTGTACATATGTACATGTATTCATGAGCAAAAGAGTGGTGTCACACAAGATGGAAGCTTGAGCATCAGAGCCAATTTTGTGTACCAAAATATTGAAGGACCTTTTCCCCTTTTCCCTGTTCAGTTTTCTAAATGTTTGTTTCTCTGCTTTATTTAGTGGCCGGTCAGTAAGCAAATTTATCGTACAAACTGCTAAAATAAAACAAATTGCTAATATACAAGTCAAAGTACATGTACTATAATTGCCTAAACTACGTGTATGGGTACCTTGACTGACACCATAGCAACACCGCCCTCACATGTCAGAAGACACCCCTTGAACATTTTGAATAAGCCAGTTTCGGTATTTCAACTGCGCATGTGCACAATGACATCAATCCCGAATGATCCGCGTGACCCAATGCGTGCGGGTGAACGCGAAAGGTGGTTGCACAGCGCGCACGTGTTAAATTCAATCAGAATGGGTGTTCGCGTGACATTACGTCAGCAACTTTATCCCGAATAACCTTTGATCTTTGAGATACCGAACTGGCTTATTGTGAGAAAGACCTACACCCTCAAGTCCGAGAAAGGAATTCCTCTGTGTTTACTCAGTTCAGAAGCGCTGATATTTGCGCCAAATTTCTATGAGAATGAAGTTCATTTCACTGGACCTTTAAACAAGCAAAATGCATGTAAGGCTGGCCTCTGTCAAAGGATGCTTTCCTGTACGTCTACTACATGCACTTCTATCAAGATTGATTCTAACCCTCAAGGCACAATCAATACAGTACAAGTCTGATATTCATGACTAATGAGAGCAAGCACAAGTAAGTCTACTGAATGTCTATGGAAGAAAGAAAAAAAATGGATCAAACCGTTTCATCTACGTCAATGTTTAATCTTCAATGTTCAGCTCAAATGGTAACGGTACATGTACATTTATTAATTCCCACTTGAGACAATCAAATGAGAATGGAAACCGACTTGACAATCGCTTGAGGAAATTTGAAGAGCCCAACGTAAATCTTGGGTCAATCGGCAGAATAACCCACTCGGTGAGAGAGGGACCGAAAATGTAATTTGAGTCAAGCAATTTCGCAAAGCGGATTCCCAGTTTCACAAGTTGGATGAAACCCTGCCTCAGAAACATTGGGAAAAATCTGCTAGAGCAAAGTGTATGCGTACTGGAAGAGACTGAAGAGGCCTTCTTGTAGTACTTACCATGAATCCATGATGAAAAGTGAGGGGGGGGGGGGGGGGATAGGATGACGTGATCAAGGGTTAGCAACAATATAAACACGTACGTGTATCCTTATTAACGGTAGTGCACATGATTGGTCATTGTAGCAATTTTCAGAAATGGGCGGATTTGGAGATTAGTATTTTATAGGACATATCGTTCCACTGACCTGTTCAAAGTTTTACGTTGTTGGATGGCGGACAAAAACGAGAGAAAAACGGCGCTCGTTTTCAACCGTCGGGTGGATGATAGCCTTTAGTCAAGGCGCGCGTGGCTAGCTGGCAGTGTGACGCGCCCCAAATGCCAGCATGTCCGGGGCGCGCCACTCGTCCGGGTAGCCACGCACGCCTTGACTAAAGGCTACAGGGCAGTTTTCCAACGATTTCCAGCTGGAAATCGTTCGAAAACAATATAAATTTCCAGTTTTCTTGACAACGACAGCACACCTGGTGCCATCATTTGACAGGATGATTGAGACTACTATTAACTTACAGTCTAGTAAAGGTATTTCGTAATAATTCAGTAAAAAAGGATTTCCGATCGTGTACACTACTTTTAAGTCAAAACAGACTTGCCATCTGTTCGAACTGTCCATTGCCACAGTACATCATCCCATGTCTATCATCTACATGTACTTTATAAAACCTGACAAAACTGAAAATCCCTGTATTTTTCTTGAACATAATACTTTTCAGAAATTGAGAGGGGGGGGGGGGGGGACACACAACTTGCAGACCTACATGAAACTAAAGGGAAGGGTAGTGTCCTAATAGGTCTCTCTACTGCTCCTCCTACATGTATAAACAGGAATAGACCTTCCACTAGTTGTTAAATGTAGTGTACACAATTGGTAAATCGTTTTTTATAAATTATTACGAAATAAATGTACCTTACTAAACTGTAAGTTAATAGCAGTCTCAATCATCCTATGAAATGATGGCACCTGGTGTGCTGTCGTTTTCAAGAAAAGTTGAAATATATATCGTTTTCCCAATGATTGTTCCGCATAACAATCGTTGGAAACAATAACGGATTTTGTTAATACTGCCCTCTATTGACCGAATGTAGTTAGTTGCTCTAAAATGGGTTAATGATCCGAAAATGGGCGCAAGGTTGCAATTATAGTACAAGTGTGTGTCGCGTAGTGTACCGAAGCGACGATTGAAAACGATCCCGTTTACAACAATTGGGCTTAATTTACAATAGAGCACTATAACAAATCAAGTTAACCCCTTGCGTACGGATGACGCAAATATGCGCCAAAAAAACAGTGCCACCAGGCCGGATGACGCATTGGCCGCCGTTTGTGCAGTTTCAATCCATTGTTGGATTAAACAGTGCCACCAGGCCGGATGATGCCATTGGCCGCTGTTTGTGCAGTTTCAATTCATTGTTGGATTATTGTGTATAGGTTACGCTTGACTGCACAAACACATTGTAGCGGTTCGCTTGGCTGCCAGAGCCGCCGCGGCACCCCGACGTCTCCGGTTAAATACCGTACTCAAGGGGTTAACTGGTGCCCGACGGTTAAAAACGAATGCCGTTTTTCTCTTGTTTTTTTGCCATCCAAGAACGCAAAACTCAGTCAGTGAAACGATATTTCCAATAAAATACTAACCCCCAAAATCTGCCCATTTTTGAAAACTGCAGCAATGACCAATCATGTACACTGCCCCTAATGGTGCAGATGGAAATTACTTTGATAATAAAATTGAACATCTGTCAGTGTTCATTTGACCTTCGTTTTCAGTGTTTCTTGGATTGAAAAAGCTGCAGAGTTGTGGCTGTATTCAAATTTCACGTGTTTTGGGTAAAAATTGTACATTGTCTAAAACTTCCCTTTAATGATGGGGGGGGGGATGACAGCATTAATCAGATGTCTTTAAGTTTTGTACATGTGTGCCATAATACGGAAGATTATCATCTACAGTGAATCATGAGCAGGAAGGTATGGGCGATGGAGATCTACACGTGGCCAGACCTGACGTGTGCCACTTTGCATGACGAACCATGCATGCTCTAAACCCTAGCATGAAAATGGCTTGGAATGGATCTTCAAATTTCAGTTTGTTTTTTTTAATCTCAGGATTCTGGCAGTGTATTGTGACCGAGGCCGAGAAGATGTGTCCAGCGATTGGGCTTGTCACCCACTGATCAACGCCGATTGTGTCACAAAAGATAACCGATTATTTTGCAAGACTGCTGTATTTCTTGAAAGCATCAACTGTGATACAAAGAGCGCTGGCTAATAGTATGTCCTGTAAAATATAAAAAGTCAACTATTTGAATAAGTCAGTGACATGCCAGTGCAATTGGTATGTTAAGACAAATCAATATTTCTTAATCTGGTGCCAACTTGGAATACAGAGATGGCAACTCTCCCGATTTGGCTGTAAAGCCCTGTCCACACTAGACTTATTTTGGTAAAACTTACCGAGACGATGGGTACTTTTCCCATTTTAAGTCCAGTGCGGACAGCCTAGGACGTTTTCCTCTCAGTTACTTTTCCTGAGTCCAGCGGTTACTTCTACCGGCCAACTGCTGCCCAGGAAAACTGACCAGGTAACTTTTCCCGAGACGATAAGTCCAGTGCGAGTCGGTAAAAGCGGCTCAGGAAAGCGTACATCCGGCCCGAGCGCGAGGTCATGCTACACTGGGACACCACGCATGCGCTTTGCATTGCTTCACCGCAGTGTGGTGCACGTGACAAGTTTCCAAATTCCAGTGCGTTGTTCCTTTTTTGTTTGCAATCATGGCAGATATTATTATTGATACAGTCAGAAGTTTGAATGGTGCTAATCGATGTAGTCCTATGTGTACACATCAGCCGGAAAAATGAAAAGGCACGCGTGATTTGGGTCAATCGTGTCAATGTAGTAAGGTCATGCAAAGCGCCCTGATGAGTCCTTATATTGACAGCTCGGTTACTTCTCCCACGGTCTCGGTAAAATTTTCCCGTGTCGAAAGTCCAAGTGCGGACAGTGGTCACATTTGACCATTTTTCATTTTACCATCGTCTCGGTAAAACCTTCCAAAAAATAAGTCCAGTGCGGACACGGCTTAAGCCTCCCCATTTTAAACACATACTTACGGCATTACGGAAAGGCAACGAAAACTTACGGCTGTCCATATAGATGTATAATTTGCTGACCAGTATCCATCGGTTTCCAATATTCAATTTAATTTCACAGATTGCTTATTCTTCTTTTATCCGTTTTGAAATAAAAATAAACACAATTTGTTAACATTTTGTACAAAAGATCGTAGAGCGAGTGTTGCAGCTAGCTACGATCGTCGGTTTTGTGTACGTGTACGTCTGTATGTGTATACATGCATATATCTGTAAATTCCCATTTCCCAACCTTGAACCGGGCTGTTCGACGGGTCGCCCAAGTTTCCAATCCCTACGCTACTGAACATTATGCGCTTTGTACGGCATGCCGTGTGGATTTTTACGTTATGTGTACCCGTAATGATCTTGAGACAACAGGCACAGGCAAAAGTCGATTGGGCGGTCCATAATAGCGATCACCGCACGTAAAACACCACCGTGCTTAGCGTGCAACTTTTTACCGGCGCGGCATGCAGTTGCAGCTGACGCATGAAAAACTTGATCGGCGAGTATCGAATATTCAAATATTCAGTCAAAAACAGTTTCGAATAATCAAATACTAAATTATTCGAAAATGAACACCCCTACAGGGTGGTCATCATCACCTCCTGACACACCATGTAACAGGTTGGCATCTCTCGGAATATGCAAATGAAAATGGGTAGGGGATCTAAACATCGAGGGCGCTATTACATTTGTACTTTAAGAGGTTTCAATTACACACGCTGCGGTCGGGAGACCTTTCTTTTCCACATTTTGCTGACAAAAATGATGAATGGTACAATGTATGTCATACCTCCCCCAAGCAGTCGTCCTGCTTGTGTTCATAATGAACAATGTCTCCGTCATTTGTGACCCGCTCTGGAAAAAGGTATATTATGTCGCAAAATATGAAAAATGAGTTGTATGTATGTTTGGAAAGCCCGCAATGTAAGCTTTCATTTGGTACATGGTAGAGCTCAAAAGTCCTTTCTGTTCTAAAGATATCGCGTCTTTGCATATTAATTAGTTCTATGGAGTTCAAATTGCACAACAGAGAAAACAGGCTTTGAAATAGCTACATGTACAAAAAAATGTAGTTCTAATACAATGAAATGGAACGATGCACTCTAAAAAGGTTATTTTTCACTTTATTTACTGAAATCAACATTGTTGTGCACCAAACCTGAAACTTTAGATATTTAAGATGTCATTAAAGACTAAAAACAAAAAATGAATTTTGAAGAAAAAGTTTACCCTCTCAACGTTGAAAGGGCCATTACACGTAAATGCATAGCGCGACTTATATCACATTTTTTCTGGAGCGGGTCACATTTGTGAAGCAAACACTTGTACAAGTGGGTTATTCCATGAAATTGAGACACACACATTTTGGCATTCTTTGATCATGTAATTGTTTTTCTTGTTTAAACCAAACTGACTTTAATGATGATTATGGTATGAACTTGAAGAGTAAAAGGAAGGCTTTCGAATGATACAAAACATGAGGGCATTATATGTGATATATTTATGTTTTGTCACCAAGTGAGATGGTGTCCCGGGCTAAATTATGGGGTAATTTTGTGACATAAAAACTTACAAAGTACAAATAGGGTTCAGAGGTTAAAAAAATTAACAATTTTTTTTCTTTTACATGAGAAGTTAGGAAAAACTGCATGTAACTTAACAACAACAAATCATATTTTCAGTATCTCTTACATCTTTTCTGTTATATGGCTAACAAATCTGTGGTTAAGGAGGTAACGGATGGTGTCCCACTCTGTTAAATTTTGTTACATCCTGCCTGCATGTCTACATGTAGCTTTCTTACTTTTCATCAAATGAAGTCTGAATTAAATTTATTTTCTTTTGTGTGATTACCGTTTTAATAAAATTAACTTGTAAAGTCAATATATTGGACTGCCTTTTCAAAATTGGGGCAAAATGGACTAGGATGTAACGGTGGTGTCCCACGTTACATCCTAACAATTTTGGGAACTTTCTTCCATAATTTATCTGTAAGCAGTATGTGAAATGTCCATGCAACATGATAACAAAGACTTGGAGAACCTCTTTTTAAAAACATAAAAAAGAACCCCTAAATTGGTGTCATGTGTTAGTTTTACACCCTTGATGGAGCGGTGTCCCATGTTACATCCTTGCAGGCTTGCCAAATCAATTATTATATCAAATGTTTTAGCCAACTGTATTTGATGGATATGTAAAAGGATGACATTTTCTAACTACCACATACAGATTTGGATGCTTTAACATTATTATTTATGAATTATGAGCAACATAAACTAAGATGTAACCGGGACACCATGTCCCTTGTTACATCGTTGATTTATCCATAGTAAGTCTATGGGAGTTGATGTGAAACTCAAGAGAGAGGACCCTAAACTAAATATTATGTCACAATGAATCTAAGCTACGATGAAATAATTGTATAGAATCTCATGTGGTGTAACAAATTTATTTCACACCAATTTAAAATGTTTACCAATATGTCACACATTGTGTCTCAACTTCATGGAATGGCCCAAGTACGTAAAACATGTAACCATCATCATGTGTGTGTTTGGGTATGGTGTTGCAGTGAGTTTATATCAGAGTTGTATTCGAGTCCCTGCAAGTCCTTTCACAAGTCCTTTCACAAGCCCAGTCAGAAGTCCTTTCATAAAGCTGATCACAAGTAACTGGATGAACAATGACAAAGGAATGCCTTTGTCAAAGCTCATTTGAATAGTTTGCGATTGGGATTAGGACTGGAGGGTTTGTGATGGACTTGCAGGGACTTGTGAAAGGACTTGCAGGGACTCGAATACAACTCTGGTTTATATGTAACAAGTACATGTATATATATAACAGAAATCCCCTGCTAATTCTTTTCTGTTATGTAACACACCGTTTATGCACTCTGTCATTACATTTGCTGAATGAAGACCATTAACATATGTGCATATTTTTCATCTTTCAGGTCCTGATTAAAAAACTCTTTGAGTTTGAAGAATCTAATCATTTATTGTTCCTTTGTGTGATTTACTAGCATGAATTATTAAATACTGTTGCGGGCTGAATGCCTTGTACACGTGTACATGTACATGTATGAAAACATTTCATGAGCGCAGCCTGTCAACATTTAACTACATTTGTACACTGTAAAAATGTAAATACCAAAGTTCCCCCCAGTCATACATGTACATGTACTTGATGCCTTTGTTTAATAATTCATGTATAAGTTTATTCATGTTATTTTGTATTCAATAGTATTTCTTACACTCCGGAACTAATGTACATGTACATGAATGCACATGTAACTTCCATGACAAGTCTTTCATAATGAACACTGCTGTGATTATTGGTCTTGCTAATTTTTCAGCGAGTACCGAATGGACACGTGCGTCTTAGCAGTTGTCACAGATAATGATGTCTATATCTGATGTCTATATCGTCAGGATTGTTAGCAGTAGATATGGATGCCTTCTTAGATTTAATCCTGGGCTGACATGGCCTTGGACTCAGCGTGCCTTTGTCTTCACTCAAGTCTTAGTGATGATTGATTTTACCAGTACTAGATACTTGCATCTGCTTTCTGCATTAAATCTGTGCATAAGATGTTCCACCTTACCAAGGAGGTTGGCAAGGAAGATATTATTAATAACATCTGCTTTGATTGTCGTAAGAAATAAGCTAGGGGAAAAAATGACGAATGCCATCTTGAAAACACCAAGAAGTAAAGTGCATGCGTGATGTGCCAGTGAGTCCTGTATGCATGTTGTGGCCAGATATGTACATGTACAATGTACATGTACGGTTTCATCTGTACAGTTTTACCACTACCTCATCGTCTCCGGAAAAACAGACCAGGTCCAGTTGACTCGGCAGAGGTTGGCTAGTGGAAGTAGCCACTAGAATATTCATCCTAATCTTCCTGAAGCTGCTCAGCAGAAAATAGTCCAAGGTTAACAAATTGACTTGCTAAGCACAAGTTGTGGACGACCTCAGTATTAAGCCTCTAGTCTTTAACGGAAAGCACCAGTACATGTACATGTACAGTTAATGGCAATGCACTGTACAATGCATTTGCACAGAAATGCACAAACTGATATCAAATTGTCATATGAGGATTGTCACAGACACATTTTCAAATACATGCACATGATGCCAGGGACGTAATGTTTAAAAGCAAAAATATCAAACCCTATAATTATCTATATCAAGTTTTGTAAGCAGAAATGTACATGCATACACATAATAATCAAAAGCTGTTGGAATGCGATTACATGTATGTAATTTCTAAAATGACAAACAAATATACTTTCACACATGTCAACTTCATCTTCATTTGCATAAGTATTTATTGGATTGGGTTCATCAGTGGATACATACATGTACATTGTACATGTAATACTTAAGCCATAGTAAATGTGCATTTAAGCCGCCATGAAAATTTACTTCAATTCCACAAAGAATTTAATTAAATTGAGTTCCAAGGTTTCATCTACAGGGTACCAGATTAATTGGTGGCTCGCAGATTAATATTGGTACATGTACATGACAACTCATGCCTGCTTCCTCCATCACTGTACGTTACATGTAATTCATCACAGCGACAGCGTTTATTGCCCTGTCCCCTGCCACGACCAGTTCTTGCAATGACAGATTCATTCAATGACGCTACAGGCAATAACATTGGAAACTGAGACGCATACACCTGGCAATTGCTGGAGATAGTTACACGATGGACCAAGACTGGGCAAAATTGGTCGCTTGGAGGACACCAGTCATTTGAGTGTGTGGGTTCGTTATTTTCAATGGAGAACCTTTAACAAAAGAGGACAATGGGGTCCCCAGTTGAAAACCGTGTACAAAACCAATGAGGATCCTCACCAAAAAGTTAAAGAATGAATAGGAGGACAATAGGCAGGGGTGAGATTGGCCAAAAAAATGGGGGAAAATCCACGAAAAATCCACGAAAAATCCACAAGGACCCCAGATTGTATTTGCCTAAAGGTGCCCTCTTAAAATATCCGTTTGTATTGGTCTCCAATGTACAATATCAACCTTTACAGGTAAAAACACCATTATGACAACACCTCAGGAATTCCAGATTGCAAAAGAGATTCTTTTTAAAAATTCTGAAATCCCGGAAAAAAATCCCTAAATCCGGAAAAATCCTGACAAATCTCACCCCTGAATAGGAGATCCCTGATGGGAAGGTATTTACAGTTCTAAACCCGGTACCCTGCGGAGACATGGATACATTAGAGGACAAAAGAAAGAAAAGGTCTACCCCTACTCCAGCCCCATATCCCTGTCAGTATCAGGGATTTAGCGTACAGTACCAAAGTGATGGAGTAACCATGAAAACTTCGGATCCAGTTTAAGCAATGCCAGTATGTTTGACTGACTGGTTATTAACAAATGAACCAGTTCAAAATAATAACATGTTAACAAAGGCAACCATTCTCAAAAGGCACTGCACTCACCCAGTCTGGATAGAAGTTTGTTTAGAGCCAGTTGTCATGCCAAATGACGTCAAACGTCAGCACTCTATTATCTGTGCAGGCAAGCTCTGTGCACATACATGTGTACTGTATAGGTGTACAATTGTATGTGCATCCATCTTTGTGTCAACCTACACATGTACATGTACATGTACATGTACATGTACATGTACATGTACATGTACATGTACATGTACATGTACATGTACATGTACATGTACATGTACGTGTACGTGTACGTGTACATGTACGTGTACGTGTACACGTATCCATTCCCAATCTTACCTCAACCCCCAACCCACTACTTGAACTGAACAGAAGTAACATGTACACTATTTTGTTGCAAGACATTTCTCTTCAAATTATGTATGTTTCACCCTAACTCCCTACATCATTCCCCCCCCCCCCATGTAACCTGAATCCTCCAACATCCTCTGATTTCAAAGTGTTAAAACTCCATATAACCTGAATCCTCCAAAATCCTCCTATGGGGACCATAGCACGAATCCTCAAAAATCCTCTAGGGTTTTTTTGCATACCCCTAGTAACCTCAATCCTCCAAAATCCTCATGTATCACATTGAGCCTGATAACCTGGATCCTCCATATTCCTGCAGGGGCAAAAACCCCTAGTAACCTCAATCCTGCAAAATCCTCCGATGCATCAACTTCCAAGTGCCCTCAATCCTCCAAATTCCTCCATTTTGCAAAGAGGATTTTGGAGGATTTGGGAAGGTTAGGGTTAAAGAGCAACTAAAACGCCAAATTTGTTTTTGACTTTTTGGACTTTTCCCTGACAGTTTAAATATTCTTTTAACTGATGGAGATTAGTTTGCAGACGAGAGGGATTTCTATATTTAAAAAAAGGGGTTGTTATTCTGAACCATTTATCCTGTTTCGCGAAAGCTCATTATGTATGTAAATGTATGTACGTGACCCCGTGACGTACACGTGTAGAGTCGGTTGATACTACAGCCAAACACTATGCACGTATGTACGTGGAGTTGATGCTGCTGGAAGAGTTTTGGTCGACATAACTCCTCCGTTTTCCTGTCTATTTTGTCTATATTATTTCAGTATGAGCATGGTTCTGAGATAATCATTATGCCTCGATCGTGTGTAGTTGGGGGTTGCACGAGGAACAGCAACAAAAACCCTGACCTAACCTTCCTGCGATTCCAAATGCTGAATGGAGTTCAAAGGCGACAGTGCAGGGTCAGCTTTGTAGACAATACAATCTGATTTTCGGCTGTCGAAATGGTCGAAAATATATGCAGAACATTTCGCCAAAGACTGTATTGATGATAGTGTTAGTATGAAAACTCAGCTGGGTTTGAAGGCACAATTCCGTTTGAAGGCTGGAGCCATTCCAACTCTGAAGGCACCGAGCATTCCAATCCTGTCCCGGACTCACGCGCCCCAGACCACGATGACGTTCCCTGCGGTTGCCGGCTCGAGCAGCCAGAGCCCCGGCTGTCTCCCTGTCCACGCTCGCTTGACTCAACATGCATTGTACACGCACGGTATTGCATGCGCTGCATGCGATTGAGTCTGGCATGGTACCTTATAACAGAAATTGTGTGTATGAGAAGGTGCGGGTCCTTAGGGCTGCATTAGCAAAGTCGCCAGACTAGAGTATAGCATCAGCTCCCACACAACTCACCGCGCAGGTCGCAATAAAAGCCGACTGCAAACAAAGGAAAGTATGACTCATAACTAGCTTTTCAGCAAGAACAAGCCTACAACCCCAATTCTAAATGTGTCTCACAAAGATGTCAACACTTTAAAATATGTTTACCGTAGTGTTACTCCTGAATCATGTGCAAAAAGCACAGCAAGTAATACTAGCCTTCGACAAAAAAATACGCACAGACTCTACGTAAAACATTGTCGTATAATACAGTGACGTCATGTTTCTACACGTATATGTCATCACTCGCACGATACGGCACGCAGTTGACCTCGGCCCTTTCTGAATCGAGTCAAAGTGGCTCAGAAGAAAAAGGCTCAAAAACATTTTTTTGTTTTTTCAGAATCATGAAACTTGTTACATGTACATTAGTTTTGGGGAGGCATAAACTATCAGATAAGTCCAAAAAGTCAAACAAAAATTGGGCATTTTAGTTGGTCTTTAATTTAGAATTGAGCAATGTTTACTCTGTCTAGGTGCATAAATATAAAGAGCATACATGTACATGTACATCCACTCAGATTATGTCGCTTAAAGTGCTACTTTATTACCCCTGCTCACCAGGCCTAGCAATCATTCATGAAACCATCTCAGCTGCTTGGGAAGTACGGCTGCAAGCTAAGCATATTGGGGCAATCAAACACATAACCATCACTGGTACCCATTCACCACTAGGTTGAGAGAAGCAATTTGTGAAAAGTGTCCAGCTCAAGGACACAAGCACCATGACCGGAACTGTCTCTGAATCGGCAAATGTACAAGGACAATTAGTCCAGCAGCCGATTTCACGAAACCTTACGCAATTGCGTAACTCTATTTACACCACAATTTATTGCGTAAGTTGCGCAACATCTGTGACATTTTAAAAATCGTTTTCAAGAAAGGTATGCAGTGCACAAGTCGCTGACTTGTGCCACAAATTATAGCGTAACTTACACACTCGTTTTAGGTGGCTTAAGTTATCCGCACAAACACCGATATAATGACTTACATATGTACATGTACATGTACATGTAGCTAGCTGAGCGTGAGCGTACATGTACAATGTAGTAGAGCCGTTAGTTGCTCAAATCATTTATTAAATTCACTAGATTATTTCAGAGAGTAATGAAATGATCATCCACTGCAGGTTTACCCGTAAAATATTTCCGAAAGTAGCCATCAATTTCTTTTTCGGAACCAAGTTTCAAAGGTGAAAAGTTTCAAAATGGCGCCCTACAGTTTAGTTGTACATGTACATGCACCTATACTCAAACAGTCGTCTTAAAAGCGGCATTCAGCCTCGTCCACGATGTATAAAACAAATAAAACATTACGCAGCTACGCACTGTTTTGTGAAATGGATCGCAAGGATGTAGCGCAGCTGCGCAACATTTTTATAGTGCAAGTCCTACGCCATGGCGTAAGTTGCGCACGGTTTTGTGAAATCAGCTGCAGGGCAAAGCCAGTCTCTAGACTTGCACTTGCGAAAAGCTCTCCACCAGTGCATGCTCAAAGGTTAGGGTTGGATCATACTGGACACAAATGTGAACTTTAGGAAAGTGAATTCGACTTACATGTAAATCACTACAATGAACATCTATACACATGTATCCACATAGTGTTTGTACACACCAGTGTCATGCATACATATGTACACAAAAACCTATTGTTTTATGTATTCACCACAGAATAACCAGCAATGATGTATTCACTATGTACATATGTACATTGTAGTCATGTTTTCCCTATACTTCCGAGGACAATGCTTTGTGTTTCCTATTGTTCATTTAATATAACCATAACCCAACCCCATAGACTATAAGCACGTATTTTTACGTCCGAGGACGATTTCAACAAAAGAACGACTCCCAAGGACAAGAAAGGTTCCTTGGTATTTTCTTTCTCTTGAATTGTCCTCGAACGTGTATATGTAAGCATGTGCTGTACCTACATGTACATGTACATGTACATGTACACATATGTACATGTACATGTACACATATGTACATGTACACATGTACACATGTACACATATGTACATGTACATGTACACATATGTACATGTACATGTACACATATGTACATGTACATGTACACATATGTACATGTACATGTACACATATGTACATGTACACATGTACACATGTACACATATGTACATGTACATGTACACATATGTACATGTACATGTACACATATGTACATGTACATGTACACATATGTACATGTACATGTACACATATGTACATGTACATGTACACATGTACACATATGTACATGTACATGTACATGTACATGTACTACAATACTTGTACACATGTACACATGTACACATGTACATTGTACATGTACAGTGTAGCTGCAACCAGTAGTCTATACATAATATTATGTACATTGTACATTATTTCCTCTGGTGACTAAAATTAACAAAGATGGAGACTACAGGCTTATAATGTACAAAATATACATGTACATGTACCTAAAATGTACCTAAAATAGGACTTAAACAAAAAATAAAAAAAATATTTAACTGAAGAACTTAGTTAATGCACACTTTGTGTGTCCCTACAAATAATCTCAGTATTCATCCCATTAAATTCAAATTTCATTTTTACACTACAGGAGTTTGGAAAGAACAGCTGACAACTGGTGGACCACTGTAGCATTCAATGCACTACTAAAACATCAAAGAGAAAATAATTCTGTACTCGATGTACAAATGTATTCGCAAACGTGTGGATGGTTCTTGTAACATCTTGAAATTCTAATATCCCGAGGCTGGATGTAAAATGTACGGTTAAGGGGTGAAATCTGTAATGAAAGGTGTGAGATACATTGTACTACATGTAGACACATTGTATACTGTTTACACAGTTTCCCAATATTGATGCGTATGCACAAGATGCAAGTAAATACACGGGGTTTATGTATACCATGACCGTACACAAACATGAAAAGCACAGTGCACATGTGTACATCAGCCAACTGCATGTGTGTACATTGTACATGTACATGTACAATGTACAAAAACATGTACATGTACAGGTCAAAGTGTACAGTGATTCATGTATTGTACATGTACATGTACTGTACATGTACGTGCATGCACTTTAATAAATTACGTTTTCCATTCTGCACTTGCCGGTATGCAGACATGGACACTACATGCATTTTATCAAGTTCTATAGTACTACAAATGTGCATATGTTTAGGTTAAACATGTGTACATGTACATGTACCAGGACAACAAATGTAAAAAGTGCTTATACATGTAGGAAATGAACTTAACATTTCTAAATCAAAACCTACTGTACGTGAGTTCAACATAACAAACATGCAAATGTTTTTACTTCATGACTGGCAATGTAGAAAACATTGTACATGTAGGCTACTAAAAACATGTGCATGTACACATGTACATTCCCCCCAACGAATGTGAAGTACAAGTACATGAACATGTGTACAATACTTTATCATTTTTTTTTTTTTTTAAAGCTTTGAAAAATCACACATGTACATGTAGAGTGCTAAAGAATGACATAAGTGAAGACTGTGACCTAATGTACCTGTAGCGTTAACAGTAAACCTTAAAGAGGATGTTGCTTGCTGAGAGAAGTCTGCGATTGTGTATTGTAAAATAAAACAGCCTATTATTTTGAAAAAAATAAATATCGTTGCGATTTCCAGCATACATGTACGTCCGCGATTGGGATTGTGTACAAAACATATGGAGGTCTTCCGAAAAAGTTAAAGTACAAACAAAAGAGGAACAAGGACGTCCACGCTTGGAGGTCGATACATGTTTAACTGCACCCAGTCGTACTTTCCCAATACTTTCGAGGACAATGCTTTGTGTTTCCTATTGTTCCTTTAATATAACCCAACCCCATAGACTAAGCACGTACTTCTACTTGCGAGGACCGATTTCAACAAAAGACTTGACTTGCGAGGACTGAAAGGTTTCTTTGTATTGCCTTTCTCCTCTTGTCCTCGTAAGTGTACATGTAACCTGTACACTTGTACAAATACATAATTGTGACCCGCTCCAGAAAAATGTGATATAAGTCGCGCTATATATTTACGTGTAATGGCCCTTTCAATGTTGACAGGGTGAAATTTTTCGTCAAAATTAATTTTTTGTTTTTTGTTTTATCTTAAATATCTAAAGTTTCAGGTTTGGTGCACAACAATGTTGATTTCAGTGAATAAAGTGAAAAAAAATACTTTTTAGAGTGCATTGTTCTATTGCATTGTATTAGAAATACCTATTTCAAAGCCCGTTTTCTCTGTTGTGCAATTTGAACTCCATAGAACTAATTAATATGCAAACACGCCATATCTCTAAAAAGGAGCTCTATCATGTACCAAATGAAAGCTTACATTGCGGGCTTTCCAAACATACATAAAACTCATTTTTCATACTTTGCGACATAATATACCTTTTTCCAGAGCGGGTCACAATTGTGTTCCATGTACATGAACCAAAACAGCTCAAGTCCCAAAAACTGTGTGCACTCATCCATAGCTAAATTGACTTCCGACAAAACAATTTTTTTGGCGGGGGCAACAAAGAAACTGATGCTATAATCACAAAGCCTCAAAAATAAAAAATAAAAACGACCATTGCAGCCCTTCCAAGGCACACGCTCGTTACCACGGTCGGCACAGACACAAAGATTCCGCATGGCAGGAGAACCACTCAGCGGGGAACCAAGCAACCTATAAAAAGGTTCGACTGTAGTTCCCATTAAGAGGATACATCAGGCAACTGGCTCTATCAGCCAAACCTCGGTGCTCTTTTCAGATTGACTGGTGAATCAGAAACAACAAAACAAGAGTGACTCTCCACGGTTGCCTTTGATTGAATGAACTCAGCGCTGTGGTTAGCAGTTTAGTACCAATGTACATTTAGCATACACACATAAGAGTTACTCAAAGGACTGTGTACAAGTGGCTAACATATTCTCATATATTTATACTGTAATGCTGGGGGGGGGGGGAAAAAATGGATGTGCAGGCTATTCATATACGAAGGAGATGACTAGGGAGCGAATACAGTTACAAAATCAAAACCGAATAGTGGAATTCAAACCGAATAGTAAAAGAAAACCGGATTTATATCCCACCACTATTGGAAAACAAAAGTATAGTGTATTCGTGTTTTAAATGCATTACATGTTCCACAAGGGTGCAAGACAATTTCATGAACACAATGTCTGGTTCACAGATCTTGTACATGTACCGGTATAGAAACATGTACCGATGCTGCACTTTGTGCACATACATTACCGGTACGTGCATGAATACATTGCACAAGCTATTACACTGTTTAAATAATAGCTACATGTACATGTACATATGTAGTATAAAGTATACAAAATGACTGTACACCTTTCTAAATTTGCTACCTTGTCATGCTTGTAATGGGTACAAAGTGTTTACATACTGCAGTGTTATGTGCATATTTACATTTCATTGTGAAATGGTCACTTCCATTTTGATGTTTTGGTTTACCTGTGAATCGGGGGAAATTCACACGCCAATCATGATTCAAAATTGATGATTTTAAAATGAAACAATTCCAAATAGAAGCTTCCAACAAAGTGTAGCCTGTTCCACAATTCACCCAAAAAAAATTGAAAATAAATCTTCTGGGAAGGGCAAAAGTGTCAATATTTCTATCCTACCCTTACTGCTGAGAATCCAATGCGTCGATGGGTACATTCAGATGTATTAAATTCCCTTAAAACACTAGTTGAACTAGATTTGGTGTAACTCTTCTGCTAACACCGAATCAGGTTTCTCTCGCCACTAAAACTGTGATTTAAAATGCCTGGGAGGGAGGGCTTACAACTATGTCTGAATGAACGGTTTTAGCTAAAACACTTCCTGTTTTAGCCAGCGCAGTTGACCCAGTGTTACGTAACCCTTTTTTGTGGCGCACTTTTTGTTGTAAACGATCGTGGTTGTCCAGCGGCTAAGGACTGCTGGTGAGCTTCTTCTTGGGAAGCGTTCATTTGCTGAATCCCTCGCGCGACAGCGCCATGTTGAAAATTATGTAATGGGGTCCGCTGGTGGTGCGTGTAATCCAAGCGATGGATGCATGTAGTATGAAGTGTTAGAAAGGAAGTACGCCGGCAACCAGTTGAAAGCTGTGAGCACATTACACATGTACATGTGCACACAGAACAACATGTACAAACAAACTCGCACACTTCATGTAAATGAGAGGAAGTTCTATGTGACCCCAAAACGGAGATAAACCACTTTAAGTTGAACTCGCTCGCTATACTTTAAACGGTGTCTGAATGCTTGGCACTTTTTTTTTACGCTAAATGGCGTCATCCGTACGCAAGGGGTTAAGTAGGTCACCATGGTGTAACAGTGCGTGTATATTGTCATGGCACACCGCAGGGTTAATTACATACAGAGCCAATTTTTGTTTGTGGTTGGGCAGGGGGATTGGTTAACTATGAAAATATTCATGTACTAATTGTATAAGGAACATCTAACACAATTGCTTAGTGTCAATGCCACATCATATCAGGGGATAGCCTTAAGTAAAATAGTCTAAAAAGAACATGCACACTGTACATTTAATTTCAATACATATAAGCCAAAAGATCCAATTCTGTAAAAAACCCAACCCAACCCAACCCAACCCAACCCAACCCAACCCAACCCAACCCAACCCAACCCAACCCAACCCAACCCAACCCAACCCAACCCAACCCAACCCAACCCAACCCAACCCAACCCAACCCAACCCAACCCAACCCAACCCAACCCAACCCAACCCAACCCAACCCAACCCAACCCAACCCAACCCAACCCAACCCAACCCAACCCAACCCAACCCAACCCAACCCAACCCAACCCAACCCAACCCAACCCAACCCAACCCAACCCAACCCAACCCAACCCAACCCAACCCAACCCAACCCAACCCAACCCAACAATTTAAATACTGGCAAAGTGGCAATAGTCATTTTTGGTTTTGGAGCACCGCCACACATGCAACAGAGGTTTTGCGTTATACCCTTCTTTAGAAAAACTCAAGACACATTTTCCCTGAAGCACACTAGGGGCAGGTGTATAATAATGTAGCCTTTTGCCTGAAATTTAGGATTTACAAATAATATTAGACGGGGGCTCCCCTCCCATCCCGACCTTAATTCAACAGAGTAGCAAATTCGCAGTGTAAGCAAGACGAAAGTGGCCAGAGTTGCACGGTTCAGCCGGGAACATGGCCATGCATATGTATGAGGCCCACGAGCCATCCGCCAGTCTCCCTGGACGGGGGACGTTGCGACGGCGGTACCTGCTCGAGATGACATCGGAAGCAAGTCGTTTACACCGGTGTTGGTGGGCCACTTAGGGCAGGATGGCCAGCGCTCCTCGTGTCTTGTCAATTCTGTCCGATTGCAGATCTCAGTGCATTCGTTTGGGGACTAAAAATGGGTTTGCGCACCGGTCGTCTTGAGTTGCAATCGCTGTGGAGTGTTTTGTTTATTTGATATTTTCCATTAACTCCAGGAATTTCCATTGCTGTCTTTAGTAGTTTAACAGGTTTGCCCATGAGGGAAAGTATGAAAATGTACACTACAGTGAGAAAAATTAAATGTTTAACCAATGACTGGCCGAACAGTTGACAGAATTAACTTGGACCAGCATTTTGTCAACTGTTCTTCATTGTTGACCACTGTACATTTGTACATGTACATGTATGTATGTGCAGCGTCATCTTGACATCTGTAAACCTGTCCAATGGACAGGCAAAAAAAAAATGACAGGTAAGATTCTTGCTTACAAGTAGAAAATCGACAAACCCTTTAGAGCTGTTCATTTTAGAATAATTCAGTATTTGATTATTCGAAACTGGATTTGACCGAATATTCGAATATTCGATACTCGCCAATCAAGAGCAAGTTCGATCAAGGACTATAGTTAACTATAGTTCGACTAACTCTGATCGAACGCACGCTCGTCGACGACCAGCGTACCAGCGTACCGAGGTTGGTCGCATCGCTGGTTACCAATAGCCGTTTTAATAGCACAGTGCAGAGAGGACCAGTTATCAGAAAAATGGCGAAAAAACACGAAAGATGTAAGTAAATATTCAGCAGCAGTGAACGATCACTTTTTGAACATGTTGAAATAATGCACAAGTGAAATAATGCACAAGTTACCACTTGTGACATTGTTGATATACTGAGCAAATATCGTCGGTGTCGCTTTCATCTATGAACTCGTCCAAAAACATAAAACAAACTAGCCACCGCCATTTTCTCATGGTCGCGTTGACATGACAATAGTTCGACTAGAGTCGTTCGCACTTCAACTTCAGTGCTCATGCGCTACGTACGTCACGAACCAACCACTAGTTAACCATTGGTCCTTGATCGAACTTGCTCCAAGTTTTTCACACTTCAGCTGCAACTGCATGCCGCGCCATTACACCGGTGTTTTACGTGCGGCGATCGATATTATGGACTGCTCGATCGACACTTTTTTTGCACGCGTCCCTTGTATTGGTATGTAACGTTCTGATAAGAAACCAAACTCCAGCCAGCGTTTTTTCAAGAATATTGTTTTTCGAAGTGTCAAGGGTTTTACGGACGGGAACAAGAACCTCTGGCCACAAAAAAGTTACCTTTGACAAAAATGCAGCATTTGACACTGCTAAGCTCCGTTAATTTTCTACTAAAATAGCATCAGAGTCGTATCTGTACATGTACGTGCATATATATCTTTTCGAATATTCAAACTGGCAAAATGGTATTCAAATATTCGCTTGACGATCGAATATCAAATATTCGGTATATTCGGGACAGCCTATCGAATATTTTGAATATTCGGAATATTTGAATATTCGGAATATTCGGAATATTTGAATATTTGAATATTTGGTACAGCACTAAAACCCTTTTTAACAATATTAATATTAACTGCAAACAAAACTTAAGCCCAAATCACTAGTAATATAGTAATATAGTAACATGTACATGTAGGCTCATATTCCAACAAAGGGTTTCAGTGAGCAAAATTTGGCAAGGAGTGGACACACATTTTTAAATTTTTTTTTTTTTTTAAGGTTTTCTGGGTTTGGACAGCAGTTTTTAAATCCTCGAACCCTGTGCAATGGTGTAAATTAAATTTTCTGCCAACAATTGGTATTTACCGGTACATGTAATAGAACAGATATCTCTCAATCCATTTCAATGAATTGAATCCTTCACTACACTCAGATAGTTCATGTCCAAGTGCACGTGACTGATACTGGAAAACACATTTTCCAAATGAGACAATTACAGTGTCCAAGTACATTAGCAATCTGAAGTTGAGGGCGTGCTTCGCGGAACAAATGTCAAAATGGCAGATCGACACAATATACATGTAGATCAGCAGCTCGCTTCATTGTGCCAATCCACCACTTTGACATTTTTTTCGCAAAGCACGCCCTCAACTTGAGATTTTCTGGATCCATGACGGGCTGATGTACCAAGTCTGTCAAGCTCATTACATGTACGTACATCAAATGAAATGGGCATAACCACCTACATGTATGGTTTGCAGCATACATGTACATGTACATGTAACAAGATGTTTTCCACATGTAACAAGATGTTTTCCACATGTAACATGTACATACAGAACTGTTGTTTACATTTATAATCCTAATAAACATCACACTGCTATTGTTGCCAATGACAAAGCCAGCATTGCCTGTATTTACATGACAATACAAATGTACTGTATACTGGGGACAGGCTAGGGATTACAATAATAATATAACTGTTCAATGAAAGCAGATGATCAAGGTGATAATCCCCTGTTAATGCTGTAATTATGACACTGTGAACAAGTAACAATGGATTTAGTGGCAAGTAACAATTGATGTTAGTGCACTGTTTTTCTTTTGTTAGATGTCCATAGTGTGATGTGACATGCAATGACTACTGAAAGGACAACACTGTCCGTTCTGGACAAATGCAATCTACTAGCCTTGTACATGTATTCACATGGAGCACAATCAATGAAGATACATGTACGCCATGTGCTAATACAGTCAACACAAACAGTGCGTCAGCCTATTCTCTGTTATAACATAAAGAACACTCCACTGCTGAATATGACCACGATGAATCAACTTGCTACATGTACAATGTAACATGTATGTGCACTATTTAATGTATTAACCCTAACCCTGCCAGACGCAGCACAGCTACATGTACATGTAGTGTGTACATGTACTGACAGCTCCACTTTGCTAGACAGGCAACATGACAAAAGCCCTGTCCGCACTTGACTTTTTTGGGTAAAACTTACCGAGACGATGGGTACTTTTCCTATTTTAAGTCCAGTGCGGACAGCCTAGGACGTTTTCCTCTCAGTTACTTTTACTGAGTCCAGCGGTTTAAGTTCTACCGGGCAACTGCTGCCCAGGAAAACTGACCAGGTAACTTTTCCCGAGACGATAAGTCCAGTGCGGACAGTGCGAGTCGGTAAAAGCGGCACAAGGTTATGCTTTACAGGGAAACTACGCATGCGCTTTGCATTGTTTCACCGCGGTACGGTGCACATGTGGCAAGTTTCCAAATTCCAGTGCGTTGTTCCTCATTTGGTCGCAATCGTGGCAGATTTTAATTATAGATACAGTCGGAAGTTTGATTGGTGCTAAAGATATAGGCCAACGTGTACACATCGGTCGGAAAAATGAAAAAGCACGCGTGATTTGGGTCAAACGCGTCAATGTAGAAAGGTCACGCAAAGTGCCCTCATGAGTCATTATATTGACAGCTCGGTTACTTCTACCACGGTCTCAGTAAAAATTTGACCATTTTTCATTTTACCATCGTCTCGGTAAAACCTTCCCAAAAAAAGTCCAGTGCGGACACGGCTTAAGTACATGTCTCACAAGGTTCTAGCAAAAATGCCCTGGGGAGGGTTAGGGATAATTAATGCTGTAAAAAAGAAGAGATTATTGCCTCGGAAAAATTCACAGGGTTACTCTGGGTGGGACTCGAACCCTTGACCTCCACGTTACTAGTGCAGACATCTAATAACTGCTCAATCACCGAGCCTGCCGGGGTTGGCTGGTTAATTCAAATCCCGTACAGCAGCAGGTGCATGCCACGCAGTCAATGTACAGATGGAATCTGCATTCGGGATGATGTAAAATTAGATGAGAGTTTCCCCACAGGCTCTTGGAAAGCACTGCGAGCACAGTGTTTGACACGTCAGGAAACCTGCAAAAAAAAAAAAACCTCTCCTACATGTAATTTACATCATCCAGAATGCAAATTCCATCTTCACATGTTCTTTCATCAATCTTTATTTACACGTAAAAGTGGTTTATTTGCTTACTCCTTTCAACCCCTTGCGTACGGATGACGGAATTTGGCGCAAAACAAAACAGTGCCACCAGGCCGGATGACGCCATTGGCTGCTGTTTGTGCAGTTTCAATCCGTTGTTGGATTATTGTGTATAGGTTACGCTTGACTGCACAAACACATTGTAGCGGTTCGCTTGGCTGCCAGAGCCGCCGCGGCACCCCGACGTCTCCCGTAAAATACCGTACTCAAGGGGTTAACTAGGCTTAAGCTGTGTCCGCATTGGACTTTTTTGGTAAAACGTACGGAGACTGTTGTCAACTTGTCAAAATTAAGTCCAGTGCGGACAGCCGGTAAACTTTTCAAATTGTCAAGTGTCGATCGTCGGTTGTCCATTTATCCGTCCACAGCGGGAACTTTTACAGTGCCAACTGTGTAACGGAAGAGTTAAGTGGTATGTAGTTTTACATCCCTGAAAAGTCCAGTGCGGACAGCCACTATAATGTAAAACATGCATTTTGATCATGTGCTTTCCGTGTTTGACCACTGCAATGTTTACATGGCCAAGGACTTTCCGCGGGCCGTGTAAGCTAAGTGCGGACGCATGGAAAAATAACCATAGAGGAATAGTTAGTCCACTGCGAATGCGGCTTTACATGTACATTGTACATACATGTAGGTTTCTTAAAAACATGCAGTGCCGATAAAAAGTTCCACGCAAAGCATGCCCGGTTGATAGTTTTTGTATGCGCCTGTTGTATCATTATCATTTTGGGTACGTATAACGTCCTGATAACAAGAAACCAAACTCCAGCCTGCGTTTTTGCAGTAATTATTTCACAAGTGTCAAGGGCTTTATGGACGGGAACAATAAATTTTCGTCCACAAAATATTACGTCAACAAAAATGTGGCATTTGACACTGTCAAGCGCTATAACTTTTCGTATGTGTACGTGCATATATTTTTGTTTTTCGAATATGCGAACGGCAAAAAAAGGTGATCGAATATTTGAATATTCGGGACAGCCCTACGATATACATGTAGCAGATAGAGCTGACAACTTGCGAGCAGTGTTCATACTTTGTGGGATTCAAACACAAACACGTACACCAAATAACAAACCTGTGAAAGTTTGAGCTCAATCCGACAAACGAGTCGTGAGAAAACAGTGTTTTCAACATTGATTTTGTGCACGTTCACATGTGTCTATTTTGATTACTGAAGTCGAAATTAGCCACAGGAGGTCTTCAGATTAAGGATGGGAATTTACGTTTAATTTGATCAACGTTCAGCAAAACTTTCCCGTAGCTTTTAAACGTTTAAACGTTGAATAGTCAACAATCGCAAAAGGGCCTGCCGCCCGTCCCAGTATTTGTGTAGGACGTAAGAGAGGTGCTGTCCGCGTCGAGCATTGATCGTGGTCCAGCGGCGTATTGAAAACATCAAACACAATTTCCTACCTCCATGGTACTACTAAAGGCGTTTGCATTTCTTTGTAAATTAAATAAATTTACAAAGATCCTAGATTCTTTGTAAATAAAACTGAAATGTAAATTGCATAAAATATATCAAATTTGAGTTCCGTTTAAAGCACGCTTGGGAACATTTCTTAACGGATTTGAAATTTTTTTTTTTTTAACGTTTAAACGTGTAAACGTCCTATCCTTACTTCAGATACAATTTTCTTGAAGATGACAGCATTTCAGACAGACATATTCCTCAGAAGGATTAGTACTGGTGCCATCTTTATAAACAGCAAGCTTCTAGGCTGAAACATTTTTTTATCATCACTGGGGCCAATGATTTTCCGTTTTAGTGGAAACCAAACGGAATTAACGGAATTGGCCTCTTTCATTGTGCATTCATTTACATGTATGAAATAATGTCAAATGGAAATGAAACGGATTTTTGTACACTGTTCTAATGGGCGAAACGGAAATGATGATTTGTCAAAACGGAAAATTGACTTTTCTGAAACGGAATATCATTGGCTCTACATCACCAAAGCTAGGGGTGTGCATCGGAACCGGTTACCCGAGGACCCGACCATTCATGTCAGGAACTGGTTCCAGATTATGGAATCGAGTACCCGTACAACTTTACATTATCGCAAAGTAACTTCCCAGAAAATGAAAAAGGAAAGGTTTCAAATGTTATTTGTCGAGAATTTTCAAAATTAAAATGACGCTCCCGTAAATTGACAATAAAGGGAATTTACCGGTTGTGGTTTTTGTAGTCTGGGTATGGATAAAAAGCCTCGACGAGACATAATAGCATGCCTCATTCCACAATAAATACAACTGTATAAAGCTTCTGTCTTTCGTGATATATGCCGGCGCATGCACGTACCGGAACATGTAGGGATGGCGGTGTAGTGATCATGTTTACTGGACAGGCATGAGATTTGTCAGACTTTTGTCTGAAATCAGACTTTTGAATCTCAGAGAAAGACATTATTGCAACTTCCGGGATTGGAAGTTTTGGGTTGGGTTTCTTTAAACGGGTACCCGGGTACCCGTATTTTTTTCAATCGGGTACCCGGTTCTTTTACTACCTGTAAATGCACACCCCTAACCAAAGCTGTATCATATTTTTAAGAAAGAAAAAAAACCTTTCCCTAGCCCTGCCAGTGATATACCAGTACAATGTACATGTACATATGTAGAAAGACAGCTACTGTTTGTACACATTCCAGGGAGCTGCTTCATGTTGTGAAAGATTTACAGTACTATGTGTCTAGTTGATTACATTTGTCTTGGACTGTCTTTAAGGTCACTCCATCTGTCTGTGCCAGTTCTTGCATTTCAAGCTAAAATCAATGCCAAGGTCAGCTGGTTTACAAATGGAGCCGGACAAGAATCTCTTCAAACAGCTGCCTCATTTGCATACATGTAGGTCACCTCTGACATTTCTGAATTTGGGAAACATCACTGGTGGGAACAAGTACAAAGTGTAGGGTGAATATGTAGTTAATGCAAGTCTCCATTTACATTTACTGCATACGAGTATGAAATGTAAATTTTGTCTTAAAAAATGAACAAACTAAAAATGTACGATCATGTACACTCAAGAACATGTTTTTTTTTTCAAAAAATCTTTACGGGAAAAAAAGGAGCCATGTTCGCTCCTCTTGAAACCCCAACAGTCCCTAATCCTGTGTTCAATACGATTTTTCATACAACCTGGGAGTTAGGGTTAAAGTTCTTTTCAGTCATATTTATGCATTCATGATTCCTACACCTACATGTGTAGAAACAGTGTTATATAAAGCGTACATGTAGGGGTATTTTGCTAAAGGATGGACAATGCGGTGTGGACTTCTATGGTGTGGGGTCCGGGGCCCAAAGAATTTTTGATTCTAGATGCTCTGTGGTGCAATCGGAGGCAATTCCCGGCCACTTTCCCTTGACTCTTCAGTGCAAAAGTTTTTAAGATTATCTAGGCAAAATTGAGTTCATTTGAAATTGTTTAGAATATACTCTTGCTCTTAAATTTAGAGCGTAATGGTAGCAGAGGGGCAGGATTCAAACGTAGTGCTAATTCCCGAAAGCGTAGTGGGTGCTAGCACTATTTCATGCCTGTGTACAAATGTATTAGAACTTAAAGATAGTGTACACGATTAGTAATCCTCCAATTCCTTTTTACTGAATTGTTATGAAATACAGTCTACATAACGATGTAGTAAGGTAAGTTAATAGTAGTCTCAATCATCCTGTGAAATTATGGCACCAGGTGTGCTGTCGTCAAGAAAAGTGGAAAATTTTATTGTTTTCCAACGATTTCCAGTTGGAAATCGTTGGAAAACTGCCGTTGCCTTTAGTCAAGGCGTGCGTGGCTACCCAGACGAGTGGCGCGCCCCCAACATGCTGGCATTCGGGACGCGTCACGCGTCCAGTTAAACATGTATCGATCTCCAAACGCGGACATCCTATTGTTCCCTCTTTTGTTTGTACCTCAACTTTTTCGGAAGACTCCCATAGGTTTTGTACACGACCTCAATCGCAGACGTATTCTGGAAATCGCAGACGATATTGTTCCCTTTGTTATACATTGTACGTCCACGTTTGTTTGGGGAGAACAAATACAGGTAGCCACGCGCGCGCCTTGACTAAAGGCTACATGTATCATCCGCCCGACGGTTAAAAAAGAGGGCCGTTTTTCTCTCGTTTTTTCCGCCATCCAACAACGCAAAACTATTATTTCCTATAAAATACTAACCCCAAAATCTGCCCATTTCTGAAAATTGCAACAATGACCAATCATGTACACTTTTCAAGAAATGTTTTTTGGGGTAGTTCTCAGACTAGCTACATGTACATGTACATGTACAGCACACTGTACATTAAATTTTAACTAGTTTGTACAATACATGTACAATGTATGACCAGTCATATAACGGCTTAATTGAAAAAGCAATTAAACATGTAAACAGTAACACATGTGCAGAACATATTAAACTTATGTACATGATACATGTACATGTATGTAAAATGTACATGTATATCACGTGTGATTAGGGCCGATAGCCATAAAGATATTCATTCAGGTTTAAGCTTTTTGGAAAAGTCCACTGTAGTCTGTACAAAGTAATACCAGATGGCATTACTCAATGATGCCAATGTACATGTACGTACATGCACTGTACATGTACATATGCAATCCCAGCCCTACATGTATGTAGAGCGAATGAGAACAAGTCAACCATACATGTAGAGATTCAACTTGCTTCCAGTCTTTCCCTGCTCAATGAGTCATACGGATTCCACATGCACTGTCTGGGGCCAGAGCCAGGGGTTAACCACAAGCCGGTCTTGAATTAGTTTGCCAGTCATGTGTCACAACTAATGCCCATGTATGGCTGACAATTTGACCGTGCCCTGAGGAATCCCCTCTGCAGTTACTTATTAAAGCGGTTATTTGATGTAAACTACACGTGTACAGACAGGGAATACAAGTACAAGTACATGTATGAGACTGATTTTATGAGACCTGCAAGTAGCGAATAATACGAAAGATTGTATTTGATAAAGCGAAAATGCATCCAACACAAATAAGTATTGTACCTTTGCATGTTTACAATCAACAAGTACACTGTACATTAATATTTTCCCCTTAAACCATAAATTACACTAACCAATCATAGTATTAATCTCTATAAAAGGAATGGCCTGCACTTACATTGTACATGCACAAACAAATAATACATGTACATGGACAGCACATAAAAACTTGAATGGTTTGGGGAATTGAGTTTAACCCCTTGAGTACGGTATTTTACGGGAAACGTCGGGGTGCCGCGGCGGCTCTGGCAGCCAAGCGAACCGCTACAATGTGTTTGTGCAGTCAAGCGTAACCTATACACAATAATCCAACAATGGATTGAAACTGCACAAACAGCGGCCAATGGCGTCATCCGGCCTGGTGGCACTGTTCAATCCAACAATGGATTAAAACCGCACAAACAGCGGCCAATTGCGTCATCCGGCCTGGTGGCACTGTTTTTTTGGCGCCAAATTCCGTCATCCGTACGCAAGGGGTTAATAATACATGTACCTCAATTTTGCATGTTTAACACTTTGTGATTTTTTGTATTCAGATAAGGCACAATATCAGGGCTTGAAATGAACGACGGCCACGACGGCACCGAGGTGCCCCACAAAAAATCTTTGTCTTCACGGCCAGTTTTGCCTTGTCCCATACATTGTATTTACCTTAGCTGTCGTGCCCTTTTCGCAAAAACACAGCCACTACAATCCTTGATTTCATTTGTTTTTACACACATTATATTTTGATGTCATGCCAGCCTAATCGGTGTTCATAAAATCTCACTGCACAACACGCCAGCGATCGTACTATACTGAATCACATGCACACACACTGGGTAAACGGTGCATACACAAACTGAATCTGGCTTACTTTGTACACAAACTGAATCTGGTCCAGTTTCAGAGTGTGCCGATACTTCAAGCAGCGACACCCCCACCGCAAGAATAGATGTGTGTATTCGTACATATAAACATACCAGCAGGAGTAGGTACTAAGTCAACTGACTCTTTTTTCTCAGTAAAATGTACTTGCACGCGCGGTACACAATACGCATTGACATTCGTGTACGAAGCAAACGAAGATAGTCACAACACGCGGTGCGGTGTTCCGATTGTCAAAAGATTTGATGAATAATTATAGGCTTACTCTTACTCTTAATTAAATACGTTCGGAATGGGAAAAAATCAACAATGCCGCGCAAAGATCGATTAAAGCGGGCAGCACAAAGCGAATTGGAGAAGTCAGCCAGCGAATGCAAGAAAATTGATTTATTTTTCGGGTATGTACACTGCAGGGCGTAACCGTAAGAAGAAGAACAAATTGTAATATTTTCATTTAGCCTCTGTGCCCTTTCTGCAGATATAATTTGGCCTTGGTGCCCTCTATCATTTTGCTTCATTCAAGGCCACAGTGGCCTTGCCCTAAAAATTACCAAATTCAAAGCCTGCAATATACTTTTAATTACTATTATTTATTATGTACACTGTACTGTACCACAAACTATTAATAAAGAAAGCTGGATGTACATGTACATTAAAATTAACCTCAGAAAGTACCGTGTATGGTAGTACACTGTTCACGTACATAAACTTTTACTGCCAAAGTAAAAGAGATTAACAAAATAAGACAATGGGGCATTGGAAATCAAGCAAATAGCTGCATGTGCACAATTGTACATGTTCAGAAACTGAGGGTTTTTACCCGGTAAATCATTGACTATACAATGTACAAGTTGACTGCTTGCATTAAACATTAACCCTAACATCCTAAGCATTAATTTGGGGTGAAGACCTGTGTACATGTACAAAGCCCATTTCACACGAGTGCTGGAAACACACATCTGCGATGATTGGCGCCGGGTGTCTGACACCCCACGATGCCTGCGATGTCCTCGCAGGCTTTCCCACGATACAACACAGTCCGGTAGCGAACGTCCCTCGTTTTGTAGCGTTTGCGTGCGTGGGTCAGAGGTTACCTGTTATTCGCTGGTACTGCAATAATTTTTGAATGGTAGAATTTCCGCGCACCAGTGATATTCCCGCGACGCGCGTGCTGCACTTTCATTCCGCATCATTTTGAGATACAAAGCAAACAGACGTATGAAGCCAAACCACATGCACGTTCAATGATACATGTATGTGCCGCTGGCTCCCCGTTAACATCCAGTATTCTTTATGGGTACGTGATTTTGGAACCAGTGAATCGGGATAGTCTCGCATTCGTACTATTTCTATGTAATACAGTTAAGTTACTGGGTAAATTATATTTGTGTCAATGAATTGGATGGCTAAGATAACAAATTGTATCATCTCTGAACACCAGTAGTTCATGCTTTGTTTCCGCCTTAGATGAAAACAGACATTTTGCCTCCAACGCAGCAACAAACAGTAGTACTATACATTGTACATAATTTCCCCCTTTGGAAGAGGGAGAAATTTAGGATGAGGTACACCACGGTGAATACGCAGCAATAAGAAAAACAAAGCAAACCCCTGTGTACATTCTCAGCTTTAACCCTATAACCCTGCTAAATCCAACAAAATCCAACAAAATCCAACAATGCCAAAAAACCTGTTGCAATTTGTTGGGTTCAGCAGTCAACACAAACTACACGGCGTGTTGGATTTTGTCATATTTAGAAGGGTGGAAGCTACATGTACATGTAAATATATGTTGGATTTTGTCCAAATTTAGTTGGATTTTGTTGGATTTGGCAGGGCTCATGCAAACAACAGTTGTATTTTGTTGGATTCAGCAGGGTGCAATGTACATGTAGCTGCAAAATGCAAAGGCTGGTGTGCACAATGTAGGTGATACACTGCAGAATCCAACAAGATTTGCTGTTGGATTTTGTTGTCTTCAGCAGGCTTCTCATTTTAGTTTTGTTGGAAATTGTTGGATTTAGCAGGGGCATATGAAAAACATTGATGAAGGTTGGGGGCTTACATACACATACATGTACATGTAACTGTACAGGCTGAATATAAAACATGTACATGAGATACATGTTCCATTTGCACAGTTCTCTGCCATCTACAATCTATTCAGTCTTGGAGGCAGTGAATGGCTGCGTTATATTAGGTTTTCAGGAAATTTTTGATTGTGTAGTGTAATAGTAAACAGTGTGATGTACATGTACATGTACATGTACAGTATTCAGATGTACAAGTACCATCATACATTGTTAACACTGACTAAAGCCATAGTGAGTCAGATTGTTGGGGGATCTTCTCAACAGTGTAATGTAAGGGACGTTCCCGAGTTGCAGACGTGCACTGTCACTGTTTCACAATACCTGTAAATGTATACTCATTTTCCTTTGCTGTAATTTTCAGGAAAAAATGAATTTGAGGACAATTATACAGCATGCTAGTAAATACTGTACCACTGACTAGGGGTGTGCATTGGAACCCGGTACCCGACGGTTCATGTCAGGAACCGGTTCTAGATTATGGAATCGAGTACCCGTACAACTTTACATTATCGCATAGTTACTTCCCAGACAATGAAAAATGAAAGGTTCTGAATGTTATTTGTCGGGAATTTTTAAAATTGAAACTAGACTACATGTATGTGGGAAAACAGCACAGATTTCACGTTTATGACGCTCACGAAAGTTGACAAAGGGAATTTACTAGTCCTGGTTTTCCCACTCTTGGTATGGATAAGAGCCTCGACGAGACATAATATAACAATAAATACAACTGTATAAAGCTTCCGGACAATTCTTTTGTGATGATGCCGGTTCATGCGCGTGCTGGCACACGCAAAGGTGGAGAAGTGATCATGTTCACTGGACAGGCATGACTGGAGATTTTCATAATTTTGTCTGAATTCAGAGAAAGATATTATTACAACTTCCGGGATTGGAAGTTTTGGGTTGGGTTGGGTTTCCTTAACGGGTACCCGGGTCCCCGTTTTTTTTTCAATCGGGTACCCGGTTCTTTTAATACCCATAAATGCACACCCCTACCACTGACCTGTTTAAAGTTTTGTGTTCATAGATGCTGGGAAAAGATATATGTTCTAGTAGTTTGGTCCGTCGACACCAGAATTTTCAATAATCGATTAATCGGAGATCCAACATCGATTACATATATTCCATATGATTATGGGAATCTACATTTAATTTGATAAATGTTTAGCAAAACCTTCCCACAGCATTCAACCCCCTTGAAGCTGGGCATACCAGGTATTTCATGGGGGCGTCCGGGCACCAGGCCGGGTTATGCAGCCAAGTTAAACGGAAACAAGAGGCTTGTGCAGCCAAGCATAACGTACACAATACCCCAATAATGGATTGAAAATGCAGAAATTGGCGTGTATAGACGTCAACCAGCCAGGTGGCAATTTTCAATCTGCACATATTTGGGTCAACTGTATGCAAGGGGTTAAGGGGTTAAACGTTTAAACGTTTAGTCAACACTTAAAAAAGGCTGCCGCCTGTCCTGTATGTGTTGCGGAACAGTTACGTGTTTTTGTATAATGCGAATGCACCTGTGCCTGCTCATAGAAGGAACCGTATTTATTTGCGGGGAACTGGCTCATTTAAAGGCAGTGTACATGATTGGTCATTGTTGCAATTTTCAGAAATAGGCGGATTTGGGGGTTAGTATTTTATAGGAAATATCGTTCCACTGACCTGTTCAAAGTTTTGCGTTGTTGGATGGCGGAAAAAACGAGAGAAAAACGGCGCTCGTTTTTAACCGTTGAGCGGATGATAGCCTTTAGTCAAGGCGCGCCTGGCTATGTGGGCGCGTAACGTGCCCCGGATATGCCATGGCGCCATCATGTCCGGGGCACGCCACTCGTCAGGGTAGCCACGCGCGCCTTGACTAACGGCTACAGGGCAGTTTTCCAACGATTTCCAGCTGGAAATCGTTGGAAAACGATATACATTTGGATATTTTCCCTCCAAACCCAGCAACAAACAGTGGTACTACATATTACTACATGTACATACTTTATTTGGGGTGAAGTACCAAATACAAAAAATTACTACAAGCATTGTACACAAATGTGTGAGAATACTGCATACTACAGTTAACGACTAGTAGTATTTTGTAGCTTTATGTGAAGTTAGGGTTAACGGGTTTCCAAGCCTTGTACTGTCCTACAATAAAATTATTCAGATTTTCAGAGAGTGAAATACATGTAACCCTTGGACTTTACCCAACATTTACATTAAATATTTGTATTTATGAACAAAATACGGCTTGTTGTGGCTATGGTTTGTGTGTTATGGCTTTACCATGGCAGATCAAAAGCTGATAATGGCCATGCACTCTTCCCGTCTATAAATGACCATTACATTTGTCATGTCATGTGTGGTTTGGTTAGCCGACTGCTGAAACAGCTTTACCATAATGTACATGTACAAATGTATGCTGACTTTAATAACCCTAACTACCCCAAGCCTTACAAACTCCAACAGCAGGTTTTTGTCAAGTTTTGATGGGTTCAGTACTGCAGGGCCTTGGCACCATTACTTTACATGGAGCTATGACGCCCTAATTTGTCCAAGTCCAAAGAATTGGCCATAGGTTTACTGCACAGTGTTGGATTTTGACAGGTTGAGGAAGCCTCCTTGTAAAAATACCTAGGGGGTTGGGGTTAGGGTTAAAGATACATGTATAAACTAATCAGATGTAAAATAAAAGCCCAAGTTTTAGTACATGTACATACATGTAGTACAGTAGTTTCATACAAGTTATGACAGAAATTTCTCCACATTCCCACCCCCCCCCCCTTTTGCATTTCATCGCAGGCTTTTACAAGATACAACAGTCCGGTAGCGAACGTCCCTCGTTTTGCAATGTTTGCACGTGTGTCATGAACGATGACATTTATACATGTACACTGTAGGGTACCAGTGATTTTCACGCAATTAAAAATTCCGTAAAATAACAGGTTTTTTTTTCCTTTTAAAAACAAACAATCACCGTATTTTAGTTTAAAAAAATTAGCTGGCCTGACGTTTTTAGTTTCAACGGATTTTAGACGTAAACTTATGGTACTGTGACCTACATGTAGAAAATATCACGTGTCCGTAGTTCTTGTTTTAACGTCAATTATACAAAGAGGATGTACAAGACCACTTTGTCAAAATTTGCTGTAAATATACAGCAACACCAACGAAGTGTTTATTTACAGAGAATCTACTGTTCTCCTACACAAATCTCATTACGCAGCAACTGACCAATCAGAACCGAAGAAATTTGTGTTTACAAGAGCCAAACAGCAAACTGCGCGCATGGGGCAATTCCACGCAAAAGTGGACAAGGCTGGATAGTAGAAAATGTATGAAATCTTCCAAATTACAAGCATCACAACATCATTAGGGCCAATGATTTTCCGTTTTAGTGGAAACCAAACGGAATTAACGGAATTGGCCTCTTTCATTGTGCATTCATTTACATGTATGAAATAATGTCAAATGGAAATGAAACAGATTTGTGTACACTGTTCTAATGGGCGAAACGGAAATGAAGATTTGTCAAAACGGAAAATTGACTTTTCTGAAACGGAAAATCATTGGCTCTACATCATATGTGGTGTCAAATTCAAGAGGACAACAAGATCTTTCATTTAAGTGGTGTGCCAATGAGATGGAATGTAGTCAAGTGTGATTTTGGGTCCAAAAACTTTGGGTTTTTTTGGCTTAAATCATGGATTTTTGGTAGTCATTTTGGCACCTTGTTTTAACATGCAAAATGCGAGTGTTATTGAGAGCTTTTGTGTTTAAGGCAGAGAGAAAGGTTCATATATTAGAAAAGAGTTTCATTATGTTGCAGTTCATCAAATTCAGATTTTATGCCGTGTTAAAAACCACGAAGAGGAAGTAACGTGAGTGACGTAACGTGAGTGACGGTACCTCCCTGTAATCTCATGTCCCTTGCATCTAAAATACACACTGATTTGATTCAAAATGTTACTTCTGTGTTGCAGAGTACAGTTTGAAGAGACTTTCACAACAAAATTGCAGGCAAATTTTCCATGTCCTTTTTTTGTAACGTGAGTGACGACCAACAAAACATGTGTTCAAAAGGTGAATGAATGGGTTGAGTACCCCTTACCCCAAGGTTCTTGTATGGCTGGTTTGATTCAGCTTGATCGAATACTTTGAAAGCAGTGAGAGGTCAAAGTAGCCTCATGGCATATAAATGTAACGTGAGTGACGGTGGAATTGCCCGCATGCGTAAAGGTGATTTCACTGCACAGTATCCTTGCGAAAATCGCATCGACACATTCACACGACCAATCTCGGTGATCGTCGCACGGATGTCGCATCGATGCCAAAATGTTGGATGAGGTCTCGATCCCCGTCACGAACCGCACGGGACCCATGCGATGTGTGGTGACAGAGATACACTTTCACACGGCACGTAATCTGTGCGTTTCTGACATCAATGCGATTTCATCGCACGGGACCCACGTTTCCAACGGTCGTGTGAAACGGGCTTATGATAACATCATTACCACACCTTAACTTCAAATCATTCATTACGACAATGTCATTCCCACATGTACATGTATGATGTCTCAACAGTAAAAGCAGACCAGTAGCAGTAAATCATCTTTCACCATGTTGTTCACATTGAAAGCACCATGAATCAACAAAACAGCATATAAACAACCACTGACAAAAGGGACTCTAATTAATCCCTCCCTTGTGACATAATTGACCTATCGCCGTTTATGAGTTAACCATGCCCCTTAGACCACCCTATGGGAATTTTGTGTGGTAATTTTTGTTTGTCTCAGATTTTGCGCATTCCACGTGGAATTATAATTGATGTGATTGGACAATAATTCACAAGCTGCGTTGACGCGATTCGACCGCGATGGGTCAATTCTCTGTAGACACTCACTTGTTTCTCTATGGAACAGGAAGATACCCATCCCCATTAAGCATGAGCAATAAATTCAAACTTAGCCAGAAGTGAAGCAACGCAATTCTATTTTATTCTGAACAAATATCACAATAAATATACATGTACAGTGTATGTATGAGAGCATATAAATGTTTAGTCTCTGTCATGAGTTACAAATGTATCATTAGCCTCAGTTCAAGCTCTATGGAACTGTACAATTTTTACTTCTCCATTCAATCGGTAACCTGTTGTACATTATGAGAGCATTGACTTGGGCACGCAAGCTCAACTGTGCAACTTGATAGCACACTTGTCCATATTTTTTATGTAATCGGATCACACTGTACATGTACATCACCCAAACAATGTCCAAGGATACAATGTCACAATACCTTGTTCCTGATGAAATTTAATGCAAGTTGGATTAGAAAATCGACAGTGAGCTTGTGCGACACTTACATTACTGTAGTCAGAACATACACGTCTACTGAGCAAAGAAAAAAATCAAGTGTTGCATTGATGTATAATTTGTTTTTACCGTTTAATAAATTACAGTTATAAAAGTTTCTTCATGAAATATTAACCTACATGTACATGTACATGTATGCAGTAGATATACAATGTACATACTACTATACATACATGTACATGTACACCTTTATGTTAGTTTACATGGCAAGGGTGGTGAATCATGTTCCATCATTCTGCATTCATTTCACTACACATTCAATGAAAATTATGATGCACTAATACAATGTACACTGTCCATGTAATTAAAGCTGTCTGGAACCTAGGGTTGTGTAGAGGCCTACATGTACATACATGTAGGTACAATGTCAATGGAAATTTGGGTTTTTTGAAATGTTGGCTTCGTCTCCGGCTTCGTCTCCGACTTCTGAATAACTAAAGCTAAACCAAATGCAAATACACTGTATATTCTAAATTTTGGTGCATGATTCTGCTTCGGGAACATTCATTCTGTTGATTACATGTATGAAACCAAAAATTAGAAAACTTCCATTTGGTTTGCTTCTCAGTTATTTAGAAGATGGAGACGAGCCAAAGCTGCAGACGAAGCCAAGGTTTCGAAAACCCCCACACTCTAGCATGACCATCTCATTTTCAAATAGACTGGTACCACTTTAAAGGAAACATGATTTAGGATTTATATTGCATTATTCCTGCTTAAAACAATAAAGTATTATCTTGACAATGATATTTTGTGTCCAGAGACAATTATTTCCCAGATTAAATATGAGAAAACAATTTTTGAAAATGTTTGTCCAAGCTACTCCGCCCCCTGAGTGGGACCCTCATTAACATAAGTGTGTGACGTAGATCGAGGCACATTACCGGGTATGCATTGTGTGTACATTGTACGGCGAAAATTCTTCGTCCAAAATCTAAGCAAAATATAGTGGTTTTTTGGCCATGCCGACAAGGTGTGTGGCTGCTGGGTGCAGCAAAACAACGAAGGATGGAGTAAGCCTTCATTTATTTCCAACTGATGCGAAATATCAGAATTTGGACGGCGAAAGTGAAGGTGACAAGAGCAAAGTGGTCCGGCCCCAGCAGCTTTTCAGCGTTATGTAGCGACCACTTTGAGCCGTCGTGTTTCGATACTGGTATTTTCAAATCCTTTGGGATGACCATTAAAAATATGCTCAAGTCCACTGCCATCCCAACAAAGTTCCCAGATGTGAGTAAGATAAAGGCGAAAGCAGTTAAACGGCCCATTCCCCGAGGAGCCTTCGCTAAAAGGGAGAAAATCAGGGTAAGTTCGATGTTAGTTGTTGCAACTTACAAAATTGCACGTGTAGACCTAGTGTGTATACGGGCCGGGTCCAGACTATCGAGTCGATCCATGAATTTCGGTGCCTCGGTCTACGTCATGAACAGCGCCCTCAATTTGAGTCTCAACAAATTTAAAAAAGGGGGGGGTCAATTTTTGAGCGGCAAATAATCACACTAAAACTTCACTTGAACCAGTTTGGCTTTTAATTCACATTTAATACATATAAATGAATTTATTTATGAAATGTGATCTGGTCAATTTGAGAAGCATGTTTCCTTTAAGCCCACACTCGACATTTCCAGTCAAGTATCAGGGTACCACTCTGGAATAAGCCATTTGCAAGTTAAATTTGAATAACATATGGTACATGTACACTGACGTGCTCAAAATGCTTTGCACATTTCAACTTTGAATTCTCCAGACCAAAGAGACTGTTACTATACTGTATCACGTGATTCGGGGCAAGCCTTATGCTAGCAACCCCCAGCTCCGGAATATGCCATTCTCACCCATTGTGAACAATGTATTGGTGCCGAGCATCTCTTACGTAACTATGTTAGAGCTTGCCCCGAATTACGTAATAGGCCTATAGCAACAATGTCTTTGGTCTGGAGAATTCAAAGTTAAAATGTGCCAAGCATTTTGAGCAAGTCAGTGTACCAGATGTTATTCAAATTTAACTCGCAAATGGCGTATTTCATCTGATTAGGATTAGTGGGAGACGGCACTACTGAATCACACTCTCACATGGGAATCTGTCAACACATATGAGCACTTTGGGATGTCAGCACACCAGTGGCATCATGTCTCCGCTCATGTGATAAATTCCTACAGTTCTGGCCTGTTCAAGGATATAATCCCATCTCCCTAAGCGAGCAAAGCAGCCGCGGCCATTAAGGAGGACGATGGCTGGCAATCTCCTTTGGGTACGACCAGCAATGATGAGGCAACACATCTACTGTGACAGCATTTACACTGGATCAGGCAAAGGTGGATCAGGCAAAGGTGGATCGGGTTTTGTGGGCTAATAACACCACAGGGAGGCTTAAAAAAAAAAAAACCTGCTGCGTTTACACTAGATCCCGATCCTCCTTCGATCCACCATTTACAACGGAAGGAGGGTCATTGAGTGTGTGCAGTAGCAGACCTTGCAGTCATTTTTTGCGGATTATTACATGTACATGTACTATGTAAATCAGTGTTAAAACGTAACGTACAATGTACATTGTACCATTAACACATGTCTTGTTCCTCCATGATTGTACGTACATGTGTATGTATGCTTTCCGTTTGTTTACGATTTTGTTGCATCATTTGAGTTTTTTGTCACTCTATGGAATATGGAGATGGATGCTTTTCTTACTGCCTTAATCATGTCGGTCCCCCTGATATTATCGTACTTTCGGCATACACATCTTTAGAAAATGGCCGTCGTGGAGATGGTACGAGCATAGAGGAATAAGAACAGTGTTATTCCTCCATGGTACGAGCATGGAGTACATGTACATGTACTAGGTAAGTGGTACGAGTCGGGAGAACATTGCCTGCACATACATGTACCGGTCCTTCCTTGCTATTTTTGCATTTAAAATCACTTCCCCAAAAAAGAACACAAGGTCTGGCCAGAAACCAAAAGATCCCTTGGTCACGGCCCTGAACCTAAACTCCATCCCATTTGACTCTAACACATAACATAAAGGCTACATTGTACATCAATGTATGATCAGGGAGGAATAAGAACCCCTCCCATTAAACACAACGCATCAGTGCAACGCGGTTCCAGATGGGACCAGTGCAGCGTGCACAGCTCCTCAATAAACTTCTTTTTTTTTGGTGGACTTTCTGGCTTCCTATCATCCACTGCGTCACGCATACCGGATGTGGTGGTGTCAAATTGCGGCGTCTGATCCCCCAATTGCATTTACACTCAAGCATTGCAGGATCTGATCTGGATCGAATCTCTCCCGAAAGCGGGATCGAGAAAGGTGGATCCCATCCGGCTCAGACCCCCAATCCACCTCGCGTTTACACTTGCCGTCGATCCCCCTTGTAAACGCGGTGTAAGAGATACCTTCACGAGTACCCACTGGAACAGTGCATTGTGCTGCAACCATGACAAGCGCTGAATCACCGAGTCTTAGAGACTAGAATGAAGGAGATCTCAATTGCATGTACATTTATGACAGGAGTATAAGTTTACAGACTGCGTGCACTTAGTAATGGTAATGATTAACAATGGCTTTCAAGGAGAGAGAGAGGGCCCAGACAGTTTAGCACAACGATGCAGGTTTTGATATTAAATGTACATGATGATGTACATGTAGACAAACCAATTGGCCTTTTGCCGACCAATAGTAGGGGCTGTCAAAAAATGAATTCCGGGTATTCTCAACAATCCGTCACCGACGTCAAGGAGTCGCACTCTGGTCACTCTGCCAACAATTTCCATTTTGCGAAGCCATTTGTAAAGTTGGTCACTTTTTGATATCAGCTAATTTCCACTTGGATGTAAACATTTTGACAAGTTATTTTACAAAATTTGGTTAATTCGTCACCGTTTTCACGAACTGACACTCACGCGCACCTGGGTGTCAGTTCGTGAAACCGCGTACTGAGTAAATTTCAGTTTCACGAACTGACACCCAGGTGTGCGCGCGCACATCGGACACTGACTCGCTAGAGAAGACTTCATTTTCACGAATTGACACGCAAGCATGTAGCGGAAATACCATTCCAAGAAAAACGCTTTAAAAGCTTTGACACGAATCTACTCCATCTGTATACTTGTGGTTTACAGAAACATTGAACTGAAAACCTCTAAACTCGTGAAATTAAGAATGGTTTCAGTTCGTGAAAATGAAAATGTGGTTAGCGCGCGCTCCCCTACTTGGGTGTCAGTTCGTGAAAACGAAAATTACTCTGTTCTGTAAAATACGCGCGCGCCCTGGCACTCACGCGCTAGAGAGTGTCAGCTCGTGGTGTTGGTGACGAATTGTACCACATGTCACAAGGATTAGTGCACTCAGTTTCACAAAACACACTTGTGTACAAAACCAGCATATTCTTGTGAAAAGCTGGCAAAACCAGTTTCACAAAATAGCACTCTAGTTAGGTGCTACTTGTATTGTGTCTCAATGTATTAACATGATTAATGGAGTTTGCTATTTCAAGGGAAATGACTCGAGTCTCTTGAAACCGGGAAATGTAGGACAGCAGGGTAATCTGATGTTACAAACTACTCTAATTAGCCAATTAAAGTTTGTTAAGTCTTGCTTAGATTTACAAAAAAGTGGTACAAACAAATGTTGAAAGTTAATGTTTATCCACATAACACACAGCCCTACAATGTACTACATGTACATGTACTTGTGTCACTGAAATTATATGCAAATCAATTACAGGTACATTTTTCAAGACATTGCAGATCAAGATCGGCAGAGGTTCCTACCTTTTGAAGACTACTTGGATTTAGCTGAGTTTTGTCGATTATTTTTATTGCCACCTGCAAGAGCAAAAAAAAAGGAGAAAATAGAGATTTTAAAGCAAGTTAATTAACTATGACGTCTCTGTGAATTACATTGTAATGTACATCTACGAGGTGCGATCAAAAAGTTCCAAGACTGCACCTATAACAAGCACAAACCGTACGTAATTTAAATCTGGCCACCACCCCTTAAAAGTAGTCCGCTCGTGCAGCGATACACTGCTCCCAGCACTCCTGCCACGCTTGGAACGCTCCCTGGAAATCCCGTTCTGTAAGCGCGTCAAGCACCATCTGCGATTCTCGCTGGATCTCCCCCCCACAGTGTCAAAACGGCGACCCTTCAGCTTGAACTTCATTTGGGGGAACAGAAAGAAGCCGCAGAGAGCCAAATCCGGCGAGTAGGGGGGTGGGGAGCGATGATTGTGTTGTTGCGGGCGAGAAACTCGAGCGTTTTCAACGCGCTGTGAGCGGGCGCGTTGTTAAAACACCCAATTGCCAGCGCGCACAGTTCAGGCCGCTTGCGCCGAATGTTCTCCCTCAGACGTCTCAAAACGGTGCAGTAGAACTCGGTGTTGACAGTCTGACCCTGGAGGGGGGGGGGGGGGGGGGATTCATGCTGCACAACCCTGCGAATGTCAAAGAATACGATGAACATGCTCTTGGTTGCGCTCCTGACCTGACGCGCCTTCTTCGGTCTTGGAGACTGCAGGCTCTTCCACGCGAAGACTGCTGTTTGGTCTCTGGGTCGTAGCCGTAGACCCAACTCTCGTCACCGCTGATGATCCTCGACATGAAGTTTGGGTCATCCCGGGCCTGTTGACGGAGATCCTTGCAGACTTCGCAGGGTTTCCCCTTAACTTCTTTTTTCACTAGCCGGCCGGACCAGTAATGTTGACTTTTTACTAGCCCGCCAGCATTTTCACTGGTCCGCATGTTTTTTTCACCTTTTAGGCTACTTTTTTTGTAAGTAACCTGACCAAGTACACTGTATTTACAAACATTTATTACAAGCTGAGAGTAAGCCTGTTCGATATTTTTTTCATATCGAAAATCGTATCGGCCCCTTTAAAAAAAAACGGAATATCGGGGAATTTGATATACCGAAGAATATCGCGATATATGTTCCTTTTGGCCGCATTACGTGTGGATTTGTCCAGTTTACTTTGCTCGAAATTCCAGTAACTCCACGGCCTGAAATTTTAGCAGGGCCGCAGACACAATGCGAGCGCGTAGCGCGACGCCCTTACGGCGTGGAGTCCGGGGCCCGCTTAAGGTCCCCGGGAAATTTTGGATTCTAGATGCTCTGTGGTGCAATCTGAGGCATTTCCTGGCCCACTTTCTTATGAGAAAGTGGCCACCCAAAAGTCTGAAATTCTAGCGTACGGCAAATACTTCTACAAATCATAGAACGTCACACAACTTTGCATCCGACAATAACATTGAGATCACTTATTTCAATTTTTCACGAACATCGTGTATATATACCACATTGAAATCACTTGCTTACAAATCACGGTGTCGCCCACTAACCCGGCTTTGAAACTATAACTACGCATGCGCATCTTTTTGACTAGCCTTTTCTCAAGACGCAGGTTTGCACAGTGATCCTTATACACGTGCGCTTATTGCTGCAATACATCCTTTCAGGCATTAACAGAGGCTACGTACATGTGCTAAAACAGTTGAATGCCGCTGTATGCATGTTGTATCGTTACGTCAAATCATTCAATCGAATTTAACGATGTTAATTTTCCCAAAAATATATGATAAATAAATTAGCAGTTACTTGTATTTACATGCTTTTTCCCCTTTAAATTGTAAATGTTTTCACACAAATTTATTGAGTACTACCCGGTCCCAAATGTTACGGAACATTGTAATTTAGGTAAACTGGTTCTCGACGCGACAAAGTGAAAATGATATTACCAGGGAGATTGGAACCAGTCCAGTTTTATGATGTGAATGCATATTTGGCTTTTCCGACACTCCGTCGGAAAAGGCCTTGTTTTATGTTGCATACGTTGCGTCCAGATATCTGTTCGATTACTACAAACGCTACTGCAATAATGCTGAATGTTTATAATGCTGGCAAACTCTTCATGTTCATTTCACAGAGTGCGGTAAACTTCTTCGTACTTAGATAAACTGTGAAGACGGTGGAGAATGGGGGAAAATCCAATGGAAAAAAATAGCAGGGCGGTCAAAATTTTAGAGGGGCGGTGAAAATTTTAGAGGGGCGGTAAAACTTTAGCGGGGCGGCATACAATTTTGGCAGGGCGGCCCGCCCTGCTAAAACCCCTCGTGGAGAACACTGCAGTTATTTCCAATTATTGGACGGTAGAATAGTATATAATGTATCATGATGTACCATGGAGGAATACAAAAATACATACATGCACTAAATGTGTCTTTCTTTGACCGTTTTCTAAACCCCGACATGACATCTCCGCTCCGCGCGATTTACCTTCCGAGCGATTTACCCTCCGCGCCGTACGTTGTCAAGTGCAAACAACATCTTATTCCCAGTGGAATGTACGTACCTAGCTACACGCTTGCGAACTCATCTCGAGATCGAGGGGTATGGCAATTGTTTGCAATAAGGTCAACCCCTGTAGCGCATCTGCGCGTGCGCGTTGCTTTGTTGCTAGCCTTGGTCAAGTGCAAGCAACCGCACTGAATGCCACTGTCTTTCCCCAGTGTACAAGGCACACGTAGTTAGGTGTAGTTACGTGTAGCGAACTGCGTCGCGTCTTGAGAAAAGATTAAAACACGTGGCGCGCATCCATTGTACATTGTGCAATGTCATGTCGTCTTCACAAAATATACGACACGATCGTTTGTTGACAGCTCGCATGTGATCGTCCATGGTATTATCATCTGTGTTACTAATCAACAATGCTGAAATAGAAACAAACGCTAGTCTTTCTGGAGTGCCATAAAGTAGCCAACTGAAGGTAAATGTCGTAAAACTCCAAATACTTTTCACTAGACCGCCGGACTACTTAGAAAAGGGTTTTAACTAGACCACCGCTGTTTTGACTAGAATTTGTCTAGCGGACCAGCGTTAAGGTCGAACCCTGGACTTCGTCATGGTGCTGCTTCTGCTCAAGTTTCAGCTCACGTACCAGCGGTCACAAAAATGCGTGTAACACAGGTGCTGATGTTGATCAAGCGATGTACAATTGGAATACTTACTCACGAAAGTTATTGCTTACACCTGCTATGCACATTACTGTGCTGCGCTCCGTTCGTTCGCAACAGGAACAGTCTCGGAACTTTTTGATCACACCTCGTATGTACAATGTACTTATTAACAGACTTCTTTAACATAGACAGAACACAAGTAATGCTAATAACGTTTAATGTTAATACAATGTAGTTAAGATGCTATTTTGCCATCTAGCCACAATGCAAACATGTACTTTGAACTTATTTGTCATGTTTGTAGTCTCTCTAACATGATTTAGTTTACGGTTTTGCAATATTTTCCATTGTCAACGTACATGTACCATGTACAATTTTTCAATCTCTTCTACAATGTATGTTATGCTAATTTATGAAAATGTTCATACTCTTGAGCACAGCATTGATATACTGTACAGCAAAATCTTTGGTATTGTTGTTGTCAATGGTTGTGCACAAATGTTCCCAGAAATCTGGCATTTTCCTGTGGTCAATCTGTACATTGTTTCCTTGTTCATTTTAGTGCTTGGTACATGTACATGTCCATATGTAAATGTACACATAGCATGTGAGTATGTGACAAACACACTGCTTGACTGTAGGGCTTGACTTCAGTCCAGTGTGTGAGTGCATGCAAATGTTGGCATTGGTCTATGGACTCCATGCACCACCTACATGTACATGTATATTGTACAATGTACATGTACATGTAGTCTAACACTCCAGTGCTACCAACATTTCTTTAACCCTAACATCCTAGGCATTCATTTTGGGGTGAAGACCTGTGCACTACAAATTACTACTTAGTATTCTATAGCACTGATTCTCTCTGTATTTGATGATTGAGTGTATCATGACAGCAGTCAAGATACTTGCAACTATAGAGTACATGTACTACTGCTACAGTTAAGTTACCGGGTAAATTATATTTGTGTCAATGAATTGGATGGCTAAGATAAAAAATTGTATCATCTCTGAAAACCAGTAGTTCATGCTTTGTTTCCGCCTTAGATGAAAACAGACATTTTGCCTCCAACCCCAGCAACAGACGGTAGTACTACACATGTACATATTACTACGTACTTTATTTGGGGTGAAGTACCAAACACATGTACTAAAAATTACTACAAGCATTGTACACAAATAGGCGGGAGTACTGAATACTACAGTTTACTACTATTACAGTGAAATCTCGATAAGTCAAACCTCAGGGGAATGGGCTCCAATTTCGAGTTAAGTGGCGTTTCGAGTTACCAAAGGTCCCCTTTTCCCCCAAAGATTACGTACGTGAATACCAAGCGAATATCCAATGTAACGGCCGTGAAATACGTGTAGAACACGAAATCATGGCATTTTTAGGCGATCTTTGCTTCGCTTTCAGCCTTTGCAGGTATCCCCCTTTAGTGTGAGGGAATGGTCCGACAAGAGACAATAAAACAGGCCCGTTTCATCGGTGTTAAAGATGTTTCTTCCACCAAAACATTGGGCAGTCCATTGCGTAGCCATTCGTCTGTCATCTCCGTAGTCACAACACAGCACCCTCTCTCGAGATGGTATGCGCCCTCTCTCGAGATAGTATGCGCCCTCTCTCGAGATGGCATGCGCCCTCTCTCAAGAAAACGATCCCGTGCGCGGCGCGGTGGTGTGGCGCGGCGGTACGGTATGCGGCGTGCCTTGAAACGATCCATCCACCGGCAATCTGTCACTGCAGCAAGCACGTGCAACTGTGTGATTGGTCAGCAGTTCACTTAATTCATTGCCAACTGCATTGTGGTTGCGTGCAGAACTGGGTGCATTTCTTCGAAGGATTGCGGCAACCGTTGCGGCCGCTTTGCATCTTCGGCATTCCTGGGCGGGTCACCGGTGGTATGCTTTGATCATTGTAAGTTGCACCGCAGTGAATAGGCTGCTCCAACGATACTACATGTACATACATGTACAGACGCTAATTTCCCCTTTGTTGCTTTTCTATAGCTGAGTTTGGGTTCATTGAATGTGATCGTGGGAGATTTCTTAACCTAAACAAAAGGATTCCAGTTTTTTCCGTGGCCTAATTACGCACGTTTATTTCTGCACTTGGCGATTTTGAGTTTGACTTAACCGGAGTTACCGGTCCGAAATGTCGAGTTAGCGTGGGCATGTTTATACATGATTTGCTATTCTTTTGAGGGAAATAAATGTTTACTTCGAGTTAAATTTGGAATTGTTGGAATTGGAAATAAATGTTGATGAACCAGGTTTTTGAGTTAACCGGTTTTGACTTATCGAGATTTCACTGTAGTAGTATTTTGTAGCTTTATGTGAGGTTAGGGTTAAAAAAAACATTGCAATTGAATCTTTCATAGAGCGCTTTGAGTAGTTTCACAAGTCTGGGGTTGTGCGATGTCGGCTGACTTAAATGTGCATGTATGGTTGGAACATCATGGTAAATTAGCTAATTTCGCATCTACTCAGAACACATGCTTTATCAAATTAAAAAAGGCACTGGAAAGGTACATGTACGTGTATGTGCAATTGTATGAGATGGGTGAATTACTCCTAATACTATAGCTTAATGATCCAGTAGGTACATGTACATGTACATGTATCCTGCATTCAGAGGATTTTGGAAACTGCATATTTTAACCCTAACCTACCTGAATCCATCAAAATCCATACCCCCGTTTTGGAGAATTTCGGCGGATTCAGGATACCTCCATATTGAAAACTGGGAGATTTTGATGGCTTGAGGATTGTAAGCCTAGCGGTACTGCAGGATTTTGATGGATTCAGGATACCTCCATATTGAGCAGTCACCAAAACCAACTTTTTGTGCATGACAAAAATAGGTGGATTTTGGCGGATTCAGGATACTTTCTAGTCAAGTTACCAAAGGGGTTAGGGTTAAGAGGTGAGACCAAAAATGCAAGACTACCTTTTTACCAAAAAACCTTCAAAAAATGATCAATATATTAATGTGGACTTCAATATTTACATTTCTTGACAGCACTTCAATTTGGGTCAAATACCTCCAATACACAGTGTGCGTCACTCTCATTCCCAGAAAAAAGAAAAAAAAGAGGTCGTAGCTTACACTCATCATCTGCCTCATCGAGCGTTTAGTCATGGGTCACACTGTCTGATTTTCCGGCGTATTGTGGCACATATGCCTGATCAATAATACAAATGAACAACAACGACCGCTGCAGTCGACTAATTGACATCATGAAGAATTCTTTGAATACATGCATCGCTTGGGATGACAAACTACAATGCACATGAAGCACACGTGAAAGAAATTACCAATTCAGTTTCAAGACTGATTGCCAGTGAGTAAAAAGCACTATTATAATGCTAATGCCACTGAGAGGCTCAGATAAATTGGGCTTGAGATTGTGTGCAACTGTTAAAATATAAATACACTAAATGTCATTCAACAGAAACGATATTAAGTACAGCTATTGTTTGCAGTTGCATGTAAGTACCAAATTAATCATTATGTTATATTCATCTTGAGTCATACTGATTGGCCAAAATACAAAGAAACAAGCCATCCCAATTTTAACTGAAGACGCCAACACTGAAATGTTCGATTTCGTCTGCTGATTGTTCACACTTCATGCATTTTAATATCGTATGCATCTGGCGCTTAGAGATTACGATTGACGGGGAGTTTGGGGGAAAATTAATTCTTCGTTGTGCACTTGTGGTACACTGAAAAATGTAAAATCTGTAGAAGCGCTACACTTTGCTGTGCACCACTTATAGGATAACCACATGTAATAGTGGCTCCACTGGTGTACATGTACAATGTACACATGTCAACATGCATTTTTACAATTCTATTAAATCATATGCAAATTTCAAGATTAATGCAGAAAACTTAATGACACCATTTTTGTTTTAAGTGTGTGATATTTGCATAGGAAGGCAATACAATTATTATAGGCCTAGTTGTTCATTTTTGCAATTATCTGCAATGGTTCTGAAAAAATACAACATATTCACGAGGCTGTGTGAATTTTACACTTTCTTTTGCATACGTGTACGTACATGGCTCTCATACAAGTAAAAGGTGATTCAACGCTATTGTGTGTGATTACAAAGAGGCACTTTCCTCATACTTTTGTTGTACATGTACATTGTACATGTACTTTACGCCAAATGAATGCCCGAGGAGTCCCCGATAGCAATGCCGATTATGGAAATGTTCTGTCCTCACTGACGCACACAGAAATGGTCGGCAAAGTTGGACCAAGTTCAACTTTTCTGCCTATCTGCATTTCATACTGTTCCATTGTTAAGTGCCATGAATCTGACCTACATGTACATGTATTTTATCCTTTTGGCTAGGAAATATGACATTAAGCCTAACTACCCCAAGCCTTACAAACTCCAACAGCAGGTTGTGTCCAATTTTGATGGGTTCAGGACTGTAGCGCCTTGGCACCATTACTTTACATGGAGCTGTGATGCCCCAATTTGTCCAAGTCCAAAGAATTTGCCATTGGTATACTGCACAGTTTTGGATTTTGACAGGTTGAGGACACTTCCCAGTAAAAATTGACTAGGGGGTTAGGGTTAAATGTCAAAATATAAATACAGTGAAATGAAGTATCAGTACAGTATTCAGAAAAGTGCAAGTATTTAGACACCCTTTTTCAGCTGAATTACATCATGAACCAACTCCGTTCCGACAGTCTGCCATTTGCCATCTTGTGTGCCGTCGGCTTTCACTGCGATTATATTGTAAACCGGTCCCAACATAACATTCTGTTGGCCTAGATTCAAGTCCAATTCGGGTTAAAACTATGTTTTTTAGTCCCTACATGTAGCTGCCCATCGGACCAATGAGTCCTTGTGCTTCCATAATATCTTTCCATAAATGCAAGTGCACACAACATAGGCTTTGATAAACACCGAGGACAAAACAACCAAACAAAAGGCATCCATTTGCGAGCCTGTGAGCGAGATGCATGTGGGTCATTTACGTTTGCAGAGCGGGAGTAGACTTTGAACGTGTCTGGAAATGGAAGTGTGACCAAATGAATAATTGCAGTGAACTAGACTCCATCTCTGAAGTGTTTATTTACTGTGTGCACAACCAGTTGATTGTGGGGTTTGCTTTAGGTTTTTTGCTGTGTTTTAGTTTTTTTCTAGTTTTTTTAAATATTTTGTTTTCCCTTCATTTTGAGTAATGTTTTGGGCTTGTACCGGTACAATTGATACGGTGAGACAGGATTATTTGCATACAGTCAAAGTGCAACAAAATCGGTTGATTCAGTGGGGATGGCACAAGTTTTTTTTTTTTCAGTCCGTCAGATTTTTGGGAGAATTGTTTGAATGACGGAACAGGAAACGAGAGAATGGGGCGCGCTCGGTTGGGCTTTTGTCAGATTTTGATTTGGTTTATTTGTACATGTATGTAAGCTGTAACCTGGCTGAAAGATTTTAGGCATCCTTTCTATAAATATTTTCCTTAAAGAGGTTGCAAGTCAAAATCCAAGGAGATCTGATGAGAATTTTCAAAATGAATAAAGAAAACAAGCAGGAGCGGGATTCGAACCTGCAACCTCTTCCGTACCAGTGCTCTTCCCAGGTTGTATCGTAAAATTGGGCGTGATCCCTGGCTATACGGCATTATGGGTTATTTATGACTTCCTACTAGCGCCCACCCGAACAAAGATAGTGACAATTTGGGAGACTGCCAACATAGGGCAAGATAGCTCAGTTGGTAGAGCGCCAGTACGGTATTCCGGAGGTCGCAGGTTCGAATGCCACTCCTGCCAGTTTCCTTTGTTCACTTTGAACATTTATTCCAATTTATTCCCTTGTGGATTGTTTGACGACATTTAATGAGAATACAATGTACATACTTATGGGCATGCCATACCGGAGTTAGAATGCTGCAGGCTTGAGTCTAGTAATTCAAGTGCTGGTCTAGTGGCTTTCATTACCATCAGATCCATTGGTCTAATGATTTTTGAGGTTTCATTCACTAACCTCTTATAGAAGGCAACACAGCAATTAAGTTTAAGCACCAGTTTCTTAAAACTTCATCAGGTGCATTTCAGTTTTGTTCAATGAGAAATGATGTACATTATGTAGGGCTAAAAATGTGGTTCTTCAATCTTCATTTTTTTTCCCGTTTATCGTACGACAATTTCAGAAATTTCTTTCCAGTCTAGTAGATTTGTTGAGCATGGAGGAGGTACATGTACAATGTACATTGTGGAAGTTACCCCACATGGGTCTACAGGTCTGAAAACAGGGGATAATTTCTCTGGAATCTGTTGAAGAACTGTCTTCCATTTAGATCTGGACCCAGGAAAACCGCAAGGGTCACGTGCAGGGTTGGCAATTCAAAATATTGCCAGCCCTACCAACTCTGATCGTAACTCTTTACCTAGAGTGGCTTTTATTTGTAGCTCTGTATTGGGTGATTTAAAAAAAAAAAATAAAAAAAAAAAAAACACAACAACAACAACAACAACAACAACAACAACAACAACAACAACAACAACAACAACAACAACAACAACAACAACAACAACAACAACAACAACAACAACAACAACAACAACAACAACAACAACAACAACAACAACAACAACAACAACAACAACAACAACAACAACAACAACAACAACAACAACAACAACAACAACAACAACAACAACAACAACAACAACAACAACAACAACAACAACAACAACAACAACAACAACAAATAATATAGCCCTGTGGTCTAACCCATTTTCCCCCTGAAATTTGATAACTGCTGTGATGTCCTATTTGATGAAATATGTTCTCCGACTTGGGAAACTACAATAATGTGGTCTTCTGATGGAGAAAGTGGCATTTCAACTTTTCAACTCATTTCCTTTCTTACCTCTTTCCCTGTGGGTATATGCTTAGCGAGTTTAACCTTTGCAAAGTTGCCCTTGCCAATAGTTTTGATGAGGCGGTATCTTCCAACATGGGGTTGGTCGTCGGCCGTTCTCGTACTCCGACTTCTTGACGATGATGTATTTGAATCATCTCCCTGCAGAGGAAAGATGAAGGAAGGAAAACATGTATATATGAGTTTTGTTAGGGGGATGATTTTCAAGTGTTATGAGTCCGTCTGCCTCATGAGGGACAGGGTCCAACTAATCCAGATGGTATGTGGCTATCAATGGATCTATAGGATGAGTTTATGATTACAATGTATTTGCATAGTTTGCATTGTACTTGTGTTAAAGTATTTACATGAACAAATCAATGCATGTATGCAATATACATATCAGTCACACGTCTGAGAGAAGGGTAGGGCTCTGAAAAACTTTTTTTTTTTTAAACTGAGGATCAAGGACAGCTGAACACTACACCGATATACAGTAAACTTGTGATTCACCCTAACAATCCCAAATTCTCCAAAATCCTCTCTGTCAAATGGAGGAATTTGGATGATCGAGGGTCTTTGGAAGTTGAAGTGTCGGAGGATTTTGCAGGATTTATGGCATTAGATTTTGCCTCTGGAGGAAAATAGGAGGATCCAGGTCATCAGGCCTACTCTGGTGTTGGATGATTTCGGAGGATTGAGGTTACTGGGGTGTTTATCAAAAACCCACTGGAGGATTTAGGCAGCGGTCCCCAGTTACAAACATTGGAGGATTTTGGAATCGGAGGATTTTGGAGGATTCAGGTTACATGTATCCTTGCTAGCCAGTGTTCAAATAATCTTAACTCAAAAACTGTATGAGTGCCCATCCCAAATCTTTCTAGAAATGTTGCTTAACCCTAACCCTGCCAGACGCAGCACATTGCATCTGTGGTGACAGCTTGACCTTGCTGCACTCTGCACACAAGTCAATGTGACAAAGTATGCAATCTGATGCGTCTGGCAGGGTTTCTAGCCAAAATACCCTGGAGGGTTAGGGTTTTAAGCTAAACAATTTTTTTGCATTTTGAAAAATATGCATTTTCGCAAATCAAGGTCAAAGGTCATATATTTACGTAATTTTGTTGTGGTACATGGTATAATTTTGATTTGATTTTATGAAATGAAGGCCATTTCAAGAGCTTTAAAATGATGTAAAGTTTATCTCTGCAGGTGCTTTACTATTGGCGATATAGATGTCCAAACATAGCAGGTCATGCTAATTTGTCCAAAGTTCGTTAACCCATATCTCAAAAAATTATTAATCAAATGACATAAAATTTCGGTTCTGGTGGTTTCTCAAGGAGTCCAATCAGCACACCGAATTTCGATTCAATCCGCGACGGTCATGTCCAAAAGCGTGTTGAATTGACACGGAATGACCCTTAAGTACATGTAGGGAGTTACATTGTAGGGTTAAACAAATTGATTGAAGATTTCGTATAAAAATCAATGCTGAAGTTTTGGTGCCCCAAGAGTTTTGACATCTGTTTGTAACAGAAGTACATGCAGCTGAACTCATTTTTTTCAACAAAATTATCACCTATGATAACATCAGGTACATGTATACACATACATTTGTAATACATTAGCAAATTTAGCGACTTGAAGAGTTTCTAATATCGTTTTCTCTCTATAAACATCAAGCACCAAGTTCAATCAATCATTAACTTGAGAGCTGAATTCCAAATCAGTCTCCGTGCAGTTGACGTTCATTCCGAAAAAACCTTGAAGCGTTTGATCAATCCCATTTAAAAATGCCGGCGGAAAATTTCAAGCAGTGATGAACCTCAACACGTATCAGGCAACCTGGAGTCAGATGATGATCAGGAGGATGATTATGGCTGTGCTGTTATTGCCCGGGTACACACGTACAGTACACACACGCAGGACCTGTCTGGTTGTCGTTCGGGGACGTTGTTAATACACTCATACGCCAGGTCCTAATTTCATTAGGGACTTGAAGGAATCTGATTGATGCTGACCTAGCATGGGTCAGTGGAAGTTACACGTACATCTGCATTAACATGATTAACAGTAGGCATTTCAGGATTTGTAGGAGGTACAATCATAAAAATACTTTACTCAGGCTGCTTGGGGGAAAAAACATATCTTATTCTTCAATCATGTTTGTACATGTACATTACATATGCAGATAATTGTACAGATGCAAATGGGCGGAACAGTCTGAAGCAGATTAACTGATCCTGCTGCGAGTATTTTTCCAGGACTACATGTATTCAACATCACCCAACTATCTACGAGAAGTCTGCTGAGCGCAACAGAATCAAACAGCTACATGTACACGTACATGTACAGTATGTATATTGTAGAACACATCTTTTGTTCACTGCTCAGGTCTTCAATATATCCAATATAAATTTGTTGTGTGGGATCTTGTTGGATTCAGCAAGGTTTGAGTTACCCCTAACCACTATGAATTCAACAATATCAAACAGCAAGAAATTAATGTTGGATCTTGTTGGATTCAGCAGGGTTTGAGTTACCCCTAACCACTATGAATTCAACAATATCAAACAGCAAGTAATTAATGTTGGATCTTGTTGGATTCAGCAGGGTTTGAGTTACCCCTAACCACTATGAATTCAACAATATCAAACAGCAAGAAATTAATGTTGGATCTTGTTGGATTCAGCAAGGTTTGAGTTACCCCTACATTTGTTACCCCTACATTTGCCCTAACCACTATGAATTCAACAATATCAAACAGCAAGAAATTAATGTTGGATCTTGTTGGATTCAGCAGGGTTTGAGTTACCCCTAACCACTATGAATTCAACAATATCAAACAGCAAGAAATTAATGTTGGATCTTGTTGGATTCAGCAAGGTTGTTACCCCTACATTTGCCCTAACCACTATGAATTCAACAATATCAAACAGCAAGAAATTAATGTTGGATCTTGTTGGATTCAGCAGGGTTTGAGTTACCCCTAACCACGATGAATTCAACAATATCAAACAGCAAGAAATTAATGTTGGATCTTGTTTATCTGATCCCGAGTACTGAATAAAAGATCTTTGTTCTACAATCCCGGCCAAATCTTGTTGGGCCTTCGCCCCCCTGTCCCGGTCAATGTTGGCTCTCATTGCACGGTATGCACTCTACATGTAGCTTGAGATTACAACATTGAGTGGGGGAGCGGGGGTGCGGGGGATGGCAAGTTTATTGTCACGTGGCCCAAGCATTTTGGCCCGGATTGTAGCTGATGGATTATATTGGATTAATCAGGCTAAGTACTTCATTAGACTTTTGACTAGCGCCCACAAACAAAGACACTGACAATTTGGGAGACCGCCAACATACATGTAAGGCAAGATAGCTCAGTTGGTGGAGCACCAGTAGGGTATTCCGGAGGTTGCAGGTTCGAATCCTACTCCTGTCAGTTTTCTTTGTTCACTTTGAAAAATTGCTCCATTAGCTGTTAGATATGACAAGGTTCAAGCAAACTTTGTACCTGCTGTAGGTCAGGGTTAATCACTCAAATCTAATACACACACAGTCCAAACTTAGTTAAATGAGGACATGAAACCAAGGTTTATTTATCCTGTAGCCTGATCTGTGCTCTAAGCAATGTTCTCCCTCAGGGCCCAGATTTAAATGAAAAGAAAACAAGAAAGGAAATATGAGAAACGTCAGTTTTAGGTGTGGGAGGAAAGCCCAGCTACATGTATATGCAGTAAGACATGAGGAAACCCCACGCATCGAGCAGGGACTGGACAGCCACCTACATGTACGTGTACAAGTGGAAGGCAAAGTGTATGTAAGAACCAATATGCAAACCTAACCACTCTTTTGCTTCATCGTGATTTCTTCATCTTTTGACTGGTTTCTTCAGGTTTTTGAGCTACAGTGCCGTATGCACTTTTGAACAATACTTAGTTTCTTAACCAGAAAGCAACAATGTTATTAACCCTAACACCCTCCATCATTTTTCCTCCAAGTAACCTGAATCCTCCAACATCCTCAGATTTCAAAGTGTTAAAACTGCATGTAACCTGAATCTTCAAATCCATGTATGGGGACCATAGCATGAATCCCAAAAATCCTCTAGGGGTTTCCGTAAACACCCTAGTAACCTCAATCCTCCGAAATCAACCAGCATCAGATTGGGCCTGATGACCTGGATCCTCCATTTTCCTCCAGAATCAAACCCCTTATGCCCTCAATATGCAAATTCTCCGATGCTTCAACTTCCAAAGACCCTCAATCCTCCAAATTCCTCCATTTGGCAAAGAGGATTTTTGAGGATTTGTGAAGATTACAGTTAACGCTTGCTCAATGCACTCCAGATGCAGTGCATTGGACCATTCCTTGCTTTACCAGACAATTGATTTCAAAGCTCCTACTGGAGTGCATTGGAGGGCACTTGGGGGGTTGCTGGTCATTATTGTTGTTGCTCACTTGATCAGAAAGTCTTGATGGAAATTGCCATTGTATTTATTATTAGTAACTTTTTATAATGTTAAATATCAGTTTGGATTATTACATGTGTATTAACATAACTTAACATAACATAACATAACATTACATAACATTACTTAACATCAACCTGGTGTTCCAAAAGTACAGAGTGTTTTATTTCACAGCCTATTATACACCTGTACATGTGGAGAGATATACATGTACCCTGTGGAGACATGAACACAATGGGAACAAAGGGACTGAATACATGTAGGTCTCCACTAGGCAATTCTATGGGTTAGGTTGTCTCCACAAGGAATTTTGTGAACTAAAGCCGTGTCCGCACTGGACTTATTTTTTGGAAGGTTTTACCGAGACGATGGTAAAATGAAAAATTGTCAAATGTGACCACTGTCCGCACTTGGACTTTCGACACTGGAAAATTTTACCGAGACCGTGGTAGAAGTAACCGAGCTGTCAATATAAGGACTCAGAGGGCGCTTTGCGTGACCTTGCTACATTGACGCGATTGACCCAAATCAGGCGTGCCTTTTCATTTTTCCGGCTGATGTGTACACATAGGACTACATCAATTAGCACCAATCAAACTTCTGACTATCAATAATAATATCTGCCATGATTGCAAACAAAAAAGGAACAACGCACTGGAATTTGGAAACTTGCCACGTGCACCGCACCGCAGTAAAGCAATGCAAAGCGCATGCGTGGTTTCCCTGTGAAGCATGACCTCGCGCTCGGGCCGGATGTACGCTTTCCTGAGCTGCTTTTACCGCAACGCACTGTCCGCACTGGACTTATTGTCTCGGGAAAAGTTACCTGGTCAGTTTTCCTGGGCAGCAGTTGGCCGGTAGAAGTAACCGCTGGACTCAGGAAAAGTAACTGAGAGGAAAACGTCCTAGGCTGTCCGCACTGGACTAAAAATGGGAAAAGTTCCCATCGTCTCGGTAAGTTTTCAAAAAAGTCCAGTGCGGACAGGGCTAAAGTCTATGGGAGTTTGCTTTTTTACAGGGACAAAGGGGAGAACAATGCCATGTCTCCACAGGGATGCAAAAATGCAAATGTGTGTACCCTCCATCTCACTCCAGAGGATTATGGCATGTGGCATTACTTATCAGTGTAATACATTGTACACTGTTTACTCACAGCATGACCAAGTTATCCTCCAGTTTCCTTTGGCATTCCTTGGAGTGTACAAGGACTCCCCATTGAAATAATGTGACAGTTATTGGAGGACCATGCAATAAACATCTAGGCATTTTGGGGGCGAATATTGAAGTGTGTTGGAGTGTAAACAAGAGCAAGGGTTAATAGATAAAGCAAGTTTTGCACTATTGGTTTGGTTATTCCATGGAGGAAGATCCTTCCTCCATGGTTATTCAAATGGACAGCTTTACATGTACAGTGTATGTCAATCGTTAATCTCTGGCCACCATAAATCTCATCGCCTTGTGATATCCTCTCATGTCTGCACACTAGATACAAGCCATGTTAACTTCCTGTTCAGAGCGTACAACAATTTCATATTTTGACATTTTTTTACAAGGCAGATTTATTTTGATTGGAAACTTTAGGTTATTGTGAATCATCATTCCACGTTCTATGCATCCGGGGTGAAATAAGCTCTTTTTTTGGTCAATTTTATTTCCCATCATAAAAGTGAAATTTTCTCAATCTCATCAAAATGGATACATCACGTTTTGGAAATAAACTCTTCATTTGTACATGTAGACTTCACAACGTAAGTTTTGTTCTGATAAAATTTGGAACCAGAAAACAAAAACCCGACAGATCAACTTTCAGCAACCATTGCAAAGGTGTAAAATCATCACTGTGTACAAGTCTGCACAGTGACCGAGAGACATGTCTAAAAATAAACTACATACCTGTACATCCAAACCAATAACTTATGCACAGGATTGGCAGTGTGTTTAACGTGTCTGACAATTATCTTTTGGACAAGTTGAATTCCAAACAAACACTATCACATCATATTTCATGTTACGCAAGGCACAAGACAGGTGAAATATGGCACTGCTGTTAGCATGCAGAGAATTTATGCTATACAATAATATACAAGAATGTATAGGTTCTTAGGATGGAAGGGGAAGAGAGGGGAAGAGAGGGGAAGAGAGAAGTTTTCAAAAAGTTTTCAAGTGGGTGTACACACGTGTGTTGGCTATGAATGTTCATTGCTTTTAAGCTGAAGTAGTTAAATCTGTACATACATAAGCTTGTACGGTTTTAGATTAAACCAAAACCGAAAAAGTTTGACCCGGTTTAACCGGTTTACCGACCTTGAAAACAAAGGGCGCCGCCATCTTGTCGCAGCTGGCTTCGAGCTCACGTCGAGCGCGCGGAAACACCGGATGCGTTCCCCTCCCGCGAACGACGCAAACGCCCACCACTCTCTTGTCGATCCTTAAAATTATTTCTTCGCCTTGTTAGCCATCGTTCGTGTGACTGGGAACGCAGCGCTGGCTTCTGTAATCACAAGCTTTTGTCACGCTAACATGCGGAACAGAACCAACGAAGCCGACTATACCATGCGACCAGCGAACACGTGCAAAATTTAACGTATTACACATGTGAGGGAATTCCCCTGCATGTGCAATGCGAGAATCAGACTCGTCAAGTCGAAGCAGCTTATTTGGTTCAACTGGCCGTTTGTCAATTTTCGTGACGCGTTTAATACGTGAGCGATATGAGTGTTTCCAATAGAGTACTAGGTCGAAGTCTAATGAGATTTGTGACGTAGACCGTAGACACGCACAAGCTCGTGAGTATAGTAAATCCAGTGGTGTTCGTTTCCGCTGGCTGGCCAGCCAGCCCGCCGTGCATGCAGCGCATATGTGGCATGTGTAGTGTGTGGTGTGCACGTGCAGGCAAGCGCTGTGTCCAGCATGGGCTCGCGCTTGCGATGCGTGAAATTAATAAGCCTCACGATTCGGGAAATGTCATTTGTGCCAAAGACAAATACTGTTCAGTGTTCTTCAGACAAGTACGGTAATCTCTTCTTTGTGGTTTTGGAAGTATTGTTTGACATTTTTTCGCCCTGATTTTCTTAAATAAATGAAATATTGTTGCAGAAGGTTTTGAGGTTTTTCAAAAATCAAAACCGGACGTGATTGGTTTAATTATAAAACCGGAAAAAAACGGTTTACCGGTAAACTGCACAAGCTTATACATATACATACATGTACATACATGTATGTACGAAGCATAATTTGACACATATGGACCAACAACTCACTGCTTTGCAAAGTAAACAAACATGCTAAGTGTCAGCTTTCTTCTAGCTTTTCCGACTTGTTTTTATTGGTTTTTGTTCAGCTACCAAATCCCTTAGATGTTGTGCACAAATTTTGTCGACTGCCTTCCAACAATCTCAGATCTTAATACTTCATACAGACATAAACCCTACATGCACATGTACAGTGTATAGTGAAGTTGCATGCCAAAGACTGACGTCGTGACGACGTAAAGGATGTCAGATTACAATCCACTGAAAATGAATGTTGGTCACGTTTAACTTCATTAAGAAGACACACGTCATTTATGACCTTAATTTTTATTGCATGTGATAGAGCATTAATGGAAAATACACAGGGGTCAAGGTCACCTGACCCTTTACTTTTGGTATTTCTTGGAAGTTTCACAAAATCAGTCATAACTTGAAAGTGATGGTATTTATGTATGAAAATATTGTATGCTAATAATGCATGTAAGGCTTTTTTATTCGACACAAATTAAATGTGAATGAAGTACGAGTTATTATTTTTGGAAAATGAAGTCTACATGTACAATGTACCTACAATATATAATGCATTTGCGTCAGACCTACACATGTACATGTACGTATGACGTCAACAAACGGGAAATTATGACCAACCTGTTTGTACGGCAAAAACTTTGTCTGCCACATTTCGTTCATTATCCCTAACTCCCTAGGGTGTGTGTAAAATCATATTAAAATTGGAGGATTCAGGGACTGTAGGGGTTACAGAACTACAGAATAAGCCAGTTCGGTATCTCAAAGGTCAAAGGTTGTTCGGGATAAAATTGCTGACGTAATATCACGCCATGTTACAGGAACGCCCATTCTGATTGAATTCAACATGTGCGGGTTGTGCGACCAACTTTTGCATTCACACGCCCGCGTTAGTCTTGTAAATGGTTATAATCGATATATCGAATATAATCGATGTTGGATCTCTGATATACATGTACATGTATATTGATTATTAAAAATTCTGTACATGGCATACATGTACATGGCAGGAGCACAAAAAGTTGAATTGTTAATGAAAGGGGGTAGATTACAAAATTCTTTTTGCTGTGGCTGTGGTAAAAACGAGAAACTGCCCTCTAAAAATGTGAAAATGGCGACATCCTCCCAACGTCATACAGTACATGTACACGTATGTATAGGGAGACTTTCATCTGAAAGTTGATACACCGATAATACATGGGCCCCTTATCCTAAATTATACAAAGTGATGTCATTGTGTTTTTATTTTACCTCAGTCAGAAGAGCTGACATTTTAGCCCCTCTGCAACTGAATTTGGCCAGTTAAGAACTGACTACTCTAAGTTGGACAAGCTATTCAATCAAGCACGATTCACATTCTGCAACTCATTCCCTGACCTGTTTGAGAAGGTCACCTCCACGGAAGGTCATCTGCAGAGATCCATTCAAAATATACAAACATATAAAACAACCAAAAAATTTAATCCACCGGTTCATCAAAACGAGTACTCACATGACCGTGGTGCCTCCTATCTTCATGTACTGTGGACAGCACAGGGGTGCGTGATGACATGGCGGTTGCTAGCCGTCGCAATGTCAAAACCTACATGTAGTTCCGACTGACTCGGGCCAGTGAAGGAGGGGCCAGCTAGCTGCAAGACCTGGAATAATAGAATACAAGTTACAACACATCATCAGTTGAATTACCATGTTTTGACAATGTGAATTGTCCTGGAACTACATGTACATGTACATGTGTACATGTACATGTATGTGTACATGTACATGTACATGTATGTGTACATGTACATGTACATGTATGTGTACACGTACATGTACATGTACATGTATGTGTACACGTACATGTACATGTATGTGTACACGTACATGTACATGTATGTGTACACGTACATGTACATGTATGTGTACACGTACATGTGTATACATGTGTACATGTACGTGCACTGTATATATCTCCGAGGACAAGAGAAGAAAGAAAACACAAAGAAACCTTTCAGTCCTCGAACGTAGAGTCTTTTGTTGAAATCGGTCCTCGAACGTAAGGATACGTGCTTAGTCTATGGGGGTTGGTTATATTAAAGGAACAATAGGAAACACAAAGCATTGTCCTCGGACGTATTGGGGAAGTACGACTGTTTGTACATGTATGTGTACGTACATGTACATGTATGTGTATGTGTACGTACATTGTACATGTACATGCACATGTATGTACAATATGTAGTTGTGGACAGTGTGAATGACTGACCTTTGGCATGCAAAGTACATTGTAACTGACAGGCATCTGCAAATGTATGTATGTACACCGTACATTGTATGGTCTTTTCACATAATTCCTAGAAAATGTGCAAACTTACAATGTATGTATACATACATGTATGTACTCGGACTAACATATTGAACAATGCAATATTTTGCACATATACATCTGAACAGTACATGTACATACATGTACACTGTATGTGTACAAGTACAAACACAAAGTTAGTGCCAGTGTGAAGAATTCTATACCACATGAATGCGTACATGTATGTATACGGTTTTGTACATGTGTGTAGGCCTGTACAGGTTATCCATTACGTCTGAGGACTTGGGACAATAGGGGGTTAGTGATTACAATACAACTGAGGACCCGAGCCTATAAAGTCATTGCAAGTCATGCCAATGCACTCCAGCTGCAGTGCATTGGACCATTCCTTGCTTTACCAGACAATTGATTTCAAAGCTCCTACTGGAGCACATTAGAGGGCACTTGGGAGGTTGCTGGTCATTGTTGATGCTCACTTGACCAGAAAGTCTTGATGGAAATTGCCATTGTATTTATTATTAGTAACTTTTTTATAAGGTTAAATATCAGTTTGGATTATTATAACATTACATGTACAATGTACATGTATATAACATAACATTACTTAACATTACATAACACCAACCTGGTGTTCCAAAAGTACAGAGTGCTTTACATGTACTTCACAGCCTAAAATGTACGTATATTAGACATACATGTACTGTACCCTCCATCTCACTCCAGAGGATTATGGCATGTTGCTTTGCTTATCAGTGTACATGTAATACACTGTTTAAGCCCCGATCCCACTTACGCGAATTTGACAACGAATCAGTTATGAAACGGTTACAACTCTCACGATTTGATTGCGAACTAATACGAAACGGTTACAATACAAATACGAAATGTGACAAATTGTTTACGAAACAGACCGAAAGTGTTACGAATTAACATGACATGTTACGAGGTATTAACGACTTCACGATGCGTATACGACGCATTTACAATGTACGACATTTTGTGATACACGAAGTTGTTGCGAACTTAACGTCACGTGGTGACGCGTGCGTTGAGAACCTGTACTTGTATTTTCTCATTTTGCATCATATTCACCAACTCTGATGTACTGGAAGCGGCTGCTGTTAAAGAGGAAAACCTCCTCCTGGCGGCTGCGGTTCTCGTTCTTCAAGGAATCCGGCAACGACAATACGAAAGTTAAGACGAAATGCCTCGAACCGCTGATTCATCACGTGTTTCCCACGTGTTCTTGTTGGCGTCGTAATGTGTTTCGAACCACATCAGCAAGTTCGTAACCGCGTCGTACATGTAAGTCCTTCGTCAAAGTCGCAAACGCTTCATAACTGAATCGCATTGTCGTAATGGTTTCGTGAATTAACGCTTCGTAAAAGTTTTGCAAATTTCAAAATTGGCGACTTACGCAACAATACGAGGTGTTTACGAAGTCTTGCGAATAATTACGACACTCAACGAATTCAATTACAAAGTACTTACGACACGTTTGCGATTCATTATGAAATGACACGAATCGACTTCATGTTAATTCGTCGTCAACTTCGCGTAAGTGGGATCGGGGCTTTACTTACAGCATGACCAAGTTATCCTCCAGTTTCCTTTGGCATTCCTTGGAGTGTACAAGGACTCCCCATTGAAATAATGTGACAGTTATTGGAGGACCATGCAATAAACATAGGAATTTGTTGGGGTTTTTTTTTTGGGGGGGGAGGGATATTGAAGTGTGTTGGAGTGTAAACAAGAGCAAGGGTTAAGTATAGAACAATCCCACTGGCAAGTAAATGTACTTGATTTAGGGCGTATTTTTTTTAAAAAGGTGTAGTGAACTAGCCCTACAGCTAGTGACAAAATTACATGCAGAAATTATAAGCTAAAACGCCCAAGAAACAACTTCAATTACCCAAAAGATCCACTTTCTTAGGTACAAAAGTTTTTTTTTTTTCAGAATCCGATTTACAAAGGCTGATTAAAAAAAAAAAATCATTTTTTGAATGCTGAAGACATGCTCTTTCGCCTCATCTCTGTTTTGAAGCTCTGTGTAAGATATTTCAAAATCACATTTCAAAACTGCCTACTGAAACTCGATAGGTTTTGATACCTGTAGGGTAGTTGGCTCCATTTTGGCACAGAGAGAGGAAGGGTTAACGAATGCCTCAATTCTTCAACTTCCAAGGACCCTCAATCCTCCAAATTCCTCCTTTTGGCAAAGAGGATTTTTAGAGGATTTGGGAAGGTTAGGGTTAAAAATAGAAAATGTTCTATGGTTGTGATGGTTGTGTGATGCCAAGAAATTTACTATACATGTAGTTTGATGTTGTACATGTACAATGTACCGTTACATAGTACCGGAACACTGTACATATGTACATGTACACTCTACATGTACTTGTGCCAGCTACAATGTACATGGTACATGTAGATGAAATTATCCACAGGCAACTGAACTCTTAGTGCTGTGAGCCTTGATGACCTTTCAGCTCTAATCTGCTCTTATGTGCTCCTAGAAAGTGTGAGTCACATTCAAGCGCAACCCTCAAGCAGTTCCTTGCCTGGCTGATGACAGTAATGTACATATTGTACATGTACAAGGCAATGACCACTGTGTGGGGTGTACCAAGCAATGCTCGAGTCCAGCTTTTCCAATGTACATTGTATGCTCATGTACATGTACATGTACATTTTTTGTACGTTCCTCTGTCCAAGCCCAACCCTCCCTCTCTTGGTGCCAAAATGGAGCCAACTACATGTACATTGTACCCTACATGTAAAGTATCAAAACCTATCGAGTGGAGAGGAAGGGCTTAAGTTATATAATACATGTAGGTTATGATAGTTAGGAAAAAAAAAACTCTGCTTCCGATTACATGCCTTTCAAAAATAGGGTACATGTAGGTACACATGGGAATCTTTTTTTGTGTGCAGATTGAATGGGGTATTCAATTATATGCGAATTTCAGTCTGAACCATTTCCATTTACGCTATGTAAGCTACATGTACACACAAAAATGGCTACAAAAAAAGTGATAAAAACTTGCCTAAATTAATGTCAAAAATATTTACGTTCAATAATACTTTAAAATAATGGAGAATTGAGGTCGTGCACACCACACTATGCACAACGCTAGCCACGACGGCCAATACTGTCCGTTGGTCGTGCGGTAAGCGTGTGTGATGCACTGTGTGTGGCGGGCGACGAACTTCGTGTTGCGGCAGGAAATGTCGGGGAAACACGCTGCGCTATCACTTCAAGTACATGTACAAGCGGTAAAACCTCGAAATAAATTCACGAACACGGAAAATACATACATGGACAAGAGAGATCAAGTTCTGTGAATTAACTTGCAGAAATCTTCTTTCTCCATCGATGTTTACTTGGCATTTTTACGATGTCAGATCTGACCTGGAAATGCAGTGCACTCTGCTGTGTTACGCTATGTTGGTCGGTTATATGCAATAGACTGGTTGCCGCATTTCCAGGAAACCAGTACAGCATTGCTGCATTGAGCATTACGCACGTGTTTTCATCACGGTGATAGAAAATCAAGCACCGAAGGGAACTTGTAATCGCCAAGGGAACTTGTAATCACGAAGGAACTTGTAAAAACAACGGAGGTTTCTTCTAAAAATAACAAATTCTAAGTACATGTAGGCAAACAAATTGCAAGCATTTTTTATGTTAATAGGTTGTTGAGAGGTATTTTGTGAAGACAGAAACGACAACATGGTTATTCTTTTTTTAATTGATTTTTTTTTTTTTTACTTGCTGATAAATTGTTTAGGGCAGGGGCTGTAAAATTAGGGTAGGTCAAGTAACTGGAAGCAGAACTTTCTTTTTGGCTTTATAACAGTAGGAAGGTTTTAATCTACTCGATTACATGTCTGTCCATGAAAAAAAGGACAACTGGGAATTCGACCATTAGAAAACTCTTTGGCTCATCACTAAAAAAACAGAGGACATGGAGGAGGGAAGGAACTTTTTAATGTGTTTGTGAGTGAAAATAAATCAAACTTGAAACTTATATATACAGAATTAAACTTCTCACTGCATGTACATACATACATGTACATGAATAAGGCAAAAAAAAAAAAAAAAAAAACTTGTGTTGCCCTGAAATGAAATTGATCGACATTACTGAAACTAAAAAACAAAATGGCAAACTGCGATGGCTACATGGGTGCACCACACTAATTCAAGCTCCATTGACAACAGTGTAAAATCACCAAAGTTCAGGGCCAAATAACCTGTACCCAAGCATCACTGGGGTCTACAAAAACAAATGCCACTTATTGTCTGATCTTTTGTCTTTCCATTTCTTTTCTATTTTGGGGGGGGGGGGGGGGGTTAGCCAATTACATTTTTAATTATTGACACAAAACAAACCCACCTCCCAAAAAGTCCTATTTCCCAAGCCGATCAACAGCCACATTTAAAATGGCATCCCTCCACTTTCTCGGGCAAATAGGACCCATTTTTCAACAGTAATTTTATCAAGTCTGCACACAGGTGGAAGCCCAGAAACCAGGGAGTTGATGCTGGGCTATGTTTACACGATCCAACAATTTTTGAAGGCACAAACTCTCCTCTTTTAAAAAAAGTTGTGGGTATACATTTTTATGTTGATGAGCTAGCGCATAAATTCGGACATGAATTAGTGTAGTGCACCGAAATGTAGCTGCAAAGGTTTTATGACAAACTGACAGACGGACATGGCTTGCATAATTTTTGTTTTGTAGGTCTATCATACATTGTACGTTTTGTACACGTGTACAAAAGCTGAATACAATACAGTACATGTAGGTTGGGAGGAAGGACATCTTACTGATCCTAACCAGCGAGCCACAAAGCATTTTCTTGACCAGTTCATTGTTAATTTTTACATGTACAGGGCTGGGCCAGCTAAGAGGTTGGAGGTGTGGCCTTGGGTGGCCTGGGGGGGGGGGGGGGGGGACAGACTAAGTACATGTACATTTGTACATCAGGACAATAACCACATCCGCATTATCAATCAACAATCCGGAAAATACATACATGTATTACATTCGGCAGGAAGACTTATTTCTAAAATGTTACTTTTCAATTCAGTCATTCCGCCAGGGTTGTGATAATTTTTTGTCAGACCTGAAAACCACTTTAACCCTAACCCTATAGTGCTTGGACAATTATTTTACTTGCACTCAAATGATAAATGTAGTTTTTAAGTCATTATAATATACTTTCTGAGTAACCGCATACCATGTTCCAACTACCCCATACCATGTTCCAACTTACCCCATACATGTACATTAGGTGGGGTATAAAGTTGGAACACACGACATACATGTAGTCGTGTTCAAGGTGGAATATTTAAGTAACCATCAACAAGTCTAAGAATTTTATAGGCTACATTTGTAACACACATGTATGCATGAACTGGTATAGTTATTGTTTCTTGAATAAAATCTGTTTGTGTTATAAATATAGACGTTTTTGTGAAAATTGTTCCAAGTAACCCCCATCTCCCCTATGGAGGTATCCTGAATCCATCAAAATCCTGCAGTACCGCTAGGCTTACAATCCTCAATCCATCAAAATCCCCCAGTTTTCAATATGGAGGTATCCTGAATCCGCCAAAATTATCCATAACAGGGTTTGGATTTTGATGGATTTTAGGGTCAAGGTATACATAACTCAATTGGGGAATTCATTGATATTTGATTCCACAACTTGTTTACTGAAATTGACTTACAATGTACCAGTCGGAGGCATGGAATCTGTACATGTACATGGTGCTCGCCTATTGCTTCACAAGCTCACCCAAACTAAAAGGACTACTCCTACATGTACGTGTACATGATAAGCCTGTTCGATATGACGATATTTCCCGATATTTCGATATTTTTTTCATATCGAAAATCGTATCGGCCCCCTTTAAAAATAACCGGAATATCGGGGAATTTGATATACCGAAGAATATCGCGATATATGTTCCTTTGGAGTTTTGGCCGCATTTATACGTGTGGATTTGTCCAGTTTACTTTGCTCGAAATTCCAGTTATTTCCAATTATTGGACGGTAGAATAGTATATAATGTATCATGATGTACCATGGAGGAATAAAAAAATACATACATGCACTAAATGTGTCTTTCTTTGACCGTTTTCTAAACCCCGACATGACATTATTACCTTCCGCGCGATTTACCTTCCGCGCGATTTACCCTCCGCACCGTACGTTGTCAAGTGCAAACAACGTCTTATTCCCAGTGTACAATGTACATGTACGTACCTTCACGCTTGCGAACTCATCTTGAGATCGAGGGGTATGGCAATTGTTTGCAATAAGGTCAACCCCTGTAGCGCATCTGCGCGTGCGCGTTGCTTTGTTGCTAGCCTTGGTCAAGTGCAAGCAACCGCACTGAATGCCACCGTCTTTCCCCAGTGTACAGGGCACACGTACCGTAATTTTCGGAATATAGGCCGCGGCTTATACGTTGATTCTCACGCTGGAAAATGTCCCTGCGGCTTATATTCCGGGCGGCTTATTCGGCAACATTTGAAGAATAAAATCAGTCACACAAGGTTCGAAAATCAGTCACACAAGGTTCGAAATTCACGACGGCCAGTGCCATCGATATTATTTTAGTTGCTGTGATGCCCCTTGTAAAAATGCACTATTCACGGCCATGCAGTTGTGCTGTACCCCATTAATACTTTGGCCGTTGTGCCCTTCTTGCCGAACAAAGCCCTCAATTTGTCAGTACCAAACCGTTGCCGGATCCTTCAAAACGGCGCTTTTCGATCGCGTTGGTAATTGCCGCGCCCGTGCGTGTGATGAGCGATCGCGCCAGCTAGCACGGGCTGTGCGCCCCATGTAAAAACCTTCACAAAACCTCGATTCCCCAAGCAGACTGGTTCCCGTCCGTGCATTATTTTTCTTCTTTCTCACTGGGGCGAGAACAGTCATAGCCTAAAAACAAGCTCTGAATCCGCGGCCGAATGCACGGCTAGCTTTAGCCAGGTAGCTCTTACTACAGTAACCTGAACCCCCCAAAGCCGGCTAAGCCATGTGTGCGGTTTAGCGATGGTCCAGAGGGAGTAGCGTTGCCTGTTCAACTTAACAACGAACTCTCCTCGTGCAAACGATTGTGCATGTACTAGTGCATGTGTGCTGCGATGTACGTGCCATTGATGACTCGGACACGTGGAAACCGAAGCGTTTTCTGTTTGCGATTTATTCAACAATTATGCCTCGCATCGCTTAATTAATTAATTAAAACGTTCCAGACAAATTGAACTCGACAAGTCGGCTATTAAGTGCAAGAATGACATGACGGAACCAAACTCATTTTTACTGTGACAGAAAAAGAGATTGACAATGTTGACGCTTTTTCCGCCAGCGATATATAGCGCACCGTGATTTCCCGAATGGCCCGTGCAGGGCTTGAACGCAACGTGGCCGGTGAAGATGGCGCGCAACGCACGGTGAAATTACTCATGCCGTCGCGCGGCATGCCCGGCACGGGCCGTGTTTCCTCCATGACTATACAACTTACAAGTTCAGGCAGTAATGGAAATAAGAACAAAAAATGATTAGCAAATTATGCTAATCATATTGTGTTTTGATTAGCAATGTGATAAAATTGACTAGCAAAAGAAAAACCGCGACAAACTCAATGTTATTATTAATATGAATCATTTTTTATTAATATTGATCGGTGGGTGTGCTGCAGGATATTAAAGCAACGTATTGAACAGTGCTACGCATTTCTTACTCTTTACTTTCTAAGTGGTTAAAATAACAAATACGCAAGCCATAAGCTCAGTTTTTATTGTTTCTTGGCACCTTCCACATGTCTAAAAGTTTCGCTCACTGCCGTGAGAGACTAATTGTACAAATACACCAGTATGCAAGCAAGACCTTTATCTGGCCTTCGTGCCCTTATATTTTTTGTCATTGGCCTTGGTGCCTTCATTAGTGGCCTTGGTGCCCCAGAAAAAATATTTCATCACGATGGCCAAAATGGCCTTGGCCCCCAGATTAAAGGGACACATTGCCTTCAAATGTCATGAAATTTTGCTGTTTGGAAATGTTCCTTATCTTTTATAAGAGTTGTTCATGCAAAAAAACACTTATAATGTGTTGTAATTAGTGAGTAGTGATTATAAAACAAAAAATTTGACCCGCGAAACATAGACTTATTTCCAGTAGTAAATACCACCTTCTAAATAATGCGCAAAATACGCTATAAGAGTCTTTAGGCTGGCGCCGCAGCCAGTGGCCTTGTAAACCTATCAGATGATCGCCAGGTACCATTCTCTACCTCGCGACACATAATCGCCAGCTACATGTAGCTGCGCGCCGTGCCACAGTACATCAAAATGGATCAACAGAATGTACTTCAACCAGCTGCGACTGGGAATACGACTGGTGAACATGGTCCGCCATTTTGTGGAGTCAAAAATTTGGTTCTACAAAATGGCGGACCGTTATTTGTCACGAAATTAAACAAAAACCACGCAATTGGAAGAGATAGTTATGTGAATCTATATATTCTACTTTTTAAAACGCTTCCCAACCATATCCATTTCAGTTTTATAGCCCAAATCGCAAAATCCAAAGCAATGTGTCCCTTTAAGAATTTCGAACCCTGGTTGCCGTTTACGTTCGCTCTGATCTACTCACGTGTTGGAAATATAGGAAACCAGTTCAGAGGGACCGAATAAACTTGCAAATGTACCGTAAGTACCGTTCACACCTCACAAATCGTGTGGTGCGTCTGTTCGTTTTTGTCTGTTTTATCGTTGTGTAATCCATGTTGTTTATTATTTCACTGGTCAATTGGTGACCGTTGAGCTAAGATAATTAGTGGTTAAAGTTGTCATTTTCTTTTTTATCCCCCGCGCCGTAAACAAAAAACCAAGAACTGCCGCGCGGCCCACCCAGCCAGGACACTCGTCGAGCCCGCCAAAATTGGTAATTTCGAGGACTTATGAAAGTTTATTGGGCTCCGTGCGCGTCGAATGAGGGCGCTGTCCACACAGCAACCGCGCTTCAATAGGCGGTACGTCGCTGGTATTACGCACCGCGCGCGCTCCTCGTTCATTTGATACTCGTACCAGTGGGATTGCTTTGTCTGTTTGCCGACTCTGGATAATTGCGTTTTCAATAAGAATGTCATAGCGGGAACCAGACACTTGAAGTCAGGTAAGATGGCGTCGATGGCGATATTGCCCCCAACTCGCCTTTTCTTTCCGCCTTTTCTTTGCACGGAGCCCTATCTCGTTCGCGCGCTGCTTACACTTTAGGATTGCATGTGTTGTGGAACTAGCGCTATGCAGCACTATGACTTTTGTGGTTGGTCGTCAGCGCCGCGGTGCGGTTTATACGCCGGTGCGGCTAATACACCAACTTTAAATCTGAATTTGCAGATTTTTGCGTGCTGCGGCTTATACTCCGCGCGGCCTATATTCCGAAAATTACGGTAGTTAGGTGTAGTTACGTGTAGCGAACTGCGTCGCGTCTTGAGAAAAGATTAAAACACGTGCCACGCATCCATTGTACATTGTGCAATGTCATGTCGTCTTCACAAAATATACGACACGATCGTTTGTTGACAGCTCGCATGTGATCGTCCATGGTATTATCATCTGTGTTACTAATCAACAATGCTGAAATAGAAACAAACGCTAGTCTTTCTGGAGTGCCATAAAGAAGCCAACTGAAGGTAAATGTCGTAAAACTCCAAATACTCAACGAGCGAAGGGAAGCCTTGTCAAACCGGCCCCCCGTTCCTGCCGCTCAATCCCGGCGGGCCCGATCTCATGATGCCGTGGTGACTTCCGTCATGTACTTTTTTTATTCCTCCGTTCTTCCGGTAATGAAAACTGAGTGACGTCATCACGATAATATCGAATATCGCGATATTTTTCTGCCGATATTTCGGTATCAAAATAAATGGATATCGAACAGCCTTAGTACATGACATTGCCACAGGACCAGGGAGAAGACAGAACATGTGTAATCATGATGTAGAGCATTGTGGCTTGACAGCAATAATCTTGTAAACATCTCACCTGTGCCACAGATAAATCATTTAAAGTATTTCAGCTTAACCCCTTGTGTACGGATGACAGAATATGGCACCAAAAAAACAGTGCCACCAGGCCGGATGACGCAATTGGCCGCTGTTTGTGCAGTTTCAATCCATTGTTGGATTATTGTGTATAGGTTACGCTTGACTGCACAAACACATTGTAGCGGTTCGCTTGGCTGCCAGAGCCACCGCGGCACCCCGACGTCTCCTGTAAAATACCGTACTCAAGGGGTTAAACAACAGAACAGCAATTGTGTACATGTACATGTACGTATACAGGGCGACGCCTAGCACAAAACAAATTGCTTAGCATGAAAAGTCTTCCTTGGTAAATACAGGATTACCAACCAAATTTTCAAGTGAAGTGTATCGCTTGTGGCTGGCATTCAGCTGTTTGCTTAGTATGAAAATCCCATGGCCTTTTGGCTGGTAACCTGTTTTAACTAAAGCCGTGTCCGCCTTTACTTTTTTGGAAGGTTTTACCGAGACGATGGTAAAAAAAAAAATGGTCAAATGTGATCACTGTCCGCACTTGGACTTTCGACACGGGAACATTTTAGCGAGACTGTGGTAGAAGTAACCAAACTGTCAGTATAACGACTCGTGAGGGCACTTTGCGTGACCTTTCTACATTGATCCGATTGACCCAAAGAGTGCGCCTTTTCATTCTTCCGGCCGATGTGTACACGTACAATGTAGGCCTACGTCTTTTCAACAATGGCCAATACCACAGGGAAAAAGCGAGCTGCCGTTTCCAGCAAGAACAAAAAGCCATCAAAAAAGCGCCGAAACTGGTCTCACGAGGAGACTTGCCACATATTATGCGCGTGCGCCGCACCGCGGTGAAACAATGCAAAGCGCATGCGTGGTGACCTTGCACTCGGGCCGGATGTACGCTTTCCTGAGCAGCTTTTACCGACTCGCACTGTCCGCACTGGACTTATAGTCTCGGGAAAAGCTACCTGGTCAGTTTTCCTGGGCAGTAGTTGCCGCTGGACTCAGGAAAAGTAACTGAGAGGAAAACTGTCCCAGGCTGTCCGCACTGGACTTAAAATGGGAAAAGTACCTATTGTCTCGGTAAGCTTTACCAAAAAAAGTCCAGTGCGGACAGCCTGCTTTTAAAAGCAAGACTTGTTGGTGCTCAGCAAATTTGTGTGCTTACCAGCTCTGTGAAATGGGCCCCAGGTGGCAAAACGGACACAGCATATTAGATTACTCCCCAGATGTGCTGCTTTGCGGAACAACATTTGTTGTATTGTACATTAGTAACATTGCCTTATGTTGTGCTATTGCACACGGTGATAACAACCGGAGAGCCCTGTAATGATCACTACTGTTTGAGGAAACCATTTTGTATAATTCATATTTCCTGAACACGTTTTTTTTACACCCACAAGGAGATACTAGGCCATGTTACACTACCGTAAAAAACGTTCAGAAAGTGACATCTGTGGTACCAGTTTGAAACTACAATGTACATGTACATGTATGTATTAGGTTAACTTGTAACCGCATTCACACTATGCGCATGGTAACCCGGAGAATGTGCATTGCTTGACCTGAACCTTGACCAAAACCCTGAACCATAATGAAATTTTCACTTTGAGACTTGCAAGTAAGATTAATTAAATACTAAAAAAATACATCTTAATTATTTTTATTTTTCCAATGATGTCAGCATTGAATAGTGCCATAAATCGTGTCCAAAAGTTGGGGAGAGGGGAATCCAGAATCTCGTAAGAAATAGCCCTCAAAAGTGACAACCTCCCCCCCCCCCCCCCCCCCCCTCCCACCCAAAAAAAAATATCCGCCTGAAAAGTTTCCTCTTGCAGACAAATTGACAAATGAGTACAATGAAAGTTGGGCTGGGGCGGGGGTGGGTGTTTTCAAATCTATTTGAAAGGGGATGTGTTAAATGGCTAAATGTACATGTACATGTACATTTGTAGCTGGCCGATAAAACAAGACAAAGCGCATCCGGCAAGCATTCACACTACTGATGGTAACCCGGAGAATCGTCTCAAGGTCGTCGTTAACCCCGAGATTGGTGGGTTAACCCACCTCGCGAGCAGGGTTAGAAATTACCCGGGTTAAGTGGGGTTTTGAGGCAGTTAACCCGGAGAATTTCTAACCCCGAGAAGTGTAGTGTGAACATGGCATATTACCCGGGTAATCTCGGGGTTAAATTTTTTGTTAACCCTGCTAATACTAGCTGTGACAGCACCGTTTATATGTATAAATATTTGTACATACATGTAGCACATGGAACTTGCATCCTGTGGCCACACGCATGTGACATGACGTGACCTGACCTGGGATTCATGCATGCAATAATACCAAAGTGGGTATACATACATGTATGTATGTATGTATGTATGTATGGAATTTACATCTTGTGGCCGAATGCATGTACCATGATATGACCTGACCTGCGAATCATACGCAGTCTGGTCACGTCATGCTGTGGTTTATATAACCATGCACTAGATGGAAAGGTGAACGTTCAGCACCCAGCCCATTTACATCCTCATTTTAACTATAAATTATGCTCAATTGGCTAAAACTAATAAACAGTCATCCTGGATTTAGTTTACAGTGTTTACGGTTAATACATATATCATTAAATCACATGGGACTGGCATGATTGGTGTAAAAGTAGTTATAATTTGTCCGAGTAAATTAGGCTTTTTTAACATTTGGACATGATCTGGCTATACAAGGGCGATGACCACCATTGGCTATGTTCAGACATCGTTTGAGTTAAAACGGTAATAGTTAAAACGGTTGCTCACCACGGGTGGCCGGCCATAAAATTTAAATGTACATATGTACCCAGTGTCCAGACTCTAGCGAGTTCAACTCGAAGTGGTTTATCTCCGTTTTAAGGTCACGTAGAACTTCCTCTTATTTACATACAGCACACACTAGTTCGTGTGTACATCATAAAATTGTATGTATGGGATGCATCATGCATAATGTGCGTGCACAGCTTTCAATTGCTAGGATTGCACGCACTACCATTACATGCACTGTCAACCATTGATCTCCATTCATAGATTAATGCTGTCAAAAGACTTTATCGTAAATACCACCTGGTTGAGATGTCACAATGGTTACAAGGGATTGTGGGAAAGAAACACGCACAAAAATTACACGTTTCCTTCCCACAATCCCTTGTGACCATTATGACGTCTCAACCAGGCGGTATTTGCGATATGGTCTATGGCACTGTCACAAGAGATTATTGCGATTCAGCAAATGAAGTCGAAGCAGTGGCCATGATGTAATGGAGAACAGTTTTGAACAAAATTAAACAACTGCTTCAAAAAATGTCAGAACAATGAACTAAAATGTAAGGGCAAGAGCAGAAAGACGCACGTGAAGGCTTTACTGTATTAGCAAAGATGGCAATTGATGGACCACGCTAGCGCTACATTGGCGTGCATGTTATGCGTGCTGTATATAGGAAATGCACTGACAACTGTGATTGTTTACACAACAAAAGGCGCGCCACAAAAGGGGTTACGTAACACCGGGTCAACTGCGCTGGCTAAAACAGGAAGCGTTTTAGCTCAAACCATTCATACATCGTACTAGAAAATAAAACTGTTCTGGTTTAATAGCGCTGAACCCTCCCTCCGAGGCGTTCTAAATCACTGTTTTAGCAGCGAGATAAACCCGATTCGGTGCAACTTTAAAACCATTCAGACATCATTTTAGCTAAAACTTTATTCCAAATCAAGTTCAACTAGTGTTTAAAACCATTCAGACATCATTTTAGCTAAAACTTTATTCCAAATCAAGTTCAACTAGTGTTTTAAGGGAATTTAAAACGGTGTCTGAACGTAGCCATTGACTGGTAATTAACTAAAAATGTCTGTGGCATATCTAGTATTTTGGTGGCCGTTTTAAGGGTGAAATCCGATGTTTTTCTTGGGTCTGCAGACCAACCAGTCAATGGCGGCCTTCGGCTTGGACCTTACTAAAAATCGCCAGGTCATGTCCAAATAGGCCTAATGTAGGTAATAACCCTAACCCTCCAGGGTATTTTTGCTAGAAACCCTGCCAGACGCATCAGATTGCATACTTTGTCACATTGACTTGTGTGCAGGGTGCAGCAAGGTCAAGCTGTCACCACAGATGCACTGTGCTGCGTCTGGCAGGGTTAGGGATAAGGTAGTCCCATGGTCGATAGAGGGTGCTGCGCAGGGCGTATCAAATTACATGAATGGAAAATTGTGACCTCACCGGCTGCTGGTTGCGCGGTCAGCAATTTGACAGGCGTAAGGATATTGGGCTTAACTGTTGTGAAACGTGTTCATTCAAGATCAAGTTTTTTTGTATCGTTTGGGCCATCTTTCGGCAAGAACTTCGGCAAATCTTACGGTGAAAAGCTTCTGCAATTGCATCGTTTATTACTTTTTTGGACTCGGGATGAATTCTTAGGCAGACTTAATAGCAGGACTTTAATGAACTCTTGCATGTAAATGTGATTTATGATATCGTTAATCCGTTGAAGTTTGATTCAGAACTTTTTGATATCGCGCATTTTCACGCAAAGCTTTTAAATACGATGATGCATACAGCTCTTGGCTGTGTACATGTATGTAATGTGGTTTGTATGCATAATTTAATGTACAAGGCCACATTTTTTGTTCATTAATTTAACCCTCCTGTTCTCAGGGCCAAAATCAAATCAAAATCAAATGCCAGGTTGAAACACACACAAACTGTCAGAGTTGGTGTTTAGAGTTTTTGATAGGCTGTGATAGTTATAAGTATAGGTGGGATAAGATAAATTATAATAGACAAATGACCTCGACCTTTGACCGACCATAATTACCATATCCGATGTCATATCTAAGGATGGGACGTTTACTTGTTTACACGTTTAGAAATTATCCCTGTTTAACCCTAACCCTCCAGGGTATTTTGGCTAGAAACCCTGCCAGACGCATCAGATTGCATACTTTGTCACATTGACTTGTGTGCAGAGTGCAGCAAGGTCAAGCTGTCAGGTAACAGGTCAACTCGTACCTTCGCCAACTCGTACCTTGGCCAACTCGTACCTTCAACTCGACAACATCATACCAACTCGACAACATCATACCAACTCGACAACATCATACCAACTCGTACCTTCGCCAACTCGTACCTTCGCCAACTCGTACCTTCGCCAACTCGTACCTTCGCCAACTCGTACCTTCGCCAACTCGTACCTTCGCCAACTCGTACCTTCGCCAACTCGTACCTTCGCCAACTCGTACCTTCAATTAGGACAACATGTACCTCACGCGGAAGTCAAGTCGTACCGTCAATGATGTTCTGAAATGGTTCTGAAATTATTGCTTTGATTGTAGGCCCGGTTATTGTATATATTAGACGTTGCTAGAAAAGGAATGTAAAGTGAAATGTATTTGTGGATTTTATTTATGTAAAACAATTTACCGGTTTCTAATTTAACGGCTTATAATTTATATAGAAAAAGTGAACTTTGGACACTTAAAACTACGAAATGTATTTGTGGATTTTATTTGTAAAACAATTTACCGGTTTCTAATTTAACGGCTTATAATTTATATAGAAAAAGTGAACTTTGGACACTTAAAACTACATGCATGATGCACGTATTATTTTCTATACTTTGTTTACTAATAGGGAACTGCGGACATGTATCTTTTTTAAGTTGACCGTGCGTCACACTGTTATTAAATGACAAACCCAATTGATGCTTTTCGTCTGAAACTGAAAGATATTAAATGACAAACCCTGAAACCCAATTGTCATATTCTATAGCTCGGCCGCCTACTTCTGTCACCTTCTTTAATTGCGGTGTCGTAGGCAAACTAAAGGGCGTAATTAGCATTTAAGTTGAGTGGCCACGTTTGAACGTGCCGCCTTGGTACCGGTGATGCGCGCATTAGTATTAATAGGCCCGACGCTTAGCGTGGCACACCCTTGTTTTGTCAAATTTGTGAATAGGAATTAATTTACTATGATCTCACCGTACTTCCAACTCCCAAACGAATTAATGGGTACCACGCCACCGCAATAATTATGAGAGATGATTGGTTGATGAATGTGGAAGTTTGGATCCTTCAAAACTCTATAAATATTGCCGCTAGATTTTGCCGCTAGATCAGTTGTTTCAACTATACCCATCCACAAGCTATCATCGAGATTTCTGCTCAAGATCAAGATCAAGATCCAAGTCTTCCTGTCAAGATGCCTGTCAAGTTTCCTTGTGTAGTTTGCGCTAAGGCAGTCCACAGCAATCAGCAGGCTCTCCAGTGCGATCGGTGTGATAGATGGCACCTCAATGGGCCAACTGTGTCTGAACGTGACCGATCACACCAACAACACAAACGGCTCTTTTCAGAGCCACACATGTTGTCTTAATTAGAGGTACGAGTTGGCCAAGGTACGAGTTGGCGAAGGTACGAGTTGGCCAAGGTACGAGTTGACCAAGGTACGAGTTGGCGAAGGTACGAGTTGGCGAAGGTACGAGTTGGCGAAGGTACGAGTTGACTCGAAAGCAAGCTGTCACCACAGATGCACTGTGCTGTGTCTGGCAGGGTTAGGGTTAAACGAAACCCAAATTTTAGAAATGGGACCTTGTATTTACGCAATCTACATTCCAGTTTTATTTACGAAGAATCCAGGTCAGGATCTTTGCAAATGTATTTAATTTACAAAGACATACAAACGCCTTTAGTACTACAGTGTATACTGTACAATTGTTTGTGTTTGATGTTTTCAAAACGCCGCTGGGACAAGATCAATGCTCGACACGGACAGCACCTCTCCTACGTCCTACACAAATACCAGGACTGGCGGCAGCCTCTTTGCAATTGTTGACTAAATGTTTAAACGCTACGGGAAAGTTTTGCTAAACGTTTATCAAATTAAACGTAAATTCCCATCCTTAGTCATATCCCCACAAATATAGTATCATTTTAAAGCTTTATGTGAGATCTATCATTTGAGACTATTTGTGGGTAGTTGTGATGTTCTTTTAAAATTTCATGAAACTACCTAATAAAAAAGCTAAGTGCCAAGTGGTCAAATGTTTTCCAACCTCCATGCTTGGACTAGCATTAAAGGTTTGGTGAATTAATTTATGTACACAATCATGAGCAAACCTTAAAATATGACGCTGACGTGAATATCTGTGTCACGATGTCCCTGTGGCCTTACCCAACCAAACATGCAAGATGTAGACCTGGTATACGTCATGTAGTGTACAAATACGCTGAGGCGAGTTGCAACGCTATCGAATGGGAAAATTAAGACTCGCTTGACGTGTCGACTGAAATACTCACACAGGGAGAAGACACCAAGCCTCTACGGTGAAAATCACCAGCGCCACTCCTGTAAATTCCCTGTTTCGATATACTGAGTCCGCTTTGAGGTACATGTCCTACATTTCCCCAAAAATCCCGTCAAGAAGTGCGTTATATCCCTAGCTCCATGGATGCCGAAAATCAATATGGCCGACTGTTCAACGAATGCTCCGAAGCTGAGACGAAATGATGCCGAAGGTGATTCGCTTCTTCGGATCAATGCCGATCTCGGCTCGGCATCCCGATGCAGAATGAGCGCAGCCACCCGATGATTCGTTCATTGAATGACATCATCGGCTCACCAAAATAGATATCGAAACAGCTGGTGGTGTATCTCTCTAGTTTTACTTCACATGTCCCAGGGGAATCCCAACCGAATTATTTTTCATCGGCATTTGTCCCAAACAGGAAGTGCATGGTGGCGGTTGGGCAATTTGTTTTTTATTTCATATATATATATTTTTTTTTGGGGGGGGGGGGGGGGGGGGGGGGGGTTAACATTTTGACTTTTGTGAGAAAACACTTAAATTTTTTCTATTCGGGGGAGGGGATATTCGGATTGGGGAGGGGATTCATGTAAACAACTTTTGTATGGTCTTTTGGTGAGAAAACGTGTGGGTTAAACCCTAATTGTCCACAGTTTTGAATCATTAAATTAAGAACTGCACTTTTTTAGATCTACCGTTCGTATAATGAACAACTACATACAAAATATAAGAACTATTTTTTTTTTATTTAAGACCTCTCCTTATCTGCTCCTATGCAACCCGTTGACCTGACGCCAGCCACCTAAGCCCCCCCCCCCCCCCCCCCCCCCCCCCCCCCCCCGCCATTCCACGTGATTATCATGTGTTCATCTACATGAAATCGTAGAGAAATATACACTGAGATGTGTTTTACATAAATATTTAAAGAGAAAAAAACATACCGCTCAATTAATTTGCCCGCAGGTACACATTACACAATGTGCAGTGGCGTATCCAGCGGAGTGGGGGGGGGGGGGGGCGACCTTGCCGCATAATTAGTATCTTTGACCTGCTACCCACGGGCTAAAACAAATTGAGGTCACCTTTAAAAAAAATCCGGCGCCCAAACAATATTGGGATCACTTTTCAATTTGTCCTCTCCCACTCATATGAACATAACAAGAGCCAAGAAAAAACTTGGCTCTAAATCCATTGTTACACTTAGAAACCTGGGTAACCACTGCACACACATAATGCTTAAATAACAGCATCGTGTACAGCGCGCGCAGCATCGTGTGTACTTTAATAACATGATGGCGCTATTCACAATTTACTTAGCGTCATGATGTGACTCAACCAACCAAAATGAGTCACAACGGTAGGCCTGGCTATATATCCCGGTTATCAGCCTGCAACTTTTTTCTTGCAGTAACCTTAGCAGTGGAAAATCGAAAGAAACTTTACGTTTATATTCATCAGGATTTAAAATAGAGCTTACGGGTCTAATTTAAGTGCGGAAAAAAATTGGGTTTGCTCCTCAAGTCTTCATGCATACAAAAGAAGCGTACAACTCAAGAAGATTTTTCGAAAAGGCTATTAAACTTGTGAGGATCCTTCAGCGGTAACACACCTGAGTGTTGTATGTTCAAACTATATGTTCAAACAAATTCAATGGCATAAGCATACCGGTTTCTTAACAAATATTTAGGCTTAACCCGGGCCCGTCGCTAAGGGGGCCCGAGAGGGGCCAGCCCCCCCCCCCCCCCCATGGCAACCAATCCCCCCCCCCCCCCCCCCCCATTGGCAAAAACAAACCACAAAAGCATCGAAATTATATAGTTGTGATCTGTTTTCTTGGGACGTGGCCCAGGCCGCTCACCAGCTCCAGGCATTAGGGGGTCACAGTGCCTGATAGGGGGGGCCACATCACAAGAAAAAAACACCCGCCCCCGCCCCCCCCCCCCCCGGTCCCCCCCCCCCCCCCCCGGTCCCCCCCCTTGGTGACGGACCTGTCGTGGCCCCCTGGCACTGTGGCCCCATCATGCCCGGGGCTGGCGACGGGCCCTGGTTTAAGCGCGAACAAAAACAAACATTTTCCGTCCAGCTTTTGATTTTTGTCATGGGTCAATAATATTGTAACCAAGGGGCCATTACAAATTTTCAATGTTTTAAAAATTTCGATTTTCCCATTCAATTAAACAAATAATAAAATGCCCAGTTTCATGACAGCGTGATGCAGCTGTGGGTCTCCTCACTTTAACACGTGCCCCATGACTTCTTGTGTTTCATAATCGCTAATTCTGACCTACCGCTGCGATAACTGATTTTTTTCGTAGTCGATATTTTTTTCCCGCTGTATCACCGATATGGCGATAAAATCCTCTACAAATTACGGCATGATAAAAATGTTGTGAACTGCGTAGGCCTAAACAACTTTCAAAAAGATCAGATCGCCCAACCATGGAGGAATCAGTGGCGGATCTACGGGGGGGGGGGGGGGTTTGGGGTTTAAACCCCCCCCCCCCCCCCCCTTGGGCTGAAAAAAAAAAACCATTGTGGGGTTTCGAAATTCGGCACGCTGGGGTGTGTAGGCCAATCACCTCAGGTAAACCCCCCCCCCCCCCCCCCCCTTAGTTAAAACCTAGATCCGCCCCTGGGAATGGTCCACTATACCCACGTGGCGGCCAGTGTTGCAGCCAACTTATTTACCAAGTCATTTTTTTCGAAATTCTTGAAGTTGAAGCCACACAATACCCCTTTGAAGTTGACATTCATGTAAAAATCATGCATGTACATGTATCGTTTTCCCCAGGGCTTCGCAACGTGCAAGCAACGTGTATGCTTATTAGCACGGTTCCCGTCTCTGCTGCGTTATTTAATTGATACATGTAGCAGCAGAGACTGGGAACCAATGCGTACTCGATTGGGTATATTTTGATGCATGACTTAGGGAGAATGTTAACTCTCTCGATCTCAGACACCCCTTATTTGCATTTCAAAGATGTATTGTGATTATATATATATATATATATATATATATACAAACGTTACTTCATCGTTTTGAATGTTTGAAGGACATTAGGGCCTACATAAAGCATTTGCCAAGCGTTTTGGGCGAAAAAGAGGAATTCTTGCTACGCTTTAATTGTACATTTAAGCCTATAGCAAAGACGATGGCAGTCGTTGTAAGATGATGTTTTCTTCCTTCATGTTTTTATATCTGATCAATAATGTGCAGCCCGGTACGGCAGTGCTTTGCCAAATGCCGAAAAGCCATAAGACCAGTCTATAAAGTAATAGATATCCACTCTGTTGAACAACGGATGACACAACGTCTAAGACTACGCATGGGCCGTACGGGTATAGGGTTAACAAAACAAACGAATCTAAATGCGGGAGTGGAATTGGCAAGTCAAAAGAGCATTTCTTTTAACTTTCCTTTGTTTTTTATTAAAAAGTAAATTTCGATTTTCAATAAATTTCCTTGACCCACCCACCCACATTTTCGAAAAGAAATCGAAATTTTAAAACATTGAACATTTTGAATGAGCCCTAAGCTCCAAGCAACTGGTTCGGCGAACTGTTCCAAATGAAAGAACGCGAACCGATATTATTTTATGGCATAACTTTTACTATCTCTTAATTAATGTTGAACAGCGCTGTCTTCGTCTCCAATCGTGTACCGGTTTCATGTCTTGTCCAGTCCAGGCAAAGGTTAACCACCCCCTCCCCCCCCCCCCCCCCCCAAAAAAAAGCTTCACCATTTTCCTTTAATCCGTTTATAAAAAAAATAAAGAAAGCTTCACCATTTTCCTTCAATCCGTTTATAAACTTACTTTGCAAATTTACTCTTTATTGTTTTTGTAGGCCTAAATAGTGATTTTCTTTATGTAAAATCATGTTTTTTTTCTGTTCAAATGTCCAGTTTGACTTAAATTGAACTAAATAAAAGAACACTTTGTGATGACAGTGATCGACACGTCCAGCCTTGAGGGGAGAGGATAAAAGTTAAACTTAAACAAATAAAATCAAAGTTCGGCATTAGTGAAGAAAAGAAGAATAGAAAATCTGTCGAAACGCGCAAGGCAAAGGTATATCTGTAAAGGTTAACTACCCAAGATACCCGTCCGTTTCTGATATATCCGTTTCTGATAGCGACAAACAGAAAATCCTGATGGAGATCCTGTTGATGCATCCGGACTGAAGACAGTCTTGGAACTCCTCCGACCGGGGCATCCAAAGGACCAAACTACCTCTGACGCTAGTCAGAATTTCTTTTCGGTAAGGAGGAAGGTGGGGGAACGAAATATTTTTCAGCATAGTTCGAATTTCCAATGAGCAGGGGTATCAAGAAGGGGCACCCACCCCACTTTTTAGTGAGAGTTAGGGGATCGGATTCATGATGTTGGGGGAGATTCACGATATATTCCCCCTTCCTCATATCATCTTACGTCAATATAGACGTATCTCTCGATTGATTCCTTGCACCATGAATGTCTGAATGTGTGTGAATCTCTGTGTACATATTAATTAAGCGCCATCAACGTTGAAAGGCGCGTGGTTCCGGTTTTCACTCGGAATTTGGCGCTCAATCCATCACCCGTTACTGTTGGAATTTCCACTCCTCCAAGCCCTGCCATGCATCCCACTCTGCCTAGCTACGTACGACAGTCCGATCTGAAAATAAATTATAGTTCTGGACATGGGCGTAAATCCGGTGTCGATCAGGGATTTGGAGGATTATGGAGGGGTAGGCCTACATTATCATACCTTTTTTACTGCTGCTTAATTTGGTGGTGGGTTGGTTAACGTTGGTTGGTGGCTAATTGTGGGTGGACAGTTTACTCGGGTGCACTAGAGCGCCAAACCCCGGGGCGAATTCGCCCCGGGGCGGCCCCGGTGTTTTCACCCCCTAATTCAACCCTGCGTCGTTTCACACTCGTTTCGCGCAACAGCCCACCCCGGGGCGAGCTCGCCCCGGGGTTTGGCATGAGCGTTTCACACTAGTTTGTATTTCATCGACCCCCATCAGATGGCCAGTTAAATTCCTAACTTCCTCGTCGCTGAAAATAATTCCTGAGATTCCGGGAACACAATGACCAACACAAAAGAGGGGGGGGGGGGGTTCCCTCTGCCACATATTTGTGCTTCAGAAATAATGGCGCTGCGCTTTCGGCCGGCCAAGCTGTATACAATTAACAATAGCGCGCGCTTTGACAGGACCTTTGGAATTCTTTGTCGAGACCACCTGTTTCTCAACCCGGGTTGTACGAAACCCCGCACGCGGGCGACGTTTCACACTAGCCATTTTCGCCCCGGGGCCATACCCCTCAAGATTGGTCTCGCCCCGGGTTGCAAACTCACCCTGGCTGGAGCAGGGGTGAGTTCGCTCCGGGGCGAGGACCAATCCGGGGGTGGCCCCGGGGCGAAAATGGCTAGTGTGGAAACGTCGCACATTCTCACCCCCGCGTCCGCCCCCGGGGCCGCCGGCCGCTCCCGAGATTCTGTCTAGTGTGAAAAGGCCTCAAGTGATTTTGGAATAGCTGTTTTGGTAACACTGATGCGCATGCAATGTAATCTACATAGATCCCATTAGGATCACGCCCCATTGCATTGCAAAATTCGCGGTGTACGGTTCGTGGACCGAGTGATGTTTAACGCGAAAACCCGCCGTGGGCTAGTACCACTTGGTAGAGCCTACTTGTCCTTGGTCCCCCTCTTTTTAGCGTACATGTTTTTTGTACAGGAAGACATTTTACGAACGTCACTTTTGGGGGATGATTGAAAAAACAAACCAACAAACACGGATTTACTCCGCTGATGTGTACCTGTCTAGAAGTCATCCCTTCCTACAAACTTTCATCTATAATAAAATGTTAGGCCTGGATCTATACGGGGAGCTCTCCTCCATCAAAATTTAATTTTTGATTTTGCGACCCCAGTCCGCTTACCCTACTTTCTGCAGCTGACTGTGGCATTATTACAGCGCCCCCAGTTGGTCAATTAACACAGTGAGTGGGATATAATATCTGTGGCGATGGCCGCATGGATTAGCCCCACATTTGATTTTTTAGGCAACAGGCCTAGCGCCCCACTCCTCGAAATATGAGACTCAAACCTGTGGCTAAGCACCCGCTCCCTCTCACCCTCGTGTGGATCTCTGCCTGAATTATAGTATAATTCATAGTCACGTTGTTTCAGCAGCCAGGGCCTGTGTAAACGGGTAACCGCGGAAAGTGGCCCCTAACTGACATTCTACAGCCCAAGGCTATTACAGTGCACTCGTCACTGTCATCGTTGTCCCAACATTTTGAAGTTTGGTTTTAACGCCGCCGTGTAGGGAATCTAGATAAAAATCACATGCGTTTCCATGCGACAGTGCGCACCGGCATTTCGGTGCCATATACAGGTTAGGGGTCGGGGAGGAGCAATTAGATTCGGGAAAGTTTTTTTCGCTCAGAATGTTTTATTGTGCGGGGGGGGGGGGGGGGGGGGGGGCGGTGAGTTTGTGTGTCCAAGACCAACTACGAACTAGCGGCGCCTTGAAAAGTGGATTCTTAAACCCAGTTCAAACTGAGTTCAAACCCAAGTTGAAACCAATCTCACGGTTTTACGGGTGTTGGTGCAGGGTGATAATTGTCAAGCGTGTATCGTTGCCTGTTTTCAACAAAGAGAAGACATGCCTACAAATGCCTATAGAGTGTCAAACTTATGAAAAAGAATTACCAAACTTTGTCCAACTTAGCTAGATGGGAAAATAAATTAGTAGGCCTATACTTTGTTTAAATGAAAAGGACCCCCAAAAGACATGTCAAGAAAAACCAAAGACAAAATATTCGTTTACAACTGTATGACTATTTTCATAAATTTATGACCGACTTGGGATAAAACACATGGTTACTCTAAAAATCCTTATGTTCTCTCCGTTCATTTCGTGTCTTGTCTAAATATTGAAAATACAACAAACTAACATCAGTCATAAAAAAACGAGGTCTACATCGAAATCTATGTGCAAAATAATTAATCAAACTAACAAAAATGGCCAATCCCACTGATGCATAAAAAAAACCAAAAAACCGCTTCTCTATAACATGTTTCCCCATGTATAATTTTGAGAAAACAAAACAAACTATCGTAGCTTTGTTTAAACAGCTTGTGACACCTATACCTGACCCGTTTTTACTTAAACACATTATTTTACTCGTCTGAAAAGTATTCAATATAGGAAAACAGGAATTATTAGCCATATATGTTTACATCGAAATCAAAATATAAACAATGTTAAATTTTCAAAGGCATACATACTCTTAAATATATATTAATTTGAACCTTTTATACATCAACTTCATAAACAAGTTCACCAATTTTTATTCCATGTCATGGACGTCGTTTTTTTATAATCTATATACGCTACACTCTAAAACCGGTTGAACACATGACGCTTTTATAATCCAAACACTATTGAACATTAAACACTTGTTTATCATAAATAACACGCGTAAGGTTAAACAATGTTTAATTGGGGTTTCAATTGAAACACGTGATCAGTGTTTATTCATTGCGTTTAATTTTGTGTTCAGAAAGTTAAACACATGATACAGTGTAGCTCGTATCTAGAAACACAAAAGAGGGATTCAAGGAGAGTGACAGTGGGTTGAACATCAATAAAGGGAGGGGATAGGGACAGCCAGGAAGAAGAACAAAGGAGTGTGGTTAAGGGAAGGATGAAAGAGGGGAGGATTAGGATGAGAGGGATGAAGCTGGGGAGAGGGAACAAAAGAGTGTGGTGAAAGGGGGGGGGGGTAAATAGGAGGTGGTAATTGGGTGATAGAAGAACAGAAATGCCTTTTCACACTGGACAAACCTATCTCGGGGGTGGCCCCGGGGCGGAACGCGGGGGAGAATGTGCGACGTTCACACTAGCCGTTTTCGCCCCGGGGCCACCCCCGAGGATTGGTCTCGCCCCGGGGCGAACTCATCCCTGCTCAGGCCAGGGTGAGATTTTTGTTTATATCCAAGGGTCACCCAGCTGGGGGCGCTATAAATTATGTTTGGGTCAGTTTCTGTGAAATTTGAAATTTTGCCCTAAAATAGGACTTTCTTCACCGCAATATTGTAATACGGCAATCGTATAGCTAGCTATATATTCCCAGTCCAAAAACTGCCTGTAAGAACAAATGTAAAGTGCACGGAAACCCCCGACAAATGGTAAAAAGCTAGTGTGTTGATGGCATCATCTTGCGTTCCGTTACATATTCACATCAAAAATTTACATTTTCGTAAGTTCAGATGACAAAACATGTTTTTGGCCCACACGAAATTATTCTTCTAAATATTTCCGAAAAAAGCTCAAATTCTTGGTTACCACGGTTTAAATCAGTACCATGGTTACCATGAAAATCTACAAATTTGTGTGTAGGTACCAAACTAACAACCCGATATCGACCGATCATGCGTTCTAGGATTATTCTCAAAAAGATAGGTGGGGGAACATTGTGCCTCCATTCCTGACAGAGCTATTTAGAGGGAAAGAATTTTCTTCACTGCGGGGAGTGCATGGCTCTACGATTTGTTACAAATATCTGGAGAAGAATTATGGAAGAATCCCGAATTGACGAAAATAACACCGATCTGCGCACTTCCTGTTTTAAAGTCGAGGATCTCAAGCACAGGCTAAGTAAATAAGGCCCAGTCCGAATTACTGGCTACGGCTGGATGTACACACATGTCTACAGTAGCGGCTGCAGCCACTTCCCCAAGACCTTGTCTGTGTAATTTTCAAGCCGCAGCAAGTAATTCGGACAGGGCCTAACTAACTAGTAGGGGGCCTACACTGAACGTGCGCTGCGCGCCATTTATGGTGTGATTCATTCATGCATGGATGAATTTGGTTGATATCACTGTGTGTGCTTTAGCTTTGAGAGTCTCGCTTTCAACCCAAAGTGCGCAGAGGGGGTAATGTGAAATTTGTCCTATATATACATCCCGTGCGACAGCGCGGACCTGTTGAAGCATGTGTCAGACATATTCGATGAGCAGAGGTATCAAGAAGGGCACCCACCCCACTTTTTATTGAGAGTTAGGGGATCGGATTCATGATGTTGGGGGGGAGATTCCACGATATATTCCCCCTTCCTCATATCATCTTACGTCAATATAGGACGTATCTCTCGATTGATTCCTTGCACCATGAATGTCTGGAATGTGTGTGATCTCTGTGTACATATTATTTATAGCGCCATCAACGTAGAAAAGGCGTGGTTCCCCGGTTTCACCTCGGAATTTGGCGCTCAATCCATCACCCGTTACTGTTGGAATTTCCACTCCTCCAAGCCCTGCCCATGCATCCACTCTACCTAGCTACGTACGACAGTCCGATCTGAAAATAATTATAGTTCTGGACATGGGCGTAAATCCGGTGGTCGATCAGGGATTTGGAGGATTATGGAGGGGTAGGCCTACATTATCATACCTTTATACTGCTGCTTAATTTTTGGTGGGGTGGGTTTGGTTAACGTTGGTGGTGGTGCTAATTGTGGGTGGACAGTACTTACTCGGGTGCACTATGAGCGCCAAACCCCGGGGCGAATTCGCCCCGGGGCGGCCCCGGTGTTTTCAACCCCTAATTCCAACCGCCGGGCGTCGTTTCACACTCGTTTCGCGCAACAGCAACCCCGGGGCGAGCTCGCCCCGGGGTTTGGCATGTGCGTTCACACTAGTTTGTATTCATCGACCCCCATCAGATGGCCAGATTAAATTCCTAACTTCCTCTCGTCGCTGAAAATAATTCCTGAGATTCCGGGAACACAATGACCAACACAAGAAAGAGGGGGGGGGGGGGGGGGGGGGGGGGGGGGGGGGGGGGGGGGGGGGGGGGGTTCCCTCT